>OZ022488.1:10155302-10755302 GCA_963989405.1 Trypoxylon attenuatum
ATGCTGAATATGGCGTTCCGTGATGTGTATGATTAGCGTCTTTTCCAACAGTTATCATTATATTACGATTACTAGCGTTGCTCGTTGGTGTCCCTTATAGAAGCTTCTCGTGTTTGTCACACGACTTGTTAGCGAAACATGCATATAAAGAGAAATTCTTCTTTGAAAATTCTTTCACTAGTCGAAAGTCTTATGAGTAGAGAATAATATTTCTGAATTCGCAGTAAATCAGCCAGGAAACCGTGCTCGTTATTCCAACAATTAGTTAACTATTCAATCTCAAGCCATTAACTGGTTATTATTATCCATAATTACGGACAACTATATTCTCCGGCGCGTAATAGGGAACCGGAAGAGGAAAGTGGAAAGAGTATCTCTCACGTAGGAAAGAAATTGGCGAACAAAAAGCAGTCTGTAAATCGAGAGACTGGTGTATGTCAGGTGCATGTCGCAAATGAAGCTGATCCTGCACACAAGTTACCAATACCTGCTCCTAGGATTGAGTGCAGGAAGGATATTAAATGCAGTCAATTATATAGGAGTCAGTTGGAAAACAGCAAAGAGAAGCTCGAGTATCAACCGACAAATATTGTCGCGTAAGACACAAGAGGAAGCCTCCCACGATCCCGGTATCGAATGAGGCGAGTGGTCCAGTCTGGAGCTTGGAGTCTGGAGTTCGTTCCAGAGTACGGTCTCCTTTGTGCAAGGTTCTCGCACATTTGTAGACTTTATTGAATCAGTGTAAATCCAGCGTGAGAGTAACTCTCTCCTCCGCGGCCGAAGAGCTTCCATAATGTCGGCATTACTCTTTCGAGGATTCCTCGGAGGGCTCGGAATTTAAAGACAAGCGCTCCACTCGGCTCGGTTCCGCGAGGAGGGAAGCCCTCCTCGAAGACTCAAAGCCATATCCTCGGGCCCCCGGTAAGAAAGACTAGTCCCGGTGAATCTGGCCGAGCCATCTCCTCCTTCTTCCCTCGAAACGCACGCGAGTCGCGAAATACCGTGGCTCTCGGACCTTCATTAACAAAGGCTTGCCTTGTAGGATATTCCATCTATTTACGAGCGTCACGAACGGTCAGATCGTTAGTCCCGCGATTCCTTTCTCGATCTGTTTGCCTCCGCGGTCCCGCGGCCGCGCCGGTTCGAGACTTTTTCAACAAAACCTTTTTAATGCTTCTACTAGCAACGAGAGACGCGCCCAAATGGACAAATTTCTCCCTCGCGAAACCCTCTGCAAACTTGCTCCTGCAGTCCCGCAGAGTTCGAACTTACAGTTCAGCGCAAGTTGAAAGTGCCTTTCAGCACAAGTAACCGCTCTCTTTTGTAGTTTTCCGCTAGCGAGTGCTTCGTAGCTGCGTTTAGATGTGTGGAGAGAGGCGAATGAGAGAAAGAGAGTGAGGGGGCCAGAGAAAATCCGAGTCACATCTCGAACTTTCCGAACGGTGGAAATGAGTGGAGACCCCCGGAAACGTCCTTTCAATGCCAATATCGACACCGAGTCGAAGTAATCCCGCTCGCTTGAAAAACACATCGATGCCACAGCGCGCCGTCACAGTTGTCAGCAAAAGCAACACTGCGAAATGCCTCTCTCGATCGAGAGAATTTCGCTCTTCCTCTCAACATGCAGGTATACTTTGTCAAAATACTAACTAATTCGATAAGACTATCCAAAATCAAAAATAGTTTCGCAATTCGCTACTCGAATCTTTCAAGTTTTGAGTGAACCTCATGAATCCAAAATCTGAAATTACTTTTTCGGACAATTTAAATTGAAAATGTGAATTTTGCAAGTTCTCACAGTTAGAATAATGTATACAAGTTTTCGAAGAAAAGTAGATGTCAGATCCATAATCAGCGCATCAAGTTCTACGAGCATCCATTAATAAATCTGTGAAAAAGGAAAAGAAATGAAAATTTGTTGGACAGTATAATCTTCGAAGAACGATCACCGCAGCACAGCCCATGATCTCCTTGCTCGCATCCTGTTGCTTGCCTTCGGTTTCGTAGAAATGAGATACATTTCTATCCGCTCGATTATACCGACGCTGCACTTGCACCGGTTGTTGCCCGTCGTGGATTTTTTCGTCCGCGATCCTCTCCGACCTGCCCATACCGCCAACTCTATTATCGGATATGGCGATAATCCGCGCTATCTCAACGCACCGCCGGCACGCAACCACCCTACAACCTCCCTACAACCGTTCTACTCGTCCCCACCGTCTTTCAACGTCCTTCAACCCGATCTTCAACGAAGAATTATCGCTGATAACAACTGGCCGGCAGAAGGATATTGACAGAGAGAAATTTAAGTAAAAGAATTAGTCATCTTAATTTTTCAATATGACCAAAATCAAAATGTCTCCTGCTCTTCGTAACATATCTATTGTGTTAAAAGTTTGAATGGTTGTTCCGTTCAAACTAAGAGGACAGAAAATTCTATATTCGGTTATCTAAGCCCTTTTTATTGTTTTTAGGTGCTAAATAAACCGCCGAAGTATTCCCGGCTAATTAGCCGTATAATAATAGTTATTAAATAACGTCAGTAATTAGCCCCTTATAAAACGATGCGTATTAAAACTACTAATGCTCGGATATGCGAATACCAAGCATAAACTTTCTTTTGTCAGCCACTGAGCGAAATGAATAAAAAGAAGAAGACGATAACGACGGCGATGGCGACGAAGAAGGAACAGAAGCAGAAGCAGAAGAAGAAGAGGAGGAGGCGAAAGAGAAGGACGAAAGTGGTAGAAAAGGTAGGTTGGCCGCTGACGGTGGTGGTACCGTGAACCCTCGGAGCGTAGCTGGTGGCGGTGCACGGGCCTCAGTAGAAACGGGCCGATCCGATCGGCTCGGGTCGTCGAGAGAGACGAGAGTGCGTTCTCGAAGTTCTTTTATTACGTATTTCAATCGAGTTGTAGGTCAATTGACGATAATCACGCGCGCGAGAGCCGGAGTTCCTCCAAGGCCGATTGCGAGCGAGTGAGCGAAGAAGTGAGCGAAGAAGTAAGCGAGCAGCCGATTGGAGGGTGGAAATGTAACGAAGAGGATGGGTAGAGAGGATCCTCTTCGACGGATAGGCGGCCGATGCTCGGTGGATGCCGATGGGTGCTCGGAGCCGAGGGAAACGGATGAAGGGCAAAGGAGAAGATGACGGAGGGCAGAGGGTTGTAATGAGAGGGTAGCGGAGTGCCGATAAATCCAACGGGTCCAAGCATTTGTAAATTACAACCTGCCAATACTGATCCTCGGTAAATAAATGAGCTTGCCCCCACGCATGCATAGTACCGTCCGTGATCGGCCTCTCGGAGCAATACCGGCGAGATCGCGGTGGCGGCTGATCGGGTTAAACCAACAGGAAGGCGGTATTTGCCCGCCCCTAAGGTGACTCGAATATTCTACCTCTCTCCAGCCAGCTTTCTCCCGTTTCGCCACTCAGTTTCGAAGTTGCAAATGAAACCTGCTACCAATTTACTTCGGTTGAATTTAAACCCTCGATCCAATTTTCATTATTAAACCTTCGACTTTTTGTTGCGCGAAATTAGCAAATGTTGACTTTTGGATATAAAGTAATAATTGGCATACAATTTCGCAGAGCTCATTAGAAAAATCTTCCTTCGAGGAATTACCCATAATGACCGATAAGGAATAATAACCAATAATTTTAGAACCACAACGAGTCAGAGCGCAGTAGGTCCCCGTAAAATGTGAAATAAAAACAGTAGAAGGAAACGAGTCGGTGGTTTTTAACTGTGATATTCCTCACTACGGAATGCAATCATAGTCAGAGACTGAAAATAAAGAGCCGCCACGAAGTCGTGGATTCCCTTGCGAAGCAAAACTACCCGAGGCAATTTCAAGAACCGAGTTACTTTCGCGGCCAATTGTGTGCGGGGAGAGGCAATAATCTCTCTGTCAATCGATTCGCGTGCCATTTGCTCGGCGCGGACTGATTAAAACGAGCACCAGGAGCCACAAGCATCTCGAGCAGAGCGGGCGAGCAGAGCGGGCGAACAAGGCGCGCAGGTTCCCCTCGTTACCACTCGACAAAGAAAAAGTAATAAGTGGTTCGCATTTTCCAGCTCTGGCCAGCCAGCTAGCCGAAACCCTGCTCGCAAAATTAATAAGCAGGTTGCCGTAACGATCGTGGTAATTGGTCCTTTATTAGTGCATATCGCGAAGCAATGCAAGGCGCGCCGCAACCGTAGCCCCACTTTGCAGCCTGGCATTCCAATAAGCGATGTGACTGCAACGCGGCACGACTTGGCTCCCCGGACGAAAGGACTCGTAAACGTAAATAAAATTCGGCTCGCTGCAGGAACAGTGGAACATAAGTGCGACCGCTCAAATTAAAAGGACTGCTCCACGTGGCCATCGATAACACGCGCGCGTCATATTGCACGTTGCTCGCCAATGTGATTGCAGTATTTCGTTATACCTCCCTTTCGTATACCTCCCATACACCTTTTAATTCCGACAAACACGCTTGTCGAGCCACGTTACGTACAGGTTGCCTCACAAATAGCTGAATAAACTTTCCAATTCTATTCTACTCTCCCAAACGATAATGTAAGGTCAGAAACTCCTCCTCCTCTCTCATAAATTGCAGTCTCAGATACAATTATGAAAAGTGTCAATATATTTTCCCTTAGAAGTAAATAGTGTGACACATCGATTTTTTTGTTCTAGAAAAAAAGTAGAGTACGATACTAAAGTTTGACTACAAATTGTAATAAATCTGCCAATATTTCTACTTTTTACCTAACTAAACTACCACAGTCCCTCCTTCATAGTGGACTTAAGCCGAAGGAATTTAAAACGTGTGCGCAATCATAGCCTCTAGATCACAACTTTGACCCCATTTGTACCACTCGAGTATTGCCTCGCGAACGACGAATTTACCAGACCAGAATTAACGTGCTCGTGCAATAACGGTTCAATTTCTCTCGAGCACTACCTGATTAAACACCGCCGATAAAATAAAAGCGCACTCGTAGACTATGTTCGTCATAATGTGACTTATATCTCTGGTGATTACATAGGAAAGTCGAAGGCGCAGTCAGAGAGCCGCTAACTCTCACGGTGCCACATGCTTTTAAGATAGCTATTGCTATTCGCGCGAAGGCGACCGAGAGGCCCGTGCTTTTTTTCTAGTCGAGGTGAATTGTAGCAGGTACACGCTGCCGTGTGCGACTGTAAAATATTATCGAACAGGCCGATAACGCGAGCACGTGTACTACGAGACACTAAGGAAAATCAGTCAACCGGTAATGCTGTGCGCCACTGATCAACGACAATCCATTTTGCTCGCAAACCATGTGCCACCTTATAGAACACTTTAGCTGCTTGCGTAACTTTTGCTACCAGCATTGTTGTGTCGTTCGTCATGGATCATTATCGCGTTCGTGCTCACGACTGTTAACGGCACAACCACGAAGAGTATGTGTATCGTGAGAGGGGTGAAAAGTTGCCTTATTACCGGCAAGTTCAAAAGGAACAAGGGCAAAGAGAATCTATTGTTAGCATCGGTAAACCTATCACGAAAATGATACTTTTAATTATAATTATAATAACCTTTTGTTCAATTATAATTTCCTTATAATTCTGATTTATTCAGTATCAATGGACTACAGTATCGACATAGACTAAAGTATCCATATCCTAAGGAAACAGACAATTATAATAAAATATGTGGAAAAGGGTGGCAGTCACCACATAACAACTCCAATTACTTTTGATCTCTATCGACCTATCCCTTACGGCTTCTTAACTCGTTAGTAATTGACCAACATTTCATCTACAAACAGTACTTAATTCTTCAGATTGAACCTTTTCATGGCAAACAAATTCTGCTACGGTGATTATCGTCAACCAACTTTTGCCATCCCACTGTGTACTGAATCAAATTCTTAATTCGTCGCGTGCAAGCCCGGCATTATCAGCCGCGAAGGCGATTTAATTAGGCCACTTGCGAGGAACGTTAATAGTATAATTGCAGGAGTTGCTTGGAAAGTGAACCAGCATCGGGATTCGGCAGGAGATAGCGTGTCATTACGAACGAATTATTAGCCGACAATAATAAGGGTGCTCGGTACTCCGAGAAATTATTGTAATACGGAGAAAAGGGGAAAAAGATGGCTGGATTAAAAAATCACTGCAACTGGCGAGAACCAACGAGAGAAACATGCGAATGCGCCGCTGGTTATGCACAACAATACGCGTGTTCAGAGTGCTCACGCACGCGTGTGGACGAGGCTTTAACGAGGGCCTGAAAAAATTGGGCACTTTTCGTTTACCGAGTCTTAGCCGGTTCGCGAGGTCGTTAATTTTCGGGTGGCCCCCGGTGGGATAGGATTCTCTCTCTCTCTCTCCTTCTCTCTTTCTCACACACACACACACATTCGCCCACATACCATCCAAACTCTTGGGATTACCTTAGGCTCTGCGCGCGTCGACTCTCCCATCGATATCGACTTCCACGATCGCTAGATCCACCGAAATTCACGGCAGGCTACCGACTCGCAAAAGAGAAGCTCCCTTCCTTCCTTTCGCGTGACCGCAATATCTTAAAACGGTATGGTATTTATTCGAGCGGACGGCAGGAGACAAAAATTAATTAACGTAACGCGCGACTTATCTTTATTAGCCAGCTACAAGGAGGTCCGACTAAATAAACGAGGGGCGTTAACGAGGATAATCGGAGAATGCCGCACGAATGACATTTAACACATTCGCGACTGGGAACGTAGTTCTACGTCATTTCAAAATCTGTATTCATTTGTTTGGCCAATATACAAATTTTAGAAACGTTAGTAAACAAATTTACGATCGTTATTCAACCGCAAGAATAATCATGTTTTACGAGAAATATATGCAGATTTAGTTTGTACGTAATACTAGAATAGTTATGTGCGTTCTCCAAAAATACACTTAACGAATTTAAACAGTTTTTTTCAACTGTAAGATTCTTAATAAACCTTTATCTCCGCTTCCTAACTCTCCGTTAGTATTTCATTAAATTTTAAATAGGTGATTAGAATAAATATAATGATACCACGAAGCAAGATGCTTACAGCGATTTATGTAACAAAAGCTTGAAATCCTCAATTACAAACATTTAAAAATTGTATGCGGCACTTAGGTAGCAGTCGCACTTTGACATCATAGTCAGCGAATGACATTAAGATTTAAAGGAATGACGGACACCGATAACGAGACTCGTTTCATCGTTGGAAAGCGGAGCGAAAAAATCTCAGCACCGTCATTAACGAGTTATTGACTCGTCCCGACACCATTAAAGGCGAATTAAGACGTTTCAATGCAAAACTTATGTAACTCTACGTGAGTCAGAGGTCTCGTTGGTGAATCCGTTAATTTTCGCGCAGCCGTCGCCAGTTGAACACGTTTCTTGTTGGCGGAGAAGACCTTGGCGGTCGTTCGTCGCGTTCGCCACCAGCCTTGAACCAGCGACGATTGCGACGTCGCGTCGAGTATCCTGATATTTCGATTCCCAACTAAACCGGTGGTCCACAGCGCAACTTTCTCAACTAAAGAGTTTTTGAGCCGACCACGAAAGTTTGGTGCCACGCGAAATCGCGTTAGACCACGACGATTATTCAAGCTTAACTAGATACATACTAGTATAGCAGAATGTACGTCGATCCACCAAGAGAGAAAAGCCAGCGAGGCTAATGCCACAGAAGTCCCGGCAGTGCTCGCATTTTTATTGGGGTCTCGCCTCATTTTTCGAGGATCGCATTTGGCCGGTTGTTTCTCTTTCCTTCCCCCCGGCGTCTCCTCCCTCGGCGAGGTGGCTCTGCTGAATTCTAGACTACCTTGGCTCTCGGGCTGTGAGGATCGCTCCGAGCGGACTACGCATCCCAGAGGAGCCCGTGGAGTTATCGTAATCGTTAACGAGACTGCTGTCAGCGTGGTAAGATACCCGGGGGTCCCTCACCATTAACCTTCCGCTAACAAAGGCATTGCCACGTTCTTCGCTCCCGGCACGGCGCGGAGCACCGACCCGCTCCCCTTCCTTATTTATATGCATAACTCAGAAAAGGTGTAATGAAAATTTCACGGTCAACTCGATTATAGACGATCATCGTTCTTACTCTCTCTCTCTTTCTATCTACCTCTCTCTTACTCTTACTCTACCGGTACTCTATCCCTCTCTACCCGTGTCTATCCAGTCTCTCCCCCTTGCACCTTGGTCGTCGCTGGCTTCTCACCAGCTGGTCGTCGTTTCTCTAGCCACGATCCTAGTACCGCTGAGAGTTCTGCTCTCTCTTTGGAGAACCTTGGCTCGCCGGTCTCGAACCAGCTCTTGCCTCTCGACTCTTCTCTTCGATCTCTCTCCTACCCTTTCTTCCTTGCGTCTACTCCTACAGGGTTTTCTCGCGGCCCTCTTTCTACCAACGAGCCCACAAGTCTCTCGCTCCTGGAAAACCGCTTCCCGGGATTGGTCGGGGAATAAATTTTCCTTGGCGATTATCGATACGCGTCGATTATTCCGGTAATGCGCGAGCACGCCAGGTTACATCTGGATAATAAAGTTTACGGTAAGGGCCGATGACGACGAGTCCTCGTCGAGAGAGAGAGCCAGGACACGAAAAATGGGATAACGAGCTGGCTGTTCTTCGGTGCGGTCTCGCGAGGTCGCAGGATTCGGTGGATTCCTCACCGAACCCAGGGACTCGTCCTCCCCAGGTGTGAGTCGGTGCGTGCGAATAAAATTTACGAGACAATTAGTGTGGCGATTTCGTCGGTCCACGGCTTATTATTAATTTTGAAAGACACCGAAGAACCGGTTACGCAACGTCGAAAGCTTAGAAGCAATTTTTCGTCGTGGCAAGGAGACGCTTAAAAGGAGTACCGCTTGAAAAGAGTCATTCCGTGGAGTTGAAATTCTGTCGTATGGGACGCGGAGTCTCTCGTTTCTTACGCAACCTTGTCACTCACGGAGACCGAGGAATGGAACATTAAAATACAGTGATTTTGGCGGCGCAGTAATGAACTGGACGCTCGGAGTAATTGAGTTAACAGGCTTTGTAATGGAATCTTCCGTGTGGCGAGCTATTTTGTAATCGCTCCGGCCAAAAGGCTATTCGTCTTTTTCGCTTGAGCCCATTTACGAAGACTAACTATGCGTTGACATTTCCTACGGGCGACGTGTCCCGCACAGCTTGACTCATTTTTCTTTGTACGGCCGCTTAACGGTCTCTTGATCGGAGAGAACCTACACGCTCGCTCTCTCGGGAGATTTTTCTCCGCGCACGCATACGCACACCAATTTAGCATAACTCGCTGTGGAACGCTCTTCCGCATACACCGTTGCTGACACTAGTTTATGTGTCTTGCGTAGAGTTCCCTCTAATTGCTGCACGGCTGCCCATTGTTGCCCGTGTGACGCTGATAAACTGCATTTAAAAAGCACGACTGACTACGGTTGCCGTATGCCGTGATTGCAATAGAGAAAAGAAATAAGGCTGGCGAAACTTGCCGGATGATGATCATCATCATCATGATCCTCCCGGGCCACCGTCGTGAATCGTGATTTCGTACTCCTCGGAAAACAATAAACGGCATCCAGAGTCAACGCGAAGGAAATGCTACCCCGGCAACCGCGAGAGAGAGAAAGTTCACAATGAGCATCCTAGTTCTTGGTGCACCGTGACGGCGCACTTTGACAGCGAGATTGCGCTGATCTTTTCCACGGGCGTTTTGAAATTCGCAGTTGCAATAATGAAATTATGCGAAATCCGGTTAATTGTGATATTACCTCTCTCTGTTTCTCGCTCCCCGTCTCCGTGGGATGGTAAAAGGGTAGAACGGCAAAGACCAAGAGACACGTGGGCGAGGACGAAGAATGCGGATTTCGCGCGATTGACATCGTCCTACCACAATCGCGACGAAGGGTCGGAAAGAGGAGCCCTCTATGCGCGTACCTATAGGTACTAGCCGCATATGTTCGCCGGTATTACGTGAAGAAGGTAAACCCGTAATCGCATAAGCGGTGCTAAGAGATGATTGACTTCGCTTGACCCGCGCCCTCCCAGGATCTACGGGCTTCACGACGAGCTCCACGACGAGCTCCACAAGCCGCGCGAACCTTCGTGGAAGTGTCCTCGAAAGCTGATGATTTTCAGCCTGCATGCATCACGTATGCTCTTCCCGACGGCCGTGCCACCAGCTAGCTCCGATCCCCCCAGAGAAAGAGAGAGTACCGTTGATGCTAATCTCGGCCGACAATTACCCTCGAGGAATGACGACACGCCGCGGTGCACGGACTGGCAGCAGAGCGTCTGGCTGCTTGCGAGCCAACTTCCAGTACGCGGCCATGCACTCGTGTGAATTAGGTAATCGGTTTAGGAGTGACACGTTCATTAGACCGATTACCTGCTGCTATTGACACCGGTAATGATAACTCACGTTCACTGCTCGGTTCCGAGATCGGGTTACACCCGGGTTACTTTAGTGACCAAGCACGACCGATGGCACGAGCGATGCCAGTGAGGCGGCACTGGAATTACATATTCCTCGTCCAAGGCATATCTGCCGCAGCAGCAGGCAGGATTATGAGTTTTTTCGCATACCCTTCTATAATCGGTGGACACTATCTTGCGTAGCTCGATCCGCCTGTCAATGTTGCATTCCAGATTAATAAATTACATGGCTACAGGCCACGGTGAATTATCGGCGGGCATCAGTCTTTATCAAACCGGTAAAACGACGATCGGAATCCGGTAGTTTCGTACTCCATTGTGCGCGACAGTCCAGACACGGTTTGATTGATTCTCTTGCTCGCGCCTAATGAGCATCTCGCGTCCTGGCTCGGATCAATATGGGTGGAAAAGAAGGAAATCCAATCCAAGAGAGGCTTCTGAGCCTCCTGACTATGCTCTCAAGCCTGATTGCGTAATTCCTCGACGCGTGACGCCGGTGTCTCCTGAGTGGATGCTCTCTGTCATCGCGTGTCTGGATATCCCAGAGCTCGAGCACACGTGTGTGACTTTCTGGAGCTCTACAGGGTGCTTGCTCGATACCTACATGCCGCATCATCGCCCACTCTACCGCCAACGATACCATCCCGGATTGCGTTTTAGTTATACGCGTACCAAATTCCGCAAAGATTCACCCAATTACCGGGCACGCAAACGCTAATGCGATCTCTTCCGAGTGAGTAGCTGGCTGCTCAAACCTATTCCACGCTCGCTTCATTCTCGGCTCGTCAAGTCGCCAGTAGAAGCGTTCCTTCAAATGTGCGCTTAAGTCATGCGAAAGATCATTCCCATTTTACGGTGTATTATCCGCTCGGTAACCGGGACCAGGGCCAGAGTCGGTGACGGGGGCCCAGGGTGGATTCCGCTGAGCGGGGAGTTGAGGCCAGAGCCCCAAGCCAGAGCCCCCGCTCGTTCGGCTATCTCCGTCGGGGCGAGCTAAGTACAGTGCCCGTAATACAAATCAGAGCCGCGTGAACTGTACGTTTACACGCTTCCCGGTGCGTGTAGGCCTGCCAGTAACATTAGACGCCAACCGATTAACTCCCTGAGACACTTGATATTCCGAAACACCCAGTACATATCGAGAGCCGGGCTTCGGTAGTTGATTAGATTTAAAAGAATGCCCCGTCACCTGCGCCGTTGAAAGGAGACTAGGCCCGATGTGCCCTCGCGCGCGCGCCTCCGCTGGTAGTGGGGCCTCGTCGCCACGCTGCATCGCGCCGCACCTCGCCGCACCTCACCGCATCTCAACGTGCTGGGCCGATACGATGGCCAGACGGAGAAGGAAGCGCGAGTCGTTGGGTGAGCTGGGGGTGAGGGAAGGCCGAAGAAGTGGGAGGCAGGAGCATGGTGGAATGAAGTGGGGACCGATCGTGAGCAACGAGGGGCCCGAGCATGAGGCCCCAGCGATCACTGACCGCTTTCGCCGATCCCTGCCGCCAGCTAGCCACCTTTCAGCGGCGCAGGCATCCTCCTTCTTAAGGTCCATTCACATCGCATCGCTAATCAAACCCGACAACGCTAAAAAAGAAACACCGCGGGACCTCGATTCCCCGAGAAATCATGGGAATTCACTTTCCGTGTACACTTTAATCTCGCGGGCCAATGCCTCCTGGTTTATGGACACGTTAGTAAGCAGAAGGATGATACCGTGAGAAGAATATGTTGATTTAATAACGAAACGACGACAATGAAACTTTTATAGAGATTCAGCGAGATCCGAATGGTTAGATTTCCTAGAGAACTCGGAATAGCAATTCCGCTTGGAGAACTGAGAAAATAGTGCGGAAAGGTAGACGAAATGGTTTCGTAACAAGAATTTCCCATTACAGATTTGTTCGTTATCTGTAAGTGGATAGGACTCAACGGGATTCCATCTGTTTAAGGCGCTACAAAAAGGTTGTAAGTCGACTACAAAGGTGTCGCGATTAAAACGGAGGAAGATACGTACGTAGGGGCACGCGAGTTTTCCGGGAAGAACACGAGAATTCTGTATAATGAGGCAGAATTGTGAGAAATAACCTGGGGCGACCGCGAGGCACTTAACAGGTTGCAGTTTCGCTTTTGCAACGCATGATACACGGTTAATTCGCGAAATAGCAGACACTCCGGGGAATAATGTTGCGAACACTTATAGATGACTAAAATGCATCCCCCCATTGGCAATTACGAAGGCGAGAGAGAACTGGTGGAAAGGTGAAATATTATAGCGATTTAAGCCCGCGGCCTTGGTAAAGATCTTGTAATAAGGATCAATGAGAGCCGAGGATAAAATGCGCCATCACAGGATACTTTTGCCGGTAGTCCCTCCCCTTTCTCCAGGGGCATTAGCGACAATGAGCTCTATTTGTTATTTCATAATCTAACCCTTCCTCGTCGGCAATTATAAATTATCCGGACTACCTTTTGCGGCCGAATGTACACCCGGGGCGAGAACCCACTCGCCGCGATGGGGCCGTATGAATCGCCGGATCATCGACAATTCTTGCGCCATAATTCGAAGGAAATTGGACTGAATCGAGTCCGGTAATAATGGATTAGTTCCACTAATGATACTTTCACTGGGATCGCGTAAATAGCGGATGCTTCGCTTATTTGAATTTTCCGATGGGTAAATCAAGGCTGAATGATGACGTATTCGAAAGGTTGCCTTCTACCAAAGCGGACCCTTACTTTAGCCAGGTAAAGGTAACAAATCACTTTTCAACGACGGGAGACGGAACTACCGAGCACTGTTTTCTGAAAGGAGGCGGACTTCTCTGTGGGGAACCACTTGACGTGTCTTTACACACAATTCCTGACACAATACGTCCGATCGTTTTACACTCAACGGCAAGAGAGAATGCGCGAATCCAAAACAGACCATAAAGCTAATAATGACGCAGCGGAAAATCCACCTGAAAAGAAAGTATTTCACCTGTTACTCTTCCAGCAGCTCCTCTACGACTGTTGTATTCTCCACAGAAAATACCTCAGCGTTGCTGCAGTCAGACGGGCTGCACTGCTTTCGTTTTGATTCGCGGCATTGAAACTGCTGCAAATTTTATTCGACATCCCCGCTGGAATTTTCTCTCACACAACGCGGCATTGGTTGTGCACACCCACCAACACTCATACGTCGATAGATTCTTTGATGATGCAAAGAGACAATAGGGATTTAAGCGACACTAGCCAGAGAAGCAAGCACAAGGGTGCATTGGGAAAATTGTCAAATAGAAATTCGACTTTCGAAATGTCGCGGGAAGCCCAAGTAGATTCGCGTCTCGCGGAATGCGAATGGGAACGGGATTCGCACAAAGGCATTGAGCAAACATTCTTTTTCGAGGTTTCATTCTTCGTGACAGAATCGTAGAAACGATGTGAGAACAGATGACGGTGAGGCAAGGTTTCACGGACGGATCGAACGGCAATACACACGGCAAAGGGATAGAAGGAAACCGGGAAAGGAAGAGCGAGGGAATAAGCGCGAGAGCCTGGGGAACACGAGATGTGGAGGGGAGAGGGGGGAGGGCGAACGAGGGGCCCGCGCTCGACGGCCAGCCAGGAGAAGGTGGTATACGTGAGAAAGAAAAGGAGCGACAAGGAAATAAGAACGTAGTGGATGGAGGCTGCAGATGCTGAGGAGCCACTGTAAGGGCCCGGAGAGTGTACCTGTCTTGTTTTTATAGGCTTGCGAGAACGTTGGGCCCCGGGTTCTCGCAAGCCTGCGGAGGATGGAGGATGGAGGACGTAGCACGGAGTACGGCGACGACGAGAAGAAGAAGGTGTAAAGGGTGGGGGAAGGAAGGACGGTCGAGAAGGGAAGCGCGGCCTGACGGGGCTAGGAGGCCGCGGGGTGGGCGGTGAGACGGGGGTAGCGGTGCCAGCTTGGGCCTTACAACTTGCCAACCAGTCCTCGGAGAACCGTGGCTCTTACCGGACTGCTGTATATATACGTGTATTAACGCCCGTGACTTTTCGTCGATGCCGAGATTTTTCTCAACCAGAGGCCGATAGTCCCGAGGTCGCTGAACCCAAGCTCGCGTCAGGTCCGTCCGTCAAGTTATCGTCGCAGTCGTTAGCAGCACCGTCGTACAGTTGACCCTCCCGAAACAGGATTGGGAGCATGAAACCGCCAGGATTATTACCGACGAACCACTGAGGAGGGATCAGGGGCTCCTGCGGATGCAACCGCGTCCTCGGAGAACAGAGGGCAGGTAGTGACATGGTTGGCGTAAGGTAACCATAGGGATCCTGGAGGATTTAAATGGATCGATGCCGGTTCCGTGACTCGGGAAGTGCCGCTGACGGAACAGAGAGAGAAAACTGGATTTGATGGAAGATTGAACAAGGAGCGGAAAGATGCGGGGCAGTCCTGCCTTCTTCGCCATATTATTGGGCACGATATTCGGTGTCCTGGGCGCATCCCTGAGCAAGGCGCTCAGGTACAAAGCGCCGGACGAATGCAAGTGGGTCACGACCGGTGACACCGAGGACGACGTATCTCTGGTCTGCCGGCTGAGGACCATCAACAGCGAGCTCGAAAACACGAATTTCAGCGTGATACAACCGCAGCACACGGTGCGTTTGCGGCTCGAGTGTAGCGATGCGCTATTCTACCAGAGCTCCCTCAGTGCCGGTAGCTTCAGGCCCCTTGTCGAGCTCCGCGAACTTGTAATCGAGTACTGCAAGATCGGCAACCTTTCGGACGATGCGTTCAAAGGGCTGAGAGAGCTGCGTAATCTGACCGTTCGGACCCACAACACCGACTGGTCGGCGATGGCACTCGACGTCTCCGCGGGCGCCTTCACCGATGAGTTACGGCAACTCGAGAAGCTCGACCTCGGAGAAAACAACATGTGGAGTATACCGGAGGGTGCGCTATGCCCCCTGGTCAATCTTGAGGTTCTGAACCTGACGAGGAATCGATTGCGGGAGGTGACGAGTTTCCGCTTCAACGCCGCCGCCAGATGTTTGTCGAGCCTGAAGGAGCTCGATTTGAGCAATAATAGCATAGAGACCTTGCCGAGCGCCGCGTTCTCTGGGCTGACGAGATTGCACAGTCTGGACCTACGGTGCAACGCCATCAGCTTCATGGCGGATCGCGCCTTCGAAGGCCTCTCTTCGTTAGCCATCTTGAGGCTCGCGGATAACAGGCTCACGAGCTTGCCACCCGAGCTCTTCAGTGACGCGAGGAATATCCAGGAGATTCATCTCAAGAACAATACCCTAAATGTGCTACCGCCCGGTCTGTTCAGTGAACTTACGCAACTACTAGTGCTCGATCTTTCGCATAACGAATTGACCGCCGAATGGGTCAACGCCGCGACCTTTAGTGGTTTGGTACGTTTAGTGGTGTTGGATCTCGCGAGTAATCGTATCGCGCGACTCGATCCTTCCGTCTTTCGCGATCTTTACAGCTTGCAGATTCTACGCCTTCAGGAGAACCTGTTGGAGAGTCTCCCGGAGAACACGTTCTCTGCCCTCTACAATCTGCACACCTTACTCCTCAGTGATAATCTATTGGCTGTTATCGATGCGACTACGCTCAGTGGGCTTTACGTGCTAAATCTTCTCTCCCTGGATAATAATCGACTGCACACGATACATCCGAGTTCCTTGAGAAATGCATCGTCCCTGCAGGAATTCCATTTGAACCGTAACCAGCTAAAGTCGGTACCGGACGCCCTGAAAGCCACTCCCCTCCTGAGGACCCTCGACCTCGGCGAGAACCTCATCTCGGAGATACCGAGCGGTACCTTCGACCACGTGGCTCAACTTTACGGACTTCGATTAACCGAAAATCATATTGGGAATCTGACGAAGGGCGTCTTCGATCGTATCAAGGAGCTGAAGATCTTGAATCTCGCGATGAATCGCATACAGTACATCGAACCCGGTACTTTCGACGAGAACGTGAATTTACAGGCGATTCGACTCGATGGTAATCAGCTAACGGACATTGCCGGCCTTTTCCCCAAACTGCCGAATCTCGTCTGGCTGAACGTCAGTGACAACAAGCTCAAGTGGTTCGACTACGCGATGATACCTACGGGACTCCAGTGGCTGGACATACACGCGAACGAAATACGAGAGCTCGGCAATTACTATGAGATCGAGACTCAGCTCCAGTTAAGCACCTTCGATGCCAGCGAAAACAAGCTGACCGAGATCACCGGTAACGTGATACCGATGAGCGTCGAGCTCCTATTCCTCAATGACAACCTGATCTCCAAGGTGCAAAGCTATTCCTTCTTCAAGAAACCCAACTTGACGCGCGTCGATCTGAAAGGTAATCAGATACGTAATTTGGAGCCGTACGCGCTGCGAATAAGCGCGGTGCCACCGGAAAAGCCGCTACCAGAGTTCTACATCGGTGACAACCAATATCTCTGCGATTGCACGATGGAATGGTTGCAAAGGGTAAATCGCCAGAATCAGACTCGCGTTCAGCCCCGAGTCATGGACTTGGAGAGTATCTATTGTCAGCTCTTGTACGATCGTGAGCATACGTTCGTACCGTTGGTGGAAGCTTCGCACTCTCAATTCCTCTGCAAATACGACACTCATTGCTTCGCCTTGTGCCACTGCTGCGACTTCGATGCGTGTGACTGCGAGATGACTTGCCCGACAAACTGCACATGCTACCACGATCAATCGTGGTCGGCCAATGTCGTCGACTGTTCGAATGGTGGTCACGTCAACAAGCTACCCGAACAGATACCGATGGATGCGACGCGACTCTATCTCGACGGCAATGATCTACGCATGGTCTCTAGCCACGCTTTCATCGGCCGCAAGAAGCTTCGAGTCTTATTCTTGAACTCGTCCAACATTGAAATCGTACAGAACCGGTCGTTCAACGGGCTCCGTGACCTGGAAGACCTACACCTACAAGACAACCGGATCCGCGAACTGCGAGGACACGAGTTCGAGGGTTTGGATACGCTCAAGCAGCTGTATTTGCAGCGAAACCGGCTCACAACCATCGGCAACGATACTTTCTCGTCCCTTCGTTCTCTGCGGATTCTTCGACTGGAGAATAATCGGCTGACGACACTGGCGATTTGGGCATTGCCGGAATCCATCGAGATCAGTCTCTCCGGTAATCCATGGACGTGCGAGTGTGATTACATTCAAAGTTACCGCGAGTGGGTCCAAGATTCAAATGTTCGGTTGACGGATGCTTCCGCGTTGCGCTGTGTGTACAACGTGTCCGAGTTCGAAGCGTTCGGTGAAGAAGTATTCGCGGATGACGAGTTCGGATTCTCAGTGATGATGACTGGCCGCGCGAATAGTGGCAACAACAGCTTTTGTACCGATGCCGTTAGTCTCGAGAGCGACGAGCATCGCAACTACACAAAGACGATCATCGAGAAGCAAGTTTTACAGGACTACCTGCCGCTTTTAGTGGCAACGCTCGTCGGATCGTTGCTCGTGATGCTTCTCTGTATGCTAGCGTTTGTGTTCCGTCAAGAGCTGCGCGTTTGGTTCCACTCGCGCTTCGGGGTTCGGATATTCTACCGGAATCAAGAAGTGGACCGTGACGACCGCGACAAATTGTTCGACGCGTTCATCAGTTACAGCTCAAAGGACGAAGCCTTTGTGGCGGAGGAACTCGCTCCGGTATTGGAAATGGGTAACCCCTCGTACAAACTCTGCCTCCACTACCGGGATTTTCCCGTGGGTAGCTTCATCGCCGACACGATCGTCCAGGCGGTGGAGTCCTCGCGCAGGACGATAATGGTGCTGTCGGAGAACTTTATCAAGTCCGAATGGTGTCGCTTCGACTTTAAGTCCGCACACCACCAGGTGCTCAGGGATCGGAGGCGTAGGCTCATCCTGGTGCTAGTGGGCGACGTGCACCAGCGGGATCTTGACCCCGATATTCGCCTCTACTTAAAGACCAACACCTACTTGCAGTGGGGCGACAAGCTTTTCTGGGAAAAGCTCCGTTTCGCCCTACCGGACGTACCCAACAACCAGAGGACCACGCAACGAACGAGGCAACCGCCTCCTGTCCGACGGCAGCACAATAGAACGTCCAATGGATCGCGCACTGTCTCCGTCCATATATAAAATCCATTCCAACAACGGGAAGAGACTCGCTCCTACTTCTTCGCTTCGAAGTCTCTCCGCTACACGACGGAAGACAGCGATTAATTACGAGTGCCGAGGAGGCGCTTATCCGACGGAATTCTCGGTTGAAACCCTCCGACTTACGTACAGTGCGCGCATCGCAGTCCAACCGGTGCAATACGACAATACGATAGAGTGTAAATATTCAACGGATCTATATATAAATAATATGTGCTCGGCACGATAAATTGTGTACATAGAGGTGCGCGGTATTGGCAGTGGGTGACTCTCGAGAGGTGTATCTCCCGGTGTCTCTACATTGGAGGAGTCAGTACTTTTCGAGTGAGTTCTCTCCTAGCTAGTTTAAAACTCGTTGTAAATATGCTGTCATTTGGTTAGGAGTCGATAGTTGAGCCACGGTTAACAGTGCGCGAATGCGAAGGATCTCCCGTGAAAGGGGGGATTCTTCCTGCATAGTCCGAGATTGTAGCCGAGCCCTGGCTACCGTGTCGAGGGTACATTTGTACGCGGGTGTGTACCGTGCGCATGCAGGCTTACTGCGCTGATAGAGAAAGAGAGTGAGAGTGAGAGAGAGAGAGATAGAAAGGGAGAAAGAGAAAAAATGCAACATCGTCGAACAATGCATGGACTTCGAGGAATTGAACGCCGCTCCCGGAGCAGAGGACAGAGAACGGCTTCGGGACCGGAGGCAGTACACAGTCACAGTACACACAGTACACGTAGCGCCGTTACACATTATAGTCGCGGGCGTTCATTACCGTGAACGGTCTATTGCCACGACATAATTCATGGAGCGCTCTCTAGCGTTCTCTACCGTTCTCTAGTGTTCGCGCTCGCGCTCGCGCCCGCCGGACCGCAGCCGGTTATAAATCATTTTCTGGATTGATAAATAAAACATGAATTCCTCTCGAGCGGACGAGTCGAACGACTGAAGTGCAAGGGGTTATTCGTGGAAAGCACCGTACGGCGCAACAAGACTTTTCTCTCGGTGGAATAGAGCGGGAATGACCGTTCGCACGGCCAAGCGGCCAAGCGGCTAAGCTGACAGTGATACCACTTCCTAATTATAGCTACTATGTATATTTAATTGTACTTAGACTGGCTGACGACGTGTTTCATCCAGGTACGCGAGCTTACGTTTCAGTGATAAGCCGGCGACAGCAAACCGCGTGGTCGGCGTCAACTCTTGTAAAGTATTATCCGCGAACTTGATCCTTATTTATTTCGTCCTAAACGTCGGGTGAGAGACTCTTCGCGATTAGGACCGACGTTTCCTTTGCGGATCGCATCCGTATTGGTTTGTGATTAACGAGCGATTGATTTTTTTGAGAATAGCATAGCAGCATAGGATGTCCACCGTGCGAAATCTCCTGCTTGAATTCGACAGTCTCAGTGTCTGTTCGCCGTGGACAGTAATTAATTGCGGCAGAAAGGCAAGACTCGTTAGATTATCGTAGTACGTGTACAGAGGCATTATTTAAAATTGTAATTTACGATTGTCTCGAGACAGCAGAATTGTCTCCTTTCCGTCCACGAGAAGCGAGAGAACAGTCCAAATGCTTTCGACATATTACTTACATAAGATAAGCTTCCTTCGCATCGTTCGCTTCACGAAAGAGCAACATAGTCCAACTCCCTTTCTCTCCTTTTCCATCTTCCTCTCCTTCTCCTTCTCCTCCGCAATTAGTTCTCTTAATTGCGACAGTCGAATTCAAAATGCGCGTCACGCAGGGAAACTAAAGTACCGCTATAAATATTTGAAATATAATGTACAAACGTGAGATAATAATTTCCTTTAGCTTTCCTCGCAAACGACTCTCTTGTTTCGCAAACTCTTCGACAACGAGAAAAGATATTATTAGAATAAATGACTATGACTGAATAATAAAATGCTCTATTTTTATGTTTTTAACATCCGTAGTTTCTCATTATACCCCGATATCTCTCCCTGATTCACCTGGCGAACCGGCAGATGTGAGCTAACCAGCGAATCGTTGCAAATAATTATGCGACCGCAAGTTTACGATTATTGGTGCACGCAACAGCTTTGCGCGGTGCTAAGCAGCCGGCTCGAAACCCTTTCGCGGGAGTAAACGTCAAACAGGCCCGTCTGGATTATGTTACATTAAAGTGGAAACTTGCCCTCGTTAAATCCTCTATATCAAAGAAGTAGAGCTTGGTTGCTATGCCAATAGCAAAACTTTCAGAATGCGTCCACTTTGCGAAGAATTTTGGTACGAAACAGTGCTTTATGCAAATCGAGTCACGTCTCGTCGCGTTCTGCCATCAGTGCCACGTATCGTTGCCGTTACATCGACGGAATAAGCAGTAGCTCATAGTAATGGAAATCACATAACTCAAAGTACGTATTTCTTTTTAGCCCTATTGATGGTCGCCTTAAATTTCATCTGCCGAAAAATTCTGTGGGTTTCTACTTTCAACTGGAACTATTTGGATAGTAATTTCTATTATGAGTTCCAGTCTGTCTCCATTATAATAGAAAATACGTACAGAAAGCGTCTCTTGATTATATTGAAATTATCTGCTCGTTTAACTCATCAACCGCGCAGAACGAGTTAATTTATTAGCAGAGAATGCTTTCCAAGTGAAATGACCACTTAATAGGGAAAGGTTTTTTAATATTTCTTCAGTGAACATTCGCAAAATTATACTGTTTCATTTTCACTCATTTCGACTACTATGCATATTAAAAGAGTGGAATTAATATTCGTGAAACAGACAAGATTTTTCTGCTGGTCTTACACTTATTCCAAGCGTACTCATTCGAACAAAATAACATTATCTCGAAATTATGTCTAGTTAAACTTTACAGCTACATTTACCAGGGCGAGCTTATCCAACGTTTCCAACTCGATCCTCCCACAGTCAACAGGAGCGAGCAGAGTCATAACTGATTTAAATCCGAGCGATTCGCGAGGAAAGATTTTCGCGAGATTAATACCAAGCACACACGCGATAACTCCAGTTCCAAACTACGCTCGTAAAAGGGATGGAGAACTTTCGAAGTTGGCGATTGTCAGAACTCAATTGGAGATCCTCCCGCGCCGCACAGGCTGCCGTTGGCAGCTGAGCGTTCTCAACTTCCACGGAGCTCTTGAAATTCACTATTACTCCACCGTGGGTAGTTACCATGGATAGATCCATGCACGTAGAGGAGCACGCGGGATCCTCCTAATCGCACGAAAAGATATAAGTACGGGAGCATGAGTAATCAGCTTGTAATTAGCAACCACCACGTGGCAATGCAATCCCTATATTATTCGAACCGAAACCTCAACTCGAATTGTACAATTTGGCAAAAAGTTCAACTGCACAAATTCCACATATTATAAAAGTTCTTGCGTGAAATGTTTCAAATTTGTTATCGTAAGTTTCAGAAAGTTGGAAACAATTACTGGAAAATATTTTTAGATTACTTATTTGTACAATATGTAAAATTTATTACTCGCAATAAAAGTCGTAATATTGATATTTATAAAAAAATCCAGCTATCTCATAATAAGTAGCATATTGAAAAGAAGGGGAACTGATTTCTGTGCTGCGTGAATAATCAAGGTGTAAGGAGATAAGTTGAAGTATGGTGTTGGAATATTTGCCAGTATTCGTTGGAAATATCGTAGTAACGGTGTCGCGCGGCGTGGCGCGTAGTAGGCGCATACGATAACGATTACCGTGAATTATGGAATAAGTGAGTCCCACCCTTGCCTGTCGGCGGCATTTTGTGGTTTCCTTAATGGCATTCGGAGTTTCCAGCTGCATTGTGCGCCGGCGCTCGTCATTTCAGTAATAATTGTAATTGCGGCCAGGATTTCAGTAACATTCCTCCTGTCCGAGCCAGTACACCAAGGAGAACAAGAGGGGGTGGTACGCAATACAAGGCAGCGAATAAGGAGTAAGCAGGAAGGCAATCGTTCGATGAATTATTTCAGATGCACCTGTCTCTACCGGTGAAAGAAGCCCACCGGTAGTACCGTTCCGCTCAGATAATTCTCCTGCGAATTGAATTTGATCCCCGAGAATCAAATATTTATCTCAATTTTTCCAGCCCTGGGCCGTATTACGGTATTACGAGCAAACGTCGCATCAATCTTTCAAAAATCCACGCGGATAGCAGGATCCGTGAATACGACAGTGGCTATTGTTGAGTTTGTCAGGCTTTCTAATGCGTTCAACACATCACTCGAGACCACCAGGTAGTATATAAATGTAACCACGGAGAATTGATATAGTTGAATTATAGTTGAAAGCATGGTATATTCTTTTGTGTCCTCCAACTCCTCCGGTATAACCGAGAATATGGTTCCCAAATATTTGTTAAGAAATTTTTCTAATGAACAAATTCAGGTATGTGAGAATAGAGTTTTTTTAAAATTGCTGCAATAAATGAGCTGCAATTTCCTGGAGTTTCTCATTCGCTGTAATTATTCCCGAATCGAATCACGAATGGCGTACTCTAGGATCGGAATCCCCTTTCAATGGGTAGCAGCTTATAAAAAGTTTGGTCGGAAGTCCTGGTAAAAAGCGTTCGCGAGCAAGCAAAGGATCCGCATTGGGATGGCAGTCCGAGGGTAGCCAAGGACTGAAATTTTTCGCGAGTCCTACCATACCACAATGAAATCCTTGCAAACAAATTCAAGACGACGATGGTACTTGTACGTTTGGCCACGAACAGCCATTTTATTTGCGTATGCTCGCTCGCCGCTCGTGGTAACAAGAGTTGGAGAGAGATACGAGAGACAGCAGAGTCCAATCCTGCTCCGCCGCTTTTGTAATTAACAAGTCCTTAACAACATATCACGAATAAAACACTCGCGCGCGTCGTTTAACTTCTCCGTTGAAAGCTCCTGGTCAAGGCGGGTTCGTACCCGTCAACCAGCTTCACAAGAGTATAATTTAACCAGCGATGAAAAATCCGGGACACCAGAACCTGCCGGCATGGCGGCACAGTGCATCGCACGAGTACGCGTGTACGGATGATAAAAATGGAGAAATTATGCGGACAAATCGACACGGTTCTGCTCTAACGTAAATGGAGCGTTATAGGCTATATACGTACTGTCTGAATCGAGCGCAATAAGGGCAAAACGCGCCAGTCCCCGGAACACACACGACGATGGCATGGCGCGGCGCAGCAATGAGTCGTTATTTAAAAAGAGCGAGCCGGAGACCGCGTCAAAAAGCGCGAGCATCAAAGGTAACGCTTTAAAGGCAGTCGCGAACGAGCATGGGACTGCCACTCGACTTTATAAAGTCTTTCAAACCAATTCGCGAAATCGCACGAAGCACATCGCGAAGCTCAGCTCGAGGTATAAATTTTACGACTACGAAGCCATGCTAAACCGCGAAAGGAGACGTAATGCTCATAAAGCTAACAACCCGTATGCTGGAATTATAATGAAGGAAAGAAACTAGTAAACACAAAGAGGTGGATGGCAAAAGGTGGATAGAGAGCGCTCGGCCGCGTACGGCTGCGCGCGGCAGTGTAAGGGTAGATACAAAAGCCTCTGGCGGGAAAGCAAACGAGAGAGGATAAAGCATAATGCCCGGGCATAAAGGTAAAAGATCGTGCCGTAGGAAACAATGAATTAGAGGCGATAACCGCGGTAGAGAGGGGTAGATAAAGAGAGAAAGAGAGAGAGAGAGGAACCCAAGGAAAAAGCACTGCCTTCTCGAATATTTCTTTGAATTCACGGTGGGCAGCTTCTCAAGCTTAAGACTCGGACACAGTCGCGTCGACTCAGTCTCGCTCTACAGTTTCGCAGCTCGCTAACTCGTTCGCGCAGTAGTTAAGCAGCTCCGAGAATGTAACCCGCATGCCTTCGAACTCCGCCAAACCCCACCAACCCTTCCTCTACTACCGCCACCGCAGCTTCGGTATCTTCCTTTGCTCCCTGCTCTCTAGTCCCTAGCTTCTAGTACTAGACTCTCCGTCTCTTTCTCCCTCCTCGGCGACTAGTGCCCGATGCTTTATGCAGTATAACGGAATTTCTCTGTTTGCACTATCTGGCCGCAACGGCACACGCGACTTCTGCTCACCCGGGTGCATCCTGCCATGTTAGGAAGAGCCCGATTGTGATTCGTCCCTCAGATTGAGACCAATGAGCGGAAGGCATCGTTAGACCAAACTGCTTTGCATCGGCCCATTCAAACGATACCTTTTGCTTGCTGGCTTGTTCGCTTGCTTGCTCGCTCGCCATCGCGACGACGAAGACGCCAGTGACCAGACTATGCTGCACCGGTATCCGCGTGCTGGCTTTTGTCGCAATGTTAATTGAATGCCACGGGAACTCCTACCCACTGGATTGGCGGCTTTTTCTGGGGAATTGACTTCGGGCGACGCTCAGATGCAGCTTTGATAAACTATCTCGCTTTCCACTGATATTATTGATTTAAGGGGAAAGAGAATTTCTTATCGGCCTGGCCGAGCAAGTAATCGCTATTCGGGCGAATCAGGGTAGGATAAGAAGCATGATTTATATCTGACAGGAGAATTTTAACTGTGAATACTTGGAACCCAGCGAAACGAGATCTGGCAAGGTGTCACTGGGATCCATTCAATTAAACTTCTCCTTACCTGACGTTATAAGGAGCGAATGGGGAAAATTGGAAAACCGCTTGAATGCTTTGGATCCGATGATTTAAGTTATGAATAGGTACTTGAGCTATCTGGCACTTCCGTTACATAATAATTACGTTAAATCTGTTAGTTGCGATAGAAACTGGCCACTGGCGTGCCGCCTAGCTTGATAATGTTACGGCGTTTCCTAACGGTACGATAGTCGGGTGCCATCGAAAATCAATTTGCCCTCGGGATATTCATAAAATTCGTATCTTCAATTACCAACGACACTGGCACAGGAACTTTATATTCGCGTGTACGATTGCGTGTACGCGACTGTTGCCGCGTAGTTTAGTTATCGCGATTGAGAATTTAGTGTTCGGCTCGCATTGTCTCGCGGAGCGAATGCATATTTCACACGTGCACTATCCCTGGTGCACTGGCTGTATTGCAGTGCGGTACGGAGCGGTACCGAGCGAAGCGGCGTCGTGTACCCGCTGCGGCTTGCTGATTATGCGAGCCGTATACTCGCTTACACCGCAATACCCCCTTGAATATACATCCTCGCAATGTGCACCGCGCACTGCTACAAGTAACATCATAATAACTCGCAGAAATCATTTTGAGTCGAGTCAGGGAACTTAAAATGCTCGGTGAACGGAACGCAGTCGAGCTCACTCCCGCTCTCTCTTTTTCTCTCGACTCTCCGTTTCTTCTTCTACTCGAGACTGTGCTCCGTCGCAATGGTCATCCCCGTAATATTAATCACGTTGCATACTCGAGGTTCTCCGGAAAATCTTCTCCTCTCCGAAGCAATGTAGACGTCGTCGACTATCTGCAGGCCATGCCACGAATGGTAATATAAATGTATTAGACCGATAAAAGTAGAAGGAGGGCGAAATCTTTCGAGAAAGCCGATCGGAGATTAGTACCAGGAAGAGTTGCATAACTAAACCGCTTTATTTAAGAGAGCCAGCCAACTTTCCTGCTGCTCATAACGGGCAAGTGGAGATGAAGCTTGACCTATAAGTTGGAAGCATGGTCAGGGGGAATACTTTGGAGGATTGGATTGCACAAGCGGTTGAGGGCGCGTGCGATCGAACGAGGGAACGAACGCGAGCCGCCTAAATCGAGGTTTTAAACGAAGAGAAAGATAAATGTCCGATAATTCGACTTATTAAGGGAGCGTTGCTCCGACTGAACAAACATTATTACATTGACGGAGGTGGATCTGAGGCTGTCGGTGGGAGACTGACACAGCCGGAAGAAAGATTTCGGAGAGAAGAGTACATTGGTTGATCGATCGATTACAAAGCACTTTCGCGGGAACATTGAATCGGATCCAGCCTCCTTGGGTTCGAGAGGTCGAAAATACAAGTTGCAGCGACGGGTGACTTTAATCAACTCTTTGCAAGCGCAACTCCTCGAACGAGTCGCGGGGCGTGTCGACCCATTCCTGCTCTCTGGTATATGGCTGTAAGCTGGCCTCCGAGAGACTCCGCTCATAATAATACCATGGGACCCTGTTGACACGCCTCGTCGCTGGTTAAAGCCGACCATCCCGGTCAGAGCCTCTCCTTCATTCTTTTTAGACCACATCCGCGAGATCATTATGCTCGCGCGCGCGCGACCATCGGGTCCGCTTGATCCGCAGTAAACACGCGAAAGAGCTGTTCGGGGCTGCACCCCTTAAATTGATCAGTCTGGATTATCGGGCCGACCAACTGTTAATGGATAAAACTAGGGGCCCCGGTAGCTTGAATGGCTCTTCTAGCCGGTCTAATTACGGATGCGCGCACAACTTCACCTTGCCTCGAGTGCAAAGAATAATTGTTTACTGCCCATTTCCCGTGAACCGCGGGAGAGGCCCCCGTCTCTAACGGTGCATCGGCACAATAAAATGATAGTCCAATCTCAAGGCGCATCTGTGTTACGACGACGATGGTGCGGCGCGGCACTGTGCGGTGCATCGTGATCGAACCACCACTGGCGGATAACTATGCGGATGCGTCCTCCGCACCGCACCGCGCGGATTTCTCAACGGAATAGCCACCGAGCGAAATAATATGCAGCGTGCTTGCCTGCGCCTCTGTGCGCTCATTCGCGGAGACGTGGTCAGACGATAGGTACTGCTGCGAGCGTAGGCTACAGCCGAGAGGAACATCTGCTGCAAAGAAAGCGGGCACAGCTGCGCGCGAGCGATCGAAATCCACGAGGAGCGAGCGAGCGAGCGGGTTGAACCACCACCACCACCACCACCACCACCACCACCCTGCTTGGCAGGGTTGGCGCGCGACGACGGAACCGATTTCGTGCAGCACGTCGTGCCGCGCCACCATTGCCCGTGGCAGTGGTCAACAAAAAAATTATGGAAATTTGAAGGAGACAGTGGACTGCTTATCTGTGGATCCAATGAAATTTATAGAAAGTCACGAAGCTAACTTCTGCAGTATGTAACGTCCGAGAGAACGTTGGTTCCGGCTGCATAATTTAACCTTTGCGCGAACCACGGAATTAAGTTATACATTGATCGAGATAAGTAGAACTCCGGTGAATGATTAATACGCGCGTTTACCTTACGCATGCCGCGGATTTATCGGTGGTCGCGCGTTGCGTTGCGCGTTGCGCGTCGTCGCGCATTCCACTGCCGTAATTCTCGAGGGCAAGTTCACGGGTCTGGTAAGGACGAGCGTGCACGGTGCCACGGACGAGACAAGCGACTTTCCGACCTTCCAAGCCCGGTATGAGGGACAAATCGGGCTGCACGCTCGATAACCGACTAAATGGCACACTCCTCGAAAAGATCCTCCGACACGATAGCTCGCGTAAGACGCATTACACCGAATCTTACAAACCACTCCACACCACGCCAGCTAAATATAAATGCGAATCGAGTCTCGCATGTATGCTTCGCACACCTAGAACCCGTTACTACAGATACGAGCCGAGCTTTTAAATCCACCTGTCGGTCATCTCATCTCAATGAAAATGCTGTCTCGAGTAAATTGACAGTTAAATTGCAACCGCGTAGAGGCCCTGCGCGAAATGAGCTATTTTCAGTTGCCACTTTTGTAGTATTCTATCATGTTACAGCTAGTAGCGCCGTGGTCTTCATTAGGATCCTTAAAACGACAGAGATGACGACGATGGTTTCTACTGTTACTACTTCTGCTGTTACTGCTCTGGCTCCTACTATCCAGTTAGCAGTAATTCAGGCGTTTTAATCTCGTCTATCAGGCTTTTCAAGCTACAGAAGCGCCGGTGGCAGTGGCACTGCTTGTCCGGAGTGGCGATCCTAAGTAGAAACCCGATTCGGTGCGATCGTAAGCGCATTCTCGGCGATCCACCGAAAAAGGGTCGACGAGGAGCAGAAGAAGAAGACGAAGACGACGAAGAAGAAGAAGAAGAAGAAGAGGAAGACGACGACGAAGAAGAAGCAGCGGCACTAGCAGTAGCAGAGAGCAGCAGCACCACCACCACCACCACCATCAGCAAGGTAGCAACGTTTTCGAAGCGACGCCTTATCTATTAACTTATCGGCCCTTGAATCTCCGAGACCCGATGCTTTACGCCATATATGTCATCGAGCTAGGACGGTGAATACCGATCGGCCCGATCTTGAAGCCGGTAGCATCCGTAGCGAGCGGTTCGGCAGAGAGGAACAATCTCTTTCACGAGTAGGTATTCGTGGTGCATGCTCTCCGGCATGCCCCTTGCTCGACCGGCCGGTTGCTCTTCAGCCACGGTAAAAAGAGAGACAGAGATCGAGAGGGAAAAGAAGAGAGAGAAGACTGGTGGGGACGGTTAGCGCCCATCCACCTTCCCAACGGTATGACAAGAAACGTGCTCTCTGTCTTATATGCCCTCGAGTTTTCGTCCTGCTCGGGCGAGCGTTGTCCTCGCCTACCGCGGAAAGCCGGCTGGCCAGCCATCCGGCTGACTCGACTCGACTCGACCGGACTCGACTCGACTCGACTTGACTCGAGATCGCTCGAGTTCGTGGTACGAATCCAGTCATGAGTCCAGTCATGAGTCCAGTCCACTGGCATCCACCGTCGTCCAGAGAGCACGGCCGCCCTTAAGGCCGGTTTACAACGGCATAACCCGCGATGATAATTAAACAGCCTTAGTTAAGAGTATAACGCACGATGACAAGGCAATGTCCCCTTTTCCGCGATTCCTGTCTTGTTCAACTTTGAGCCAAACCTCGGGAGCACTCGGCTTTGGTATCTCGGGAAAACGAACGCTCCGAGGCGTGAACTAATTAATTTTATATGCCGACCAATTGAAAGATCTCGCGGTCGGGTTTGGACTCTCGCTGCTGGCAGTGGTGGTGGCACCGTTCGCCGGCGGCCCCGTTGCGGGCTGCAGGATCCGAGAGCCGAATTTACGGCGGATGATCGATTGCCCGGGTGAGTTGGGTTACAAGATGAACCGGAGCCGGGGTTGATCCCTTGGATCCCCTCGGATCCTGCCAGCGCGAAGGCTTAATTCGGAGCGCTCCGAGAGACTTTTTGTCTGGCCGGTATTCTCCGGCTAATAAACCCTGTCATTTGTTCAGGGGCTGCGCTCGCAATTGCACTTGGTGCTCACGTGCAATTTAAGATACTGATGAAACCTCACTAAATGGAAAAGAAATGCCATTAGTACTCTCTTCGATTCTGCAGGAAAGCGCATTAATGCTGCCACGGTGAATCCCCCGAGGAGACATCGAGTGCGTCGAAGAAAAACATGCCGATCCCTTAAGAGGCAATATCGAGAAATTCAAAAAGAGACTCGCTCAATGGCTCCGTCCTGAGCCCTTACATAATATCATTCCCAACTCGGCTTTGTTCCCCACCCCCACCCTCCAAGTAGCTGAAATTACTAGCGGCCCGAATAAACGTCAATAGCCAATCGCGAGGAACAGCACCCAACGAAGCAGGTTCCTATTTCCGGTCCCATGGAATCGCCAGGCTGGTCTGACTCGCGTTTCCCTTGGAACTACTTTTCTCTCTTGGGCGGCTTGTCTCGAGGCTAATACCATTCACTTTGCAATATCCACAAAAAGTGTCTTCGCTGTAACGCGGCCGTGGATCGGGCAATGCGCAATGCGCATCCCCCAGCTCCCTCTCGGTCTCTCCTTCGAGGACACCGTGCACCGAGCCGGGAGAGTCAGGGAAAAAGCGTCTTACGAGGAGTCTTATTCGCCAAAGAGTGAGGGAAAGAAGGAGCGAGTGCACCGAGCGGCAGCAGCCGAGCACTAGTGCACCGTGCAAAAGAAACAGAATCGCACGAGATCGCCCGGAGCGAGGGCACGGGGAGGATGGCGGAGGCCGGCCCTCAAGTTTCTTGAATAGGCAAGAAGAGCACGCGGAACGGACTGATGGACCGTCGAGTGCGCGAAATAAGGAAGACTCGTGGGGTTGAGGGAGACTGACGGTCTGAAACGGGTAAGATACCCAGGGAACGAGGGAAAGAGGGAAAGAGTGGGAAGGACGGAGATGAAGGGAGGGAGACCACGGTTACACAAGGGGAAAGAAGAACCCGGTGTATCCGGTATTTGAGCTGAAGGTGTTGCGTGCAAGTTAACAAGCTAACGACGCCGTGCGAGTGCGATTTTCTTTCCTATCAACCTCAATCTACTTCTCGCTCTCTCACTGTCTCTCTCTCTCTCTCTCTCTCTCTTTCTTTTCTCTTTCTCTCCGTCCCACCCTCGCCGTGATGCATTCTCACCGTTCTCCTTTCTCTCCTTGGGCCAACTCGCGCAGCCTCTCTCTCTCTCTCTTTTTCTCCCCCTCGTTTCTCCTCTCTTCTCTCTTCGTGACTGACTCCGATGGCTGTTTGCTTGGTTCCTTGCTTCCTTGCTCGCCTGGCCTGCCCCTTCTTCACCCTTTCCCTTCCTTACGTCACCTACTGCTGCCTCTTTCTCTCTCTTGGGCCGCGGTGTTGGCGAGACCTGGGGAAACGGTTCGCAGGGCCGTCTTGCGTGTAAAAAGAGCGCGGCGACGATGCCATCGTGGCTCCTGTTTTACGGCATGTTGAGCTTGTCAGTGCAAGTATGCTAGATTAACTTGGACTCGTTAGTAGGGCGCATTACCGGCGCCGCACCGCACCGGAACGTCTCCGTGGCTTTCTCACAAACGAACATTGAATTATTCACAATCGCGTGGTCTCGGCAGGCCCCTTTTGCCCCGACGATCTGTATGGCGATCTGTATGGCCACGGCACTCACGGATAATCGATCGGTCACAGCATCGAAATGTCGCAAGAATGATTTGCGATGCGATCTCACCGATGCGATGCGATGCACTGGGATCTCTTCTCGGAAGACGTGTGCCCCCAACTAGCAGCTATTAGCAGTGCTGGTCTATTGATGTTGCGAGTGCACCGGGATACGGTAGACACGCGGGTTACGACAGTTTCTGGCAGGTTGTTATCGCGGATTAAAAAGCGCCGCGGATAAGTGGCAGAGGATGGTTGGTAGGTAGGTAGGTAGGAAGGTAGGAAGGTAGGTAGGTTGGTAGGTAGGTAGGTAGGTAGGTTGGTAGGTAGGTTGGTAGGTAGGTTGGTAGGTAGGTAGGTAGGTACCTTTGCCATGCATCTTCGAGAGACGTGCGAACCGCAGGCAGCGCGCCACGCCGTGCCACACCGCGCCACACCGCGCCACACCGTGCCGTTAGCCGAATATGAGGCGATATACCGAGGTCGCTCTTCTCCTGAACCTCATGCGATATGTATCGCTTATGAGTAATCGCTGAGTGCCGAGTGGTCGGATTATGAATGGGTTTCCGTTCACTCGCAGATGTAACTATACATCAGCGCGTTAATTACGCAAATGAAATGTGTATTATACGAATGTCAACAATTCACGCGGGTATACACATCGGCGGCCCGATCCTTCCTTCCTCGAACCCGAGAATTAAGCTCTTCCTTGCGCGAAGAGTCGCGAGAGGACCCTGCACCCTGCGCGCCCGCGAGAAACCATCCTTCCTACCTTCGCGGGCCAGTGATTCGCAATCTCTGCGTGAGAACGGTCACCCTGGCAATTAGTGACAAATTGCTTGAACATAGGGCACCCACTGTCTTCTGAGAAGTAGGTGGGGTCCCCGGTAATCTGGCACCGGCTGCACGCGCAAATCGGATTTTCTAATGGAAATGTAGGGCTAAGCTGACGCGACGTTTCTATCATTGGAAAATAATACTACGGGACAGAGTATAGATGAATATCCTTACAATATAATCCTATGCAGCACTGTCAGCTCGGCAACCGTATGTGCCAACATAATACTCCCTGCGGATTGAAATCTGCACAGTGGGCGAAAGAAATTACAGTCCTCTTTAGACCCGCCAATAGTAATAAGAAAAGGCAGCGAACGATTTGTTTCGAACTTGAATGAAACTGTGCAACCTTTTGTAAAAATTAAAAACGGCAAATTCACTTATCCAGCAGATCCAGCAGATCCAGTGATCATTTATAATTGAATACTTCGAGGATCGATTTCTAAAGATTGGTCTCACCGCTTAAACATCAATCACCGCAGTTATAAAAGTGCATGACAATTATTCTTCGCTACTCGTTAAGCCTGCAAAGTTGCCCTGAAATCGCCGCCGAGTCGTTCGCGGTGTTTCCTTGTAAGGCGGCGGTAGTTCTACGTGCCGCGGTATGTCAGCCCAGCTGTTGTACCAGGTTGCACCGGATTGTTGTGGGTCGTGTTGGGTTGTATTGGGTTGTATCGGAATCTATTGGCACGGCGGGTCAAGAGTGAGCACCACTGTACGCGAAGTTGGGGAGAATATGGGCGCTCGATGGTGGGAATACATGTGCACGACCGTGCTGCACGAAAATTCATATCCACCGTGGCAGGCGAGCAGCGTATAAAGGCAAGGCACGACCGTCGAAATATATTTGCGCATACATTTTTCCCCTCGCGGTTATACAATCCGAGAGAGGATACGTTTGCCCGCCCCTCTCTTACGCCTCCCTCTTCCCACCTCCTTACCGATCCACGGATCGAGCAAAAAAGGGATCGTCTCACAACTTGAAATGAACATACGAGCATTCAAATACATTATCGAGTGAATTCTTGTTTACGGCATTCCAAAAGGTGGGACAGCGCGGATATCATTTACTTACCGCGGCGACCGCTTCCATCGGAGGAATAAGCGCTACGGCTCGAATGCAACCCGAATGCTGCCCCAATGCTGTCCCAATGCGATCCCCAGCATCCGAAATTTGTTCGAGGCCAGAGAGATCGCAGTGCGCGCACGACACGCATCGTGAATAAGAAGCCCGGCATTATTACGAGCAACAAATAAACATTAGCCGACGCAGCCGCGATATTTCATCCGTAATGCGCGAATATAATAACCCTCCGCGATAAGCCGTACGGATTTAATGTAGATATCAAATGACTCGTGAATCCCTTTTTAAACCTTCAACTACGGAAAACTCGAATAAATGAGAAAACCCATCTGTCGGCATCCTGGTCCCAGCCACGTCGACTGAATGAAAATGTGAACATTTCAATGATTTCTGATACACGATCATTTGCTATATGACAATTGAACCATATGTCTAATTCTTATGGTAATCAAATTCAATTCGATATGAGAATAAATCTATTGTTCTTGGCGGAATCACTACACTAGAATGATCCATCTAAAGCGATCATAGCTAGATTATTCCGATAATGGTCTTAGCCCCGCCTCGTGCGTCGCGTACGTTACTATACTTTACGCAAAACTATTTCAATTGCCCGTGTCGATTCGATCGAACGATTTTCGCAATCATGCTCGAGGGAATGCGTTTCAGTCCTGAGACACGAATGTTAAAACAGCATTCTTCACGACAGTGTTTCGTCGCCGAATTTCGATCAGCGTATAAAAATGTGCGAGAATCGCCTAAGAAATGTCCGAGAAGGAAAGGAAAAAAAAGGTAAAAATATGTGAGACAATATATTGAGCCAGGACAGGTAGGTTACATACACTCGGTTAGAATCGTAATAGGCTCCTGAAGTCAAAGGCTCGCACGCGGCGCCGCCGTTCCACTGCTTAAACCCTAAGCCGATCTTATAAGTCTAACCACGCAAAATGCGAGACAATAATTAATACGTTGGGATGCTGGGCTTACTGTAACTAGCTATTTGTATTCGAGTATGCGCACAAGTGGCCTCACGATGGACGAGCCCGCTCATGCCAATCGACTATTGGCGTCGTAAATTGTGAGTTACTGTTAATCCTTTAACCTTTCTCCACTTTCTCTTCTTGCGGAGTGGCCTGTCGTCACGCGGACGAAGATTCATGAATGTGATGCGTGTCGCTTCGCGTTGATCGCGCTTCGCTAAAGACACATTGTCAAGCGATCGACAACGGGCAAAACACAACCAGCCACTCGCACTCTCGTCACCTCTGACAACCGGACTTTCTACGCTTCTACGGTTTCTACGTCTGCGCCCGATCAATCGGAGACTCGACCTCTTAAACGCATACCTCCTTTGCATCCATGCAAGTGCAACGATACTTTGTCCGGCGCTATTGAGCAATTCTATTTCTCCGTAGCTACTTCTAATCTTGCATCAGTGCTACCCTTTAGAAAAATACTATCAATGGTCAATAAAGTCTATTCAGAGTCTCGTAGTATTTTTATTTCGTCATTTAATCTTAGTCTGATAACTTTCATTTTTTAACCTGCCGGTTTGATTGTGTGCAGTAATGACATTTTTCCATCTATACATATAATGTGTGGAATTAGAAAAGCATTGATATATTAAATGAATTTTCTCAGTTGCACAAAAGATGTTCGCCTTTGGCTATTTGTTTCGTTGCAAATGAAACTTGATGTTAATCCTCGCTGGACAAGTGCTTAGTGTTAATATATTAAATTACCGATGGTCCTGAAGTAGTTAAATACGCTCATAGTGGTAGTACAATAATAAGAAAATTATAGAGTCCGGTAGAAGGTCCTAAGACCGTCATCGAAGTAGAACGAACTGTTGAAGCACTGTATTATCCTGTTAGCAGAATCCATTAAACAACCGAAATTAGCGGGTAAACTCAAAAGCGGTAAGCGCAGCACGGATTGAAAATTCAATTTCCCGCTGGACACGATTTATCAGAGAGTAAAGAGAAGTGTGTGGAAGACTCGTAGATGGTGCATAGAGATGTCTTGGAAGCCAACGAGATATGTATTAGGAGGTGCAGAGAGTCGCGAGTGAAGGCCGTCGCGATACAAGCAACCGGAGAGGCGAGCGATGCTCTTAGCATATCCTTTCACTGACAGCACTGTGGTTATCATTTCTTCGGTAAATTACAGTGAATAGCGAAGAGGTGTATAGCGGAGTCCGTTGCACCCCCGTTCGTAACGGGTTGTTAACACTTGGAGCTTCGCGTTTAAGGGAACTTTTCCTTTCTTTCCACGAAAGAAAAAGAGAAAAACGAGCGTTTACGGTATAAAGGCTGGCCACATTGTTTCGTAATTGTACTGCAATCAAGATTGTGATGCGCCGTGGCGACTCGCATCGTCGAGGTGAGGCCGGGTCACAAAAATCCTGGCTGTCCCACGCATCGCGTTCATTTATCAACGTCCGGCAATGAGATATTAACCCTTTGCACTGGGACGCCTTCGCTGTCCGATGACAATCAGGGGTTTGTCGCCATGCTGAGACTCTCTACCCGCTTGCGCTCTCGATCCTCTGACTACCAAAAGTCGCGTGCCTTTTTGAATTACTGCACTCCCCAAACTTGCTTACAATATCGTATCGGAATTATATCAATTATATGAGGCTATTACTAATGCATCTATTTTATTTTCGATTTTCAACCGGAATTTAAAACTTTAAATAAGATTTATTTGGTTTTCCTAAGGCTTCCTAAGTCCTGGATATCGAGAAACAAGTACAATCGAATGAAGACCACACAAAACACGAAAATCAACCACACACATTAGTAATACGTAATTGTTAACAACCTAAGCAACTACCGCAGGCACTATTTGTACGCTCAGCTTAACCCGAATTAATTACACCCGGCCAGCGGCTACTGGTATGTCAAACAAATTCGAACTCTGCACATATCCCAGTTCGTTAATACAAACACTCGAGTTTTGACTCATTAACAGAAATCTTTAGCAACTTTCCCTTTGGCTTTGCTATGAGCGCGTACCTCTCGCCGACGGTAAAAAGTAGTTTTGCGAGAAAAATTGCGGACCACTGTGAAAAAGCAGCAGAGCGCGAAGGACTAAAAAAATTGTGCGCAGCTCAGGATACCAAGGAAGCGAAATAAGTAAGTAGGTGGGTAGAATAAAACGAGGGATCGAGTAAGCGGATCCTGTGAATAATGCGAATCGCGTATTCCACGTATAATAGCGGTTATTATGCGACCTGTAGGAGCTGCCCCGTTGAATGACTTACGCACTTCGACTAAGTTTCTACTTCCTCCCAAGAGAATTTCAATTCACAGAGTCTAAACATTCGGCTAACCTTGTCAAAACCTGTCCCATATACGAGAAAATAATAAAGAAATAACGAAGACAATTTACGATTTCTTTTTTTTGTCCTTTTTCAGGAAACGTGTATAAAATGTATAAAGTGTATAAAGTTTCCGATTTCTAATGGAATCGATTACGTTATCGGCTAAAAACATCGAAGGATAGAAAGAGGAATGTTGCTATTACGGTCAAATCATTTGAAATTCCTTATCGACCTTTATCTCCACATCCTTTTGGCTTGTCTGTAACCGAGCGACTTTTCGTCTGCGAACAGTAAGCAAATACTGGATTACGTGCCGTGTCTTCTAATGGTGCACTGCGTCGATTTCGTCGGTTACACGCGCGCGTATCCTTCGAAGGAAAATGTCAGTTACTGCACAGGCTCCGCGATCGGTCGGTCGCATAATGCGAGCCAGCCTACGCTGCACCGTTCCGAAGATGCATGCTGCATGTAGGATAAATCGGTGGTACGCCGCTTGAAAGCCATGATAAATACGTTCGAGGGTCGTGTGATAGTCTAGTTAAGCGGTGTAGTCGGAATCGGCGAATTCTCCTGACTCTGATGTGTTTCTTTGCATTCTCCTGTCGCTTGGCTATTTAAATGTCTTCCGAGAAATTCGGTCCTGCGTCGCTTCCTCACATACACAAATAAAGCAGTGTGTGCAGTTCTGGGGACGCGTAAACAGTCAGCGTAAATTTCGCGATAAGGAACTCGATAAGAAGATTCTGGATTTTTACGCGAATATTCGGCTTGTCGAAAAGTCTTCCCGTCTCTGTTAGCGGAGAATAGAAGAGAAGAGACGATCGCAACGATGGCAATGGGATAAGATTGCCCGTGAGATGACCGAAGATAGTAGGAAATATCAACCGGTATCCTGTACGATATAAATATCTGAAATTTGCAGCCAAGTTCCGTGAAAAAGCACCAGTCTTGTTGGTTGCCAATATACATTCTGTTGCTTGTAGAACATCGTCACGGTTCGATTAAAGTACTTGTAATATGCATCGTAAATACTTATCATATGTACTTTCTAAAACTTTTTATACTCCTCCCCATCTGATCATACAATTTTTCTGTGTTAAAACCAATGATGTGTAGCGATAGATCGAAGCATTCCACTAGGAAATGGAGCGACCGATCAAAACATCCTAGAGGATAATTCCACCATTTTTGTAAAACAATAATCGTTTTATCCAGTGGAAACTATTTCCTACATCCCCCAGGGACAATATTGCACTTTCTCCCGGTGGTGAGTGGCCGCGAGAAAGAAGCACGGTTCGCAAAGGGACTACACCATAAGTTATCGAGAACGTCGGGTGGGGAGTTTGCTATGCACGCTTTCTTGAGATAACCTTTCAGACCGACAATTATTGGTAATATCGATACCGCACGCCCGTCGGCCGAAGAACTCACCTTTCCGTGCCTCGAACTCACGATCCGCGGTCGAGAGAGGCTCGAGCTCTCCTTGTAAATTACCTTCTTCCCCGTACCTCGATATCTGCGCCGCATTGCTAGACCCACTCTCTCTTTCTCTCTTTATATTTCTATCTTCTTCCCAACAATCTCCTTCCTTTTTCTTCTACAACCCTCCTAACTTCGACCCTTCTTCCTCTCTTGTCCATCCCTTCGTTTCATCCTTTTCTTCCCATCATTTTCGCACCTTTTCCACCGTTTTCCACCATGGTTCTCACCGGCAGCGCGATTCTTCTCCGCGTGCTCCCTTACTCGTCTTCTTGTTTACAATGCACTGAGCGAACCTAATGAATTTCGATTCGAGTGGAAGTGGCCGCGCGCGCGCGCCCGCGATGATAATTATGATTTACGGGGCATACCCGCTCACGGTCTCTCTCTCTTTGCTTCTTCGCTGCCGGCAGCGTGTGCGATCCAGTGCAGAACTCTGCTGCATACTCCAAGATGGGCTACGATACGTCTACGATCCTTTTCCTGATCGGCGACTCTTAGCTCGAGCAAAGCTCTGCTGCAGTTACGAGTTAATCATAGGTATCGTTGGGATATGGCTCGATGGTGGATCGGTTCACGAGATTCATTCGTGAGACCGTTTTTTATTAAATGATCCAGAGGAACTATTTCTAATGGTTTTGGAAATATTCCAGAGATTTATGTCGGGTTAGAGCAGTATTAATTCATTCTGAGTAGTACTCGGATTTAGATAATTTCAATCGTGGATAAATAAATTATCGATTTTAAATTACGACCGGTTTCTAAATTGTCGCAATATTAGAGATCTTTACATGTTCTAAATAGGGTCTCTATTAACTCGGAAATTTATATGATCCCATAATTGAAAGAAAAAAGCACAGGCATTAATCGTTAAGAATACGACTGTGCATTTACCAGCTTTCCAGACGACGCTAAAAGTAAAGTACGTAACCAAATTAATTACATTACGATCAGGTTATCTTTACTGACATTATAAATAAACTTAAGTGGAATGAAACTTTACCGATGATACTCCATAAGGATTAAAGTCTGAAAACCAGGAGCGGCCACTTTACACATTTTACTTTAGCGAGCTCAAGATCATTGAATTTCTCACAATACTACAAAACCTTCCACTCCTGGAAATAACTCATTTCGCAATCAGCCCGGAATCCAACGAGCCCATCAAAGTAGATTTATGTGTCGGTAGCGGTAGAAAGCATGCAGAAGACCTTAAAGGAGGAGGATGACCGCGTAGAAACGACTGGTAAGCTTGACGGTTTGCCAAGAAACCTCGAATTGCCAATGGTGAAGTATCTCCTGGAGTGCGTACCGCGCACTAACTATGGGTTCCCTTTCCACGAATCAAAGCTTTTTTTGCTACACACCTTTTTACGAGCACGGAGGTAGAAGTGAAAGACGAGGGCGAGCGGTAATCACGATGAATCATTTTAGCAGCTCATATGCGCGTAAAATTGATTCGCCGTACATTTGTTGGGGAGCAAAAAATCCGGTGCGATGCCGAACGGATCGAGCGTTAAGATCGTATTAATAGGTTGTAACAGAAAGATCGACCGAAAAGGAGAGCACGCAAGAATCGAACGGTGCTTCCGAATGAAATTCCCTCAATCGGGTCACATAGTCGTTGTGGAATAAAACAGCAAAAAAGGCTCACGTTCTATCTGACGCGTTGTAAACTTGCCAAAGGACTTCTGTCGAACCATTTTATACCATGGTATATCGTTCGAACTGTAACTCGTTCGATCGACAGGAAAAAAAAAAAGGTACTCAATATCCAGACTGAAGGCCGATATTTAAAGAAAGGTCTTGGAATCGTGAACGCGTACAGCCGACCAACCGGAAAACTATTATCATAATGACCGATAGATCTGGCCGCCAGTCGAGCAGCAATAAGGAAATGCGGATCGGAATGTCTCGATTGAGTCAGCATCTCTCTTTCTACCTTTGCATCACTCCCTCACTCTGCTTCTCTATCTGCCCACTATTCGACCATTACTGAAGAGATGGAAGTGGTGCGCATCACTCATCCCTCACTCTCCCCATCGCACAATCATACTCCGTTCGTTTCTCTCATCGGCACCGGCACTAGTACCGGTGAATTCTCTGATTCGCGAATCAGACTGATTCACGAAGTGCGCGGAAAAAATGCCGTTCGCTCTGGGAAATTGGTATCGCGGGGAAAAGGCGACTGTTGGAATTCCCCGACCGCGAGAAAACGCGGTAGGATGCCCGCTTAAAGTTCAAAGGACGATTACACTGCGAAGGTTCGGTGTATATTCAGACTTTAATAAGGCGCTCGAGAAAATTACACCCGGCAGAACAAACGCAGGGCTTCGTGAAACCCAGTACGCGTCTTTAGATGGAATAAAGTGCTCGTTACTCGAGTATTGGATCATTTTGCAAACTCGTAGCAATTTTCCTAGACGATTCCTAAGATTTATGTAATTAATTATAGCATGAAAGTTGGGTAAATTATTATGAGACTTAATTTCTATTAGTCTATATTCCACGAGGAACAAATCTACTGACCCCAATTCGATAAACATTATGTGGGGAACAAAACAAAAAACAAAATTACTTTGATGTGTAGCTGCGGCGCGATGACAATAAGCTAAAATGATGCTAGACCAGCAAAACTGTTCGCCGCGAAGTGTCCAATGCCAATCGAACAGAGTCGGAAGTGGAACTGGCGCGAATCGTTTTGCCAGTGATGGTACTCTCCGGTTGAAAAGGTTCCAATTACCCCGCACGCAATGCATTTAGTCGGAGAAGCAATTTTCCTATGGCACAGGAATAGCGAAAGCATTGCTGCTGGGAGAAGTAATCGCACGATCACAGTGGCCAGATTACTTCCAGTTCCGAAGTGAGGCAGTCAAAGCGATTATGAAATGATCGAATAGAATTGATTTCCACCTACTGTGATATCGTTCGAGGTACCGATAGTGATCTCCATGAATCGAATTTCTATCTCGATCTACTAATTCACAAACTATGTACCAAGTTCACATTCTAAACGTACAATAGTTCAATAATATTATACAGACGCGAATCGGGACTATTTTCCTCCTAATCAGAAGACACGTCCAGTTAGAAGTCTCTCCGCATCTCTCGGCGAGTAATCGCCATTTAATGGGAATAATCTCGTGTCAAGTAAGAGTTGCTGGCGAAATGCTCCCTGTCAGCGAGAAGTACCGTACACGTACGTGGAAATCCATAAGTTGAGAGGTTCACACATGCACATAGACATATGAACAAGGCTGCGTGTCCGAAGCCCTCAATTATTCCCGGTTTCGCAAGTACCGTGACTTTTTTTAACGGTGCGAATCTCGCGGATCGACTTGGCGTGTGCGTGCTAGCGCACGCACGAGCTCCAGCGAGCATGAAACTTGTAGATCGAGGATGAGAAGGATCCAATGGACTAACGTGCAAGTCGTGGTATTCGTACTGCCAAGAAAGGACAGAACGGATACGTATAAGAAATATTATCAGGGGAAAATATTCCAATACTAGAATATATTTTAATTAATGCCCATATATTAGAACTACTTGTCATTAAATCAGGTATGTTTTCTATCAATGAGTCACTGATTACTGGTATGGAATACATCAAACCTGTCCCGCTACAGTACAAATATTTCGATATAATGTAAAAAATGATGATTTTAACTTTACGCGGATGTGAGATGAGGGAATGCAATATTTCAAATTAAATTTAAATATTTCCAAGCTCGTTATAGTCTCTCGTTATAACCTTTCGTAGCCCGATTTTTCTAGTGCAATAACGGCTTGCTTTTTGAGTAATTATTAATAAAAATGTAATATTCACGGATTAGCCGAATAATTCTGTATATTTTATAATCGTAATAACTAACACACGGTTATATAGAAAAATTGATTTATCTCATGCATGAAAGCTTGAGATATAGGGAGATAAATTGAAATATATACCTTGGTGTCCGAATATTTTCGTTACCCACTGTATCTTCCCCGACGGGGCAGTACTGGCATCAGCCTTCCCCACTTAATCCGTACCATATACACCATATACTTGTATAGGAAATGCTTATGAATTATCTATTATGTAGTACATCATGCTGCACGAGCAGCGTGTGTACTTTTCAGCCGTACGCTGAATAGGCTCCACCTGTATTTTAAATCCTTTATGGGCCGCACGGCTCGCGCGTTATCGCAGTGCCCTGCGCTGCGCTCCGTTGGTCCCTTCGATTCGAACTTCATCAGAAAATTGCAGTCACGATCCACTCCCGCTGCAGGGCAGATTCCGAGGATGATCAGCGGGACCCACATCTGCTCATTTGTGTATTCTGTCCCTACCCACACAACCATCATCCCAAGTACATATACTTTTTCAGACGATTTTCATCCACGAGCCTCGTCTGCCACTTACACTCCTCCCTCGATTTACACGCTACATTTCTGCCCAAGCTCTTTTTTTTTATCTGCATTAAGATCGGCTTTTTATACGCTCCTTCAATTTGTGCGATTTCAATTTGCGCGGTGAGAAAATATATTTCTCTGTAAACGTTAACCAGTTGGACAACCAGTTAATTTTGGAAATAATTATCACGATTTGATTTTCTTTATGCACGATGAGCGATGAGAGTTTATGTTTTTCTATGTTGATCAATTCCTATTATGATTATTTCTGCATTTCTCTTAGTATTTAATTGATGTTTATCTAAATGAAATAATGTGAGGTAATTATTTTCAATTATTTTCAATTATTTTCATATAAGTGCAGTCGACTTGTTCGGATTCTCACGTCGACGATGATTTGCGTATCGAGCGTATAATTTACGTAAACGAAGAAACGGATACATCCGGTTGTGTTCCGTAGGGATAACGTGGCAGGATGCGTTCGGCCACAGATAAAAACCAATCAGCGAGACTTACAATTAATCATTAACCGAGGAGGTTCGTTCCATCGAACCTTTTTGCCTCGAAAGCATCAATGCCAGTGGTGTGTTGAGATTCCTCTGACTGAGCAAGACTATTGCATTATGTAATCCAGATTGCCGATGAGTATTGGAATGTAGCTTGCGAAGCAAATATTTCATGGCCTCTTCGTCTTAAATCGTTTCGCGAAGTTACGGAGGACGGAATGGCCGCGTTACGATCGCGAACAGACTCTCTTCGCACAGTCACAAAATTGTAGTCACGAGCAAAGCCTGCCAAAGGGTAGATTACGAAAATGACCGGTCTTGCGTCAATCCCCTCGTTTACACGATCCAAGTTATACCTGTTAAAGCGTAAGCTTCGCAGAACGAACACGGCCAAGCTGTTACGATTCCTTCTTCTCATAATAAATCAATCTCGTGGCGCGTGCAAATATTTATTTTCTTAATTCAATTATCAGATATGTATCTGTAAGGGTTTATCAGCTACCATCAGATTTATAACTTTCACCGAGTCCCGCTACCTTATCAAGTTGTTGATAAGTATACCCAGGATAAACGCTGGTTACACTAATGCGCTTGAGCTTTTTTCTCGCACGTACCTCGCCATTTTACACAATCTTCTATGATTAAGGCGTTTATAGCCTGCTGACGATCTTCCATCCACAATAAAGCTTGGAATTTAGATGTCCAAGTTTCAATCTCGCTCATGTTACTTTTTCAGCTTAATTTTTAATAACCAGCCGATCAAATTGAACGAGAGAGATGAGAAAAGTACTTTGATCCTTGGCTAATCGTAAATATTGATGTTGCAGTATCAAACTGTCTTTGATTGTCGTCAAATACTGATCGCATACCGATCGTATACCGTAGGTATACACTGATCGTATCACGGGACACGAAATCCTGTTATTAATAAGGAGGACGAGAGAGACGCGACAGAAGAGTAGGTACTCGAACCCTCCGTAGCCTTTCGGAGGGAATATTACGTTACTTCTTTTTCCTCTTTCGGTTACTCGGCTGGCAAGGTCTACGCTTTAGGGTATGTGTTCAAGAGCGACGTGTGTATCTTCTGGCTGAGCCTCGAATAGAATTTGCCTGCATTTTAAGAGGCTCCGAAGGAGCCCATAATACGAAACATCGCGGTGCCATCAATGGATTCCAGACTATCAAAAAAGTGGTTTTCGCAAGCCGTATGGTATAAGGGCCATGAAAATCGTCGAACAATCGCAGGGTCCCGCCCGTCTGTTCTCTCGCGTGGAGCATTTATAGCGCTAGCTCGCACTCGCGCACGTACGCACCCACTGTTTCACGTGTCATAAAGCGCGAGAACTGCTACGCTGCAATTTGTTGTCGCTCCGATAAATCAATACGGCGACTGAAAATAAATATATGTATGTACGGGTCTGGGACGGTTATAGTTGTCCAGCGCAATTTGAAGATTCTTATCTGCGCGCACAGGGTAGGTGGCACGTTTTCGCCAGGTTGTCCGTTCTCGTCGTGGGTCCAGGCAATCGATCCTCACGGTATCAACATTCTTAATAACCACGTTCGCGGGAGCTGTCCTGTGTCAGCAAGACGATAAATAAAGATCGAGTCACCATTAAATAGATGCGGAGGTCTTTTGTCGCCTCGACGCGGTAGTCTGGCGAATGGTCGTGGTCCGCGGGTACCCTGTCGAGACCCTTCGCATTCTCTTTCGCAAACACGAGTAATTAGTCCGCAACAAGGCGCCCGCGAACATTTAAGGACTCGCGAAGAATGCGTTAGGTATATTTCTCTCGCTCTACCGGTGGGCCTCTCTACCCCTATTCCTAGCTATTAGCTAATAGAACCACTATTGCAAATCGTGCGATCGAAGTGTCCCGCAAACACTTTTACCATTGTCATGCTTCCCAACGAACTCTACCAGGCCTCGCGCGACCCACTGCGATTTCTACTCTGTCCCGGGCTCTACACCTCGCGATTGCGAGAAATATGCAAATATGAAGCACGATGACATAAATTCTATTCGATCCCCAATCGAGCATTCACGAAGCGATCTACGGATCGGTCGGAAGCGTCGCGGGCGACGCCTAAGCGCGAACGATGAAAATACTACGGTAGATACTTTATCGAACAGGCCGCTTCCGCGGCGGGTTATAAACAAAGTTGGCTGGGCTAGACCCGTCTGCAAAAGACAATCCTCGCGATCCCAGTCTCGTTTTAATGGCCCGAGGCATGTCTCCAGAGTCTGAGGGCTGAATACATTAGCTAGACGCAGTGCGCTCCAAGTTTATCGGGGAGAAAGAGAAAGGAAGAGAAGGGAAGAGAAAACGTTGAGCCAGGGACACATGTGGTCCCGATGCGCGCTACTCTTGGTACCCGGGTTATACTCGGGGTATACCCAGGGCATACCCCCGCACGCCCGATTCCTCTACCCGGTAATCTACGAGGGAACTGGAAATTATATGGTAATGAAGTGCTTCTGAGCGCATCGTAACCGGCGGCTCGCAACCTCGAAAGACAATGCGATTTTACTGGGGGAATTTAATAGACCGATCCACAACTGGGAGAAAGGAGAGGGAACCTCATGGTAACCCTGCCACCCTGCCAGTGCAGCGCCAGGAACTCTGGTACCGGCGCGTTGCAACGATGCGAGAGTCGTTCCTGAGTGCAGTTCGTGGTATTTGATATCGACATAATCGGCGCGCTCTGGCGCTGGTAAATCCGGCTATCTTACTCCCGGCTTTTCCTTTCACGAAAGGGGGATTCCGTGGCTGGATCGCGACTGGATCGCGACTGGATCGCGACTGGATTGCGCTCGCGCGCGTCCGCGGAATCGAATGCAAGCCGCACAAACCTTCATTGGTTCTTGTCGATACTCTCGGTCCGTTCCGGTCGCGGCAAACTACGGGAGAATGAGAACGAGCGGTAGAGGGAAAGGAGGGACTCGCTGTACTGCTGCAATGTTTTTCGATTCCGAGGCCTCTTGAACGCGTCGTCCATTTTGATTCGATTGGAAACCGAACTGCACTCGGTTGCGACGATTTTTCGACCGATCCGACTCGTGAAAAAGTGTATTATGCTGAGAGAATCGGCGAACCAGAAAGTTCGCCCGACTGAGTCCTGCTTCCAATTAGTACTTGCGCCATTCGTCTGTCCATGCGGCGACGACAGGAGTATTGCCAGGAATGTCGTTGTCAATGATCATTCTCTGGCAACCGGCGAGCGAAGTATTTGCCAATAACATAAATAAGTTTGGCTCTAAGTGCAAGCAGACTCTGCCTCTCAGCATTCACTTGGGACTTGGTGCAAATGAGCGTCGCGTCGATGCGATTAATAAAAAGTGACTCATCCATTTGAATCCATTAATGCTACTGCAACTCGGTACTTTATTCGCCACTAAACCTACCAAAGTGATCACTGAGACCCGTATAGGTTTTATTGTATGCTTATTAGATTCGTTATATTCTACTATACGGAATGTTAAAGAAAGTGAACCCTCGTAATCGGCGATGGGAATTAAATCCATGTTATTCCTCGCTAGTCCTAATGTTAATAAGGAACTGAAGCTGGCGATAACCGAACTTATTTATGTTAGAGCCCAATAGAAAGTGAAGGGACATGGAGAAACCAGGCTCGCTCGATACATGCAAGATTTCCAATCGAATCGGGAGACAGTCGACTACTTGAGAAACGATTATCAAGAAGATACCCGTGACACTCGGCCGATAATGCTCGATGAAGAAAGGCGAACGTTTGATTAGAGGCGAGTATATAAATTGACTGTGCCAAGTGAAAAATCACCGGCAATCCAAGATGGGTCCGTGTGCGACGGAGGGAGTTTTATTCGGCGGCATTAGCGTCTAGGTAATTTTCAGTATACGCCGCTGATAAATGCCGCGAGGGATAGAGGCATAAATCTCAGGGTGTTTGCCAGTAGATAGGCGATGCTAAAAATACCGACGGAGTCAAAGTGACGCGCGACTCGCGCGCACAGTCCCTTCGATCGACTCTCTCTTTCTGCGGAGAGAAAGAGTCCCTCCTGGCGTGTTTCACCGAAAAGTGGGCAGTCCGCAGGTAGGCAGAAAAATATACGCGAGCCCCACGAATTTATAGTTTGTCGGTTAATATGCGCGCTCCCCTTGACCCGCATGTTCTTCTTACCTCATAAATCCCAAGGAACGGCTACGGAATACTAAAAGATTTCGATCCCCCGATTTCTTCAAAGAAGAAACAGGTCCCACTCTCCGGAAGAGCATAACCATTCGGCGCGGGGCCTGGCCTTCCCTATCACCCTAAAGATATCCACACCTACGCACTCTTTCGTAACAATGCCTGGCTTCGAGAACAAGGATCAATGCGAGTGGATATCGGTGTAAGCCGCGCCGCGGCCCTCTTTTCTCTCCCTCTCACCCTCTCTTCCTTTCGATCGCAGAATCGGAAGCACCGACCGAGGATATTCGGTTTGACTGCTAAAAGGGTTGACTGTTAGCGCGAGAACGGCCAGTAGAGCTCGATCTCTAATCTTCTTATCCTCCTGAGACCTCTCTCTGACCCCCTATCGACGACATTGATTCTCCAATTTTTTTTACCCCCGATTCCTGGACTGGAGAGACCAACTCCGCCGTTCCAGTACACTCGAGTGCATTCTGCTCGCAGTACTTTGCGAGATCCTCGCTAAAGTAGTTTCCGTGAACTGCTTTTCTGTTTGGCTTCCTCTCGCCCCGTCCCTCCCGACCCCTGTTAGCTGTTCTCTTTATCGCTTTGTCTCTCTCGTTCTTCCAGCTCGTTTGATGTTTATAGCCCTTTGAGATAAACGCGGAATTAGCTGCGAGTTACTAGCTAGGACGTTTCGCGGCTTTTATCGCCAGCGACAAACGGCTTGGCGAAGTAAGACGTGTTTCCGACGAAATTATAGCTTTCCATTATTCTTCTATACCACTGTCATCGCCTGTGTCGTCAATCTCGAGGCTCCCGGACGGGAAGTGCGCGAGGCGAGGTCGCTTGGCGCCACGAAACGCAATGCGCTACTATAATGCGTTTCCCATAAAAATGCACGTAGCGCGTACAACAATTACGTTAATGCGGTGAGCGGTAGAGAGAGCGAGAGAAAAGAAGATCGAGCGGTAGGGAGGAAGAGAGGAAGCAGCGAATGCGGCGGGGTAAGTGAAATTTATTGCAAGGGGTACTGCAATAAATTCCGCTATCTCGAGACTCGCGCGCGCGAATACTTCTTTAATTAAAAACAGGAAGCCCCGCCATAACAGACCGCTAATTAATCGGAAGATTGTTTTATCTTATCGATGTATAGAAGCGGTATCCGAGCGATACTCGATTCTAATAAAAAGAGTCCGACTGACGGACCTCGGTGGTATGTAAAAAAGGAAGACGCAAGTGAGTACGTGCAAGAAGAAAAGTTAAGCAATTCATTACCCGAACTGGTCGACCCGGTGGATTCGCTGCCGGTGTTTGAATCCCTGAAAACTACTCCCGAAGTTGCGTCACGAATAAACCCACCGCGGGAAACACAATTTTGTGGTGTACTACGTATAAGAAACTTATCCTCATTAAGCGGCAAGCTGCCCTCATCGAAAGCGCGACCAGTGCGGGAAATTGCGCACAGGCGTTTTGCAAAAGAGAGTACTTTGCATTGAGATTCGCGAATGGTAAGTACCACGCTGACGATGGCAGCCGTTGTGATCCTCTTTTTTGTCAAAGACTCGGCAATGGAAAAATGCATAGGACCCTATAGGAGGATGAATGAGGAGACTCTGTCGGAGTAAGAGTACAAGAGAAAAAGTTGGGCAATCCATTAGCCGGTAGTACCGAGCATCACGCCGCATGGAAAACCGCGAAGCCACCCTCGGAGCCGCGTCAAAGTTGAATCCACGGTACGAAAGATGAATATTTTTTCCCAATACAGTCTATTGGAGAGGGAGAAGAGGGTGCCGGCTCGAAGGCATCGATAATATATGATTACAACGAGTCACCATAAAGCGATGTTGGTGGTAGTAGTGCTATAGAGGTGGTCACGGTGGAAAAAGAGAAGCGAGTCTCGAGCATTGGCTCGAAAGTTTGGCAATCCATTACGGAGGCTACCGGTGATTTCGCGAACCCTGCTCCCAAGTTGCATCACCGGCTTATCCACGGAAGGATGCGTAATCCGTAGTTTACGATACTCCGCGCGCCTGCGCGAGCAAGCGAGTGCTAAGTTTTCTTACGGCTACATATCCGAGTTCGTATTTATCTGCGAATATGATCTAAACTCCCGTATCTTCGGCGCGCCTTGCCAAAGGCCACGGTTACTCAATGCTGCCGTCGAAGACTCTCTGAAAATTCTCGTAATTTAAAGGTCAACCTTGTACGATTGTTCCTACGATTTCCTTCGCGCGATCTCACCCGATCGCTCTTACACGCCACTCGATTTTCCAATAAATCTCGAAACCTCCTCGGCATGCTACTGCCGCACACTGTATGTACTTGGCGATCGAAGCCGATTCCGGGTGCAACGAGAGAAACGCGCGCTACACGGTGATCGGTATTCCTGCACCGACACACCACGAACCCCTCCGAGTGTGCTGGTGCGCTCCGAAAAATCCTGATGACTGCATTCGTCGCGAGCAGACCTCGTATTACGATGTTTCTCTCGGCGTGCCAGCGTGCTCGTGCTCGTTCTGGTTGGTACTCGTTCCGGTGCTCGTGCTCGTGCTCGTCCTCGTCCTCGTCCTCGTCCTCGTCCTCGTGCACGCGTGTTTGCACGCGCTCCCTCGGTACATCTGGAGTGCATGTACCGACAAAGAATCGACGGGAGGGAACGAGAGTCGCCGGATCTGATGAAGTGGTTCAATAAAACGTATCAATAAAAAGGATTCATAGTCCTGGAGCATCGGCGACGAATCGGTAGGAGAGCAGCACCCGAGGATCCGACTTGGAGCAAAGAAGAAGATGCGAGGATCGAACGTAGCGAGTGAGTGAGTGAGCGAGTGGGCGAGTGAGTGAGCGAGGAAGATGCGTGACCGTAAGAAGGAAAGTTGGGCAATCCATTACCCAGGATGGCGGACTCGGTGGATGCGGCCAGCTTCGAATCCGTGAGTCCACTCTGGAAGTTGCGTCAAGGCTAAATCCGCAGGGGCGGCCCCTTTGTGGCGATGTCCGCGCTTCTGCATACATTCTCGCCCGATAAATATACCCTTTGGCAGTATAATCCAGCTCCACGCGGATTCCACCAGCACCGGTAGCTTCTGAGAACCTGCCTCGAGCTTTGAGCGAGCGGAGAACGAGCGAAGAACGAGCGAAGAACGAGCGAAGAACGAGCGAAGAACGAGAGCCCGCGAGAATGGTACCTCTTCTCTTCCTCACTACTCCTCGTCCTTTTCCTTCGTCCACTCCTCGCGTTGATATACCCGTGGATCCTCCTTGGCTCGGCATTTTACCCTTCCTCCGGCCTTTCCTCATATACTTCTTCCTTCGTTATTTATGCCTCTTCCTCCCTCTCGATCCGCGCGGCTCGCCGAGCGTCGACTCTCCTCTTCCTTACCGGCCCATCTACCATTCTGCACCCAGGCCCAACCACGCACCAACACGCCAGCCTCCAAATTGTTTCTATTCTCTCCTCCTCATCCTCTTTCGCTCTCCCTCTACTCTTTTCTCTTCACTTTTTCTGCTCTCTTCGCGATCTACAGATTGCGTACAAATAATCCATGGAATGGGAGAAGCCACCCTCGATTCGAGCTACCACCCACCCCTCGCTACTCTCTCCTCTTCTTCGCCAGCAACAGGACCAAATGAGTTCCTGGTCGATATTTTCCTAAAGCAGCGAATCTCAGGGAGAAATTGCGCGCGTACCTCCATTGCGGAATGCTTCTTTCTCGTGGTTGGCTCTCGCGATGGGTTTGTTGCCGATTATTGCGAGCGGGGCTCATTTCAGAGTACGGTTACACGTCGGAGTACGGTTGCGGAGTCGGTAAGAAGAGGACCCCTTTCCTCACGAAGCAAGCAAATCCGAATGCATAATCCGTTATCGCTATTGGCAAAGATGTACTTTCAATAAAACGAGCTTTTTATTGGCCACTGATTCTTCCTCCACCTTGTCCGTCGTTGCCCGTTCGCCACGTTGGGACAGAGTTCGTTACTGGTGGTTGCATTCGTACTCGGATGCTTCTTTGGATTTCCATCGCGAAATTATTCTCGACAGAGGCTTTTCACCCTTTTTATTTGTCGCTTGCTCTCTCTCTGCCTCTCTCTCGCGTGTGCGCGCCTAATCGAATATCCATTTTCGTTATTAATGGCATTTGGCTTAACTGGTACCCAACGCGGCGAGGAAGTGAATAAAGATATACAATAGACCCCGAAACAACAATTTATAGAGCCATAAAGTTCGTGTCTACACGCGTAGTCCAGGGTACCCGCGGCAACTTAAGTCACACTAGCATTTGCTTTAACGGTCATTCGACTCGACCACGGATATCGGGGAAAAAAGTTGCCAATCCCCTGCTAGAATTCCGCTGGCTTTTTGCCGCCGAGCCGAGGGTCCACTGGACAATGTACTCCGCTTCTTGTAAAATAATGCCGAGGTGCCTACACACACCTACGAAGAGGGCTCGCCGCGAAAAAACGAGGCGCGAGATCGCCTTGACCGTGTAGCTAATTCTCTGGAACTCACGTCCTCCGAAAAAATTAAGTAGTAGGTGAATGACAGTGCTAAATAATGGCAACGCTTCGGCGGGTGTAGCTCACTCGGATACTTTACGATCTACGGAGATAGTCGTCACTCGAGACACCAATTGACACGGTGCCGCGCTGCACCAGATAAATATATCAAGATTGAGAATTTCGTTGTGACAAACTCGAGAAAGGTAGCCCTTCGTTTAGCACTAGAATTACCGATCATAAAGTCTACCGTAAAGTCAATCATAATTTGCCTGACTGCTAAAATTAATTCATTTTCGCTGACAAAATTGATTTTAATCAGAAATCGCTTCCCTACATTTAATTCGTTCTGAATCCGTAATAGGAATGATTATTTTAGAGACTAACTTTAGAAGACGGTTCGATCACTTCCCTCAAAACCCAGGCTATAAATTCACCGAACAGCCATAAATTTCAACCATACCAAAGGCTTGATCCATTGAATAAATAAATTAAAACTCGTACCTCTTGGTTTTCCTATCCAGTATTAAAACGCTACCCACACCACGGTGGTCCCAATAATCTTTCGGCGTTAATGACTACGAGAATTATGATATCATTAGTAATGTTTGTTCCGCAATCTCCATATGAGCCCAAACCCCAAGAAAATCTGTTGCCGAGTAGCGAAAGCGTTAATGATGAAGGTAAAGAGAACCGAGAAGATCCAATTTATCGGAAGGAAGTTTAATGAAAGGGGATGATCCGCAGGAGCGTTTCGCGGGGCGTTCCGGATCACGTACTTACATACATAGGCAAGGAGGTGCCGAACGCGATCCTCGGGGCGAGAGTCTCGTTAAGTCGAAACAGGCGAAATTCGACGTACCGCGCAATATAATATAGTATTGTAAAGCAATATCTCGTGAAAGGAGACGATGGTCGCGGTGGTGGCGGTGGTGGTGGTGGTGGTGGTGGTGGTGGTGGCGGTAGAGAGAGCAAGCAAACAGGTTTTTCGAGCAGAGCCCCAAACGACGAGGACGTATGCTTCGCAGTGCGGGGTGCAATAAAAATTTTTTAATAAAAAGCCTCATCTGCACCGCGTCCGATTTGTTAGCTTCTTTGTGAGCTCCCTGCGAGTCGCGAGCACCGAGGAGGAGCAGCGGAGGTAAGAAAGAAAAAGGAGAAGAAAAAAACAACAGCCAGAAAGGAAAGAAGGTGAACGGTAAGACAGAGACGAAAGATCAAGAGAAAAGGAGACGAATAGTTCGAAGGGGGCGAGTGGCAAGGTGGAAAGAAAACGGCGCCATTATGACGTGCGATTGGATTTTGCTGCTTGTTTGGTAGGGACGTATCACGTGTCAATACTTTTCCTTTTCGTTCTGTATGTAAATTCGAGCCCCATGGGGGCGCAAGGGCAGCATCAATCAATGGCAGACGGCAGCTGATTAAAAATTGCGCAACACCATGAATTATTAATGCGACAATAAACGTGCAAATTCCGGTACGCCACCGCGGTCTGATGGTGGTAATGGTGGTGGTGGGTGAGTCGTTTCCTCGAAACTTGCAATTGCTCAGTCCGACACGACCCAGTACAACACGGTACAACCGAGTACGACCCGACATCGCGCGTTCTGCCCTTTCCCCAGAAAAATCTCTGAGCGAATGGCCCGTGAGACGCCGTGGAAAATTAGATCGGGAATAAATTAAACGGGAATCGGCGAAGCCGTCCAAAGTGGGAACCTGGCTCATACATCACTCGGATAGCGCGATGATTATCATCTGAAAAATGAGCCTGTATCAACGCTACGCCACGTCCTACTCCAACCGCATTACATTTCCCTCATTATTCCTCTGGCCATAAGTCAAAACCTGATGCACCGAGAGAAATTTTCACTGAGAATTATTAATAATCATCCTACGATGCGGAACGATGAAGCACCGCTCGGAAGACTCGTATTCCTTGACACGCTGACCGTCATCTATACCCTGAACTCTGGAGACTGTCATTTACTCCAATTCGCGCATGGCCACACAATTAATGTCACTGGAAACTTACGTTGCTGTTCAAATATTAATATTGTAATTACTGTAATTTTTATCCCATTGACTTAGTCTGATAAACTAGCAGAAAAATATTAACTTGATTAAATATTATAAATCACCTAAGAACGCGTTAAAGATCTCGCCCAGCAGCCTAATTAGTAATTCAACTAGGATAATGAACCGAGAGTGTCATCCCTTGGCACATAAAATTCCGTCTCGAGAAACACGAATGATCGGTGAATGCGATGCGACATCGCGTTTGGCAAATCGGCAAAAAATGCTAATGTCGAGCGAAAAGAAGAAGGAAAACCGGCCGTAAAGTGAAGGATACAACGGATCGGCGGCTCGAGGGCTCGGAATCCTGATCGGTAGATCAACGATCTTTCATATAAATCGGCGAAGGTGGTAGATTCTCAAGTGCCGGTCGCACTACTCACCAGAGTGAGGATGCTGTGTCGTACGCGTTTCCTGGAGCCGCGCTGACACATGGAAAAGAATCTGAATATTTCGTAAAACGAAGAGCAAGCACCGCGGGTCGCGTCGCCGTATTTTACGCGAGCTCTGCTGTGTGGAACCTCCCACACAGGTAGTTATCTCGGTGACTTAATACCAGGTAATGTGCTCTCCAGTTACATCTCAGCCGATCTGGCTGGCTCTCGACTCTTTCTCCTTCTTTCCGCTTGTGCGCAGCTTCGTTGCTTCTCTTTGGTACCTTTACCTTTACCTCTGCCTCTGCCTCATCTCTTCGCTGCGAACTGCCTCGTTGGCTCACCCTCTCGGAAGAGACCGGCGGCACACGAAACCAGTGATCGGTGGTCAGTATGAGACCAGCAGCCAGAAGCAACGCCAACGGGGCACCCATTATACACAGAGGAGGAGAGCAGAGAGTCGAGCTCGAGAATGCGCAGGAAATGCCACGCACGCAGATTGAAAACTTTGACGGAAAGAGAGATAATAAAAGTCGAGTGAATGCCTTCGAAATAGCCCGTAAAGTTCCACTTTTTCAAAACTGGTAATAAGAAATGACTATTAGCTAATTAAAGAGTTTTTGGCTCGAGCAGCTTGATCCTAATTCAAACATTTTACCAGATCCAGTCCTACTGTGGTAATAAAACGAGTGAGATTCCAAAAAAATATTTAATGAAAAAATTACCGTTAATGCGAAATCATTTGAATGAAATCAAAGATGTTGAATAAATCTGTTCCATAAATAATAAACGGTTAAATCGTTAGTTTGCCGTAGTAATTCTAGTCCTGAATTGAAGTACCTTAACCGTGAACATAAATCTTGTGGTACAACTTCCTTAAGAAGATGAAGAACTAGAAGAGGAGAAGGAAGAAGAGGCAGAAGGAGAAGAAGAAAAAGAAGAAGAAGAAGAAGAAGAGGCAAAAGAAGAAGAGGAGGAAGAGACAGAAGAATTTAGAAGAGACAGGAATCCAGGAGAACAATTTAGAAGATTCAAATGAAACTACTGCCACTAAATTATTTGATAGACAGTATAATAGATATAGAGTTTCAAGGGATAAACGGCCGACAAGAGACAAGAGCCGACTTATAAGATGGGTCCACGGGGAATTCATTTGACTCCACTAGCGGGAGAGTTTGCGAAAACCGGGTCGAATTTCAAATTCTTCCTGACGGAAAATTTCCTGATACACCGTCCAAATTGATCTCTCGAAGGACTGACACGTACACTTACCCGATGCAGGATTCGCAGCATAAAGGAGAGAGCAACGGGAGAAGGGTGCGGAATAAAAGAAGAAAGAGGGCGAGAAGGTGTTGAAGTTACTCGATCTCCACTCCCGTAAACCTAGACGATGCGACAAAGCGATCGAGACTTCTCCCCAGGGACGGTTTATCACCGACGGTCTGAAACTGTTCGCCTCTCTTGGCGCTCTTCTTGTCGGTGCAGCGTGGCGCGACGCGGCACGGCACGGCACGGAAGGGAACGGCACGGCAGGGCACGGCGCATTCGCCAAGATCGCACCTAATAAGAAACGAGCCGTACGAGCTGCAGAGACGATACCCTGCGACTCCGTGTCCTTGCAATATACTCGCATTATCGCATCCGGACGATTACCATGCCAATTAATTCACCACTTTTCCCCTCTCGATATGGAAATTGCTCAATCGGATTAATTAATACTAGAACGATTGCACCACTCGAACTCTCCCTGAATCAAATTAATACTGGATTTATCACTAATGAACTTGTGTCAATTTCTATCAGGGATTAAAATAACTGGTTGTTATTTTCTGAAAATATGTAACTGATGGAAATAATCTTTCTACGTACCGTATTTGTTCCAGTAAACTTGAATTTCGAATACATGTAAAATACAACGTGTTTAAGTGAACGCTATATTCCGTAATGAAATAGTTTTTTAAGAGCTTGTCGATTTTGCGTATAGGACGATATAGAGATAGGTCTACTTTTAGAAAATAAAAAACAGTAGAATCAAAATATTTCAAAGCTGAATTTTTCATCAAACTTTTAATGAGACTTGCTTGACTTTTAAGCACCCATTAATACTTATAAGAACTCGCAGATTTGAATAATGCTTGAGACTAATAGAAACCTGTTTCACATACTCGAAGAAACTCAGAGTGTCTTAAGCCCGTCACTAGCAGCGGTACCTGTTTTTCATTAGCAGCGAGAAGTGTACTGGCGCAGAGAACGCAATCCGAGTTACTGAAATGACTTTCCTTCCGCGGAAGACAATCCTTGAGAACTCCAAGGGAAGTTTTAAGTCTCTATGCGTCTTTGCGAAGCCATTTGCTTGTGTGTACCGCGAGCATCAAAAAATGACGTGAGAACTTTTTAGAACAGAAATCTGATGTATATACATAAATTTTATTTTTCAACCATACGAACGAGCTCCTATATCGGGTCCCAGATGTAAAGAATTTTGAAGCAGCTCTACAACACCATTCAACAAAAAATTCCCTACCAAAAAATATATCAATCGAAAAAGCATAATTGTACAAACATGCGGTTTTTCATTGCCTCCGTCAAATGAAAATTAATAGTAAAAAATTATATTGAAATAAAGTAAACCCAGCGGCAATGGTCTACTGAAAATTCGATACTATGAATCAACCCAATATATGAAAAGTCAATGGTCATTGTGGTAAACCTTTGAAACAAATAAAAAAAATTGATCGTAAGATTAAAATGCGAACATACAATGGTCGAGAATACAGCGCTTTCCGCATTGGAGCGGACGCAGTTCGCGCTTTCATCGCGAATGCATCCTCGAAGATCGCACCTAATAAGAATCGAAGCGTACGAGTCAGGAAGCGACGCGGAATGCACTTTACTCGCAGAATTGCGCGCAGCACCAAGTCCTCTGGCAAGCAGTTAACCTATCGACAGATAGAATTTCACTCGAACCGTACAGAGTGCGGCTGGCTTGGCCATGCCGCTGACATTATTCCGCCAGGTTTGTTCTTACGTACTGTGCGAACGACAATTTATGTAAAATATGCAAGGTACGCCGTCCAGGGTAACAGACAAAGCGAAAAAGAGAGAAAAGTGTAGGGTAACTGCAATATTATCGGTATTATTGTGGCTGATTAAATTATTATTAAAAAAATCGTGTCATTTTCTAAATTAGCGTCATATTTTAAAAAAAATTAAGCGAATGACTGGTGCAAGTGTGTGAAACTAGAGCGGTGGTCTGTGTCAATACAAGAATATTGGAAAAAGAGAATATATGTTATAATATTCTTCCAAAACTCAGAATATTTTAGTAGAATAAAATACACACATTTTTCTTACAGATACATTACGTATAGATTTTACGCGGAAATCTCCGACAAGATTCACTAATCGCACGATCAACAAAACGGAACCCGCTGATGGCCAAGGTAATTTTTCACCGGACGATTTTTGGAGCCCTCGCTTACGGATTTATGGCCGAGCGTAATTCTTCGGTGAATTTGGGTAGCTTCAGGGATATTAAGGCCGCGCCACGATGGCTACCGGTTTATGGGCCAAGCTTCGAATTCGTCTGCGAGATAAACATCGGTTTTTCAACGGATCGGGTTTCGCGGCCGAAAAACTCGCGGCGGTCGGTCGTTAATTACCGACAACGAGACGGGTCTCGAACTTTCCTAGGGTCGTTTTAGGGCCCGCACAGGGGTGGTTCAGTTTTACGACTGGAGGGTGGCTGATTCGAGGTGCCCGGTGACCAGGTGCCGATTCGAAAACGAGAGGATACCATGCCATCTGCTAAATCGCTGTCCTACCAACCGCTCCACTCATTCTCGTAATTATCTCGTTGGAATGAGATTTATGCCCTCGTCTTGTCTCGACGGATGCACTTGACTCGATAAAAAAGGGACTGAAATACTTATCGCGTTAGTCGTCACCATTCACCTTTCGTAGGAATACCTTCAACTACAGTTCAATTCCCGTGACACTGTCAATTTTACATTGACGATTTACCCTCGTTTATTGCTTATACACCGAATCGAATAAACATATTCCAGTGTTGGAACCGCTCGAAATTCAAATAAATAATTGTTCAATACCAGTAAGTTACTGGACTGGACTTATGGAGGCCGAACTTTTTTTGTAGCTAAAGCTCGAATAACGGGTGTTTGGATAAGAGAAGTTTTAGCGTAATTGTTTTTCGATATCGATGTGTAGTATGCCCACAGTACACAAAATTGGTAAAGTAAATACACTCGAAAAGGAAAACGACTTCCTGGACAATGTAAACGGCTAAACACATGAAATAACCCGAGAAGGAACGACGCAAGAAACGAAAATCTGTAAGGATTTTTTTGGCAGATACAAACGCACAAAATGGAATATACTGAAAAGGCAGCATAATCGTTGTATGGCGTGTGGCTGAACATTAACATATAATGGTCCACCGTCATTCTTCTCTGCGTCATGTAGGGCCTCGTTTAATCATTCCCGGTCACCTCGTCACGTAATCCCTTTTGGAACGATTGTTAGGGAAGATTACCGGGGCATTAATTTGAAAAATGCATCATTGCCGGCGACGGCCAGCCCCATAAGCTTATTAACCGAAAACACGAGGTATGCCCATCACTCGGCGATTACGACGGCGTAAAAGCGAACTTTTGCACTTCGGATTTATACGAGGCAGTTACCTCTGCGTAATACACGCATCCGAGACAACCGCGGGAGAAGAGGCGTCGAGTCCACTTCCTCTCTGAGGTGAGCCTACCTCGCGGTACTATATGATATCGTCCAACTGCCAATTCAAGTTCCACGCTCGCCAATTTCATTCGCGGTCTTCTACTCTTCGTCGCGAACAGGATCGCGGAAGGTGAACTGTTCGTTTGACACCCGGAATTATCCGGTAAACTTTACTGCTTTACTCCCTCTCGACCTGGTCGGTTTTGACGCTTGTAAGTGTACCGTGCTCAAAGTTGGACTTTAAAAAATCATTACGCAGAAAACGAGTCTTTGAAACCTTCGCGCGCGGGTTCGTATTTTATACAAATTTTACGACCCTTACGGTGAGTTATAATACTGGTCGGAAGACATTAATCTGTGAACTGGCTTTTTACCCCTTTTCTTAAACCCGTCTTGTTTCACGTCCGGTGATATTTCTATATTTTCTAAGATAGCTTATAATATTGGAATATTTTGAGATCCTCGGTGTTCAGTGGGATAACGTGCACGTGAAAATGATACGGCAAGTAAGAAAAATTCAATTGAAATATTAATGATGATGGCAGGCTTCCAGAGACTGACAGTGACTACTGCTAGGATGAGAGCCATTCAGCGAAAGAGGTATTGCAGTTTACGTTTGCGCGCGATCTAATTATGCTGTCTCGCCAAACGATCATCCACAGCAAGCAGCGTGCCGCGCTGCGCCACGCCACACACCGCACACTGTACCGGTCACGGGCAAGTCCGGTTAATTTAGAACTTTGTCCGAGCGTGCCGCGGCGAATAACATACTGCCTTCCCGCCACACCCCGATGAATGGCTATTGTTATTAATTCTCCGCCATAATTCACGGGCGTCACAATCAGGCGCGAGCACTCATTCAGTCAGTGCGGGCTGGATTGAAAATGAAATTTCGCGCGAATAACTTAGCCGATGATACACGATACCGAGTACATCAAGCTACGAAGACGCAGCCCATAAATAGTCGCAGCGGCCGGGAATATCTGATGACTGATTGGAAACACAGGTTATACAAAGTGCATGGGGAAATAATTCGCCGGGACGACAACTTCATGACCCCTAAGTTACTCTACGCGACGTTCCAGTACATCTATCCGGGACTTAACACTCTGCGTCAAGGAAATCCACTACGCGGTGGAGTGCCATGCCATGCCATGCCACACCACGTCGTTGCCACGCCGCGTCGCGCAGCTAAGGAAATGTATGCACGCGCCGATTCTCGCATAGCTTTGTTATCGGTGCAACCGCATCCGCGCCTCTCGCATAAATAAGCGTCGGTGATATTACTCAAAAGTCGATTAACCGACGTAGAGAAATGAAGACACTCAATCGCGGAGTCCTGCTGCTATCGCACGCAGTAAAACCACCAAGCGCAATTGACATACCGAGGCGCACGCGAAAAATGAAATTTTTCATCACCACCGGCTTAAGTGCGTTTTCGTACACGACAGGCGTGCCGAGGCAAGTAAGTGCGTGGATGCGATCATTGCGCCCTGAGCGAGTGTATTGCGCGGCGGTTGTATTAGTCAATTCCAAGAATCTCTTGGGGACTGGCGTCGATGTCCCATTCAGCCGGGTAGTAATCTACTACCCCATAGGCGACCTAATTGCGCTTCGAACAGGAGCGAGCACATTTCATGTTGACGCATGGTCTTCCACGCCGGCCAGTTTATTACCACATTACTTGGCAGCCACTAATTAGTACTTCCAGTACACACGAGTACATCAGGCGAACCGAGCGATATTGCCTGGTCGAAAAAGTCTCGGGAGCAGTGAACTCGTAGCGAGGAGCGTCAGAAGTTGACTACTCGAAAAAGTGAAGCGTCGTCTCTGGTGGTAATAAATTTGAGGCGAGCCGTTGAATTCCACGGTAGAGGAATATGGACAAGCGTAACCGAGAAGGAGACAACAAAAGCAGGTAAAGAGCAAAGAAATATTCGAGGATAAAGATGAGGCGTGTGGAGGTAGAACAAGAGAATGAGAAGAAAAGAGGAGAGAAGAAGGTTTAAGAGGCAGGCATCGATAGAGAACGGACGCAGGACGCAGGAAGAAGGTGACTTAATCCTGAGGCGCGCGCGCGAGCGAACCATTTGTTTTAAGGCGAGGAATGCCCGGCGCTAAGAAATCGCCTCGTTGACACTTCACGGGCGATAGCTGACGTTAAGAAGAGAAATCACGTGGATCATGAGAAGGACTGTACCCCAGATAGACTATATCGACAAGGTACCCTACCGCGTAGCCGACACGCGGGCACTGTAAATGGTAAAGCCGGAGACGTCCAAGTAGTGGTAGAAGTAGAGGTTGAGGTTGAGGTAGAGGTAGAAGAGGTACGCCGTGTCTACGGGGTCTACGTGTATGTACAGAACGCGTGTGCGCAGATAGCCCGAAAGTGGTCATGGGAAAGGTATCGGTGCGTTAAGGCCAAGACTGGATTCCGCGGGGCGAGGCCGGCTCGTTGGCGGGTAGGAGTGTACAAGGTCTTCGATACCTCGTAAATTACCACACAGGGCCCCCTCTGCCATCGAGCGCTCGGCTCAACTAATGTTAACCTGCCTACGTTTTCGTCCTGTCGGGGAAAGACTGCCGTCCGTTCCAGCCGAAAACACTGCCAATGCCTTTTGCCGCATCCTATTTTACACTTTTTTCAACCAGTCCGCCTCGCAAATGAGCCCGATTCCGCCCGACGAGCGGGTTTATTTCGGATGCCGCGAATCCTTGCAACATCGCCACGAAATTCGAGCGAGCCGTTTGCCCGATCGAAAGCGAAAGGGCATTAAAGTCGATGCGATTCCAGTCGGGCCCGCAAACGCTTTCTTCTGCCTTCTAGTTCCGCGATATTACTCCGGAATGCCGTGCATACTTTTGGAATTGAGCGTCATTAGAGTTGGCTTGGAAAGTCTAATTGGTAGTATCGGAGATACACGTCGCCCGAGTACACACGCGCTCGATCGCGCGTTATTATGAGTCCACATTAGACCAGGTGCGAAATGCGCGAGCGGATCATATCTAATTTCAACTTCCTCCTGATTCTCTGCGTAAACGTTCTAATCTTCGTGAAGGATACGACTGATCGTGAGAAAGGCGGAACTGCAGTGAGTAGACTGCGAACAAAGCACTCTACATCCACGTAGTTTTCTAGAGGAAAGACGGGGCTACGCGAATGGCATCATACAATAATGTCTCTCGGTTAAAAGAGAAACTGTAAACGAAAGATTGGTTCCGAAATCCTTGGCTCGAGTCGTAGGAACCGATCGACGAATTTCAAGAAGTTCTCTGAAAAACATTGCCAATGTATTCCGAGACGTTCGTTGTTGGGATGCGCGTGAATGTTACCGTGTCGAGTAACCCTCCATAAGACTGTCGATGGAGGAGGCAGGGAACGCTGAGGTGTGCCTGAAGTCAACTTTACGACAATATAATTTTGGTAGCGACACACGAATGGCGTGGAATGCAACGATCGGAGTCAACGAACGGTATAGAAGTCTTCGATACATCGTAAATGGCCGTTCCCCTCCGCGCCATATCCAGCTCTCCATCTCGTCCGTGCTTGTACCTACGTATGCATAATATTCCGACTGCCTACGTTTTCGTTTTCTACACCGATGGAAGAAGACTGACACGCGGACGATCGAAAACATTGAAAACGGCGCCCAGTTCGCGAACAAAGCCTGCTAACTCTCTATTACACGCTTGATCAAAAAAGAGGAGAAGAGAGGATCCCTGACAGCGATGACTGTACCCCGATGTATATTTTCGAATTTTAGTACTTACGGAATGTCCGGCGTAAAAGTCAACCGCTGTCGCTGAAGCCGTTTACTTTGACGATACTCGCGAAACGTTACGCTAACAGTAAGAGGCGTAAATATACATACATTCCGCATTTGAGAACAAAGTAGAAGATTAGTAGTGCGAATTGCGGAAACTCCAAAGGCGAATAACAATTGTACTTGACCCTATCCCGAAAATTTATACTCATGTTCAACCCCGCGGTCTTTTTACCCAAGGAAATGGACGAATTATTCAAAGAATGGGTGCTTATGGTGACTGGACTGAAACGTTCTCGGCCATATAAAGGAAGACGCTCGAGCCGATGTTCCGAGCGGAAGGAGTTCTCTTCTAAAGAACGTTTTGCTTTTGGTGTTTTCGGGTAAGTGGTGACCATCTTCCACAGCGGGATTTGTTTGAAATCGAGAAGAAATCGATGGTCCGTAAAGCGTACCGCGGGGAATCCAGCTCGGGCGGCCGATTATATCGGAGATTCGGCGCAGGACCCGAGTTTCGTGGAGGGCTTCGCAAGACAGAGCCTATTGTTGTGCTTAATTTAGCGTTAAATTGTTTACATCTCATTAATCGCAGTGAGGAACGGTGGAACCTGTGGCGAGACCGTCATGATCATCGATGCACGTCAGTCATGGCCCATGGGCATCGTTTTAATTCCAAATTGACCACCATGGCCAACCTCTACCATAAGAACTGAGAGAGCATCTCCCGCATCTCCCGCATCTCTCGTTTCAACGTGATCCAAGTAGTAGTAGTAGTCGAATGCCCGAACGAGTAACTCTAGCATGCACTCCGCTGCGTTGCCCGAACCCGAGTGGAGCAGAGCTGGCCAATACTGGACTCGCATTCAACCCGACCGGTTCCCTCACTGTCAGTCGACTATATCTACATGTATACCTTGCTTTGCTCCACCGCGGCACACGTGCTTACGTGCTCATGTGCTTGCGTTATACCGGCGGGTTACGGTCGACTAATAATGTTCACCTTGAATGGTATTGCCTGAATGCGGATTTCTTAACGTTGCACTTATGATATCGTTCCCTAATCACAATGTAAACAAGTCACGCTCCAATTCTGCTACCGTACTGGTTAAAGCGATCTATTATTAAATATGAATTCGACGAATATTTTCATTGTTCCACAAATGTACGTAACGTATGCATTGTTCTGAATTTGTGGAAATAGATTAATTTTAAATATAGTACTGATGATAAATTTTCTACATTAAACCTATCGTCAATCCCAACGGAATTTAGTTGAAAGTTCAAAGCTCAAGGTTGTTAATGATATGAAATTGAAATCTAAGCGTGTGACTGTAATAAAAGCAATTTGAGAATAATGTAGAAATTATCCCCATGCCTACTCATCATCGGAGCAAATAGGTCTATTGCGTACGAGATGATGTTCATCAATATTATCCTATTTTCCATTCCAGCATTAAAGAAAATGTCATGCGGCAATGACTCACCCGTTAAGTGGCTGCCGGTGAATTCGAAGTCGTCGTCCTGGTCCCAGTGCTTCAAGCTCAAATTTGAAAGTGATGTTGCGTTCGCGAATTCAAGGTTTGCAAAATGCCAGTCCAATATTTGACGATCCTTTGACGAGAGATACACGTCGCTGTAAATAGTCATATGAATGTAGAAACCAATGTTATACATGTATAATGTTATAAATAGAAAAACAACGAAATTGAACATTTTAACTTACCTCGGTGGTGAAGCTTCCAACTCTTGTAATTTTGCTTCGATCTCCTTCTGCTGCTCTGCAAGTTGGTCCCATTCCTGATTAACACGGAAACAATACTGTTATATCCAAATTACACGTTAATTGTTAAAAATAACTTTTTAATATGGAAAGTTAGTACCTTACAAGCATTGTGAAGGTCGCGTAACTTTGAACGTAAAACAAATTCTTGAGTAATATCCCTCGTCTGTAACTTGCTCTCCGTAATTTCCTTGTACTGCTTGTTTAATTCGACTAAGCGATCCATTATCGCAATCATCTGGAAAATAATGTAAAGGAAAAACAGAATTAAAATTTATGAATACAGGAGAATAAATGCAGCGGCAGATTTAAAACAATAAATCCACTTACCCGGTGTTGATTAGTAATTAAGCGACCTTGCAGCGATAATACTGAACGAAGATGAGCCACCTGACGTTGTTTAACGCCTTGCTCTTGCAAACGGATAACCCATTCTAACGCTTGACCGAGTGAAACAGGTCGTGTGTTACCACCCTGGCCTCCTGTACCAGCACTTCCAACGTAGTTAAAGTCTAATTGATGAGAAAGATACGAGGTGGCTTCGAGTAATCTGTTGAACTCTCTTTCGACCATCTCATCTTTATCTTTTGGAACCTGTGATAGAGGATGCGATACGAGAGTAGTCGAAATTCTAAGAAACCTAATAGATTGCAGAAAATCGTGACACTTACCGTTTGACCATCGCTTTCGTACAGTGGGCACTTTTGTCGAATTTTATGTAACTCCATGTTAATCTGTTTACTTAAAGTTGTTACAGGATTTCCACCTAGCCCCGTTACTACCATGGCTCCAAGATCCGCTATGTATGAAGATTTTCGGAATGTAGCGATGCGACCGCCAACTCGATCCTGATGAACACGATTATACAATTATACATGGAATTCTTCAAATTCAGTTCTCTGTAATTTTACATATTCTCATATAAATACATACCCTTGCCTCAAGAACGATAACTTCAAGACCAAATTGTTGCATCTGCTGAGCAGCTGCCAAACCAGCAATGCCTGCTCCGATTACAATAACTTTTCCCAACTTCTTAGTAGGTAGTGCCTGAAAATATCGTTTATACAGGAACACCTGAGAATCTAGGACCGAATGTGCATGAATTCAAAGACAATGATGTATAAATGTATTACTTTCAAGCGCTTAAATACGCCAAAGTTTATGAACCCATGCCGTTCCAAAAACGCATGTACTCTGCGGGCAAGAACAGTATCGCTATTATATGGTGGTTCGATTGCAGGTAAAGCATTTTCCACTAACAATTGCTGTTTTGGATTTTCCAACCATAATTGGAGCTGTAATAAGATATTGTACATAAGTGTTAGTTGTTAATGTCGCAAGAAAATATTGTGTATAGATAACATACTGAAAAACGTACAAGCCTGTTTCTAATATGAAGGAAAACCTTTTGTGTCTGTGGTGGTCCTCCAGAAACATCAGGAAAACAAGCAGCTTCGGTAGATGTTAGTTTATCAAAGGGAAGCCTACTTTGAAATGCTGCGCCTTCAAGACCATTGAGTAACTCTTTCACTGTAACGTGTAATCAATAATCGCATTTAAAACCTACTTAGCTAACAATGAGCTATGAATGTAACTTGATTTTCTCAAAATTTCTGTTACCATGTGGATCTTCGTGATCACTGTCTTGTTCTTCTTCGTCTTTCACTTCAATTTTTGGCGCTGTAGACGGTGGGACTGTCGTGGCAGCATCCACATCCTTTTTTACCTCTGGTGGAACTTTTTTTTCAGGTGTTACGAGACCAGGCTTTGATTTTTCTGAAGTATCCGATGCATTTTCGTCTTCGAGCTGATTGTATTTCTCTTCCATCTCCCTGTATTCCACCTATATTGAATTATTACAATTGTAATTTAGCAAAGACGTAATCCTTCAATTGGCAGCTGTTTTCAGCTTCATGTCTCTTCGGATCACACACAATGGTATAGAAAATCAGCTTGCACATTCGATTTATAAATGAAAACTATTATAAAACAGCGCACAACGATTTTAAACAAGTACTGAATTAAGTAAACAACATTTTCACTGCACTCCTGTAAACCAGATGGTGTAAACATTAGATGACAAGAGGAATCACTACATAACCTTGCACAATTGTTTATAAAGTGTAGAATATTTCACTGATCTGAGCCCACTCGACAAATTTCATTGCTTCCATAGCCATGAAATTAAAAGCGTATAATAAAATATACAGCTTCATATCGCGAAAACAAATAATAATAATTTTGTGCCTTAAATTTTAAGTCAAATCAAATTTCTTTCTATATATAACAGATCGCTTGATGAACATTCATAAAAAGCGTTTAGGAATTCCAATACACGAACCTTTGCCCTTTTCCTTCGACTCATATTGTTGTTGTTTTGAACTTCTTGCACAAACTGTAATCACTTTCCTGAAACAACACGCAAGTTTGTTTTGACTCTTCAAACCGGCGGCACCACTGCACCACACACAACCACACAACTGTAGAACTATGTTGAACTGTGTAGAACCAAGGAACGAAGTTAGCATAGAGAGCGACGAGCGAAGCGGTTGGCGCGTGTACGATCTCAAATCTTCCTCAGCGGCATCTGGGTGAAATAATAAAACGAATTGCGGATGAAATAAACAAATTGTTCAATATATTGATATAAATTATTCTTTGACAATTCTCTTGACGTACATTGGATAATGAATAATTTCGTAGCATTCCGTTGATGTTGTTAAACCTAAACAGCAAAAATGTTTACCTACGATTTCTTTGCCACATGTGGGACATGTAGTACAGTAATACACACTGTAACAAAAGAAAATATCGTGACGCAGTATACAACATTGGAATCGCATTTCGTGAATTGCGTAGTTTGTTGAATACGTTGAAGATGTCTTGTCTGAACGAAGAATAGTGCATTGTTTTCTTCAGTTTTCTACACTATTGTACAGTTAGTGCAATTCAAGTTTGCAGCTTTGTGAAAACAATTGTCACAAGATCATTAAACAATCATGGCATTCGTACGATTAGTTTTTCCTATTGAAATTACTCTCACGTTAGACGCAGAAGTGCATAATTAATCAATTTCGCAAAATTATTGTAAATTTTAGTTCTCGAATGAAAGCGCAATAACAATTAGAAATATTATCATAACTCTTATGTTTCCTTTATCTACCTTATCCTAGTTGCTTAATCCTAAACATTAAAATTATGTTAACTTATTATGGCATGAAAGATATTACATTAGAAATCATTGACATTACAAAACTTATTTTAGGCAGTGACACATTTCAAACATTGTTTAGCACCTAAACATAAACAGTGCAGCAGATCTTTCCTGTACTGGGTTTTTGAGGTGTTCAACAGGTACATAAAGTATAAGAGTGTTATAACAATAGCATTAGAATGTTCTAGTTAAATCATAAAGACGTAAATATCTTTTTAAGAATTGACAAACAATATATAGCTGAAGTTGGTCCTGATCGTGCATGTGCAGAGTGGCTTCTAAAAAATGGTGCCGCTCTAAGATGTAAAGGTTCAAGCGAATATTGGAAAGATTATAACATGTACATAAAGATGGAAAATCCACAGTTTCTTATCGAGGCTGTAGATGCCACAGGATCAGGCATTCATCCCCTCGGATTTGCATATTTCGGTGTGTCATAGTTAATGTTCTTACATTTTTATACCGCAGACAAATTGAAATCAAATTTATGCGTTTAGGCGGCTGCAAATCTCTAAAGGAAATGAAACTAAATGATTGTGCTTACGTTAACGATCGGGGATTAAAAAAACTTGAGATTTTGAAAGATACTCTGACTGACTTCGAAATGATTAAAAATAAACTAGTCACTGACAAAGGTTTATTAAATTTAGGATCGTTGCGGTACGTGTCAATTTAATAACACTTTAACATTACCAAAAAACAATTGGTTTTATGAAGTAATACTTTTCAGCAAGTTGGAAAACGTGAGACTTGGTGAACTCTCCCGTGTAGTAAAAAAAGACTGGACTTACCAAGAGCTATCCAAATTATTACCCAATTGCAAGATTCAATTCGATTGAAAGTCTTCCAAACCTATTTACAACAAAAACAATGTATGTAGTTTATTATATTTCTGATAATAAAGTAGTGGATTTGTATCAATGTTTTCTTTTATTTTATAATACCTATGGTTTTGCATATATTTTTTATCATAAATAATCAAATGAGCGGAAAATCTCGATTTCTACAACTTTTGAATAAAAATCGTCAAACATTGTAGTCTGATGCCGAAAATCTGCTATAGCTCCAACGCAAATTTTACATTGTGATATTCATATCTAAATCATGTACAACTATTGTTTCAAAGACAACATTTTTACTGGTTACCTTTAATGCAATGTAGATTAACGATTGATAAGGGTGAAATTCACTGAAGGCTCTTAAAAACGCGATTGCGCAAAATCACTGTACGTAAACAATCTGTTTTTCTTTACGAAGCTGCCTAAGCCGCGGATCCTTCACCGTTGACAGTTTAAAATTTTGAAACTACTACCAAACGTCTAAACCTTCTACCTTGATCACATCAGATTTAGATTGGCAACACTGGTACCGCGTTATTCAATACCCTGACAACTAGCATGTCGTTTATTATACCCAACAAATTACCACTTTCGTGTGCACGTAATGTCATCGGTCGGATCCCATAATTAAACTGTTAAGAGCCTCTGATTAGAGTTATTAAAATAACTAGTGTGCATTTCGTCGGTGATCATTACGAATTTTACGATAATTATCGCTTAAGCTGCATTCAAACGTGGCGCACTTCTTCCTCTACCGACATGTTGCTAGATTTGCATTGGCCAATCAGAGCGCTCGTTTTAAACGGCCAATAGACGCGCTTGCCGGCCGCCATATTTAGTTCCCGCGGACCGTGAGTGCAACAGATCGGTGTAAGTGCTCGTAAAAAAGTCGTGAAAAAGTGGAAAAAAATAGTGTTTCGGGTCGCGAGTGGTCTTAAAAGTCTTGTGATTACTCAGTGTACCTGAGGGAAACGGATTCCGGGCGGCAAACACTGCCAAGGATAATTTTTCTTCAATTTTCTGCTTCGGCGGGGCAGTGGGAGTGACGTCACGCAACGAATGCCGTTCCCGGTAAGTTATATCCAGTCCCCCAAAACTATTCTGATTTTTCATAATTTCCGCGACGCCTAAACTCGAAATCGTAGGCACTAAAGTACATTTATGACAAACGCAACTACCTTTGTTTCCTTATGTATCTCTCGATTATTGAGGCCCGTGATATAACGATAGACCCCTACGTACAAACGTAGGTATTTTAAACAGTTTTGGATTTGTTGCCATTGTTAAATTGCATTTTCTGGAATCATCCATTAGAAATGTAATTATTACTCGTATATAAGTTACTGATAATAAGTCGAATCTTCTTTATCGATGAACAAATCGGTGATCGCCGCCACAAGTGTCGCTAGTCGTGATTCATACCGCCATCCCTAATTTCTAAAGTTCGACGATTTGAATTAGTTTGAACCTGTTTAAACCGTACCCGTCGCAGTAGTAAACAAAATTTCATCCACGTGCGAAAAGTTGTTTTTGTTTGGTTCGCGAGTTTCAAAAATACATTGACATGCCTCAAGAGTTGAATATTCTGTGCTGCTATTCATGCAAAAGGTTTCAGGTATATGGCTTACAGATTATATTTCAAAAATCATCGCATTTCTCGTGCCTCATTGCTTGATTGATTTCCAGGTTCATATAGTGAAGAAGGCGAAAAAGTGGCGATGCGTAATATGCAACGAAAAGCAGTCAGTGCAGAAGGTGAGTTTTTTTCATTGTATCTTATAATAATGTTTATTTGAAGAAAAACGAAAGGTTAATATTTGTTCTAATAAAACCAAAGCAATCGACGTTTGATAAATAATATACTATGGCAAGGTACTTTAAATTCTTTTAAACTTATATATTCAAATCCCAACATCATAGTTGCAGTTAATATGTTAACCTTTGCCACTTTAAATTTTGTATGTAAGCACCATACTGTGCTCACTCTGTACAGGTTGCACTGCAACTTGAAGCCGTACTGGCAATTTCTGCATTTTTAGGTATATTTTCAAGGATCTGGAAGGGATTGTCGTCTGAATGTTCAGAAACTGAATTCCTTGTCACATTCTCAAACCATTTTCAAAGAAGAAGTTAACGCGGATTATTCTGATAACTGTGAATCTAATTCAACTGTTTCAAACACAACGTTTCAAAGTAAATGGTCTAAGTACCTTGAGACACCGAGAGACTCTGCTCAAGCAGAATCTGATGTACCATCGGTATCTTACGATAAGGATGATTCTAATGATCATCTCAAACGAACACTTTCACAAAATACTAACATAACTGAGACACTAGTTACTTTTGGTAATGACGACTATACAGTAAACAAAAATTTAACTTATGATAAAACAATTGAAAAGAATACTTTAGAAACTAATAGTATAACTTATAATGATTCATTTAATAGTGCTCATACCGTGCCTATAAAGAAAACACACGTGGAAGACAGTACTTGTGACTTATCAGTGCAATTTAAAGCTAAAACAACTGAAACTGAAAGTATTTTTGAAAGTCACGATGACATTGATGTATCTTTAGATTTTTGAGTTTCTTTTGTTCCGATACATTTAACTAACAAGAATATGAGGCCAAAAAAACTAACTTAAAATGTACAATCTAGTTTATGATTAGCTCTATATCACTATATGTTCGTTTCGTTCGATTTGTATTTAATTGCAATATATGGTTATTCAGTACACATTGAAAGATATTTGATAAAAATACCTTGCAACATACATGCTTCCTATCCTGTGATAGATTCTGTTTTTATTTATTGTCTGAGTTACATAAGAAATAGATTATCAGGACATTATTGAAACACAATTCACTAAAGTTATGGGGACAGATATTATTATTATTATTGCCACTATGAACAAATAATCCAACGACTTTTCCCTGTTCATAGTTTTGAGAAGTTTTATTTGTTCATATTACATGATTTTAGACACATCAATATAGTCTCACAGTTTTGGACTTATTTCTTCCAACAGTAGCCAAACGAGTTTCAAATTTTTTTTAATATGTAGAGAAATCTAAGTGAAAGAAAATGCTAATGGAATTACCAATACTGTACTAAAATATAGTTAAATAGTGATACTTAAACAGTGGAAGTATTTCGAGAAAGAAACGCTTTATCGTGTAACATCCATCCCCCCCCCCTACCCCACCTATTTTTTACTTTAGATGTAAGCATAGCCCTAAGAACTTAGGAAGTAAGATAACGAGAGGCGCGCAGCGTTCACCGTGGGTCCCACCGGGATCAAGTAGCGCGGCGTTCGGCGAACGCTGCAATGACGCACCCGCAGGTGCAGTCAGCGTTACCTTATCATGTAATAGACAAAACAATAACCCCATCCCCTGGACTAAGTACAGATAACGGGCTACTGTTCACCTCTCCGAGGTCCGCACCAGGGGTATTTAAGCGATCACCGTAAGCATTAGTCTTTAGTCTTTTGACCAGTCCGACAGTTGGAAGTCAACTGGTCAGAGCAAGTACCGCTCAGTCATAGAACGTCGAAATCCTGTACTCTCACGATCTCATATTGTTCACCGTTCGTCTTTGCGCTGCGTCCTCCTGAGCGGGGATCCTTCCCGGCGTACGAACCAATTCCGTGTAACAATATATCGTCAGTATTAAGAATTCAAGTGTTCTTCATTATCCTACAATCGAACCGCGGCTCAAATCGTGTCTCCGACCAGAAATTCTCCTCAGGAACTCCAATTCTTCCAGAATCTCAACATCTACCCTCTCCCGACAAGATCATCCGGTGCAGGCAGGACTTATGCACGTTTGATCTCCTTTCTCTCCGCACCCTATCACGCCTCCTCCTACGCGTCTCGCGGTGCAGGCAGGGCTTATGCACGCTGGACGTCCCGCGCTCCAAATCCTCATCCGTGCGTGAATCCAAGGGGAGAATTACTCGTCGGTAACAGATCGTCTCATGGCCAAGAAAACGCGTCGCGGAGGTTGGAAGTACAACCACCTAAAGTTTCTCCGCTCCACGCACAAACCAGTCAGCTCGTACACTTTGCTCGGCGTTTGTGCTGCACCTACGGTTCTCTCAGACGAAATCCTCGTGGATAAAGTCAACATCGTTCGTTCTCTCGCGACTGAAGCTCGGTCAGCTCCATTACAGCCTCTCGGTCAGCCGCAGAGTCTCGACCTACCCGGGTTTACCGACGAGGAGATTGCCCGTAAGATCCGGCGCCTAGCCGCCAAACTGCAATCACTCTTCGGGGAGGACAACGATCCTATTCCATTGCCCGTCAAAAGCCAAGCGACCGTGTCCTTGCCAATGGAGATTTAGGTTTTTCAGGGGCAAAACAGACAAATACAATCACGTCTACAGGAGTGGCGAGTTCGGAAGTCCTCCATTTTTGACCGCGCCATTCCGGGACGTGACAACTGGTGACAGCGGTGGGATACGTTCGATTTGGCATGATCGGCTATGCCGCTTACACGCGCTGAAGCAGACAGACTCGAGGCCGAACGCGCCGAGCAAGAATTCCTCCGAGCACAAGAACTCGCCACGCGAACGCGTCAGCTCGCTGAAGCCACAGCTCTCGCGGAAAGCACAGCCCGCGAATTAGGGGAAACTCGCCAAAAATTAGCACTCGCGGAAGAAGCAACCCGCGAAATCGAAGAAACTCGCCAAAAATTAGCACTCGCGGAGAGCGCAACCCGCGAACTTGAGGAAACCCGACGCGAACTCGCCCTCGCTGAAAGCGCAGCTCGCGAATTAGAAAAGAGTCGACGCGAATTACTAGCCCGCGAACCAAAGATGTCGTCACCCGGGCCTTCCTCAGACCTCGATCCAACCGCGTTAGCCAGAGAAATCAAAGTCCTCCAGGAGGAACTTAAACGACTAAAAACCAGCTCGAGTGCGAACCCGACCCCTGACGAGACGGTGCAAATGATCGAACATGAGGATCCGCGCGCCGTGTCCCACCAACTTGGGTACTCCTTGCGCGAGGCCGTGGAACTCGTGCCCACTTTTGACGGAAAGAACATACCCGTCCTCCAATTTGTTCGCGCTTGCAGAAGAGCTCGCGAATTGGTTCCAGCCCAATCGGAGCTCATGCTAACACGACTGTTAAAATCTAAATTAAAGGGACACGCTTACTCCGCTGTCGAGGACGAACTATGCTCCACAGTAACTCAATTAACAGATATCCTTCGGCAAAGTTTCGGCCCTCACCGAACGATTGACCACTATAGAGGCGAGCTTAGCCAGATCTATCAATATCCAAGAGAGCACATCCTCGATTATATCGGCAGGGTAAAAGATTTAAGGTCCGCAATCCTAGACTCCTTGAGAACAAGCGGTTCTAGACTAACTACTGATACCGACGAGTTAGCATTGCAATCGTTCTGTGACGGCCTCATGCCAGAAATACGACATCAGGTGCCGTCGTCAATATGCGAAAGCTTGACCGACGCATACTATAGAGCTAAGGTGGTATACAAGCGGTATGAATTAGATAAGGAACGATACCAAGCTTCGCGGGAAGAACGGTACCCGACTCCGCGCGATGATCGGAACGCACGATACCGCCCGGACACAAATACAGCTCGCGAGCGATATCCAGTTCCACGTGGGGAGCGATATCTAGCTCCACGTGAGGAGCGATATCCAGCTCCACGCGCGGAGCGATACCCAACCGCGCGCGACGATCGGACTCAGGGAATCACGCGACTACCAAACGCACCGCCTCCTCCTCCTAGAACCGACACCGATCAGTCGTCCAGGAAATTTTGCAGGTACTGCAAAACCCCCGGACACGACATCAACGAATGCCGTAAGCGCCAATACAATAATTCGCGAAAAGACTCGGGAAACGAGCAAGGCTCTCCGATGGCTCAGGGCGAAGCACGGGGGAGCCGGACAATAAATTCGCGCCCGGTAAACCACGCACAAATCGAGTCACGGAACGAACAGCAGCAATAAACTTATCCCCTAGTAACTACATGCCCGTGATTCAATTAAATGCCGAACAATTAAAAGGGGATATCTCTTTTATGATAGACAGTGGAGCCGAGCCTAACGTCATCAAGGTCAGCTCCCTGCAGCCTACAATAGCCGTGCGGGTCTTCGATATTCTCGCTCTAAAAGGCATTACGAACGGCATAGTGAGAACACTGGGCTCAATCGACGTAACATTATTCGGACATTCGGTACTTTTCCATGTCGTCGGTGACGATTTTCCGATACCCACGGACGGCCTTGTAGGAGCTCATTTTCTGCTCGGAGATTCAGAAATCTCATATACCCGGAATGCGTTAACCTGGCGTGGCAACGAAATTCCGTTTGTGAATCCGTCGGCTCCTGTTACCGTTCCTCCGCGCACCGATACCGGAATAGAGGTCCGTGTAATTAATCGCGCAGTTATCGACGGATACCTCCCAAGAACAGAAATCGCTCAGGGCATATACTTCGGGGAAGCCGTGTTGCGAAATCGGAAGGGGCGAGCTTATGCGCGTATAACCAATACGACCCCGGAACCGATAACGCTATCAACCCCAGCAGTCACACTTGAAGAATTCGAAACCGCCGCTGAATCGGATCCTCCAACATCGATATCAAGTATTCTTGCTGTGACGGGCGTCTCGCGTCCAAAACACGTACTCGAGCTACTCCGAAATGAGCACCTCAACCCCGAGGAAAAAACGGAAGTCGAATCCCTTATACATAATTCGGCCGACCTATTCCACTTACCGAATGAATCTCTACCGAAAACTAATGTCCTCGAACATACTATACCCACCACCGACGACCGACCTACGCATGTCAAACAGTACCGGTATCCGCCGATCCATAAGGAGGAAATAGATCGCCAAATACGAGAACTCCTTGAAATGGATATAATCGAGCCATCTGCTTCTCCTTACAATTCTCCCTTATGGATCGTCCCTAAAAAACCGGATTCTCAGGGCAATAAAAGGTGGCGAATGGTAATTGACTTCAGAGGTCTAAACGAGAAAACGGTGGCCGATGCATATCCACTGCCTTGTATAAATGAAATTTTGGACCAGCTTGGCAGTGCCAAGTATTTTAGCGTCTTCGACCTAGCCAGTGGCTTCCATCAGATAGGAATGACAGAAAAGGACGCGGCAAAAACAGCCTTTTCTACCCCGTTCGGCCATTATCATTATAAGCGAATGCCCTTCGGGCTTAAAAATGCCCCAGCCACGTTCCAACGTCTAATGGATTCGGTATTGTCGGGCCTTCAAGGTACACAGTTGTTCGTCTACCTGGACGATATCGTTATATATGCCAGCTCCATAGTAGAGCACCGAGAAAAGTATCAGAAACTTTGCGACAGACTACGCGCAGCTAACCTACGATTGCAGCCCGACAAATGCGAGTTCCTTAGAACCGAGGTTACGTATCTGGGACATGTAATCAGCGACCAGGGAGTACGTCCCGACCCAAAGAAGTTAGGAGCCGTCCAACATTTTCCTACTCCCAGGAATGCAAAAAATGTCAAACAGTTCTTGGGCCTTGCTGGCTACTATAGGCGATTCATTCCTGGTTTCTCGCGGTTAGCTCGTCCCTTATCTAACCTTACAAAGAAAAATGTGGCGTTCTCATGGGGAAACGAGCAGCAACAGGCTTTTAATAGACTTAGAGAGCTGCTATGCGCGGAGCCTATCCTCCAGTACCCCGACTTTAATAAGCCGTTTAACTTGACCACGGATGCTTCGGATATAGCGATAGGCGCAGTTTTGAGCCAGGGGCCGCCGGAGCGAGATCTGCCCATTGCGTATACATCGCGGGTTCTTTGCGGGGCCGAGAGGAACTATTCCACGATAGAGAAAGAGTGCCTAGCAATAGTGTACGCAGCACAGCATTTCCGCCCGTACTTGTATGGACGTGAATTTACCTTATTCACGGATCACAAACCGCTAGTATGGATGCATTCTGTCAAAGACCCCACCTCCAGACTACTGAGATGGCGTCTCAAGCTCGCGGAATTTGATTACAAGGTAGTATACAAGGCGGGAACTACTAATCTCAACGCAGATGCACTGTCACGCAATCCCGCCCAAGCACTTCCCTTCTCGCTGGATATACCCCCAGAACCTTCAACATCCCAAACAAATCCGCCCCCCGACCAACCGATACCTTACGGACACCGGACACCGTCGCCACCCACCGATAGCGATACGGACGACCCAACACAGTACGAAGAGGTCAACAGTAACGGAGAACCAAACGAAGTCGGCCCCCGCCGTTTCAAGATGGCATCCACGCGAGACCGCTTAAGCATGCGTCGGGAAAGTATCGCGATATTTATCACAACAGAACGGGAACCCTTGGAGGAAGGAGCGCAAGAGGCACATCCACTTCTGGAGCAAACGGAATTCGAAAGTTTGGTCCTCGGGAGAGCACGACCATACCGAGTTCAAGGCCACTTTCTCATCGCTTTACCCATTAAAGAATCCATGCACGATCCAATTGACGTGGATGTATTAACAGATACCCTGATGTCGCTGGCAGAAGTCGTCAGGACCCTAAGAATAGCGTCCTTCAGCATTTCCGAAACCAACTTTTCAGACATACCTTGGGACTTCGTAGCGCAACACTTGATGGATATATTCCAAAACACACACCTTCAGATAACTACATGCCGTCACGAGATCCAGATTCCGGCTGAAGATCAGCGAGCAGATATAATCAAGGAAAACCATACATCAGCGGTAGGAGGCCACAAAGGAGTCTCGAAGACTTGCCAGCGAATCCGTCAAAGGTACTTCTGGCCACAAATGAAGACGCACGTAGCGGATTTCATCAGGAACTGCCAAAGTTGTCAACGCAACAAGCTCCAAAGAGTAAAAACTCGGCAGCCCATGGCCATCACGGACACCCCCAAGGAATCATTTGACAAAATTTCGATGGACATTTTGGGACCATTAAACGACACGCCGCAAGGGAATACCTATATCCTCACAATCCAGTGCCTTTTAACCAAATACCTTTTAGCTATTCCTCTAGCCAGAGCATCCTCTGTAGACATTGCTGACGCGCTAGTCCGAGAATTTATATGCCGATTCGGAGCACCACGTGTCATACTCACAGATCAAGGGACAAGCTTTCTCAGTAGCCTTATGAGGTTGGTAGCGAAACGATTCAAGATTCAGCAAATGCGAACCACAGCTTTCCACCCACAGAGCAACGGCTCAATAGAAAGGTCCCACCACGTGTTGGCCGAATATCTCAAACATTATGTTAGATCGAACGACTGGGACTCCTGGCTCGAATTAGCTACCTTTTCTTATAACACCAGCGTACATGAAGGCACGCGCTTTACGCCACATGAATTGGTTTTCGGTAGGCCCGCTCGGCTTCCATCGAGCACTCCTATGCAGTACGATGGCCGCAACGAAACATACGCCGAGTACTTGCATAAATTAAATGAAAAATTGCGCTTCACCCAACAAACCGCCAGGGAACATTTAATTACCGCGAAACAAAGGTCCAAGCGTTACTACGACCGAAAAGTCAATCCAAAGGAGTTCAAGACAGGTGACCTTGTTTGGTTGCTCAAGGAACCGGCGAAAGGAAAATTAGACGCACAATACACAGGACCTCATAAGGTTTTGGACATACTAGACAACCACGACGTTAAAATCCAAACTCCGCGCGGTCCACGCATGGTTCATGCTAACAAGCTCAAGCCCGCACACGTTAGCAACCAATAAGTATTGTTTTTTTTTTTTCCCATACCGCTGTATCATATCTTCGCTTCATACACATATTCACTTAGCCATAAGGAAATTAGTCATAAGAAAGAAGAGTGGGGGGGGGAGGCAAGGAAGACAAAGGCTTGAAGATAACCCCACTCCCGAAGTCCATGATAAGGCCCTATAAAACGGGGACCTGGGACCCTCTTGGATCAGTTAATCCTTGGGTCTCATGCAGAACGCACCATGACCTGCTTCACCACCACCCTCCTGTTCCTGCATATTGCAATGGCAGCCGCCATCATCGGTTACGACTGCGGGAGCGACCACCTAAACGTAACCACGTTCTCCCTTCTGGATGTCGGACAATGCAACGCAGAAAACAACGAACCAATTAAGAAGACCGTGCCAATCCAGCTTCTACAAATCGCCGAATTTCACGAGACCCACGCATATCAATGCAAGATTACTATCGACAGAACCATTTACCATTGTGGCATGAATTCTCACTCCTCGGTGGTAGCCAACGGGCGGAGAGAATATCTCCTCGAGGTCTCCAGCGATCTCTGCCGCCAGATTCAGACCACTGGTATGGTAAATCTAGGAAGAACGCACATCGGGGGTCTCCGACCAAACTCTACAGACTCACGCAGCATCCTCCTCGCAGGGTCCTTATCCACGGATGGCACCTGTCACGGATCTGACTACTCAGACGAATTTGGTTCATGGAACGGTGTTGTTGTACAAGCAGTCGTCCGATTCACCATCCGGGACTACCTGGCACCCATCAAACTATCATCCGAAACAATCGTCCTTCGTTCCGGACTTCGGTGCCCTGTAGCCGACGGATCCTGCCACGATGCCGACGACGGTCATACGTTTTGGTCACCTATACCTGAAGACAGTTGCAGATTCAATCAATACGACGTCCTCTACGAAGGACCCGCCACCCGCTTGAGCCCTCAAGGCGCAGACGGTGGACCAACAATATATACGGTCTCAGCGCAAGACGCAGTCTTTGCCCTCACCAAAACCACAAGCTTCGGACTGTGCGGTTATACGATGATCCGCACCGAACATCCACGACTACTCATCCTGGAAGCAGCAAAGGGGGAAACATTCCGCGCACGTGCCAAAATATCGGTATCGAACCTGGACCTATTCACATATGTGAACTCTAAATTTGTATACGTCGAGAAGCATATTAAGACACAATTAGGACAGCTGTATAGAGACGTAATAGAGCAGAAGTGCGCGCTCGAACGCCAAGTACTCAAAAACGCGCTCGCTCTTGCTCAGGTCGCCCCAGACGAGGTCGCATACGCAATAATGAAGGAACCGGGGTACATGGCAGTGACCGCCGGGGAAGTAATCCACGTAATTAAATGCGTGCCGATCCAGGTCACCCTCCGTAGGACCGAAGAATGCTATCGCGAACTCCCGGTCACCCATCGCAACCAGTCATTTTTCATTACCCCGAAGACTCGGATTCTCAGTAAGCATGGATCACAGCGGAATTGCAACGAACTCCTGCCTGTAATGTTCCACACCAGTAGCCTCTGGTATAGACTCCTTCCAAAGCCAATTGAGAGCAAGGAGCCTCAAACCATACAGCCTCTTACCAAACCAAAATGGAAATACGTAGATCCCGGAAACCTTGCCACGGCAGGTATCTATACACAAGAGGATATACAAAAACTGCGAGACCATATTATGTTCCCAATGGAGCGACCCGCTATGCTCAACAACATGGCACGAGGAGCAATGGGCCACCCGATCCCATCCGGGAGCGTCAAGCTGTACAATCTCTTAGACGAAGACGCACTAGAGAAAATTGCAAAAACAACAGGGGAGCGTGTTTGGTCCGGATTCATCACATTCGGCTCTGCTAGTGCAGGGATCTTCGCTATATATGTAATAATACGATTAATTAAGCTTATAGTGGACACGGTTATTCATGGATACGCACTGCACTCCATCTATGGATGGAGCCTCTACATCTTTGGAGCAATTTGGGCTTCGCTCACCAATCTACTGCTCCACCTGGGCACCAGGCCTAGGGATCAGCCCAACAAACAACAGGACGTCAAGGAAGAACAAGCATTGCCAGCAGCAGAAGAGAAATTGGTCAACCACAACGAAGATCCCAACAGACAATATCCCACCCTCAGCCAAATGTTTACTAAAAGCTGAACGAAATTCGCTCGTTTCACCTCGAATTTCTTTTTCTAAGGGGGGAGGTGTAACATCCATCCCCCCCCCCTACCCCACCTATTTTTTACTTTAGATGTAAGCATAGCCCTAAGAACTTAGGAAGTAAGATAACGAGAGGCGCGCAGCGTTCACCGTGGGTCCCACCGGGATCAAGTAGCGCGGCGTTCGGCGAACGCTGCAATGACGCACCCGCAGGTGCAGTCAGCGTTACCTTATCATGTAATAGACAAAACAATAACCCCATCCCCTGGACTAAGTACAGATAACGGGCTACTGTTCACCTCTCCGAGGTCCGCACCAGGGGTATTTAAGCGATCACCGTAAGCATTAGTCTTTAGTCTTTTGACCAGTCCGACAGTTGGAAGTCAACTGGTCAGAGCAAGTACCGCTCAGTCATAGAACGTCGAAATCCTGTACTCTCACGATCTCATATTGTTCACCGTTCGTCTTTGCGCTGCGTCCTCCTGAGCGGGGATCCTTCCCGGCGTACGAACCAATTCCGTGTAACAATATATCGTCAGTATTAAGAATTCAAGTGTTCTTCATTATCCTACAATCGAACCGCGGCTCAAATCGTGTCTCCGACCAGAAATTCTCCTCAGGAACTCCAATTCTTCCAGAATCTCAACATCTACCCTCTCCCGACAAGATCATCCGGTGCAGGCAGGACTTATGCACGTTTGATCTCCTTTCTCTCCGCACCCTATCACGCCTCCTCCTACGCGTCTCGCGGTGCAGGCAGGGCTTATGCACGCTGGACGTCCCGCGCTCCAAATCCTCATCCGTGCGTGAATCCAAGGGGAGAATTACTCGTCGGTAACAGATCGTCTCATGGCCAAGAAAACGCGTCGCGGAGGTTGGAAGTACAACCACCTAAAGTTTCTCCGCTCCACGCACAAACCAGTCAGCTCGTACACTTTGCTCGGCGTTTGTGCTGCACCTACGGTTCTCTCAGACGAAATCCTCGTGGATAAAGTCAACATCGTTCGTTCTCTCGCGACTGAAGCTCGGTCAGCTCCATTACAGCCTCTCGGTCAGCCGCAGAGTCTCGACCTACCCGGGTTTACCGACGAGGAGATTGCCCGTAAGATCCGGCGCCTAGCCGCCAAACTGCAATCACTCTTCGGGGAGGACAACGATCCTATTCCATTGCCCGTCAAAAGCCAAGCGACCGTGTCCTTGCCAATGGAGATTTAGGTTTTTCAGGGGCAAAACAGACAAATACAATCACGTCTACAGGAGTGGCGAGTTCGGAAGTCCTCCATTTTTGACCGCGCCATTCCGGGACGTGACAATCGCAAGTTTTCTGTAGAACTATCAGGAACATATTTATATCTAAAAACAATTTGAACTTTCTATTCGTTTAAATTCTTTCACGTCCAATTCAATCCATCAGCATTTTATTCATCGAATGGGGCACCATTGGAATATATAGTAATTATAAAATCGATAAATGACCGTTTCTAAAAAGACAAACTGTATAGGATACACTGTGTCATAGAATTGATTAATTTTGATTAAATATGTACAGTCTTAAATTAGCATTGCGTGTCTCTTAATAATTACCTGCATCAGATGCTTCGTGTTTTTCGTAGCGACAGTATTAAAATTACCAGAAACGATTGTTCATAATTGATTGTGTGACGACGAGTTTAATATCTGACAGTTTGTTTCATTTAGCGTTTTATTTGTCTCGCACGCATAAAATCGCAATTGCAATAAATCGATCGGCAATGTATTGGCAACTTTTATTACGGTACAGTCTCGTTTTGAACGGAACCACTTAGGCGCCTGTAATGAAAGATACTGTTCTTGGCAGGATTATTTTTGTTAAATATATACTTCCGTATATCGTCCTTTCGCTTTGCGTTACAATCCATATTCGCGAACTTGATTCTTTTTCCCACTCTCTCTTTCTCTCTTTCTTTCTCTCTCTCTCTCTCTCGCTCTCTCTCTCCTAATACCATAGAACGTGTAGCTATTACATCCTAATACGATAGAACGTAGCTTTACACCTACGCCTATAGACTACGCTTTACCATTATTTGCTTTACAACGAAGGGGGGGGCCGGTGCTAATCGATGATACATAATTTAATATCGAAAATTTCTCTAAATCTTTTCTTCATCCTCAAGATAACCGTAGCCATCTTCGCCGTGCGTAATAAAGATCCACCGAGCGAGCAAATAAATTATTATAAAAAATATTCCCTATTAAGTAGAAAAGAATCGGGGTGAATTCGAATCGTGTTAAATCGCGATTCTCACATTATACATATGTATGTATCCTATAACAAAATATAGTACACGTGAAGCTCGATAAAAACTTTGTAATAAATCCTCGTGAAAAGTCATATGTATATTGAAAATATCGACAGGCAGGCAGCTCGGTACTGCGACCCTTTAATGGAATCGAAATCTGTTACTCATTAAATATCACGCTTCCTTCAATTAAATATAATAACTAAATAAATTACCACATTAAATGCAATCGTGAAAATAATATACATCTAAGGCAATACACGTCACGCTTCTGTTAAAATGTGTTTAAAAAAATCGGTGTTGATCAGTACTGGTGTCTGTGTCGACGAGAGTTTACTGCGTCCTCGTGATGTCTCCAACTACTTTGCCAGCTTCGGCTGCGTCTGTTCCAAACACTGTTTGGAGTAAGAAAAAAAAAAAATAAGAGAAATGACTCAAAACACATGATGTCTGCATGATCAATTGTTTAAGGTCTTTTCAAGGCATTTAATGTAAGTTAAGCAGAATGATTATACTATACTATAGAACGATGACTCAGTTTTTCGATGACTAAGTACACTCATTACATTCTATATGCTATATGGATAGGTTGGGTGGGGGGAGGTCGGTATGTAATATTTCTTACTTTACGCGTAATGTATCTACAAGTGGACATCCAACATGAAAAACTTACTTTGGTAACTTTTTTCGCCTCTTATTAGATGGATTACCAAGTTCACTTTCACGTATAATTTGCAAAGCTGACGGTACAAACATATCCTCTATGAAAATGAATAACAAGAAATGAATAGTAATATGAAAAGATGCCAGCGTCTCGTGTATCTTTGATAGAACATACCAAACGAATTAGTGTATTTCCGCTTTGAAATGTATCTCTGATGTTGTTGCGGTGGCGGTACCATTTCCTTCGCACTGCCGACCGTACAGTCCCTTGTACCCTTGCAACCCTTTAAATGTTCCAACTGATCGTGAAGATACGATTTCTCGCTCGTTGTCAGGGACGAAATCCTGTTCCATTGTTCAAAGGGATCTACACAGAACACAATTGACGGTCTCGATCATTTATTCTAAAACTATATTCCCATTATTTATTCTCTATTTCTACTCATTATATTTCTTCCATTTGTCTAGTTTGATATTATTTAAAAAAGATTGTAATCTTTTAGTAGTTTGCGATATCCATATTTTACGGAATAAATAACCCTACATTATAGAAATATACAATTCCATATTACTTACCGATTCTTAAGTTGTAGTATGTGACTAAACCAGTGGTAAATTCGCAGTAGAGGAAGTTATGCGTGGCGTTAATGGTACGTATGCACGAGTACGTGTTATTATTAGCATTCATGCAAAAGCAGAATGGTCCTGCACTCCAGAGCGGTGCAGTACGCCAGTGATCATTATCGTGCTCGAAGCAATTCATTTTCTCCGTTAAACATTCTTTCTCAAGTTTTGCTTTCTTGCGAAGCTTTCTCTCCTTTTTCTTTAATCTCTCCTCTTTGAGCCTACGCCTCTCTTCCCTGGCGATCTCTTTCTCATCTCTCTTCGTATAAGTATCAGGTTCGCAGTAACATTTGTGGCGAGCTTCTAAAGGATTATTTAGCATCGGTGGCAAACGACCATTGTTGCTCGTCGTAGCTATACCTAACAAAGTGAAACGTTAACATAGCTACTTAAAACACGAAAACCTATAGCAAAGACTTGTTAATCATATTGAAAATTATGGAGTGATTTTATGAAGTATAAAATTTCAATTATTTATTATGCATTTTCTAATATGTGATATTTTGCTTTTAGTAATGTATATTTTATAGAAGGTACTTTTCATCAAAATAATATCAATAGGAATTTATTGATCAGTTTAATCAACGTAATCGAATAAAATGAATAGAGAAAGTCGTAAGATAAAGGACTACTATTCGCATTAGATTAGGTACTATTTCATTTTATACTGTTTGTAATAATCTTTATCGAATTTTTAACTTTAAATGTCAAACTGTCGAAACTTTCTATTAATTTATTCTACTAACCTTGCTTATGCTTCTTATCCGGAGGCTCCAAAATAGTCACGTCGATCCTAGCCGGCCCAAGAAGTCCAGTCGTTCTATTTTTGTGTACCTTAAGCAACTTCTTTACCGTTGTAGTTACCGTAGGCACTGTTGTTGGGGATGTTGTCATAGACATACTAGTAGTATCAGTCTTATAATAAGTTCCTGTTGTCCTAGTATCTAACGGCGTGGTTCTATGCAGTTGAGTTGCATCCGAAGGATCTGTTAGATTCGTTGCACTCGTAGAATCTGTTATAGTACTGGTTCCTAAAGTAGAGTCTCCAGTAGAATGAATACCAATCTCCTTGCTGTAGGTCGACCCTTTTGGAATTGTAGTTTCCCTTACAGTAGTGGTCAAAGGGGTAGTATATCGAGTTTGATAATAATTCTGCCTTTCATGCGAAACCGTAGCTTGTGTGGTTGTTGTACTTGTCTCAGTTGTTTCGGTCACATTGGCAACAGGAATTTCATCATGCACGCTATTCGTAAAGAGTGTATTATTTTTTCGATGATGATGTACTTTACGACGACGCGGTGGTCTATCCTCTTCGTTTTCCGTTTTGTTACTATTGGCATCTTTGATTTTTTGCCTTCGAGGATATTTCTTTGGTTTGATCGTTGTGGTTATTGTCGTTGGATTAGTCTCGCTAGTGGTGATCGTGTCGCGAGATGATGAATCGATCGTTGTTGTTGTACTATATTCACTATATTTATTCTTTTCTGTTGTCAGTTCTTGATCAGTTGCCGTATTGTATTTGGCTGTAGTGTGCACAGTGGCACTGGTAGTGTTCGCGGAAGGTAAATTCGACTGTTCATGCTTCCTATGATGACGACTAACGTGAGTCTTGGGAGAATGATGATGTTTGTGCAAAGAATGCGATTCTTCTACATTAACGGACGGTTCGTCATTCTCCGGGATAAATTGTGGTCGTTTGATTAATAAATGTCGACGTATTTCCTAGAAGCATCCGAGGACTCAGGAAATTGATTGACACTGTCTTCTATTGGTACTCACCTTTAAAGTTTCCAACTGCATTTTCATATTTCTGATCTGCTGTTCAATCTCTCGTTTCGATATGCGCCATTCATTTGGATCTTGATAAACCGTCTCTGAACAATTCACTCCACCTTTTGGAAGAACCGAACACTTGGGGGGTAACATTTCTTGTGCATTGGAAGAGTGGCGAGCTTGTGTTTGCTGGAATATTTTGGTGTCGATTAATTTCATCTGCATTAGTTCAATACATTATCCACTTTATCCATGTATTCATAGCTTTGAAGGACGTATGTACCTTTAAATCGTCGAGTTCTTCCTCGATACTTTCCATAATTTTCGTAACATGTTCAACTGTGTCTTTTTTAGTTGTACTTCTCCGTACCCGTCGATGTCTCTTAAGTACATCATCAATATCGAGCCACCCTTTCACGAATTTATCCAGCGAAGGATCAAAGTCATTGATCGAGTAACCAAAAGTCTCGGCCGCGTCGACAAATTGTAAAGCTTCTTCCGGATCTACTCTGATCCGCGTTCGATTAGCGTATTCGTTCCTACAATTATAGATTTTTCATGTCATTTAAATAAAACAGGGCAACTTTTGAATTTTGTTTTTGATACTGTTATTGATATCTAATACGAATTATTTGGATCGACTAATATTGATACCTAAATTGATAATGTTCTCTTCGAAAATTCTTAGCGAGTATGTTCAATTCATCCATGAAATCTTCGTCGTCCTCTTCGTCAATTGCTCTTCGGTCGCGATTATCATCATTGTCGGAGCAAACTCCTTCAGAATCAGTGCCAACTTCATCATGTACCTCTCGCTTACCTATCAATAATTATACTACATATTGCTTCAAATTTCTAATAGTTTCCAGATTAATTAGATATTCATTTTGTGTCTATGAAATTAAGTTATTGTTGTCATTGTTGCAGAGATTCAGATATAAATGAAATAGCAGGGATCTTGGAAGAATATAAATTTAAAAATTTTCATTTTACATTATAAAACCTGCATCAATAATTTTCTCTTTGCAGTTAGGGATTTGTAAAAACCATCGAAGTCTAATAGTTATTAATTAATTATTTTTATACTCGTATAATCAATAAAAAAAATATTACCTCTTCTGGCATAGTATCCACTTATGTGTCCATAAGGGTCTGGTCTCCTATCTCTTCCAAAACCGTATCTGTGTCCATCGTAATCGTTCGAGTCGAGTCTGGTATAAACCACCCCCTTTGGCGTGAAACAAGCACACTTCTTCGAAACCCTTTGCACTGGTGGTATTGCTGAATATCTACATTTGTGCCGTCGCCACCGGTGCCCCACCCTTTCGCATCTCCATTTTTGACCTGGTAGACAATCTGCTTGGGCTTCTGGTCGCGAGCACTCCATCGCCAGTCGCTCATGTTTTGATGGATAGGTGCCGTGTATTGGATGCACTCGATTGTCCAAGTGAGCTTCTGGATCTAAAATAGTGGTAATTTCACCACTAAATCTATGTTTCTCCAACCATTTTATTTTTCTTTCTGTTTACATCCTATTTTTCAATCGTTTTCTTAACGATCAGTTAACATGACAATTATAAGCCATAAATCATTGCATTTTAATACAAATAAGTTCGGTTACAAATTCACGCTGAATATTATTATTACGATTCGCTATTTTGATAATAAATAAAATAAAATAAAAACCGTAATTTAGATGGGTCGGAAGTTACAAATTTCACACTAGATTAGAAATACAGGTTGTACTATAAGTTATGCTTCGTTTCTCACGATGCAGATTACGTATCTTGTAAACCAGTAATTTCGTATCCCTTAATAAATCCTATTGTGTAGGGTCGTACGAGTGAAACCGAGCGTAATATTGCAGCAAGAAAAAGCTGCGTATCCTATCTATCACGGCAGTTCGCGGATAAAGATTATGAAAGGGGTTTGTTTATAGGGATCGCCCTAAGCCACCGCGTCAAGGGATAAGTATACTCGCACCACCATAAAGCAATATAAACGTGGGGCAATAAAGCGGGATTAAAATTCTGAATGCTCGCGTGATTCCTAAGCGGGTTACCCCCCAAAAGATTTATGCTTAAATGAGTTTCAACCCTCTTGCCGTGATAATCTAGTCTATGAAAGCAGAAATCCTTTTAAGTTTAATCGTCCCATTTTAAATTTCTCCCGGATGCTACCGAACAACACATTTTTTCTATCATGAAATTATATCATGTCGATTTCAATTTGAAATCAACATTCAATTCAACATTCAATTTGAATTCTATAAGTTGATATCAAAGAGTTTGTGTTTTCAATAAACTTGTTTTTGAAATTTTGTTTTTCCAATAAACTATTTATAAATTATTACGTGTTGTATAAGTTGTATTTAAATGTATCTATTCCATGTCAAGTGTTGTACGGATACGTTCTATAGCCGTGTTAATCGGAATGCCGATTTGTTTAAAAAGTTTAGGTCCTATTTGCATAAATGAGCCGTGTGTAGATCTATTTCCCTTTCGCGTGCAATCTATCTTTCCCGTTAGATTGAAGTTGTCACTCACGAAATCCGTATCTTCAGATCGTAGTGTATTACAAGTTTCCTATGTACCACACTCCGATAGTACTCGTAGTAATTCGACCTAGATTATCGCATAAGTGGCTTGCTACGAGAACCGTAACTACTCGATAATTCATCTTAACACCACACTTGAAACTAACCAGTCGCGCGGCCGCTAATAAAACATCGTATGCAAACGCAATTCCTACCAGACGACAAGTAACTCTTGCAAAATCAATTCTACGTAAATACAAGAAACTCCTTCAGCTCTTTAATTTATTTCTTCTAAAGTTTTCCCTGCATAAAATCGCGGTAATAAATTCTGGCATAATTCACGCCATGTGAAATGACAAAATTTCGATGTACACGTTCCTTTTCTTTTTTTTTTTGTCGAAGAGTTTATTCCAAATTTTTTTACACAATTTTACCCCATTTTTTTGAAACCTGTTCCTCAAAAATGTCACGACAATTTTATTACCCAAAACTTTTCGCTCGGATTTTCCACCAACGCTTTTGTCCCATTTTTCGGAATAACGTCCGGAGAATTTTAGTGAATAAAACGTAGTTGCAATTTACTCCGGAAAATTGTATTTTCTATTTTTCGAACAAGAATGTCCAAATTGAAGAACTTGGTTGTGTCGTTATTAGAGAGTTCAACTTTGCCGAATGGCCAATTGCGTTTCAAGAGATGAGGGTATACATATGTATACTGTATATCGAAGTCCATATCGAAAGTGGGAAAATTTTACGGGTGAGTTGTAAATTGGAGTATGTACTCACTCGATTCGTCGATGATCGAGTCCTCGAAGTCCTCATCCTCCGAGATATCTTGGTCGCTGCCAGTGTCGTTGTCGAGAAAACGATGTTCCGTATCGGACTCGGTGTCTGCGTCCCCAGTATCCTCCTCATCTTCCTCTGGGATGGCACTTGAGTGGTGCTTAGCGAGGGTTGCATTTTGTTTCCTGGCTTCTCGTGCTCTCGCCTCGGCGATCGACTCCGGCGTCTCGCGACGCCCGGAAGACTCTATTAAGAAAGTATCGGGCCACTTGAACTTGGACCTTCTTCCGTGCTTGCTGTTGTAACAGTGAGATGTGATCAGTAAATGGGTTCGTCAGCAGTATTTTAGAAATAACCCTCTATAACGCCATATAATTTTTACTTCATAGACCAATACACCTATACTTGTACGTTTCATTATAATGAAAAATATAGACTGTAAAATTTGTATCACTCATTATAGGAAATTTTGTTAAATAGAAATTAATTGCGAATTTATCGCGGAAGATTAATATCTGTTATAGCTCGTTCTCTGCTTGTAAACGGATTTGGGTTATACAGGGTTAAAGAGTAAAAGGGCGAAATATGTTTCGAAACTCGATTTTAAAAGCCTCTTGGGTTAAATTAATTTCGTAGCTCTTCACGTAGTAATGAATAATTAACAGTAATAGTACTAATACATCTGATTAATTCAAGAATTTTATATCATCCTAATAAGATAACGATAATTGAGTTAAATAAAGCCCACATTAGAAGCAGATGCGTATACGTAAAAATAAGGGATGTATACGCAGGGATACATGTACATTAGGGATTTACCGAACCTTCAATAATGGCTAGTCCATCAAAAGATAGCTTCTTATTGTATGACGGTGACACGTATTGTATGAAACAGTTCGATCCCCGCGAGTATCCCCTGTAATTCTATCTGTATCAAGCTAGAAATTGGCAGAGAGTACTCACTTCAGAAAAAGTTTCTTGAAAGACCGACCGTCCATCTGCGGTGGCGTCTCCACGCCGGCTATATCCAGGAAGGTCGGCGCCAAGTCGATGTTCAAAACTATGTCGTCTACTCTGCAATGTTATATAGATGCTTTATTGTAAGCCAATATCGGGTCGCGCGCATCGAGATATTTATCTGCGATAAACGAGCTCCCACGAAGGAAGCTCTTCGTTTCTTAAACTTTTCACGTTTCTTCCAAACTTCCCTGTCCCCGGTTCTATCTCTCTCTTTCTCGGGTATTAACACAGTTCTCTTGATACAATCTTTGCAACATTTGCAAGCAATATTTGCTTCCACTCAATTCTTTATCATCTTTATCATCGATTTCATTCCGCACAATTGTATTACAGTAATTAACTTCATTGCATCTCGATTGTAGGTTTAATCCGAATTTTTCATATGTTACGATTTTAAAATTATTGACTGCTTTAAAAATATCATAAAGATTTAAAAAAATTCGTATATTCCATCAAAGTCCGGCGCTGAATCGTGGTACATTAGTGAACTGAAAAACAGGATGCTTTTAACTCGTAGATCATATTTATTTGGTAGTAGCGATTATACCCAGCACTCGCAGACGGTTGAATTTATACGCAGGATGAGTTTAAGTTCACGTTCACACGGCAGTTTGGCAATGCAGCCACCGCGCCGGTGCCGGTGGGCTGTCTTACTTACCAACTGTTTTTTCGTCGTTCAGTTTCACGGTCCAGCAAGATAATTTATTAGCTTCGAGAGCTTCCACAGCCGACTGCAAAACCGTAATTCCAGAAGACAGCCAGACAACAGCCACTTACGTGCAAGTGCTCTATTTATTGCTTTAGAATCTTACGTAGAATTTAAGACTCCAAGCAGATCGTACCTTTAACGGCGCAACGGTGCAACCGCTTCATCTCACATTCTCGTAATCTGAGATTTTTACCCTCGTCCAACAGATTTATCGCGGTTCTTCTTCTCTCGTTAAAGTTCTCGAGAAATATTATGTCCCTTCCGTAAACAATATTTGCACTACTCTTAGGTCTATGTATAATAAAAAAAAGAGGTCAACCCGTGTAGAAAATAATAAAAGTCAGTTTAAACTTGAAAAAGGAAATAAATATCTCCATGCGCTATGAGAATTCTCTTAACGACTGGAATGTCCAAGCCACGTAATAGTTCATTTTACTGGCGTTCTCCCAACGCACGTTACTCAGAAATATGGTTCATTTCCGTCATGGCAATTTCATTCGTGGACGGCTGCCGGATTAATTTGCCTAAATTTAACTAACAGATCCACCGCGTGCCATTACTTAAGCGGTGGGAAGCGAGAGATAGATAGATTGGTACGAAAAGAGAGAGAGAGAGAGAGAGAGATAGACCGATGGGACGAGGTAACACGCGGTTCAACGCTTCATGTTTTCATTCACAGGATTCAGAGATATTCGTTTATTAGCACTGCTAATTTCGTCTTAGAACTCAGTTTGCATTTAGTGCTAGCGTAAATGCAAGTGGTATGTACATCGAGCAAATAGAGAGAAGGGAGAATCTACCGCGCGCGATGCAGTTTACGCAAATTTCTCGTACGCTCAATTATTTGTTTTGACTACTCGCTCGACTTACATGGATCCATGCTCGATGCCGGGTCCCCTGATGAGGAAGGGTACTCTTACGTCGAATTCAAAGGGGAAGCTCTTCCCTTTGATCAGTCCGAACTGACCCAAGTGGTAGCCATGGTCCGAGGTATATATGATGTAGGTGTTGTCCAATTCCCCAAGGTCCTTTAGCTCTTGGTAAATCTGTGAGAGAACGGAATGAGACCAATATAAGTAAGACGCGGTCACTGTCTACGACGACATCAGACTACGACTCAACGTGACGTCATATCATCCTTCATAAAGTTCGTCTTCTGACGTTTGCACCGCAAAATTGGAATGAGACGTGTCTCGTAAATTACTGGTGAAACTAAACTCTGTAGAATGAGTCACAACACCTACCCGGTCTACGGCGTTGTCGACACTTTGCAGTGTCTGCAGTCGCTTCGTCATTAAAAGGTCCGTGAATTGCTTGTGAATCGGTTGCATCTTCTGCGTGACCTGCAGGATCCATTGCTTGTCTGGATTCGGCGCGTAATCATAGGCTGGTGTACTGGAATAAAAAGAATCAGGAATGGGTTACGATATTACTGACACATGTGTGTGCACAGTCGATCATTATCCTCGTGAAAAAGTTGATTTAAATGGTATCGTTATTGCAAAGGATTCTGGGAAGTTATTTCAATTGATAGGATACTCATTACGTCGTTCCTGTCCTGTCCGTGTTACGCGCACAAAGTATAATACTTACCTGCCGTTACAGTTCATCATTGATTTTGACATAAGAGGAGTAGGGATTATGACGTGAATTATAATTATGATTTCCTAATGCTTTTTTTTAAATCTTGAACTATTCGACAGGCTACTTCAGAACGGTCGATTACCTATGAGTGGCCTATAATTATCCAATAATTGCAAATCCTCGAAACGGCGTAGTTGAGTCGTAGATGAATGCAACTGAATCATTGCAATATAAAGTTTACCGAAACAAAGCTTCGAATGAAGAACGATCATTCTACATTTTTTTCGATATGTAAACGTATTTCATAATACAAAGATGCCCTAATTATAGTATCTAAAATCTATAAAATTTAGATTAGCATGTAAGTTTATCATTTACTATCTTATTGACTCTTAACATCCTCGGCTAATTATATCGACACGCATTGTCACCCTGCCACCGGAGAGCTCGTCCCGATACAGCGTTGAATAGAACCGATGGTTGGTAACACCCTTCGAGTCTTAATTAGAAGTAACAAGTCGAGCAGAGTCAGACAGTTATCGAAGAATCTCGCAAGTTGAGTCGCGAGGGCGAGTTGCAAGAGGATGTTCAGTAGTGAGAGGAAGTGCCCAGCAAGTTGAGTGGCCAGGATTTATCGGGTCATGCTCGCGCGAATAAGCTTGCGCGCAAGCACATAGTTCGCTCGCGGAATTTCGGCTGGACGAAATTGAATTAATCCCAAGTGGCCGACTAGACGAAGCGTGTGCAATGCGAGCTAGCGGGGCCGAAACATTCATGCGCGCGCGAGCGCGTCGTTCTATACTCGCTTCCTCGCCCGTTTCCACCCCTTCGATCTCGACTAGTGTGCGGCTAGCTCTTCGCCAATTACGCGAGACACGAAATTATGGGTAATTGGCCCTTCACCTTCCTCCGCGTCCTTCAGTAGTGCTCAGACCGGGATCTTTGTCTTATTGGCAGATGCTTCACTCGGAGAGATGCCCCCTATAGGAACAGGTTTACGCTGCTTCGCTCGTTCGGTTAGTGAACAAGAGAGAGGGTCATTCCTGGGGATCTAGTCGACCAGAGGCCAGTGCAGAGAGCGCGTGGATGCACCATCAAAGCTAAATTCGTAGAATTGCTTTTAACACTAGCACGATCATCCTTAGAAAGATTACCCGAGTGGTTTCTGTGGGTTTTTCTTTACACAATCCTCTTTTTCCTCATTTTTACCTGAATACCCTTATTTACCTTTGAGTTTCTAGATAATTTTCTAAAGTGTGTATTTAAGTATATTGAATGGAATAAATTGGTAGCAAACGATTTTATAGCTTCTTTTATCGTGAAATATTATTAACTGCGTTATTGTTAGGAATCAGTGTAGCACTTTATTCAACTTCGTCGTACCTCTTTGTTTGCTCCAGCGGATTACTTTACTTATTGCGTTATTAGATAATTTATTGCCTATAACGATGAGTCCGGGTGAAATTTATCACTGCAGGTATACTAAATGGTTTCCTGACTGGTGGATAAATGAATAAGTAAATACACCCATAAATAAAATCTAAATCCTGGGGGATTCGAATGCACGCTAAGGTCTTTTACCTTTTCTCTTTGTATTTACTCGTGAAACATTGACTGACCGACAGCACCTTCACCCGTGGTTTCGTGGTGAAGGAACTTTAGAGAGCTTCTCGCCCTCTCTCTCTGGGTTTACTTGCCCTCTGAACTTCTGACTCGCTGATTGATGCATCGCAATTTAACGATAGCCGACCGCGATTATCGGCGCGCAGCTGATTCCTAGTAATTTAGACGTACCATCACTGATCGCGCGAAATCCTAGAAGCCGTGTAAACTTTAATTTACTTGATAACGCGTAATGATAGACTGGTGAGCAGTAGGGTAAAGTGTTCGTTAAACTTTAGCAAGGTGTATTAACCACCTCTCGATTTAACACTCAAATCTCGGATTATGTACCTTTTCTTATCACATTACAATTTTCAGCTCCTGGTAAATGAATTCAGAAACCCAAGTTTCTTTGCGTTTCTTTTTCGTTTCGAAAATTTGAATATTTTCACTGGCAGAATGTAATTGAATGTGAACTATTCCGAAGGATAATTTGAGCGATTGACTTCCAAATGTTTTTCGTGATACTGCAAAAGAACTGACAGAGCGAGCTGGAGAAGGCAGTAAAAATTCGACTTTAGAGAATTATGAGCAAACAGAAAATTGACGGCAGTACTCGAAAGTAAAAGGCCTGTTTCGCGAAAAAGAGAGGAGGAAGGAGGCAAAAGACGAAAGGCAACGCAAGGCCCACGTAGAATGGGAAAGCTGGCCACGCAGAATTCTGCGAATTGCAAAAGAGGAAGCAAGAGCGCAGTCTCCGCGTTAATTTCAGCGAGCGGGCTTTTCGTCGAGTGCTCGTGCGGCTCCAAACGACATAAAGGCCGACTGCTTTATGCAAATTTAAAATAAAGCGCGCAATCTGACGGCGTTACCCCCTGCCGTGCGTCACTCTTCCGCACGATGGCAGAGAATGCACCGTCTACCGACACGCTCCTTATATACGAGCGGGTTTCGTCTGGACTCCTTAATTGCGGCCTATTCTGTCCGCCCGGCCCTGCCGCGGCCACTTAACTTTCTCGCGAGACACTCTACGATTATATTTACACCCAGACGAGTCTCGCGTGCGCTTCCCACCGCGCCTTGACACTAGGATGCTGCACTCATACTGGCCAACCAACGAATACGGGATTTTCTGGCTAACTTTCCTTCCCAGACTTCCCTTCGCCAAGACTCAAGTCTTTTGACCACATGAGTTTAACGCGGTTCTCGAACTTATTTACCTTTTATTCGATTATGTAGATTGATCTTTTGAACCAGTAAGTTAATTAAACGAACTAAGATCTGTTTTAAAAAACAGCATCTTTTAATCTTGAATAAGATTAAAATGCTTTCCGGAAGAAAACATCATGGATTACTACTGAAGTTAATAATTCTGTTAGGGTCATAAACTCGGTTCCTTCTGGTAAATAAAATCGGTTAATAGTCAAGATTATACGGTTAAAAGAACAGCTTGGAAGAATAGGAATCATAGATCAACGGTGTACTCCTGTAAGAATTCGCGATACGGAAATAACCGAGGATGTTTTAGCATTAATGCCTCGCCTCTAACTCCTGCGGACCGTTTGTCTCCCGGTGGATTTTCGTAGGCATACCTCGGAGTCCGGATCTGTGTCTTCTGGTACCGCGCGACTACGTCCACCTAATCGAGCGACCGGGTTAATTATAGTCATTGTTCGCATGCCAGGCGACCCTGGCATCCACCAAGTTTCCAGACCCGCCGATTTTTACACGTTCTTGCGCAACTCGTCCTTTTTACCAACTGATTAAGCTCGAGAACGGTTCGCCGCGGTAAAATGCCGATCGCAGTTGAGATTGCACTAACGTAACTGGCAGAGATCGATATTTGGGTGATTAAAGAGTTTTTCAGTGCTGTTATGAGCTAAGGATCTTGAACTATAGATAGATTCTTATGATATTCTACTTCATTTATAATGCAAAGCATATTTTTCACAGTTTTGAATTGTTTGAGTAGCTAACACATATACATTAAGTTAAATAAATTAAAACATATAATTACAACTACGGCGTAGATTTCGGTAAATGGTACATTGAGGAAACACTATAAAAGTTTGATAACGTCTGATAACGTTTACAAACGCTTAAAAAATCATCCAGAGCTAAGTTCGTAGTTAAATCTACAACTTACACTTAAGCATGATATACTTTCGGAGAAATAGTTTGTTTGCTACAGTGAGAGTACGTTGCTTGGAACTTTGGCCCCATTACGAGACTCCGAATGCAACCCCGTTACTCCAGCAATGAGATATCGCTCGAAAAGGCGAGTATTGCAGCAGCAACCATAAATCACTGTACCATTTATAAGCGGAGCGTTATATAAAAAGCTCGGGAACCCAGCACGTAACTAGAGACACAAATACCTCTAACTCGTTTTCTACCGGTCGAATTGAACCTTATCATAACCATGATCAGGTATTTTCGTGCATGCATCCTGGTCATCGATTTTCAGTTCCGTGTACCGGAGCTCTGATTTATGTCTTCGATAAATTCGTACATTCGTACCGAAAGCGTTTGATTTACTTTTCGGTGGTACCAGTCGCCGTAACCTTGCCCGGATATTATCTTCAAATTGTGCCACAGAAAATTGTTGGCGAACCTCTACCGATCGATTCTTTTATCTCTTCTACCTTTTGATTTCATCTCCATTATCCTTTCCAATTCGCATTTTCTATGCATTAAGCGTTTCTAATAATTGGTTTATCATTTTTACCCTTGAAGAATACATTGAATAAAATTGATTTCGATTCGAGTTTTACCTTTTAAATACTCCAATTTATCTTGTTTTTTCGCGCGAAATCAAACGGTGTCTGTCATTGTAAAAAGCCCTTGTTTTACTGAGAAAAATATTAACGCAAGAGAATAGAGTCGAAAGATCTTTATGTATAATGATAGATAGATGGATTAAAATATTTACTCAAGAGAGACAAATTTCAATATATTTATAGTGGGGAAATACACGAATGTTTCAATTGTTTGGAGTATTTCTCTGAAAAGAAATATTTGCTGCGTTCTAAAAGAAAAAAAAAAAGAAAGAAATTAAAAGAAATTACTGTGATGGTATTATCGTAGGGGGAGCGAAAGCACCCTGTTCCTCGAGATTACTCGCGGAAGGCAAGCAAATGAACCCGAGTACGACATTACGCTTTTTACGAGAAGACGACAGAGAAAGAAAGAGGAAGATACGAGAGAACGGAAGAAAGAGAAAAAGCTAGAAGGATTAACGGCGCCCGCCGATAATTGCCGTATAAATTTCCTTGGCTAATTACGCGTACGATAAATTCCGATTATCTGATTGGGCCCGATATTAACAAGCAGTGCACGGTTGGCTTAAATTAAAACGCAGCCTGCGGCCAATCGCACTGACGGAGCTTCTCTCCACGAGTTTAATGGCAGTAAAATCTCCGATAACTTTGACGCACTGCCGTCGGATTAGTCATGGTGAAAGCCCAGTGTCAAAATATAATGCATCCCTCGAGGTTTCAATAACCGCGTGACCAAATATCTCTCTCTTTCTCTTCGTTCGACATGCCATTAACGTCGACGTCGAAATCAGATTAGAATGGATCTGACGATATTTATTATTCGACGAATGGTCCACCGAATGCGTGAAAGCGAAGACAAGCAGGCTGATGGTTCATCGACCGATATAAGCTTACGAGGGTGCTTTATTATAATAAAGTTCGTCTCGATAGCTTTTTATACTTTTGATTTTCCTATTTACGCGAATGGCAGCAGATTGCCGTATTACGAGCTTAATATCAATTCGCGACGTCTTATACAAGTTTGCGAATATCGTATAAATTATTTGAATTTTTATACAAATTATTTTCGGATGCGATAAAAGACCCGGACATAAAGGGTTGATTTATTATTAATTTACGCATATTGAGCTTTTAAATAATAATCGATCAGCTATCGCTGAAATTTGGGAAAACAGAATTATTGAAGTTAACGCTTCGCACAATAATATTACTGAACATTATTATCACGACCGTGATGAATAAGAAAAAAATTAACGATATTACTCGAAGCCGCGTAATGCAAGCTGCAAACACGTCGTCCATCAGAGAGTCATAAATGCGATTTTACATTATCGGAACTTTGATTATGATTCTTTGACGCCAGGGACAGTAATTCGAGGCAGAAATCCGATCAATGAACGCTTAGGACCCTGGAGCGCACCGTACCGGTAAAAGCATCGTGAAAGCACGTGATTGTGCATGCCACACGATACATTAGTTTCTCCCGATTAGCCTTTGAACGACATGGCAGACACGCCACGACACAAGAATGGCGTGATCCACAAGCCTCGAATTAAAATGCTGCTTATGGAATTAAAACGGTGGTGGCCCCTTTGCTAATGCCGCAAATTGTTCGGATCTCTGCCGACCAGTATTATAAGTCATGTAATTACAATTTACGGCGTTATTCTATTACTCCTCTATCACGCCACGCAACTACATATAATCTCATAGTTCAAATTTTGATAGCAAGTGGTAAACAAAACGGTGGTAATGAATGTTGGAAGAGATTATACAAGAATTCGAATATTACTTTCAATGTGCACAACAGACACAATTAAAGCTTCGTTATGAAGATTTAATTTCGATTTATCGATACTACTAACTTTTCCTGGTATTCTGGGTATCAGGAGTAAAATTGCATTTCTCCAGAGTAGCCATTATTTCGTGATAAACTATACGTTTCGCGTTTTCCGGATTTCCACTGCATTCTCGCCTGCTGCGGAATTGGCAACAATAAATACAGTGATGACTAGCTTTTCGCGAAACAACTTTTCACACGAATTCCCAACTTTTAGCTCGCTTTGTTATTCTGCTTGGAAATCCGGTAATGAATTGTATGATGTCGTATTTATACCTGTCAGCACTGTTCTCATTTCTTTTTTTCTGGCGATAGAACAGCCAAGCATTACAATCGTACCGTGCCGCGACTATAACTCAAAGTTTCGTGAGACAAATAAGTACTCGAGTAAGAGAAATTCAATTAGCAGTGTTTATTTTTCAATGTGCATAATAAAGCAGTTATATGGCCATTTATATCTTTTCCAAGAGTTCTTTTATTTGTAGAATTATTTGATAAGATTGATAAGTTCGACTGCTTTAATTCCGTTCTCAATTTTACGAAGCACATAATATTGATTTATTTAATTGACATTCGTAGAAGAATCCGAAAACACAAACTTTGCCTTTTTATCTTTTTATCCGTTAGCTCGAGTAACAAAGGTACCTTCGTATCTATAGACAAACTAAAGCAAGAAAGATCCAGATTTGGCGAGTGCAAAAAAAAAAAGAGAGGGAGGTAGAATTCGTACGAGAATTCTTGTCTCGCGGAAGGGTGAGACAGGTGAGCATAATACCTGCATCACTCGACCACAATGACATGGGCGTTGCCTATGTCCAGGAGGGCGAAACGAGACTAGTAGAAGGGGTGCAACGTTTTTAGTGCTTTTCACGGTGCGAGCACCCTGCGCCCGGTCTAGAGCACTCCATCGTGCGACGATGATGTCGTGACTGCAGTTATCTATCTGCAATTGTCTACCTCAGAGTACCTTTCTTTCGTTCCTTCAGCTCACCAACCCAACTTTATACCCCATCCTCCGCCTGGACCTTCAACCCCTTTCTTTCACGCGCGCGTTTCCCCGTTTAAAAGCTTCTTCTCTCGATTGAAATCGGTTTTGTCTCGGGACCACTCGGTTCTTAAGTATGGTTATCAGTGGCTGACACGTACAGAACTTTGTCGATGTGAATGAGGCTAGTGTTATCGACATGTAAATGGAATCTTGTGATTGTTTCGTACTTTAACGCTAGAATTCTAAAAAATTGGCATACCTCCAGGTTTTGCCCAACTCAAACAGTTAACTTTGTACAGAACTTCTGATTGAATAGAAAAAATATTTCTCTGTATTATATTTATTTAGAATTTCATTTAACATATTTTGATTCCCTCAGTACTTCGATTAAAAATAACACTCCTTTTTAATTATACCAATTATTAAAAATTCAAAGAACGTAAGAACCATGGAATCTCTAATAATTCCTTTGAGATTATTAGCTTCGTAAAACCGTAACTCATAAAGCTGAGGAAATTCTTATTAGCAAGTCTTTAATCAAGATACAAAGGGTGAAATCGTTCATATTGAGGCAGACTGCTTGAAGGATTACTCTGCCATATCTCACAATTAGTACTGTCCGCACGTGCCACTTCACCTTTAGGAATTCTACTTTTTTTTTCTTTTTTTTTTTCTAAAGTGCTCTTTCTATGGTGGCGGGAAAAACATGGCACGTCACATTGTCACAGGAGGGTTGAAAGCATCGCGCAGTCGACCGTTCGACGCCGGACGTCGAATGGCAGATACGTGTGGGTGAGTTTCTTCACACGCACCACTCTCTTATTGTTAGAAAACGTTGAGGATCGTGTAACTGCATCGGCAAGTGGTATACGTAGCTGTATATATGCAGCTTGGTGTATTGTCGACGTCAGAGTGAATAAAGACGCAGCCGCGCTTGCAGATTACAAATGTAAGAATAGCGACTGCGATTGTGAAAGCCGACTCTCCAACGCGTAATGGATCTTGCTCTAACACTCGAACGAACAGTTTCTGCTGTAGGTGTCGCGTTAATCAAGGTTTCGCGCGATTGTAAATCGCATTGTGCGCACAATTTCGTCAAATAGAGGAGAAAGTGTGATCTGTTTGATGCGATACTCTGGCGATCGAACGCAAAGTTAATTCTGAATTCATCAGGCCACACGGTTGCTGCATGATCGAAATTCCTATCGATGAAATTGCAGTTGAAAGTTAAACATTTGGAAAAAAAAATTTAAACCATGAATAAATAATTTTTCTTAGTACGATTTTTGTAAATATAAACAAAAGAAAAATCTATTGTAAATTGTTATTGACTTGTTCTGATTCGCTCGTAATGTCTTAAATGAATTAATTATCAAAACAGATGCAGCCTCTTAATTCGTTGGTTGCGGGACTGAGTAATTTGCAACAGTCGAAGTTGACCTCGCGAATTGCCATCAGGAGACTAATTGAAACAAGCGCGACAAACGTAGTGCGGAACAAACAAATTCGTAATGCGCGCTAACGAAGTGACCTAGATCCGTAGGATCGCAGGACTGAACGTAACGAGTCGAATACATATAGAGTGCTGTCGGGAGTCGGTGAGTGGTGAGAAAATTTCGGTAGATACTCACTGATGAGTGGTGACGTTGAAGAAGAGATGCGAGAATTGGGGTGCGGAGTCTTCCGGACCATGAGGCGCGGGGAAACTCGCAACGAGCATCAGTGGCTTCCGGGCGAAATTCTGTTTGCTCTGCCTGAGAAAAGCCACGCTGTCGTTCGCTATCAGGTCGGGGTAATAGTCCTTGCTGTACTCGAAGCCGTGCTTTATCTTCTTGCCGTTCATGTTCACGCTGTAGTTGTAGTACCGTGAATTCATTATGAGCCCTCCCCATTCCCGCCAGCCCGGCGGGATGTACGAGCCGTTGTACTTGTTCAGATACTTCCCAAAGTACCCTGCAACATATGTTCATGATAATGTGAATTAAATGCACTTGGCTTTCTCTCGCTTTCCACGAACTATTCTTCCTTTACTAGAGACGCGAATTAGTTCTTCGAACGATAAGCTTCTCTTGTTTCCGTGGCTTAGGAGAAATCGCGTCTGTCCACCAAGATATCTGGGAATTAACCCTTTCGATATGAAACAATGCCTTTCTTCAATCTAAAGAAAACTTATATAGGACGTACATAAGAAATAATAAGTTAATGTAAATTGGAATAATTCGATTCGAAGATACGATTTACATAGCGATATATGATTACAATTGTATAAATAATTGATCATTAAATAATTCGTATACTTGAATATAAAATGTACAAGATGCGATATTGCAAAAATTGTAAAGATTCTTGAACAATGTTAGTAAGAATTTTCGAAGCAGTAATTTCTAAGATATCCTGTTATCTTGGTGCAGGATGTTGACGTGTTGTCGACTTAGTCAAAACCGAGTGAGTTGGGATTACTCGCGCCAAAGTTACCCAGTGGGACAAGGGTCGCGTAAGACGACGCCCGATAACAGAAACTTTCTCCTTGAGACCAAAGTTATTTACGATCCGACCTAATAACTGCGGCGACCCAAACAATTTAACGTTTCACGGCTCTAAGAAACTTTTTATCGAGTTTCCGTTAGAACTGCATAACCAGATCCACATAATTAGAATAGTTAAGCGAGTGATGAATGTTGCTCCCAGTAATCCATTATGCATATCCGAAGCGAATGAAAAAAAGAGCAGCTCGCAGGTTGACTATTGCGATTATAATTAATGGAGTACTCACACGCTCGGTTCGTCACAGGAACCGTGAGTCACGTACGGCAAATCGATTACCCGAACGAATGAGTCACTTGCCTTCACGGTGTGTTATAATTGATAATAGGAGGCTATACACGATCGGCCCAACGAAAACATGACTCTAATATTGACAATTCTATCGAAGGTGTAGAGGCGTCAGACGCAAACAAAGTTCGAGCCATGAAATAAATTTACCCAGGTGGCTCATTCCAAACTAGGGCCGTGATTATCAATAATATTATCGATAAATATCGATAAATTTCAAGATTACTGAATGTACCCACGCAGTTTGATCTCATGTATAATATGTTTACGAAAACACACTCAATACACCCTAGTTTTTCAATATTTTATTATTGGAAAAAATCAATATTTGATTCAGTAATTTCATTCAAAGGAAGGATGTTATTTGATTATAAGATGGATCACAGGGGGCAGTGCGATCCATTTAAATTTAAAATCACTTTATCATACTTCATAACGAATTCTTTTAAAGCTTGTAATTAGCGATAAGATATCGATATGATTTATCGATAATCGAAACCGGCAAAGCGATTCGAAATAGCGGAACTCACGGAAGGATGAAAGGTGTTGCTCGAAAGATTTGAGATATTTTCTATCGGACGAAGAAGCCCCTTTCCATAACAAAAATGTAATCCGTGGAAAACGGGTCGGTTGGTTCCCACGGCCACATTTTCCAAGCAGCAGCAGGAGCAGGATCTCTTTGAGAGTGCAGAGTTTGGTCTAAGGAGGGCCGCGGATAAATCAAAAAGCAATCCCATTTTCTACTAGCTACCTCCGGTATAAAGGCACGTCGGTCAAGATTCATCCTGCCGAATCCTGAATTATTCATGTGGGGAGCATCAAATAATTAATTCAAAAGTAGCAGACCTTCCCTTTCGTTCCCCGCGGCATCGCTGTTCGCGAGAGAGCGCGTACCTGCTATGCGAGAGACTATATCGAACCTTATTTATAACACTTACGCGAAAGAGGGTCCGTACGGGCTGAGCAACTTTTTGCCGTGCTTGGACCACCGAGAGAGGCCAGTCGCATTACTCTCTCGTTTTGCGTTAGCCGATGACATCTCAATAAAGAGCGGTCTTCTCCGCGAGATGCGAGCTACGGTAAATCTTCCTGGAACGAGGCTGGAATTCCGCGAGTCTTTGGAGAATTATAATTTAATCCTTTCGCTATAGAGAAACTGTATATAGATTTTTTTTTCTCCGAACAAGATTTTCCCATTTTCAAAATTATTTTATAGTTGGAAGTATTGACCCTTTGTATTGACCCTTCAAATTCATTTTTACCATATTCATAATGATGCATTATTGCATAACATTATAGATAGTGGGAATACCTATCCAGTAATACAAATTTTGTGTTACATTATATTTTTCATGATTGTTTAAATGAGCAGGTTTATATTAATCTTTCGTATATCAAGTGCAACGTACGACATGCCGGCGATTCTCTCCAGTTAGTTCAGTTAGAAAAATTTAGCGGATATTGCTTATCGTCGTGTTGCGTGGGAAAGCTAGCGATAAGGGTTCATTAGACGTTACGGGAACATATACTAACTAACGAACCCTACGGACGTAGATCAATTAGCGATAACAGTCTAACCTTTTTTGGTTGAGAACGACAGTATTAGAATAAATACAGTGGAACCTCGATAAATTGATTTTCTGCAGCTTGACAAATTGATGTATTTCCTTAAAATTCAACTTGCCAAAGTTATACTGTACCGAATGTACAGTAATACATTGTAATACTGTAAGCCAATCCGTTCTTCTCGCGAAACAGGTTTAACCGAAGGCGTTCTTATCTGGATAGAATTTGCCTAAACGAATGGCCGGTCGTCCCAGCACGATTGCACTTTAATTATATCGATAATTCGAGCCGATTGAGTAGCGAGCCGCGAATTCGTTAAATCAATGAAGATGAACGACGTTATCCGCAACAGTATGTAGTAATCGAATTAAGTACCACTTGAGCCCATGACTCAATTGTTTGTCTGCTTCTGTACCTTGAAAAGCAAAGCACTTTTCTGCATTGGTTTTGGGATGCAACAATCCTGTTACCTTGTTATCGCATTAAACTCTAGCGCGAAAATGCCTTGCGCTTCAACGGAGAAAACGACTCACTCGAGGAAGAAGCAACGTGTTAGGATATTCCAACGGCGAAAAGCAAGGAGAACGCGCAAGACCAGAGTGAAAAAGAGAGAAAAAGAAAGAAAAAGAGGCGTTCAAGCAAAGTCTGCACCGTGGTTGGTAAACATGTTTACCAGTGCTCGGAGCAGAATTTCTTAATTTTCCGCGAGCACCAGTGAAAAAAGGGTCGATTTGAATGCGCCGGTACTCTGGTTGAATGGATGGTGTGTTGATACGTGTGTTTCTATGTATGTACCTGTTGCTTCGCGGATGCCAGAAGCGTAAGTACAGGCGCAAGGGTAGCGCACGACAGCGCAAACAGAAAAGAGAAAAGGCTGGAAATATTGGCGGATGAAAACGCAAAGGAGAATTGCAGACGATGCCAGCATCAGTCGCAGTGCGGTGCGGTGCGGTGCGGTTTAATGGTGAGCTCTCGATCGTAAAAAGCAGCGACGAGACGCGATGCCTGGCCGATCGGTCCGCTCGACAACGCCCCAGGCAAAAGGACCAAGCAAGGAGGAGCCGTGATATCCTGGCGCCAGTCGCGGGACAAACAAAACAAGTATGGCTGCTGCATACCGCTTCACCGCGCTGCGCCGGGCTGCTGCATCGCTCTCGCTCGATGCGCCGAATACATATACTCACAATCAGGAATATGGGCCAACCGACCAATTCGTAAAAAGGACCGAATCGAGGACAACCGCGACGAAGGTCGTCTTCGAATGCGCGTTCGTTTGACTTTGTAAGAAAGAGAATTTCTAGACGTAAAAGATTCGGGTTACTCAAGGGCTGCGTAGAACTTTGAAGAGCTTTTGAGAAAATACCTTTGATGGAACGAAACTATTTATATTATGCCATTGAATGAAATGATATAATCAACTAATAGCCCTTACGTTTTTCTTGCTTCCACTGTACAGTGGTAGTTTCCATTAGCTAATCATAATTCCTTGAATGAAATAATAGAATATTGGAAAACGAGGTTCAACGTCCTATTTGTTTTCTTATACTTTATCGTGCCATTATGTTACATTCCGTGTTTGTTCTCGAAACAGAATAATTCGACTTGCCAATTAACAAGTCACGAAATTGAATACGTGCCAGTTTCATAATACTCCATTTTTGTTTTCAAAATGTAAGGTAGCATAGGTTTTATTGCGCATGTATGAGTATCTGTATACCCAAAACACGAGATACTTTTTATTTCGCTGTGTTCTAAAAAGTGTTGAATGGTAGGAAGGACCAGACTTAACAGCAGTTTGATTTATTATTTCCGAAGAAGACGCGTGTACAATGCGAAAAATACAGCGTGTTGCAGCAAGTAATATAACTGTTTTATTGGAACCCGAGAAATCTGGGTTAACGATGTACAAGATTCATCCAGGGAATCTGTAGTAGTCGTTCCTCGGTATCCAACGTCTTTCCGTGCCAGCTGGATACTTTCGGCAAAGAATGTACTGGCTGGAAGTGTTACAAGTACGTGAGGTCGAACTCTATTGCATCTCTAGCGCTGCACCGCGAGATAAGGATCTAATTGATATTTACGGTTGGCCTAGTGCATCCAGGTATTTTTAGGCTGGCGCTAAGTCAGCGCCCAGTAGAGTGCACTTGAGGCACTGCTGGTACCAACGACCCGATGAAAATGTACTTGCGCTCTAAAAAGACCACTCGGATAAAAGTGAAAGTCGAATAGCGATTACTGTTCAATTCTTTTTAATTTTCACAACTTTTTCCCCAAAGTAATTATATTTCGTTTCTTTTAACTACTGACTCTAAAGTTATTTTAATTACAATTCAATTTTTATTGCTTCTTGGAATTAAATTACCGTGAGAAATTTTAAGGTTTAAAAATGCATCGTATTAGAGTTTATCGATTCTAGTATCAAATTAGTATGTAGTAGAATTTTAGTAATTACTATCAAATATGTGGTTGAGTTCCCTTGAGAAAATGGGAAAGCTTCCAATAAAAAGAAACGGCACGGGACTAATTAAAGTAACAGAGGGTATACCCATTCATGACGGGCAGCAAAACGATGCGAAGCACTTAGCAAAAGTGGATCACAGAAACGTAAATACGTCTAATCGTGCCACTGTCACTTGGCGTTGCCATTACGCAAACCGTCAACGGGTGCTGTCAGTACCCTGTCCGAATTAGTGAATGGCCACCGACCACGACGACGACGACGGTGGCACCATCGACAAGGCTAAGTGCACAGAAAGTATTTTCGTCGCATCGCGACGTGCCAAATTCACGGCAGGGATATCTAGTTATTTTAGGAAGTTGTTTCGTGCAACGAGAATATTAACCCCCTTAAGGGAATCCATACTACTCGGTAGAAACCACTGAGCCACCGATCGTATGCCTGTCTACACGCCAACCTCTACCCTCGACCGAAGAAGCTTGCATCGCGATCCACGAGAGATTTAGAGGTGCATCGCATGCTTCTGCGGCGAAGCGTCTAACGAGCCGTTTAACGGTCAGCACGAGCTCGTAAAAAGACTCGTGTACGTTGGATCAGGAGTCCCATGTCCAGCACAAATCACCGGTTATTATTTGAGGATTCTGCGATCACTGATTCTCTGCTTCTGAAGGCTTCTCCTTCCATGCACCTGATACGCCACACTGACGACGACCACGATTCGTCGCACAATGGCTCACAGATGAGGCTGACGAGCACGCGAGAGAAATCTCTCGAAACTAATCCGTATAATCGAGGATAATCGGATTAAGAGGGTGGTTCAGGCTTGATCTCGAGGATCGACGTCGAAGAGGCTTTTATGCGTATGTTACGCATCCTACCAGTGTCGAATTACACGCCTCTCTGTCCGCGGCAGCTTTTGAGTCTATTGCGCGAAATTGGGTCTGATGGGCGCAGTAATCGCGAACTCAAGAGTTTTTCTAGTCTACGAGGCGAGAGATGGACTTGGTGACTTTTAGCGGCATCTTGCGTTGGATGGTGTGTCATTATGCAGTTATCGTACTTATGCAGATAATGGCAAGCCATTTGTCTCATTACACTCGCAAGCATCTCTTGCATCATACAGTCTCTTTTCCTTCTTGTCTTCTGCTTCCTTCTAATTTATCCCTAATTGGCAATTAGTATGTCATATCGCTACGACTGGATCAAGACGAATTGATCATTTTTAACCGCTAGTCATCCGCAATGATTATGGCAGTACAATCGCAAAAACTATGTAGCGCTCTTATGAGTCCGATAAATATCCGTCAATCTCGTAAGACGTTATCCTTGCGTACTATGATCGTGGTTCATGCTCTCGCAGGAAATGCAATACACGCATAAAACGTGGAGAAAAGGTACATTTGAAGCGAAAACCCGTTGAGTGTTAACAGTGGTAGATGAAAAACGCTGAAGCTGGAGTAGAAGGCGCCTATAAAAGACTAGAGAGTTTATGGTGTTATCCTGTTGTTCGAGATAGCATTTCCTGATCTCGAACTGTGAGGCAGGGTGCAGAATGGTGCAAACGGCTGTGAGTCCGTGAGCACGGTGATCCGCAGCCCTCTGCACCTGCATCGTGGGGACCCTTTTGTGCGAAGCGTATGTGCCACCCTTGTGCATCTTCTGGAGAGCGTGTGGGTGCCCTAAGTTGATCCGCCTCGTCTTCGGTCTCCACCTCCTCCGGCTCTTTCTCTTCTCTCTTTTTTCTCTCTCTCTTTTTCTCTCTTTTCGCTTTCTCCCTTCTTTCCTCGCTCTTCCACAGCAACGGTCTCGCTCCTCTCTCCTTCGTGTCCCACGAGCACTCGAAAAACTGGCGGCGAGTCCTCTCGAGGGGCAACGCCGGCGAACAATGCTCTTCCACGGCTCAGCCGCCGTGGCGCGATTTAAATTTAGATAATCTCACCTGCACGAACCGGAGGAGCCCCCGCACCTTGGCTACCTGTGCGCCTCCTCGTGTGTGTTCGCAATCTACCGGGTGTGGTCCGAACATGACCACTCTTACACGCCTTCGTCTCTCGATTCTTACGAATTCTCTTATTTCCTCTATACCTTGTTCACCCTGGTAAATATACTGGGAAAAAGTTTCGACCGATTTGCCAATTCCCCGTGTTTCTTTTTTATCTCTTTCGCACCTGGGTAGAGGTAAGCAGCTAATTGTGGAGTATCGGGACTCTGTGAAATGTATCTTTTGCATTGAACTCATTGCCTCTTCGAGTTGCCACCCTCGAGCTAACGACGGCCAGGCCTTAATATTGTTGTGGCAAAGACACGGCAGGGTGCGTTTGTTCAATTGAACGGCTCGCAGCCGGGGTGCGAGCGAGGGTACGACACCAGGGAGAGTAACGGCCACGTCAACGGGGAGCGCCACACCATGCCACACCGCTGGCGCACCAGCCGGGGTAACAAGGGCAGCCTGGATATTCTGATAACGCGCCTGCAACTCGCTCTGGGATCCTCACGAGCGGCTCCTCGTCCTCCGACTTTCGTGCGGCTCGTCCGTCGCATCTTGCCTTGTATCTATGTTCAGTCCCTCCTCTGCGGGATCGTACGATCGTGTCTGGGGTACATAACTCGAATAGCACGGGAGATATCGCCTTCTGAATTGTAGCTCTTTCGCTATGCTGGATTCTATGCCATGCGCTACCCCCCTTAATGCAATCTTGCCTGACGCATCCTGGACCCTTGTCCCTAGTTAATGTCCCTTGAAACTGTCTTTATGCGCGCAATCTGATCCTGAATTGAGATGAATCGACCGGATTAGGTGCAACTGAACCAGAATGTTACAACGATTTCGATTGATTTTTATACATAAAATCGTTGGTCAAAAACAATATTCCTAAAGAATATAAAATAGATAAATATTTCTATTAAATCTGGCGAGAAATGTGTCAAAATTCCTATTGTAAAAGATCGTTAATTTCTTCTATAGAAAAAGAGATAGAATTTGTTTAGGATATCAAATAGATTCAAGAGCAATGGCGAGCAGCAACAGTATCCCCTTTACCTTTAGTCCTCGGATAAAGATATATAAAATCCTGCGCAGCGCTTAAGAAGAGGAGGCGAATATGGTATCTTCACGAATTATGAGACAGTGGACAAGGAACCACGGAGCCGAGTAATAGGAAATATCGTCGCGAGCGATCTCCCAAGTCATCGCGAACCTCTTAAAGTGACGCTTGCATGCGAGTCTCGGAATATCCCATTATTGGGGATTGCCATACGCAACATCCCGGAACCGCGCGAACTTACAAGCGTATAAGGAGTTTTGTTTTATTACGGGGCTGCCATGGGGTTCCGTGTGCCGATGGTATGGGTTTGGCTATAAGTTCTTCGAACATGCCGACTGGGGGAATGGATGTGCTACGTAACCCTACGATCGAACGTATCGACTTGACTGCATTCGTCGTATACTCGTACATCGGGAGAAACACAGACACAGGCACATAGTCGAACGCGGAATGCCGATGCGAACGAGGCAGCACATATCATTTTTGGAGCCGTGTCTTCGAAAAGAGGAACATTGGGGATGTGCGTGCAAATGCAAGACCACGTCAGCTACGAATTCCCGGATCATATTCTGATCCGGGCCTGGCTTAGATGTTCGAGTTTAGAATACTTTAGAACGACAGCCCGAGCGGCATGCAAGCTTGCATACAGATAGAGTGTCTGTTATGTAAACGTCGGAAGATGTTTAGAGCATGTTCGTGCGAATAGCCTGATCCCCGGGAGCTTCCCTATCAGCCGGTCTCTCCAGTACCTGTTTCATTAGACCTCCCTCGATCGCGCGGTATCCACTGCACGATATGCAATCTCTCCTGGCATGCGATATGATCTAGATGCGCTGTACCACCTCCAAGATTGTGGGTTTAAACGCTCGATTAAATCGTTGCTCGACCAAAAAATTAAAGCCTCCACTCGGAGCTATGATTTCGTGCGCACGAGCTTTCTGCACGAATACTCGACTCTAGACTCTCGTATATGGGTTTTACACTAGGCTCGTTGTGCCAGGATTGAGATCATGCATCGCTAAATTGTATGATTAGGCACAGTGGGACATAGATCAGATAAGTTACCCTCCCGCTGTGAAATGCTGCAATTTTGACGATCATGCTGACCTAAAAAAGCTGGATAAAGTTTTTTGTCTGGAATGCCTGCGGGCTAATGCACCCTGTACAGTTACTCGTTGGTTGTCGCGGGAAAAAGATGGATTTCCCTGATCTTTAGATTCACGTGGAAATTCAATGACAAATATTGCTAATCCTACTTGATTACACTAAGTGACACATTAATCAAACTTGTACTTTTGAAACAATGTAACGTACAGCAATGATTTGTGATCGTGACGTGTGGTCGTTTGTTACGATAAGAAGAAAAGTACTACGGAATCTTGTTCTTCTTCGATTGTGTTCTGCCGAGTAGATCTGTCGTCAAGCTTGATTGCAGGTTTCTGATTGTCTCATGGAACGATAATTGCGAGAGTAGGTTACAGTATTCGTTGTAGCCACGTGATACCCGTTCTCAGAAGCGCTGCAGGATCGGCTTGCCGAGAATGGTCAAGCAGATAAGTACAGCACGGGTTGGTCTTAACCGGTAGAGGTAGTAAGATCCGCAGGACGTCGATCATAGTAAAGTGTACGTCTGCAAATCCCATTAAGATCTATTGGATATTCTATTAAGATATCAGGATCGGAGCAAAGATGCGATAGATATCGTCACGACCGAGTACTGCCGCGAGCGAAGATCGATCAACAGAAATCTTGGCATCGAAGTAGAAGTAGGTAACTACGTTGTTCGTTCTAATTAGTCGAAGATCGTGTCGAATAAACGTTCTCTACTATTCGCTTTGTCTTCCTTTAAAATCTTTCTATAGCATCACACTACATATTTCCGATGGTAGTTTCTCTGTATTCTAATAAATAGATGAATAATATTTGAAAATAGTATACGATGACAAAATAACAAATACATAAATAGTTATAAGTCAATGGAAGTAGAGATAGCATACAGTCCTGAATTTCGATTTCGACAGATACAAGTTCTGAACACGAAGATAGGACCACACACAGTAAGAAAATGTAAAAGTTAAGGTCACGAAGAAGTAGACTGTTCTTCGATAGTCTTTACACTGCAGTTTTATCTTCCATTGGCCGAGTTAGAGACTGCGTTGGCGAAGATACACCGTGATCCTCCTCGTACTACGATCGAAGGTCATCGCGTGGGTTCAAGGTTCTATGTCGATCGTAATTTCGCGGAATCGGACGATTGCGAGAGAGTCTCGATACTTACGTACAACTAGAAGTACATATACAGGAAGTCCTAGGGGTTGGAAAGGATGCCCATTTACCACTTACAATTAGTATCCGGAGTATTCGGGTTCCTCGCATTGTTTGGCAGAGGAAATTTACACGGTCCTCGGTCAGCTAAGTATTCCAGTACCGTCAGATTACGTAGTGCAAGCAGAACCTAATTAGCATCGGTAAATTCAGGTCTAGTTTCATGGCTGTCAAGCAGCTAGGGCATACGAAGGGGTCGCGAACGCGACTTAAAGGTGAGACCGACTAACGTGTGCGCGCGTGACAAGATCCTCTTGCAAAGATAGCGAAGAAAATTTGTCGCCCTGCCTGCTAGCCCTGGTATTCTGGTCAGGGACACTCGGCATAACGAAACAGCACGTCGACGATAACGAAACCAGTTCTTTCCACTCACCCCATACGATATCCACCGAGTCGATCGAGCATCACCCATGGATCATTCCTCAGAATTATTTTAAAAGACTATCACTAGCCAGACGCGATTCAGCAACTTATTGAAATCGAGCCGCATCCAGCAGTCTCATCGGACTTGAGTCACACTGACATGAGAGATTATCACGGTCGGTGTCATTGGTCGTCTCCGCCTTCTCTCTTGTTCAAATCACGATGGATCTCTTTAATTTCTCACGGAAGGTGACGCAACGGTTTGGCAAGCAGAACAAGAAAGAGAAAGGGGAGGGAAGGTCCCGACCCGGTAGTTATGATCAAACCGGATTGCACAGAGGTTGCCTTGATGTCTCAGTAACCTGAACACCCTCCCCTGAAGCGACTGGCATCTGGTTGAAATAAAAAGAGGAATAACTCGTAATAACTAGCCTCTCTCGCTCGTCAATTCGAAATGGACAGCCACGATACATCGCAAAAACGTCGATGCCAAATAGGCCAAGAAAGCTCGTATAGCAATAACGAATCGTCAATGGCATAGCTGGGATGTCAGGTTTTGGGGGAAGCAGCGCAAGGTAAATAGTCTCCAGTTAATTGTCGAGTCATCGTCGTTTTGCAGGCTCGTTTGCTCTGGAAGAAGTAACTCGAGGGTGGTTTGACGCAATGTTTACTCGGCATCATAAAATTTTGGAAGTCCGCCAGCTGCGTGTCGGATGTGCAGGATGCTTAAGCCAAAGAAAGCCGGCCTCTTTGAGCGAGAGCAACGTCCTGATTCTTCTCGGATATGGTCGTACGTAGGGAGAGAAGGTGATGCAGTAGTACGGTCAGAGCGACGGAACAACGGGTAGTCATCGAGGGACAGGGAGGGAGAGTTCCCTTCGTCCATCCTGGGTAAAGGGAACGCGGAGTCACTAGGTTCGAAGTGTCCATGCGTCCGAACAGCAGGCTTTCCACACAGCGAAGGGTACGAACTGTCGCGATCGTGAGAAGATTTTTGTGTCGAGTTCGCGTTCCTCTACCGGTTGGTCTTGATCTCTTTTCTTATGTTCTCTCGCTCCCGATTGACGTCGATGCGCACCAGGTTGAGAATCGAAATCCAACCAACCACTTTTCAACCCTCCTCTTCTTTCTCCTCCTTCTCCTCCTCCGCCTCTTCGCACGAATTATCCCGGCTGGACGCGTGTAATCCGAGCTAAGTGCGCTCGTTTTGTTCTCGAAGATCCTATCAGCCAGATGTAACGTTCTCATGGCCCTCTTGAAAAGCGTTTGCGCGTCATGAGCAATAACTCTGCGCTTTACGCTCTCCATCTTTCGCCCTCGTTCTCCCTTTTGCTCCCTTTTTCGCCCTCTTGCTCCCTCTATCTCGAAGCAATGCCAGGAGTGTAATTCAAGGGGCAATCGCGCGCAGCACCAAGAGTTCCTAGCTCCGAGCGAGCTATTTCTTAATGCAGACTAGACCGAGCGGATGCTCGAAAGAATCCGAGTCGCTAAAACTTAGAGCGGTTACGGGTTAGCCTGGCAATTCGTTATCGTAAAGGGTAATTCCGGTTTGTAGTTGAATTGGTTATTAGATTGAGGATTATACATATATATGTAATGCGAATGTCTCCCCAGTGTCCATCGTAATTTCTCATAATGGAGCTATAAGCGTGACGGTCGAGTAATTTCGACTGTGGTTCGGAGATAAGCCTCCAAGATCTGGAGATAAGTGATCTGCAAAGTATGCCGAGGACTGTGCATATTTCAAACGAAGATAAAAGTGTGGAAGAAGCGTCGAGAGGTTTAATCAGTTAACGCCACATTTCCGAGGCAATCTCGTAAAAATTCGAGATACTGGGCGGGCTCGGTTTTTCCTACTAGGAGCTTCTCTTTCATAGTATTTGTCGATTAACACTCCCACACGATCGCGGTCTAACTCGTACGTCGTTAGAAAATATTCCGATTCAAATTGTCGATGCAAAGCAAGCGTTCAGAGCGACCAAACCTGTTTCGAGTCAGGTATTCGCGGCGTGCAAACATTTCAGCAAAAATAGCTTCGCCCGACCATTTCTTTTGGCACGTTCCCTACGGTGTCCGCGCGCAATCACTCTCCTACGTAGATGAATAATGCATAATCTGCCGATTCCTAAATTCGTTTGCGGCGCTTCGATAGATTTTGTCAATCAGGCCACTAGCCATGGTGCGCCATGTGGTGGAATTTCCGTTCGGGTAAGATCAATGAAGAATTCAGTTCTTGTTCTGGTCAGAGAATCCGTTACTACATTTTTAATGAACCAAAATCAAATTCACTAGAGTATATTAAATCCACAGTGAATCTTTCATTTGTTTCTACTCAAAAGTTCTTACCTGACGTTATATTAATTAATCTTTCACCCCGTTTATCGAAATGAATGAAATTAATTCGTAATTAAAATTAAATTTCTCTTTAGATATGTTTTATATTTGTACATTTGCCATTGACAACACAATTCTTGTTAAGCTTGTTCGAACGTTGAACTACCGGTACAAGTTGCAGCGATTTTCGGACGAGCAAAAATGTGTCCCGAAACACCTGCGAGGTGAAACCTCTCGGTTGCTCAAAAAAAGGGGCAGAAACCTTGTCATTCGATCGTGCGTAGATCGTACACGCAATGCTCACGGAGGTGTTAAAGCCATGCATTTACTCCTTTTCGTTCTCGATGACATGAGTTTTTACGCGAAAATAATGCGAGAAAGCCTGTGTTACTTTTTGCCGCTGTGCCATTGAATTTAGTTCGATATTTCGTTCTATCGCTCTCGAGCGATATTCCAACGAATGAGCTTGCCTCAGCATCCAATGCTTTCCTGCCGAGGGTTCAGAATTGGATCAGAGTTCGTTAGTTGCATTCTCGGCTAACATTAGTATTTAGTCGCTGCACTGCATCGTTTCTGTTCAACATATCTACATAAATATTCGGCATTCACAATCAGTCATGCTAAATCCTCGATGTACATTTGCATGACATTTTTCGCCATTAAAACCGCGACAGATGATTTTCTATTGATGAAGAAACAGCTAAACAATATTTGTCAAGCTCCGTTAAAATCACTTGTCAAGTGAAATATTGCATCTTAAATTATTGAAGAAGATTTGGGAAGAAGTTTCAAAAGAACAAAACTATCAATGATAAATATTGGTCAAGTAAATTTGGCAAAAATTTCGCCTGCATGAAGCCGCGTACTTTTCGAATCCAGCAAGATTTGCTGGATATCAAGAGGAGTAGGAGGAGAGCACGAAGCGAAGGCAGGGAGAGCGAAGCACAATTGTGGTCCGGCGTGCGGGACGAACTCGCTTGGCGAGATCGAACCTCGAGAATTGTACGGGAATGCGTTGCCATATTCGTCGCAGCGCGAACCTGAATTCGAGTGTCTTGGATCGCGCGTAATTACGGATAAGGAACGAACACGATGACAACGGCAGCATCAGGATCATTGAAGGCAGTAAAAGGAATGCAGGCTCACATGGTGGTTGGCCGCGGTATTTTTTACAATGGGGAAACAACACCGAGCAATGCAGAGTTGCCCTGGCAATTGCAAGTTTGTCGTCTTTACCGGCAAGAAAGAATGTCGAAGAAAAAGATGAATGTAAAAATAAACTTAATCGATTAATTTTGCGATGAATCATACGAATGCGAAGAAACTACGTCACTCGAATTTTACGATTGCGAGGCTTTCGACCTATTCCAATTTAAGAGCCCTCTCGAACGACGCGTCTTTTTCCTTAGTAATTGCTTATGCAACAAGGATTTATCGTGTCGAACGTACTTGACTCCAATTACGCTGGCTGGTGAAGGCATTGTGCTCGCGGAGAAACAGAAACTTCACCTCAATTGAACGTGCTTAGATTACCCGGCTTATGTTTGCATTACGGTGGCAGAGGTCGATGAATTCCACCCGGCCTTCCACTCTGGGTTTCCATTGAATAAGATGCAAAGGAGAAGGCTCGCGTTCTATCAGCCCAAGTAGCACTGTACTATCCCAATAAAATTTTGAATCACGAACCCCCATTAGTCCGCGAACGAGCGGGTTATTAATGAACCGGCTGCTTTGCTGAATCATTGCCGCGCTGACTCTGCTTTCAGCGTTAAATCACTTGGAATCGCCCTACTGCCTGGAAGACTATGGTAATGCTAGCTTTATCGCGCGATTCATCAAAGACAGTGTACTTTTAAAACTATTTACTACCAGATAAAAAAATAGAGATTGGGTAAAATAACCTTCACAACATAAAATATTTAAAAAAATTTGCCAAGAATTTGCATCGAAAGATATTATAGTATATAATGTAAAAATACAGGTCGACGAGTACGTGACTTTAAATGTGTCACTAGAATCCTCATGAGCATCGCGTTCCTGTTTAAAGATGACACAGGAGAAAATGTCGAGAAAAGAGTAGCTGAATCGCGAGCACTTACCCGTGCGATATCCCGCATTGCTCAGGTAAGCAGCAAAAGAGTGTGGCTCGTGATCTCGTTGCCACTGAGGGCTGCTGCAGTTTTCGTTGTTCGTGAAGACCTCGTGATTGTGGACGTAGCGACCGGTGAGCAAAGAGCTCCTGCTCGGGCAACACATCGGTGTGGTCACGTATGCGTGCCTCAGCTCAGCTCCCTCGTCCCTTATACGCCTCAGGGTCCGTGGCATGAAGTTCAGCGAACCTGAGGGATTGGACCAACCGCAAGAAACGATCAAAAGGATTGCCCCGCAGGATCTACCTACCGGCCGAAAAAGAAGTTCGAGGATTCGGATATATATGTATAGGATACTAGCTTCTCTCAGGAAGCTGATTATCCCTTTATATCCTCCGAAAATCCATCGGCCGTCTGTTTCCACGAGATCGATCATTTCTGCGTTGCCAATATTCAACTAATTTCACACTGAGAACCAGTGTACGAAGGATTTGACACGAGCAGAAAATCTTTCGATAAACATTGGATTTGCCAGAAAATCTCCTTGATAAAAATTTAATCGATAAACTTGTATTAGTCATAAGGATTAAACGTATAAAAAATTGAAAAGTGTCTGCATTTGAAATAATGGTAATTTTTGCCTATTTGGCGAAATGAGAAAACTTTTTGGCTATTTCCATGGAATACATTATAAATTGGGATGTTTCTGGTTGAGACTGACCGAGTTCGACATCCTGATCGTCCGTCAGGATCAGGACGATGTTGGGTTTCTTCTCTCTGGGTTGTTGGTAGGGCAAATAGGGAGAATTCGATTGAGGGCTGTAATTGTTGCCATTGTAATTAGTCTTGTGGAGGGAACTACGCCGCTGACCACCGAAAACGTCGTCCGCAGGAGCGTCAGCCTCTGTCCGTCTGGCACTGACACCCAATAGCAGGACGCCCAGGAACTGAAGCAACTTCTTCATGGTGGCTACTCGTCGTTTTACGGTCTCTTCGGCTCAACCAAGTGTCATACCATGGCTGTCACTGCAACAAAGAATAAAGAACATCTCGAGTCAGTGGTCGGCTTTCCTGACGTCAATTACATCTTTCTTTAACTAATTGCTCCACTCAAGACCTCCTTCTACCATACTTATCATTGCTCTCAATTTATTTTACCAAAATATATCTTCTGATTATTCAACTACAAATCGACAATCGACGCTAAAGTAACATATCTAAACACAATATTAATGTTCTGAAGTTAATTTTATAAAACGACGCGTATGAAAAATTGTTAGAAAGTCATGTGCTGAAAATTCTGTACTATTTTAAGGCTACACACTTGTTCTACTACGAACTACTATTACGAATAATTGTTTGTTTCGAAACCAGGAAAAAAAAAACAATTTGTTGGAAAAAAGTGATATTAGTTATTGACCAACCAGTTTGATATGTCGGTTGATTTTCCCCTCGAGCCACACAGGACGAGCCCTTAACTGCCCGTGGGGTGGCATTCTTATACGTAGCATTGCGTAACTTTAAATCTAATACCACGCACTGGCGCAACACGCGCCCAATAATTATCGCTAATAACCAGGCAAGTAGTGTATAATATGTCGCAGTATGCGTGTATACCGATAGACTAGTGGCTGTAGAAACAATTAACGAAAATCGTGGAGTACGAAACTGGCTGACTGCCGCGAGCACGTAACTCTGTCAAATGCTCTGGCGCGTGTACGTGATTCTCGTCACTAAATAGTGGAAGGCGTATACGTATCCCGAGACAGGTCTTATTGCCTGAGAGCGAAAGAAGAAAGATGAAAGAGGTAAAAAAGAGGCGGACGTGACCGAGCAAGACACTAGAAGCTGGCTTACGGCACAGCCATAATCGGAGAACTACAATTTTATGGCTATCTCCATCGCATTCCTCGTTACACGCGTCTCGGATAGGACCAAGGGCATCGTAAATAGTCGTTTGCACCTGAATTAACTGGGATTCATTGACTCAATTATGACCACTACTCGACACTCCTAGAGACTCCATAGGTCTTCGAGCTAGTACTGCAACTGTGGTTGGCTACTGTTAATAGTGCTACTGTTGACATGCGAAGGCTAACGCACTGCTGCATAAGTGACAAACTCAATTTGGTTTATGAGAGTCGATCCGCTGTGTTGGCGTTCTCGTGTCCATAAACCACAAAATAAATTCGTGTTCGGTTGAGTGACCGTAGAGACTAGATACATTATCGACTGTTTTCCAATTCAATATAAAACGAAAAGATTTTCTTGCCGCTAATTATGTACTATTTTTCACCACAATGGTTCTCCCATTTTTCAATTTCGTAATCTACTGTCTACGTCAATATAAATCAGTTAATGTGACTTGTTTCTACTTTTGTTCGAAATCACAATCAGTCTAGATAGAAAAAACTGGACTTAAATAAACACATTTCTTCTTGAGTCACACGTATTTGAAGAAATTTATTATATTTAATCCTGAGAAGAAATGTATATGTCTTTATCTTTAGCAGTTCAAAGGTTGGTGGTTAGCGTTAACGTTTAGTACTCGAACATAAAATCCTCGGTTAACTCGCGACTGGTCAGTAAAATGTTAATGGCAGGGCGCAACCTAAGAAAGATACTATCAACCGCATAAGGAATCTGACATATGTTAATGTCTTAATGTCGAAGAAAAATGATTGATGCGAGATTTCCATTTGAATCTATATTGAATTTTCAGAGTTGATCCTGAACGTGGCAGTGAAGTCGCAGGGTCAGTAAAAAAGAATGGAACAAGGAACAGTGCGCCAGGAAGTGGAATATGGACTCGGATAGCTGAACGGTGAGTAAATTTATGATATGGTTCGAAGAGTTCCCACGATTCACGGAGACGTTAAGGGAAGGACTCTATTCGCGGAAAAGGCGAAGGTTGTATCGTACTCCTCCTTCGCGTCGATCCGTCATGAAATACGACGTTTTATTAAATTCTTCGTAGTACACAGCTACAGCTTTATTTTACTCGGCGACCGAGCCCATTGAACGTACGGAATCCCAGAAATAATTATCATTTCCACTTTTTCTGGTCTCTCACGGTTGACTTGCGCGCTCCCCGACTTGATATCCCTTTTTACGCTTTTTGCGATACCCCTCTGACGCATACTATGCCCATGAGATCACCTTAATAAGTTAGGTTCGACTCGCAGCTTCTTACGGACTAGTCGACAAGAGTAGTTTCTTCGCTCGAGTAATTACTGTGGCCGAAATAATAAGGGTTTCTAGCAAATATGATGAGAATAAAACATAGAAAAACATCCTTACTCCAGTAATACAGCATCTTGTATACTTTGTATTAAAGGCTTACGACCAAATTACTTATTACATAATAACTGTAAAAACGGGATTCTTTACGTCATCTCTTCCTTTTATATCTTATTGATACTTGCTGTTATATTACGTTTTATGTACCTAGTTTGAAAGAAGCTGCATCAATAGTAATACTGTCGATGAAAAATGGGAAAAGGATACCTTCGTCGAGGTAGAGTTAACATACCTCAAGATCTATGAATCTCGACTGCTGAAATAGCCAACTCGTAGATACTTTCAGTTTAGTATTTCGCTCTGGCATCCAGGCAATTTCTGCTCGACGCACCTTTACCCATAGTCGAAGCTACGAATTGATGCAGGTGCTGGTGCTAGCCTATATAACTCGCGAGAATCTCTGATCATAAAGTTCGCATAGCGATACGTACCTTACCATCGTTCTACTGTGCTTGAGCGGTATTACGATCATTCGTAATATCATACTATGATTCCAACGATATTTCGGCTTTTCTACAACAGTTTGAAGCATTTCCAAAAACTTTTCCAAAACGTTGAGCTCTCCCATTGAATTTAGAATCCAAATTAAAACAAAACTGCTATGAAGTTTTATTTTCATATAGTATTCTTGCGCGAAATATTACTTTTACTTATGCGTCGAAAGTCTCGACTTCAAATGTCAGTGGAGATCGGAATGATCCAGATAATACGAGCGATCCATTCCCTCGGGGATCAAAGCCGTTTGATCACGGGAGAAGACGAGATCTTCCTCATCTGGTGATACACAGGAATCCACTAGAACGCGTGCTCCGCATAATTATCAGCCGAGAATGAGTTATCTCCCGTGGAATCTTAAATCCAGTTACTGAGAAAGCTACACTCAGGAAGCAATTGTCGAATTACCTCTTGCACATCGTTTGTTTTGTTGGAACGACGTGTTAGGTCTGTAGAATAATTCTGTCAAGGCGAAACGTTGGATTTTGTCGATTGTCGAGGATATGTAAATACATATGAGGAAGATGTAAGTACATATTTTCTTTAGAGAAGTGGACTGATGATATGAACCACTAATTAGCGAAACGCATTCACCCTCGGGAGCTAAGTACAGTCGAGAGAGGCGGCTCGAAAGATATCGGGAAGTGATGTCACGCCTGATCCGGCCACTCGATCCAGACGCTCGGATCCCGCATTAATTATCGCTAATTGATAATCACCCCGCTCCTCGTCCTCGTAGCACGGCAGGTAGGCAAATGAGACTAAGAAGAGAACGACCGGAAGGTTCGGGACCCCGTTCGCGAAACTTGCCTGGGAGATCCGCCAAAGGACCTCTGCACGATGCATTATGTAATTTATCACCCGTTAATTGGTAGTGGATGCTGATAAATCCTTGGAAGGCCGAATGTCAATTTGCAATTGAACCTTTTAATTTTCTTTGTTTTTTTTCCATTCCAAAAAGTAGTTATCCAACAATTAATACTAAAATTATTAATGATAAAGTAATATTCACCCCAATCAGTAATTAATATATTTAATTATCTTAAAGTTTCTTGACACGTTAATAACAAACTGTCTCTGATTAATCAGTCTATCGAGTCATTGTAACATTTCGAGTAATTGAAACGTGAAAAAGCGGAGCAAAGAACCCGTAGATTTGAATTCTAATAGTCATAAATCAATTAATTGCATTATGGAAGAAACCATCATTGCTGTAGTCCGATGAGTAATAATTTTCAAACGAATGAGGTACTACTGCGATAAGTACTATTTGCTATAGACCTTTATCGGTATTCACGGTCCTGTTAGTCTGACATTATGACATTCCCTTATGCCATTTCACAAAAGCATAGCACAGAGCGAGACAAGGGGAAATCAGAATTGGCGATACATACCAACGATAATTCTACAAAGTCCCTCCATACAGATGACAATCTTCGACAACAATACCTAATAACACAGCCGTTGAACATAGCCTTTGATCAGATAGATCTGTGAATTCATTATAAGCATAGTGCTACAGTCGATGTCAATTAGCACTCAATCTCATCGGAACTTATGACTTGCCATAAATATTGATCATACACACGTTATACGAGGAGTCAGGTGGGAAGTACCAAACGGACGTGTGTCATTAAAATTTCTACTTTTTCTCTATTTCCATCTCACCCTTCGTTCGCGTTCTGGTCACCGTGACAGTGTTTCAGTGTCGTTTCGAGAGTAGCGTGGGTTGCGAGTCATTGACAGATGTAAGTGCGCTATACATATACGGAGGGAGTAGGTCGCAGGTAAAACGGATGTTACGTATTCCTCGAGCTCGCGTGTATAAAGTTGCGATGCGATGCGACACGCTTTTGGCGATGGAGTGTAGGTCGATCTGTAGGTCGATTCGTCCGAGGAAGTGAATATTCATTCGAATCGTCGCCGGACATCGCGCGTAGGATGCCACGCCACACGCCAAATTTACGAGAGACTAAGCGATCTCTCGTATATGCCACTGATCCGGATAACCAGACTATGATACAAGCTCACGCGAACGATAGCAGAATGGGAATCGCGCGAGCACGATAACCGCTAAGTTTGTTTATTAGGTTCGTGTGGGAAGAGACGCTGTTTTTATGTGGTCTGTGTCGAGAACTGTTTAAATACCGTTTAAATTAGATTCATTATTTTTCCCCCATTCGAACTGTACTTGATTGATTAATTGTAACAGTTGAAATTATTCAGAATTCATATTTTCAAATTTTAACACAAATTGTGAATAATTACGAAACATTTATAATTTTAACAATTAAATCGCGGAATATTAAAAATAGAAAGATGAAGAAATGGTAGAGATAATGATAATCTGATTTATTAGGATAAAGTGACGAATTTAGAATACTAAAAACTGCAATTATTTTTGCACGAATCTAATATGTATATAGGCTCATACACCGCGAATACGTATTCTCGGAACTTGTAAACCACTCCGCGAGCGTGCTACCACTCGACAATGCGCAGCGGGATCCGCTACGCGACATACAACCCCGTCCATAAGTCTCGGGACATTTGTGTCTTTAACGAAAATTTAGTATTCCGGGAAAATTTAGTGTCTCTGCATTTCGAACTAGTCTTCCTACCTGTTACGTTCGTACAATTCCTCTAGCATATTCCTGGTAGTCGTAACTAACGATAAGCACCGAACGTTAATTATTATCAGATGGTGAATCTTTATGCGTTTCGATCTCATTGTTTGTGCAATAACAACACCAGCCGATTGTGAAATGCATGACATGTTTATATTGTGATTCATTATTTGATAGAAACGTACAGTAAATATTTATGAATTTCCAATACTTTTATTGACGAATTATTCAAACTGCTAGATACTTTATTTAAGAGTTTGTTAAAAAATGTACTAGAAAAAAGGCTAAATTATAAAACAACACAACTACCGAAATCCAAAGTTATATCATTGTATCTAAATTGATATGTCAATAGGAAAATGAGAAAATACAATCAAACTTCCAAATGCAGAGGATTAATAGTTATAATTAAAAAGATGTATTGTATAAAATCCTGTGAAAATGTAAAGAATTTCTCAGGCATGATTTCATACACACAACAAGTGTCTTTAAACTTCTGGACGAGGATGTACGCATTCTTCGCTCGTAATGGATCAAAGGCTGCTTGCACGATCGAACAGCGCCGTTTAATATTTATAACGCCTACAAGAGGCTTCAATGCCGCCAATAAAATCCAGAGATTCCATTACACGGGAATACCCTTGAGGATCGTTTCGCTCCCCTGCGAAAATAATTTCGGGACGATCGACGTTATATTATTATGCGATCTTGGTGTCGATATTGCGACGAAGATTCCCGCTGCCATCGAAATTCATTCCGCACTCTGGGAATTATAATCGAAGCGCTGATAATATCTAACGAGAGTCGTGAACCTCAAAACTCATTCTTAATGAAATTAATAAAATTATTTGCGTTTTAAAAAGAGTTGCATTTTAATAAAAAAAATTCAAAGGTACTTATCGAAATCCAATATTTGTAAAAAATGTATCGAAAGTAGATAATTAAATTTGTTATTAATTGGAAAATTTAAAGCTTCAGAATCCAATCGATTTCCAATCATAATCATGCACATTAAATAATATAGAATGGATAATCATTTTCATGAAACATGAGTAAAAAATGTATCGTAAATATTGTATAGATCGTGGAATTATTTTCTATTTCTTCTATTTTAATATCTTGCTACATGTATAATTCAGTCGAACCGCAGGGAATCCCAATCGAGAGGCTGATGATAGGCTGTGATTCTCGCAGCCGTCGAGACGCGGATTAGACCAGCTGCGGTTTGCAATTGGCCGCGGCTCGTCGAGCAAATAACAAGTCACACCGAACTGCCGCGGTTATCGCGTGCACATACGCGTGCGTCGACCTCGTCTTTTTCCAAACGCGCTTACTCTAACACCGTGACGACGATGATGACGACTTTGTAGATCGTCGCCCTGCTGAGTTTACTGCTTTCTCGATAATTCGAATTAAGCTTGTCTCCTACTTCACTGCACGGTATGCGAAGGCCTCTACTTCAAAATCAACGTATTATAATTATATAATCATGTATGAATTAATATTATTGTATAATTAGTGTATCCAAAACTTCTAATATCAAAAAGCTCTCTTACGATTTTCTTCCTCCGTTATTTTCATCATCATCAAGTAGCAATGCTCTCAAAGCTAAGGCTTCAATAGAAAATTCGTTTCTGGAGGGTTATACGTTACGTGCCTCCTATATCGATGCCTCGCTGACAATGTGGTATTGATGTCACGTCGACGTCGATATGTTAGCTGTACAGCAAACAGTGTCAACACAGGTACAACTGCTGTACTGTTAAGTGACCATAAGGAAATTAGCAGCTATGATTTAACACTGTTAACAGTAAATATTGGAAGTAAGGAAAGAAGTCATTTTATAGAATGCGTCAGAAGGAAATTAATTGATAGATTAGAAATCGTCAATCAAAAGTTCTCGCGTTAAATCGAGCTGATAATAAAAGTGGAAATATAATGATTTCATAGAGGAATTACAAAAAAGAAAAATGTTTCGAATATATTTACAGTTAATCTTTGTTTCTTGTCAAATTCTATCAATATCAGCGATTGGCGCATGGAGTCGTATTTGCTTTAACAGATTGACGAGGGTGTATGGGCATTTCCCAATTGATGATCGAGTCTATGTACCTCGTTTGGTTTGGAGTTACAGTTGAATGGGTTTTTAGATGAAAAGCACTACGGTCTACCCTGATAAATTAATTCCCAGGGAGATTTAATCACACCGGTGAAAAAGATTGGTAACAAGCCACAAGGCACAAAACGGGGTACACGTAATCCTGATCGCAGCTACCTTTGGTATAAATGTGCTTAGCGATCTCTGACGTCACTTCCTGGATAGAATAGTAGGGACGAACGCGGACTGAATTTAGCGCAATCAGATAATGTAACCGGCACACACGTGCAACCCGAGTTTCGACTTTACGCAATGCACACGTACGTGTATCGACCGTGTTTAAATGCAGTTGCCGGTGCATCTGTTCGTATACTGCTCTAAGCTGCACCCCGCAATGCATCTAGTTGCTTTAATCGTGGCTTTCCTATGACTCGAACCGAAACCCTGAACAACTGTCGAGTGAAAAAAGGATATAGAGTTTGTTAATCACTATGAAAGGGATGTTCATTGAACCATGAAAGTAACGTTAGGGTGTCTACGCTAATATTTGTAAATTGTTAATGAATCAAGTATGTACGTCAGTTTAAAGCGCGTAATAGCCTGGGGTGTATTAATCTAATTTATGTATTGATATAACATTAAGAGAATTATTAATGCAAATATATTGGGAAATATAATTAAATTGTATTATTGAACATTGGAAACAGTTAAAGAGGCCATGTATCTATTTGTAATAAAATGATTAGAAAGGCATGTTACAGGGAAATCATCAAATTAATAGGATAATGGATTAACATTAATTATTGTATTATCAGCTGGTACGTTTATTATGATTTATCAATCGTTGATTGAATTATATGAAAATGAAACGAATTTATTTTTCCATTATTTACGATTTACGATTTTTGAGTCTCTTATCGGTTTTATTTGTTTTGTGTTTATCTCAGCGCACATTTTACGCATGGGTTTTCTCTAGAAAGCTGCACATTACGGAAATTTGAACACAAAACACAGTTTTTAATGGACCATTGGCAAACTCATTGAGAACCCTATGTCGTTAGAGACCCATTTACCCAAAAACTATGAGGGATTTTGTAGCGAGTGTCGCGGAGTCGTGGAGATTGATTGCGAGGAAAATTTCCTGTCCCACATCGCGGTGGCTATGGGTGCATTCCCGCCGAGCATAGCGGAGAGCCGAGATCGTGATGGCTGTTTCCTGCATCCGCCTGGAAATCACGCGGATTCGTCGGCTAATTAGTTAAACACGGTGCAACCGAGGTGCACCTCGCTTCTGCCGAACAACGGCCTCACGACCTGCCAGCTCTCTCTCTTTCTCTCTCTCTTCTTTCATCTCTCAACTCTCATCTCTCATCTCTCATCGCACTCCAGTCCACGATTTATTCCTGGCCCAGCCTTCTTCTGCCAGTGATTCAAGCCGAAAGATTTCAGCGACAATAAGATAACGATCACTCGCGTACACGTGTGCCGAACGATCGATTTTTCTTTGTTATAATCCAACTTGACCGGTGATTGCACTGTAAGCCAAATGCACATAGGACACGACGAAAAGTTCATTGTACTTGTATTTTTTTTAATCTAATTGTTAAAACTTTTATTTGTATCGTTTCTCTGGTTTTATTTCCAAGTAACTTCATTGAAGTCTAATTCCTTCGATAGATTCTAGAAAATTCTACTCTCAAGCTTTATTAGAGAATTATTAGAAGAACCTTAATTGTGTTTGCCACTTTTGAACAATTCAATGTACCGAGGGCAAAGCGGCTTAAGATAATCCTCCAAGATATTTACTGCTAATTGGTTCCCAATGTAAACTCAACGGCTAATGAACCACCACTGGTAACCAATGGTGAGTCGAGACCAATATTCTGGTTTACTGTCCCTTGAACTTACGCATATTTATTTAGTATATCACCACGCCCGCTTTCTCCAATTGATATATACACAACTTTCTCAATGTACCGATGCTCATCACTGGATTACGAATTTTTATGCAAATATGAATTTCCAATTAGTATCGAATTACATGGCGTTAATTTTAAATCATGTCGATTGCAAATCCCTTCTGTATAATTAATGGGAGTTTGCTGAGACTCATGATACAAAACTGCAAATATTTCGCGTAAAAGTCGAGAGTCTTTGAGGAATAAAATACGAGTGGATGAGCGGTCTGACGTGAGGGTAAAAGACAGCATGTGGGAGAGTAAGAAGATCGTAGCAGTGAGCGTGAAAATGAGAAACGACGAAGGTTGCCTTCGCATAACGTCGCGGATCGTGTGGGCAGTTATTGTTCTCTCGAAGGAGAGACCCGAGATTTCGAGGGAAAGATCGTTCAAGGGAGCCATTGCTCTGGTCTTGGCGAGCCGGAATTCAGATCGTATCGCGAGCCCCAAGGTACAGGAACACGAAGACCAGCAGTGAATGAAAGCCGTGCGGTGAGTAGGGCTCAAATAAAAATGCCGCTTTCGCCAAGCGGAATACTTGCTTAAGATTTATCAGAAATCACTGGCCCAACGAAAACAACAGATTCGTGACCCGCACGATTCGAGTGAAAATAGAATCGCGTTGGAAGTTGATTCTCTAACCGATGAGTAGTCGTGTTATCTTGAACGTCTATTGACTGGAATTGATACTCGCAACGCTGTGTTTGTTCGTTTCGTGAAATGTATAATGTCACGATGGAGAGAGTGAGATTTCGCGATAAGAAATTTATGGTTCATAAGCTATCGCTCGCCATCGAACCTGTACCTGTCTATTAGCAACAGATCAATGTTTATGAAATTAATGAACCTTAGAGTTACCAGTGGTCTCGACACGGGTCCCACGCGATTTCCTATCTCGGACACTTCTCATAATTTGTTCCGCGTTACAGTCCTACGATACAGGATGTATGTAACAAATTTGTCGCCGGATAAAATAATGAGTATACGCTTTGAGAAATGTTTATACGAGAAACCTAGTGTTGAATCAGTAAAACATTTTTACTTTTAACGAATCCAATTGCGAGTACCGATAATTAAAAACCGGACCGAATACCATAATGTACGCGTCCACTCGACGAACGCCAATGCTTTCACACCCCAAAATTCTCGCTCGAATTGCATGGAGCCCCGAAAACTGCTTTGATCGCGGTGTCATCTCGAGTGTCACGAAAGCGCATCGTTATTTTCGCCGGCGGCAGGGCGCAATCGCGAGAAAAGACTCGCGCGGTGCTCGATGCAGTGGCTAACGCACAATTAGCGTAAGCGTAATTAACGAGAGCGACAGTAGTTGAACAGAGAGAAAGATGCAGGTAGATAAAATAAGAGAGTCGAAACGGTCGCGCAGCGGAGTGTTTAGCTGCGGAAAAGAAGAGGGTGACAAAGAGGGAAGAAAAAAGTGGGGTGAGATTGACAACGTTGACAGAACCGCGAGAATATAAGGTAGACGAAGTCGAGTCGAAGGGTGAATGGAAAGGCGAGAGGAGAGAGCTATGTTCCACGACTCTCAGAAGACGAGGACGAGAAACTGGGGAGAGAATGCTAGACTGCTTGGCGGCGGTGGCTTTATCAACCCACGCATTCGAGACCACGGTGCGGTGTAACCTGCCAACGGGTGGGTGACGCCTGCTGACAATTCTGCCTTCTTCCTTTTCCCTCTCCTTCCGCGTTGTCTTTCGCGCGTCCTCCGCTGACGACTTCCGCATGCGGAAATACATGGAGGGTAGCTTTTATTGAGGCCGGAGGATTAATGTCACGTCGACGCTCTTCTAATCTTCTGTCAAGATTTACGAACCTACCTACACCATCGTGTAGCCTAGTAGTCAAAAACATTAGGCAAGGAGTAGAAAATTGTCTCTACTGGCAATGATTAAATTTACACATTTTACGAGTTTACACAACTCAATTTTATGAGTTTTTACAGTGAACGCCTATCGGTCCAAATTATACAAATAACAAGTAGCTAGGCAACACTAAAACTACCAATCGTAAAAGTGATTAAGATTTGGGTTGTAAAATATTTTATCAGAGAGAAAATATTTTTTTATTGATCCAAACATTCAGGATAGTTTATTGAATCTCACGATATACGTTTCCTGTACGAGAAATTCAGCAGTGGATAGTAAACAATAGAAAAGTAATAGAAAGAATATTAGAGCGTAAATATTTGAAAGAATCGAAAGGAATTGAGTTTTAAAAGCTGCAGAAGAATGTCTCGTTATGACAGCCATGAATTTTTGCCTGTTAGCCATCAAAACGACAATGATTGCGGGGCAGTAAAAGCCGAGCTCGTAAACCACTAGACCATGAACTATAAATCTAACTTTCATTTTTACCGCGCTGCATAAAACACTTTTTAACAGTGGACATCGGAAAATATATCTCTCGAAAATCTGTGGAATAGAAATAGCCTGAGGGCAGGCTACGCGAACAATAGTGCCAGCTGCCGAGTCATTAAATCCCAGAAGAACCGACAGAAACTAATAATGAGGTGAAACACGATTACCAGCGAAATGCGCGACAATTTAAGCTGCCACTGTCCGCTGACAGGGTGAAAATTAAAACGACATTCAGCTTAAAGTGTTTCGCGTGTTAACGAACCTAATCGCACACACAAACGTTTTTTCTTCCTTCTCACGATTACTTGTCTCGCAATCGAACAAACAAGACAAAATCCTAAATTCCTTTGAGAATTAATTAAAGTTTTCAAAAAAAATCCCTGCGAATCAGTAAAATTGCTAGTAAAATGAATAAATAAAAAATTGGTAAGTTGATGCAACCGATTATGGCAGTGACAGAGTCACGAACTTCGGATCAGCAGGAGCGATCGTATTTTTTTTCTGATCGAACCTGCGGAAGTAGATGTTCGGATGAGGACTGGAGCAAAAAAGTCGAGTGGGAAATGGCTCGCGAGTGATCCTAATGTTATATCAGCGCCAGCAGTGCCTTGATGTGCACTTTACTTAATGCAGTGGTCTGCGGTTGCGACTTCTCATAGCGACCAAAGAGAGAGTGACTAAAGAGAGAGAGAGAGGCATAACAGGATCGAGAGAGTCCTCGAGAGACTCATGGACAAGAGTATTAAGGTTTAATTTACACGTAAAACAATGTTTAGCGCATGACCGCTGTCCCTCAAAGAAACTGCAAATTGATCCGAAAAAAACTTGATTAACATCCTGACACCGTACTTACGATGGTTCAGTAAAAAAATCCATACGATTGGATACGTATCGATACGAGCGAACGCGATAATTTCTAGTACAGAATACAAGACATTAAGTATAGAGTTTAGTACATCGCAATGTATATGGTAGTTCCCGAGAAATTGGTTTAGATCATAGAGATTTGCATCGTATCACTCGACCATGGATATTTTCTGTCATTATTTTGACGTAACACTGTCAGCTGTGGCGAACGCGGCCAAGTAGCGGGTATCTTGACTACTTAATATCCAAAATGATTTATCGCTACAGGCAGCGTACTCGCGGTGATTTCTACCGCATACCGTAAACTTCGCGACAAACGTAATAACTGGTTATGAATTCGGGTTCGCAATATTTAGCTGACTTCCATTCCCCTCTTAAGTAATTATCGCGAGATTGCCAGTTCGGGATATGAATATAGAAAAGTGAATATACAGCTGTCCTCCGATAGTATTTTATTTCCGTTGCTCCCTGGTGACTGATTACTATGGTCGATTTACCGAACCAGTCATCCGTGACTCGTTAAATATCATCGTCTTTTTTTATGCTAATGCAACAACGATCTTTTTATACGGATCCGTAATTATTCGTAATGATATGGAAGCTCGTTTAGAGCATTTCTCGGTAAGATTCTTCGGCATAAATTCAATATACGTATGTAGACGAGGGAAGAATTAAGCTATACAACCTGTAATGTATCCTGTCAGTGCACAATTCACTAATCGTAAACAATAAAATGACTTACAAAAGTAATCTATTTAAAATAAATTACTTTCATCGTAATCTATTTAAAATAAATTACTTTTGTGGAACGTGTAATGTTCGGAATGATTGTCACAATAGCAAAATTTCCTGGTTTCACCAAATAGAATACTGTCGATGTCTTCTGACATTTTTACAGTATGTAAATTATGAACGGTTGTATGAGAATGAAGAAAAGAAAAGGTGAAGATGTCGTACGAGAGGAATATCAAGAGTATACTCGAGTTGTAAGGAAAAGCTTTTTCTTAGCAGCTGCTGTCGTTCTCAGGTCATGTCGACATTGGTTTGGCATCTCATTGGAAAACTAAGACTTCGTAAGCGATAAAATTCAAATAACCATAGTTTCCAACGCAACCAATCAGCTTTTCGAGAAATATCCAGGGAAATCAACCGATCAACTGTGACTGCAGGTCGCTAAAATTAGAAGCACTGTTCTCGAGAACAGCAATGTTATCAGTGAAAAATAATTGAATGATTATCTCGACATGAATCAGGAACCTAATTTTGACTTTGTTAGAAATTTTGTTGGATAGTTCAAGGAGTACGAATTAGTTGAGTCTTTATGAAAAGATGAGATGTCTTTGCATTACTGTTAGAAGCTCGAATAGAGTAGATTATTTCCGCGGTACAATATTACGCACGTGAAACAGAGGCCTTTAACCCCTCTTCCGTGAAATTACTCTCTGTGGTAGGAGTCATTACGCGAGTCCCTCGGTGCAGCTGCGTGCATAGCCACCAACGGCCAGGACAGATTTCTACAAATTTGCGTATACGTTGCTTTCTCACCCACTCTGAATCCGGAGATTGAACTTCAGGCTCAAAATGCAAACTACCAATACAAGAGAAGTTTAATATGCAAATATATTTCTCTAGGAATCAACATTCTCCAAAAATACATTATTAAAGGAGAAACAATTGCACGAATTACATTTACGATAAATGCGATATTTTTCAATCTCATTTAGTAATTCGAGGTTGAAAGAGCGCGTTTAAAAAGGGCGATTCGGAATGACAATCGTTTTGTTCTTTTGAGTCGCGCCAGTACCAGAGGCAATTTGTTCTAGGTTGACGCGGAGGCCGGAGCCAACTTTGATGTTTTCTCACTCCTCGACTTTTGTTTCAACAGTCTCATCTCGCGGATGTGAATAGCGCCAGAGCAGTAACCGTGACCCGGATACCGTTATTCGCATTATTTGTGCTTGAGCTTCTTTTCACTCGTCAACGAACCGAGTAACGCCTCTGTTAAGTGTTCCCTAGACAGCGTGTAACCTGTCTGGCCATTTAACTCGTTTCCCTTTGATGTAACGCACGTTAGAAATGCCACGGCAACGCTCGACTGCGGTTAACACTTTTCCCTAAAAGACCAATAGCTCCATTGTTAACAATCAGCTGAACTAAATTCTTCACGGAATCGCGAACGGATAATCGAATTATCCTGGTCTTCAACCATCCACAAATTTAAAGGAAAAAACTTATACTCGTTTCACATCCTTGGTTACTGACAGTGAGTAATGAAAATATTCTGACGCTAAAGTATATTAAGATTTATCTACTTATCTGCCTATTTATTGTAACACGGTAACTGTATACCCTGCCACTTAATATTACTTATAGTATAGTGTTTCTAAATCAGCTGAAGAAACTTTATATACGTTACCTAATAGTTTGTTCATAAATATATTAATGCTAATTGCTTCTAAGGTTTCTGATAAAAACTTAAAAAGTTCTGATCACAATTTTACATATGTATACCTTGTGCTCGATCTTACAGAAAATACTGATTTTCTCTTCTTAACAGTGAATATTAAGAAAAGGAGTGCAAGATATTCGTTATAGTTGGTGAGAATTTCTTGTAACCAGTGACCCTAGAAAACAAGATAAACTCAAGTATACTTCAGTGTTCAAATATTTTCGTTCGTCAGTATAGTTAGATGGAGATAACGAGAGAATACCTGAGCAGGATCCGTAAGTGTGCACGTGAGTAATGCCTACACTCGTTCGACTCTCGCGTAAGGACGACACCGGAGCAAAGCCGTAGGAATACCGATACCGAACGGCCTTAAGTCCCTTAAACAGGCAGAATAAGCTACTTACAGAGCTTCGAACCGGTCAGCCGTGAAGATAGAGCGAACAGAACGCTCGCGTTCGGTGGGCCTGCATACCGCGGGCTTGTCTGTTATCTCGAATAACTGCCGCCGCCGCCGCTACTAGAGCATTTATAGCTAGCGGCGCAGAACGCGTTTACGGAAGCTACTGGACTCATCACCCCTTAGATGTGCCATCGTTTGCAATCATTCACTCCTAGCAAAATAACACATATGATTTTCTAATTTTTTTTTTTGCTACACTACAGACGCTTACCGTGTTTAACAATTGTGGAACAATGCATTTGAAGGAAAATATGCAACCCGTGTTAAACCAAAGAGAACAATAGAAAAAGCAATTTTCTCTCTAGACTCATAATTTTAATTAAAACGCGTAAAAGTGAATGTTGTTAAAAAGTACCGTGTGAAAAGGGTGGTTTGAAATCCCCGATGATTTGAAATCTTACAATGGCTTTTATATTCTAGAAGTGACGAATATTCTCTTATTTTGAATATAGGTGAATTAATCCGTTATGAAAAATTGAGTATTATCCTTTTTTGTCTTTCGAGCTGTTAATAATGGACGAGTTGTTTGTTTCCAAATAGTACGCTTACGAAAGTCTCACTCTTTAGCGGTGTATCTCAAGATATATTATAATATTAGAGAAAGTGGTGATAGATACGATATAAAAGGAAGAGATTCGAAAGAAGAATCGGACGATGTGGTTGCGAATGCGATGAACGCCTGTCTTAATGGTATTCACTGAGAACCTGTTCGAGGATGAATGGGACTTAAGAATAGGATACTAACGCCTCACGACACCGCTGAGGATACTTTTGACATGGGACGGATTGCGAAGGACGGCCGGACGGAGTGGTCTCATTAATAACACGCCTTACCGAGTCTTCTCATAGAAAGGATCCTACGCGAATGCTATATGTACTGACGTTAAGTAAGTGTGTCATTATCGCGAGCAAATTTCGCATCACTATACAAGCACAATTAAATGCCAATTGCAAGTCTCCAAGCGTGATGTCAATTGCGTGATGTCTACATGAGACACATGGAAACAATGTAATCTCTGGGCTATACTTACTACCCTGTTATTACTATCCATGAGTATACACTGTCGTTAACAAAGAAAAATCGCTGTAATGGATCATTTTAGAGAGAAAACACTATACTATTACATTTGTCTCTTATTATATGGGATTTCTATTATAGCACTGATAAGTCTAAATGTAATACAGCGTCTTTCGTTTAAATTAACACAACGAAATATACGATTTTATACACTTGTGATAATATATAATAATTAATATAGTTATATAGGATTATAATGCAGGAACAAGCAATTTTGAAGACAATCAGATCACTCTATCAGCACATAGGTGGTCCATTCCTATTCGCATGGTTGAAGATTCGTCCTTCAGCGTGCCGAGTATTCACCACCCTGTCGACGAGGATTCCCCAATGGGGTGCGCGCACACAGAGAGAGAGAGAGAGCAACAATGTCGCATTAGCATTTTCAATTAGCGCACGGAACCTGCGTGTCAATTAAGACCGGTTCCGAGTGGGTTGTGGCCACGCACTGCTGCACGCGGAATCGAACACGTCCGAATGAGTAAAGCTGCTAGAAAATGGTTCGAAATAATTCCTCGACAGGGTTCACGGCACCGTGAGGTCCCTGAGTAGTGCGACTGTCAGCAGGCAGGGCCCGTTTGTCTGACAGGGTGGCCAGCCGCTTGAAAACCTTTCCTGCGGTGCGGGTCGCGGTTGATTTCAAGCGAAAAGATGCTGAGTTCCTGCATCGAGTCTCTTGATGCGAATTTCTCACTTGGTAAACGTCTGACAGGTAAGAACCTGCTGCGAAGTCAAGGAGGTTCTTCAGTGTTCATTTTCAAACTACTCTGTTGGAAATCTAAAGAACGATTCTGCTGACGTATATCAAATGGCATGGCTTAGGCCACGCTTGTATACATCACTATACTGGGACAACGAACACCCATTTTATCCTAGAACTAACACCTATGATTCATATGCGATGTTAAAGTAATCGCAAGAGCCAATTTTACAATGGTGGCGAAAACAAAACAGTGGCTGCTTCGGTGACTATTAATTTTCCACGTGGACGTTCTCTATGCTTCGTTCAATCTTCCAGTAAACATCAAACACCGATGCAACAGATAATCCACGATATATGTTCTGTTTGTTGCGGAACAAGGCGGAATATTGCGCTGGTAGCAGTTTTAGCTGGACGGGAACGCGTGTGATGAACGACTCAGCGAGTTTTCTGCTTAACGCGTTTAACCGGTTTTTTTTAAGCGACGCTGTCGCACTAATATATTACAAAAGTCGTTAGCTAATTGGGTTGAAATTTGTAGTTCGCTATGAAAACATTAGGGGCAGCCACGACTAAGGTGATTAGTTGTTTTTTAAACTACTTAATTGAGATGCAAACTGTTTGGATAGGAAAACGCTCGCTTTATCACTTTGGCAATTTTAGTGTTTGTAAAACTAAAATTACTTCTAACAAGTAAAGTTTCTTGTAAATATGGAATAATCTTACAGCATGTATGATAAGACAACTGTTGAAGAATGATTTCTTTTGAATGCTTTATTGAATTTGTAAGATAGGTATGCCAATATTTTTCATCATTGAAAACAGTTGTCTAGTGATATTTTCGAAAAAATAATGTCAAAGTAACTGTAGAATGGTAAGATAAGTTGAAGTGACGTGACGCGAGTTAAATATCTGGGATCCTCCTGCTGGTTACTGGAATCCCGTAGCATTATAAGGGTCGGAAGAAGCATAAAATCGTGAATGAATCCGTAGCTCGTGGGAAAATATTTCACGTCCCTTGAAAAGAGACATATAGACGTCGAGACCACTGTTGGAATGCACTTGCCTTCCTCACTCGCGGTGCATTGCGATTTCTTGTTCGCGCAAAGAACTTCGTTTCGTGACAGAGCGATCGAATCGCGGGACGACGACGATGTCTCGCAACATGCGTGTCGACACCGCCGAGGTCGTTACCTCGTGAGAAAGCCGCATCAGACCCCCAACTAAAGAGAACGGAATCCTTACTTTTGTCTTATGCATTTTCATTCTTTTCTCGCCACGGTGACAACTTTTTCTTCTCGCCCCCTCCCCCTCGAAGTTTTAACTCGTAAAATATAAACTCACTCAATTCGAACTATATGGTCGACCAAGAACTGCTTCACGCTCCGAAGAACACTGGAATACATATCTTTCGATAGTTGGCAATTTTACTAATCTGAAATTCTTAATACGCGGACTGCCTAATAAACTTTGTACATTTGTAAATTATTGTTTACTTTAGTTTAAATACAAGTCTAATTACATAATTCTGCTAATAAATATTTTTAACGCTATTAATTGCTCTTAAGCTACATTTCTCTGAATTATTATGCTATTTGCAAAGTTTTGATAAGTGTTCAAGTGAAATCGCCATACACGTGCAATGATATAATATATAATATAGCAATACCGTAACAATACTCTCGTGTTATTGGATTAATTCTCTACCCTTGTCAAAAGTGATAATCAAGAGCCGACTATATTAATAAATACTAATAACGGTCCTAGTGTTATTAAAGCGCGCAGGACTCATTTGAGTATAAAAATACCTAAATTTACGTTAGTGACAATCGATTATTATTCTTAAAATAACATGAAACAACCTTACCGGTTCTCAATTTGTTAATTGCACCACTGATGGGATAATATTAATTTTAAGTTATAATTGCATACAAGTTAGCGCGGTTACCGAGGTATTGCAATGCACAGCAGTATGCTGTCGGCCGATCCAATCCACAAAAACGCGGCAAATGTGGAAATCCAATTAAGATTCCTTGGCGCCACCCATTGCGACTACCACAACTAACACCATGTGACTTTGTGGCGCATACTGCTTAACATTTCTTCAATAACTATCCGCGTGCCAGTATCGTGACTTTATGACTTATTACGATACGCACTCGTCCTTCAGAATTTTACGACACTGTTTACGATCTTCGTTACTCGCTCTATTCAACCAACGTTGCGCGAAAATTGAGCAGCTTGTGCTTTTGGTCTTGGTTTGTTTCGGTTTGAATAGTGTATGAGACTATGTGAGTTATGAGAGCAAGAGCTTAAAATCATTGTAAAAATAAATGTTTGAAAATGTTTATTCTACTCAAGCTATTTTTATCTGTTCCAGCTGTTGTTACTGCTATACAAAGATTCTGAAAGGTTGTAAATTGAGTAACACCTTTATTCTGAGTATGTATATGTCTAACACAGTTGCTGACTATTGTGTCTTGTATCGTTTCATTAAAAGTAATCAAATAATGAATGACGAATTTATGCTTATTTCGTGAATAAAAGTGAACGTGGTAGTGACCAGATAAAACTGCCAAGTAGAAAAATGTTTAAGGTGCTTATAATACCACCTTTCGATTGATCGACAAAAATCCAACAAGCAGCTTTCTCTCCTCGCCTGCGAGAGCACGATTGTTGCGAATCAATCTTGGAGCGAGCCATTCGTGCCACGCGCGACCATTATCACGATAAATGTCGGTTACGCGAGCCGTGCAGGCCCCAATTAGGCTTGGTTTACTTATTACACCCGCGCGATACAGCGACGTCGGGTCGACGATGTCGATAAATAATTTTCCTTTATCTGTTGCCCTTCGACTACTCGCTAGCGAGTATTGGCCACTGTAAATCATTGCTCGACGTATGTCCAGCCTATTATAATAGCTACCAATTAGGCCTGCGACCCTATTGCCCGAAACACTAGGAAAGAGTGTTAACTATTCGACTGCCACACACTTCGACGTTGATAAGCCACTGTGAACTATATTAGTCAAGCCGTCAGTCGATGATGAAACGTTTCTGCTAACTGGGGTTCAATGCGAACGAGTGATTAATCTTTTCGAGGGTGCCGTTTCTTTTGCTTTTTTTTTCTCTCCTGGTGAACAACGTGCTCATTTATAGTTGCTGAAATGCAGTGTGAGCTATGCAATCTCGTTGTCTGGTTTAGCGACATGAACCATTTGTCGAGTAACTAATAAAGTTAACGAAAGGTAACTATTAGTATAAGATAGAGTTTCGGTTAGACACTTGTCAAAGGATTCGTCCATTAAGTATGAACAAATAATGATCCTTATATTATGTACCAATACAAATCTATCCTAATACAAATTATTTAATCTGTGAAAATTAAGAAGTATGAAACTAGAATGGGTTTGAGAATTAACTTATCTGCAGTTCGTTTTAATATCTTTGCTTTAAAAATAAAATAGAATTGTTTACTTGTTTTAAAAAAATGTCTATAAATAGATATAACTTTTTGCGACGTGTAATATTTTGTAGAAATTGCCTGAATGCACATGCATAGTATTCAGAATTCACAAGAAACGTGTGGAACAAGAGCATAACAAACCAGAACTTAGCACCTCTGGAAGGACATGCATTTAGCGATGACCATCACGGCCGGGTAGCTAAAAACAAGTTCCACCGACTTTTGTCACGACAATCGTACTTTTGACACTGATTTATGATTGTAGCATCAGTGAATCCTTGAGTTCACAGCAACCAGGAAAACGATCAGTTCTTCCTACAAGCGGAAAGGTGACTTGACTACTTTGCAATTTCCCTAATAACAGGTAAAGTTCTTGCTAAGTTGTACCTCGCGTAATAGCTAGTGATTAATACCACACGATCGGATCTCTGAACCTTCTGACTTCAATTTTCGCAAATTCTCGGGTCATATTGGAGTTTCACTCTTCCCACAACCTTACATTATTAATTTTCTTTTCCTTTGATCAAACGCTAATTGAGGTGGGAACTTTCTGGACGCATCAGTAAAAATTCTTTCTAATAATATCAATGATAGAATCTTTTAACTTAATTGTTGTTTGATTTTTTACAGTGACATGTTTGGGTTAATGTTGTTGCGAGACAAACAAATCAATTATAATATCACATAAAATTCAGTTTAATGTAATTGGTCTTAATATCGAAAGAAATTTATAAATTAATGCAAATGGTTCTTACGAGGACTCAAAGAGAAGACGAACATATACGTCTCGGAGTTTCAGGCTTACTTTATAACATAGATATCAGAAAGCTCAAGACTATAATTATATATATCGATGCACCAATTTATTCAAGTAACACATTACTTACTATTTGCCAAGCTGACATAGTAGAATTACTGTTTTGAAAAAATCTGCAGGTGCAAAGTGTTAATCGTCATCCTCGACGACTCTCCAATTACCTGATTCAAATATCACATCGCAGTGTGTTAAAGATCGTACTTGAGTGTTGCAACATGCATACACGCATGCGTTCCTGAAAGTGGACAATGAATATGGAGTAACTGGAGCGACTTACGCACCTGTCGTTTCTCGACTAACGTGTCTCAGCAACCAAGACTCACGTGTTAGTGATTTACCGGACAGAGGAGGTATTACCTACGTTTCCCAGATGCCGTTGACTAAGTAGACCAATTAGCACTGTCGTACACTATGGTAACAAAAGTTGTCGAACCGAGTGTTCGAAAGAGCAATAACGAACGATATAGGCAAGAGAGCAAAGAAGCTTAAGTGCGGTTTAATGTTCTGCGTTAAACCGAAGACGCTCGACGAGTTGTCACTCTCCCGCATGGCATTGTTCTTTAACGCGAACGTATGAAGGTTCGACGAACTCGTTCTCCTTTCATCTGTCTACCAGTTTTGTTTTTCACTCACCGAGCTCCGCTCTGTGTGTTAGCTCTTCTTACTCCAGCTTGAGAAGCTCATTTTTCTACTTCAACTCACGCGATACTTCGCAGGTACTTCACGGCTAATCCTAAGAACTCTTCTTGATCTTTAGTTTCTCTCGCTATTTACGATAAGATACATACTGCATTCTTTTGCTAATTTTGGATTTGTGATATAGCATAAATTAAAATTGTCTGCGCGACAATTGGTATTGAGATCTACAGAGGCTGATACATGAATATTGTAATCGAACAATGTAAGGATCAGATCATTTCACAGTCTAGTATACAAATGGGTGAGTGAGCATTATGCTACGCAAGCACAAGTACTCGCGTGACCTTTAGAAACAATGCCGCAAGCACCGAGAACGGATAAATACGCACGTTTGTTGCTCGCTTGTTGAGAATATCACGATCGCACAATGGGACTCTATTCGTTTTTCTATTTGATTACCGACAACCTGACGCCCTTAGAGTCGCTGCATTGTTTCTATGAGAATTCCTCTAGGCATCTTAAAATATGTCGCTGACAGAAAAATCACCACTCTTCGCACCTCTCAAGTGAAATTCAAAAGTGCTGTATATGGATTAAGGAGTATACGACTAAATTCAACATTTTCTTGTGTAATAGAACTTTAACGTCTCTCAATAGGTCTATAGATTTATCTTCCGACAGATCTCACAATAAGACGGAAATAATGAAAATCGAAGAATGACGCGACTCTCTTTAACCGATTGCATAATTCGGGTATTTCTAAAAGCCTTGAGAAATATTGTTTCTCAATTGGTTTGTCATTAGTGTTTCGAGCAATTTGCAAAATATGCACGAAGATAATTTAAAAATAGAGTCTGATGTCATTAACCAGCAGTATGTAGCATATTCTAGTCCCGATGGAACAACTCTGTGATGTATACTCAGACGTACTATTTGTCAAGAGTAATAACATAATCATAAATCGTAGCACGCGAACCAACGATCGTAATAAGGGAAACCTCCGGGAGACAGGTCCATATTTAGAGAAACCAATACAGAACAGCGTGTTCCACACGCGAGACCATATGTATTTGTATCAGGGAAGGAATTAATCCTACTTTTTGTTCGTTGGACCGCTCGAAAGAGAAATGAGCCGCCTTGCGATGAAAAACGAAACTCTAGCTAGTCGCTCACGATATTACACGCTAATGTAGCATGACTCTATGCCTCGAACTCGAGTGAATAAATTTATGAAATTAATGTCCTTCGAGATATGCAGAGCTAGCTTATTTACTTTATCAGAGTCCCCAGCGTGGCCATAAATAATAATCGCAGCGTCGTGCCGTTAATTAAATGGCAAAGCAATCCGTCACGAAAAATTCAAACTGGTACTAGAAGTCTATATTCATCATTTTCTATTGAATTCTCAAAGCATCAGGATTTAAGGGTTCGCAAATAACCGATAATGTTCTTTACTTACGATGATCGATATTTACTTGGAAATTCGACTGGACTAACGTAATGACTAAAGTTTAGGGTCTTTGGTACAATGGGCAACGTCAGCTGGTGAACCATTAAGAGTCCACCATTACTAACGCGTGGAAACCGATGCAAAATTACAGCGAGTGAAACGATGAGCAATTAGTCAAATGGATTATTATACGCGGCGTATGGTGGTCCGTTTGGTCTCTGAAGATGATCGATCGACCAGTTGAAAACGATTTCGTCGCTGTTTCATGCCTCTCTCACGCGCGCGCCCCGTCTACCTCGTCCACTCGCTTCGTCCTGCGGCCGGATTAACTGGTTTTCAGAAAGCATTTTTCCCGTGGCTCAATGCCACGAACGAAAGCCACCGGATTTTTCTGAGACCGCTACGTCGTCGCTCTGGCTGTCCTCCCTCTCGATCGTACCAACCGAGTTGTCCTGTACACGTAAGAGGACTTCTCATCTCTGTTCATTGGGAATAATCACTTTGGAGATTCCAAGGAAAATGTGCAGACTGAATGTCTGGGAATTGCGTGTCTCAAACTTGCCAGTTCCTATGGCGTGAAAGAATGCCGAAGGTTTCGTATCGACGACCAGTTTATAACGAGATTGTGGAAAAACTCCTTGGGGCAGATTTTATGGATCTTTATAAAACGGTATATAGACACTCTATGCCTCTATGCGGAGAACATTCCGAGCGTGTGGCTAACAAGTCGGCGATTGCACCAAGTAGTAAATAGAGAAATAGTAATTTATAGTCTGACTATTCCGGCTCGGTTCTCCTTAATTAGGTGCTAATACACGTTTATCCTACCATGGATTTATGCGCGCCCCGGATTTCGATCGTTATCCCAATCAGAAAGGTTAATACATCAACCCCTTTCCGTGAAATCACTTTGATTTTTTGTCCGCCAGTATTAAAATTCGAACGAAAATTATAGTATAATTCTGCAAGTTTTAATAAATTGGGCGTCAATTTAAAAGTTATTGGGATAATTTTCTTGCAAATTGATCGGCGCAGAATGGAGAAATAAATGAGTGGATTAATCAATTCGAGTGAGTCCAAGGGTAACTACCCTTTCGAAAGTTGTCACTTCTTTCGAACAACAAGCGGTGTTCCACTGACTAATGGAAAGGATGCAACGAATTATATCTGGAGTCAGAGCCTAAAGCAGCGTGGCGCCTCCAGCTTTTTTCTGACGTTTCTTTCGAGTGCAGTTACCTCTCTCATTAACGAATTGACGCGGTTGACGCTCGTCATCTCTCTCACCGCGTCATCGACGAAACGAGGCCACTCTGCCACTTGGGATTTTTTTTCAACCGACACAAAGGACTGCCTTTCAAAGCTGGCTTTGGTTAAAGCTTGTTATGCCTGAGATAAAGAGTGGAAATAAGCAGTGGCTCGTTGTGATAATGGAATTTGGTTAATTGCGAACGCAACAACTGGAGCAACTGAAAAATGAGGAAGATTCTTGCCAATTTAGTGGAAGTACTGTATTCTTTTCCATATTTCAATAGCTAATATGTCAGTTCTTACTAAAAATCCCAATTCTAAATAATATTCGAAAAACTTTCACGTAATAATGCAAACCATAATTGTATTCAAAATCATATTTTAGAAATATTCTTATTTTGAGCAACAAAATTGACATGACAAAAATAAATCTGCACATCAATCCATAAGAGTGATAAAATGCAGCAGAAACATCCTTGAAGAAATAAGCAGGCACCATTGAAAATGACTTCGTAATCAAGAATCGATATTACTTGGCTCACATTGGGGAGTCGAGTTTCTTGCGAGCTCCCCATAGCAGAGACTGATTTCGCCTAGTCAAGGCATCGATTTGTCAGCTTCCATTCTTCAAGGTTGCAGCCGTTTATCCGCTCGATCAGCGTGCCGACGTTAGCTTCGTGCATCGAGAAAAAGTCCGGGGGAACCGCTGAATCATGGTTCACTCGAAAAAGTGCAATCCGTTGATCGAGTCCGGCCCAGTACTGCTAGCAGACCACAACAGCACGGCGCGCTGGCTCGTGAGTCACGTGCAAACCCATCTAGACTGATGTAAACTCGCGTAGGGCACCAGTGGTGCCACGCGAGGTCACGCGACCTTCTCAAACGTCCAAGTAGCCTCGGCATCAACCTGACGCGAGACTGGCGGGTAATCTTCGAGTATTCAGACATTGAAAATTACGCGAGCCTAACGCCTAGCCGTCAATTATAACTGGCCATTAAAGAGTCCCCGGTTCGTCATAGTGTAATCTTGAAAATCTCATTCCATTAGGTTTTTACGTACGAAACGTTCGAATTTTGAACCAATCTTTATCCAGACCGTAACTTTAGCGAAAAAGAGAGCTGTAGATGCTTGAAAAGATAGGAATCAGCAAAGTTTTAATGGAAAGCTCTAGCAATAAAGTATTCGAAGATTCCGCTGATCCAGATCGCAATTGAAATCTAGCAAAAATCAACGAGTACGATCGTGTAAATCGAAAAATGAAGATATTCATAAAATTATTTTCAACTAAAAACGTATGAGAAAAGTCCTATTATACATATAATGGTGCATCTAATATTTGTCTTGGGGTCAAGTAAGGGGAGGCAAAAGTCTTTCGATGGGTGGTCGTTTGGCTATGATAGATTTAGGAACGAACGTGTTACCACCGCCTCCGGGTATAACGTATTTTGAAAAGGTCCACACACTCTCGGTGGACTCGAATCGCGATAATTAGAGGGCCGAGCCACACGATGAAGTTGCAATCTGCAGACGCCTACCACCGAGTGAGTGGTTCCTGCCCGGGAGCGGAGTACCAGAGTTTATCGGTGACAATCGTTGCTGGATTGTTCCCCAGAATCGGTTGGATTATTCCCCTTTCATAGTCATCAGAGTCGTTTTGTTGGGTGGACCCTCTTGCGAATCGGGTGCGCGCACGATAGACTCCAGACACAAGGGGTGCGAGGATCGAGAGCCGATAGGGCGATTGATAAATGGGGAATCGATGGATGCAGTTCCGCTACTGGCAACCGACTTGGCCACCGTCATAAACAGCTGACCACGTTTCGGTAACATATGGTCCTACAATATTCCCAGCGCACATCGTCCTTACTGGACACCGGACATTGCCTCTCCATGATTTTACTCTTGCCTCCCTACCCCTTCGAACGCACCACTGGATCCCTCGACGCAATGCCTGGATCCTCTGGGGCAAAACTAATCCCTTGAGCAAAGTTACGTTGAAAGTTTGCCTGACCGAGTAGACGATAAAAAAAAAAATAAAGGGGGAAATAATTAAATTGTGCTTGGGTAATATATCTTAATGTTTTTAAGGTTTAAATTAAACATCATAGATTTAAGATTCGAAAATAATACCGCAATAATCCTTTTTGGTGAAAATAAAGATTACTTTGTACAGATTGCGAACGGGAGTGTAATACTGTATCTCGAAAACTGGCTGTGATTACAGATTGCATAAAAATATAGACGTAAACACGCAATGTAAGTGAGTTGCAATTAGGTTTTCGACGAATCTTATTTTCTTGTCGGTTACTTTTCATTGACTCGGAAGGTGCATGCAGACGCGTTTACAGGAAGATGTAATATCGTAGAGAGAAGCGCGGACGGAGTCCGTAACTTCTGCCCATCGAGTTGAATATACTTAAGTACTATGCAAATCAAATGGCAGTGACTTTGCGAGGTGTACTTTTGCACGAAACTTCCCCAATGCGGTGCGAATGGGCAGTAGAGCTCCCTTAATAAATCGCAAATGTAGTACGCCCGTGAATCATGTATTTGCATATCGCGAAAGTATATCCGTCATAAAATTCTGACTTTCATTACGCGGATACAAATATTCTGTACACCGACAGAATATTAAACATTCAACTATTTAATCATTTAAATTCGCCATTGCACCGGTATTTCTCGAATCATGCACCAACACGCTTAAAAGTGTAATTTAATTTCGTGTCAGTCTTTTATATTATTACAATATTCGCCGTTTTTACAGTTTACGTCCTATTCGATTTTTTAACATTCGAAACACCATAATATTTATCACGTTGACTTGGTGTTATATAGATTGTTTCTTATCGATGAAAGAAAGTTGGAAATTTGAACTCGTATTCGTGAAAGTAATTTGGGTTGGAGAAGGCCAAGACGAAGCAACCTCTCAAATTTTCTCTGCTCCCGCTTCCAAACCACTTTCTTCGCGAACTGAAAAGCGATACTCTCGCGTAAGAACTAGATGTGCTCGTCGAACTTTGTTCGACGAAACGTATCGTGTTTCGATGTAAAGCTACAATAGCGTTCAGAACTTCTCATTAAATTTTTGAATTCCTGGAGCTGGTGAAATTTTCCAGGTTATTGGACATGAAAAAAGCATGTTATTTGGCCGTAACTATTTTACGCAAATCTGATAATATCCATTCTGCTTCAGTAATTCAAACGGACACTATACATATGTATAATTATGCTGAAAGCATGTAAATAGAACTATTTAGCTGAGAATCATGGAAAAATATCTAGTATAAAAAAGACTTATTGTTAGACTCTGTGCACTCTGTTATCAGTTTCTAGCATCTCGCAATCTGCTGCCCCGAATGCGTAATAATCCAATTTCAATTTCGCGTCATCTTAATTGTAAATCTATTTCGTCACAAAGGGGATAGTTTCGCGATTAATCGGCCGATATCAGAAACGTTGTCATACTTTCATTATTATCATCATGATTTATTGTGTCGCTACTGGTATCGGTAGGCTCTGGTTTCTACAGTCTACAAGCAGGATCCAGCTGGGTCCGTTCACGCGAAACCGGCTTATCGGTGATTCTCCGTAATGAGAGTGGCTTTCGTTGCGTGCCGAAATGCGAGACTTAGACTGCTCCAAAAATAAGTGGACAAGTTGACCGGAGCACCGGCGGATCGAGGACCTCCAGGAACAAGTAAAACCTCGGATATTTATAGGCTTGACGCAGGAGACACGATTACAGAAGCTCTGACTATTCTCAGCGGGAAATTAGTCTCGGATAGTAAAAAAATCTTTTCCTTCTTTTTACATGAAATTCTGACAAAACTAACAAACTTCTGTACTTCTACTTAATCTGTATCGTATAATTAATTGGATGACAGTTTTTAATATCTTCCAGCAAGTTTCCGACAACTTTATAATTTATACGTCTACTAAGCTTATAAAGTGAATCTTAGTATGCAAATGAATACCGAAAAATTTATTGAGAAATTATTTCGAATCCGTCCTCTCCGTTCTATTTTACTTTATTGTACCACTTACCCTGAATGGGAAATTAATTTCATTCACTAAATAATCGTGACAAGTATCTTGCGAATCTTGTATGACCGAGTTAAATTGGTACGCGCCCTGATCGTCTTATAGGATGTCATTGAAAAAATCCTGCAACATCTCGAGGTAGCAATGCGGCTGGACAAAGTGTCACGACGCATAAGAAGAACCTGTATCTCTAGGAGGCAATTATATATTCATATCGCTCGAAGGAAAAATCATGTGGAAAACGGTACCTTCAGGCGCAGCGCGATAGCTCGCATAATTTATGAATCGGTTCGCGAACAGCGCGACTCGAAATGCCAGTTGGAACTCGCGCTAATAGCGGAGGATTGCACCGCATGCCAGCGCGATAAATTTCACCGTGTGCCAATTAAGTCATATCAATTTAGGCCGATTGCAGTCGCTGGATCCAACGGTTCGATTAATTCGTGATAAATCGAAGCGGGCATTTGGTGCGCTGGTGCAAACGACTGGTCAGGGAAATCACCGCAACTCCGAGTGGATTTACACCACATTGGCTCTCCTCAGGCAGATATTACTGGTGCAGAAGTTAATGACCGAGTACTACAGAGCTTTAAATCTCTTACGATGCTGCAGTATTAGCTTTTACACTTTTGAGCAGTACGCTATACTTTGGCGACCGATTCTCGAGAATTGGACGATTGCCCAATGACAGTGTTCCCATATCGCGAACAGTGGCTTACTGGCCAACACGGACCCAATGACCGAAGAGAGTATATGTTTATCCTTGGTTAACACGTTGACTATCATCCTGGTCACCCGTGACCGACACTGATATAGTTGACGATCATTTTCAATTCTTTTTTGCGATTTTCTTCTGAAAACCATAGTTTGTCATCGACTTTTCACATAAACTTCGAGTTGAAAAAAATTGGAAACAAAGTCAAGACGTTAATGTATTTTCGAGAAAATCTTCCTGAACTTTGGCACCACTCACAGTGGACGTTTGTTTTTCACTAGAGTCACTTCTTTGATGTGGACCGGTTTGCAACGAGCCAAGAGACTCGCTTCTAAGCTGGATAACAGTTTGAACACTGTCAATGATATTCTACCAGCACGAGAACCTATTCGCTGGTAATGAGCCACGCGATAATTAAAGTGTTAACCGGCTGCGGTTTTCTCTTTGTAACGTATATGCCTGTTCGGGCACTAGTGGATAAATTGGCTGCGGCCGTACAACCGCTGATCAAGGCCTGCTATTTTTCGAATGATCGAATCTATGGTTCGTGCAAAGCGCAAGCTCCGATCGCTCGTTACAGAGATTATGATTTTTCTCTCCTTCGTTATAAACCGTACGCATTATCGCAAACAGAACTTTTAACTTTGACTGCTAATGTATCGGGTGATTTGGAAATAGGTAGTCAATCTCTCGTATCGTATTCTACTCTATCTAAAGATGAAAAAAATCAGATAAAGCGAAGTCTAGAAGTTTTCGCCTTCTTATATAACTCCAAAAGCATTATCCGTACAAGATCGTAAAAGTTCGTGAAATTACGTGAAATACGCAATACTTAGACTTGGTTAATATATTGATCGCCAAACCGATCTCCAACTGGAGAGAGAACGATCACACTACTTTAATTGAATTAGAAACTTTGGCGAAAAATAGTCTAATCGTACTTCTGAAACATTTTATATTAGGGTTAATCGAGTCTGTATCATAATTAAATTTGATCAACGATACTTGTAAAATATATGGCAACCTGTTCGCTTAATGAGTTTCTTAATCTTAATTTACCGCGTTATAAATTATTAATCTATGACTGCCCAAGGATATTTCGTTCCAAACTGATTTGTAGAAAAAAGTACTGAATTTGACATTGACGAAATATCTTAAAAGCATTTAACGCCAAAGGGTCGAAATCCTCAGAAATAATAATGTATCATTCACCTGATGTCAACAAAATATGCTTTCATAAAGAAACTGCGTTTGCACAATTCCATTCCTCGCCACAAAGACGCGCACTCACCTGCGCAACTTGATCCACCTAGCGCACAATTATACCGGTTTCTGTGTCAATACGCGATCGCAATTCTACGCGAGAAGAAAAAACAGCAGATAGCAAATGATCTGGCTCCGGTAACAGGCTGTTTGCAAACGAACGAACCGCGCGCGTCTACTTAATCTTAATCAGGCGCAAATCAATTCTCGGTCGGACGGTTGCCTCCACCTAGAGTAAACGGTAGAACTTTTCAATTTGGCGTATGCTAATAACGCAACACAATCGCATTCGCAAGACTTTAAGAACAGAACGACAAAGCCGCGTCTGACGATGAAATGAGTCAAGGAAAAACAGGAGTCGCGGACTCGCGAGTCACGTCGACCTACACGCGCGACGATAGAGAATGTTTGCTCCTACGCGTTCGAAGCAATGCAAGTGGAGTTTATAGAAGCGACGCGATAAGTCATGGAATCGGCATGAGTTCGCGCTCTGCTTTCGTCTGGAGCATTAATAAATCGACGAGGATATTAATTGCACCGATAACTCCTCTTAATGTCTTCCTAGTGGTCTGTTCACGGACAAGAGGCTATAGTATAATTGTTTAACAGGCAGCACGATTAAATAGGCTAATAGCGATCGACTGGAACATCGATCACTGGTTCTTCGATTAACTCACACAATACGCGCTTCGCATAGATCATCTTGAGTCAATCGTAAATTACAAGTTATCAAAAGGCTTGGGCGTGAACTCTCTCGTGTCTAAGAGATGTAATGGTGAGACTGTATCACTCGCTTACCGATAGTAATTGCTCGCTTATCTGGAAGGTGTCCTTTGCCTCCGAGGTGTCTTCTCCTTGAGCTATGCTTCGGACACCTCACGATACAGACACATACTCGCGTCTGGTGATTCTAATCATAGTGATTAGAACTGCGCTGGAGAGCCAGCTCAATCACCAGAGATATCCTTTCTTTCGCTCGAGTACTGGGCAATAAATCTGCATTATCGGACCACGGCCATCGTAATATGCTATTACGTACATTAACCCAAGTGACTTCGCGCGCACGGGACACAGAACACGGAGAGGGGATGGGCAAAAACTCTCACCCGGGGAAACTCTCGACCGATTAATGAACACATCAAAAACTCGTTTCTAGAGCCGTGAAAATGATAAATGGAACAGCAGGCTGGCATGCGGAGCACGATATTACAAGGCGAAACCATGGATAAGTCAGGGTGAAAAGGAAGATTTTACAATTAGGAAATGTTAGCATGAATAGCAGCTCAATGATCGACCGGACGGACAGGCCGTTTAGAGAAGAAATTACCTTGTTACGGCTTCGGAAGTCGCTGCCAGCCGAAACTTGAAAGCACTTTTTCTATCTTTCTCGAGTTTCTTTATCTTGTTGGTTGAATGGCTGTATTAAGGGAAGATTAGCTTGTCGAGGGAGACATCTATAAAGACCCGCGACCCGAAAAGAGATATCATTAGAGATAAAATCGCATCGTAACACACCCGTAGACCAATCTTGTTCTCGCACAGGGTGGACATTACAAAGGTTCTGACTCATACTTCGTACATATCTAATATATCTATTTATATCTAGGGTTCTAAGGGCTGGCCATTGATCCGGGAAGAAATATATGCAAGTGTAGTGTTCGACTGATACGTTTGATGGTTCCTTGACATTAGGGTGCTGCTGAAATCCCATTATACTTGATTAACAGATAAATCACTTTGGAACGGATATAGTTCTACCTATACGATCCCTAAGTTATTCTGTTCTCTTTTTGAGTCGTGTTTTTCGTGTCCTACACTCACATAAAAACTCGAATACTAATTTGTTCAAAATTTCAATTTCTTCTCGAGAATCTCTTCTTCAAGAAATCGTGCCGAATAAGCAATAATTCGCGTCATAACTCGTTTTCAATAAAACCAAGATGTGTCTCAAAATTTGATTCATTGATCAAATACATTTCCACGCGCCTAAACAATACTTTATAGCATACGTTCTTACTTGTACTATATTTTTACTAACATTTCCACACAGTCATTCGTATGTTCCGTGGTTTCGACACGAGTATTTGCGCTGGAATCTCTATTGCGTTGTCAGAAGTTGCGTTACATGGAAATTGATATTGCATTTTCTCTTGGGAGGCTTTGAATCGGCGGCATAAAGCGCTCGAGTGCTCGCAACGCGAAACTTCGTCTCCGGTGTAAAGAACGATCCTACAACTGTTCACCGGAGCGTCATTATTCCGGACTAAATGACGACGACTATTGCACCGCGCGTCCATTACTGTCAGGAACTAATATCCATAACAAATAAACAAGTGACAACAGTCAGCGAGCGCACAATTGTCACTGGCGGGACGTGTATGACGAAGGAGAAAACTCATACCTATGGGAATCGGCTTATTACATTCATGTCAGTGAAACAATAGAGATATAACTCCGTCAAGGGATATGAAAAAAATTGTGAAATCACGAGCATGCGAGAGACGCGATAGAAAATAGCTGATGGTTTCACGATACGATTCAATCGTAGTCAATACTTTTAGATACAACATTTTCAAATCAACAAATTAAATAATGTATTTGTCGAGTTAATATGCAGTTAGAATTCATTAGTTTGGTGATTTAGCAATTTTAAGGAATTTTAAAGGATTGTGTGCTATAAAAATAATCGATGGAATTTATTATAAATTGCTGTATTTCAAATTTCGAGCTATTTTAATATTTCAAACTACGATGACATTCCAATTCACTAAAAATATGATATAGGTTTCATCCTGCCGTGCCTCAAAGAGTTAAACCATTGAAATGTGTGTTTGAAGGAATCCGACCTATCCGGAGGTAGATACACACACCTTTTCGGAGATTTCATTCCGACACAATTTCTCTTGGACCCTTGTCCACGACCCTCTAGATCCTAGAATAGAATGTCTGCTTTGCCTGGATGAATGGATTTACGTGGAAGTTGTGCCACTCAATGGATAAATATGACATTTGACGGGTTCTGAAGAAAAATCCACGTCGTCCGCTGGCCAACAAAGCCCTCGAATGCTCCACAATCGCTGTGTCAAAAATTCTGAATACCTGTCCGAAAGAATTACTCCGAAAAATTGGGTTTAGAAATCCTTCGCCGGCATTCAATCTATTTCGCGACAATGGCTTGAAACTTACTCAACAAAAGTTGAACTTTCGATCTCTACCATGAAACTGCATTGTGCTTGCATATACGTTTATTCGATTCAGTTTTAAAAATCTCACTTAAACATTCAAAACTGTCATTCTCGATGCAATATTTTCCATTGATAAGAACTGGATCCCAGACAAATATATTGTTTTTTAATGCAATGACAATGCTCGTTTAAGACACAATGCATCAAGCCCTCTGAAGGTCGCACAGAAGACAAAGCACGAACCGAGAGACCGAATAAATATAAACATGAAAGCCAGTGAGGCGGACGATGGAAATTCCTTTGGCAAAGTAGCCTTAAAAGAATGGTTAAATATCTTACCAGGAGACACTTTTAACGGCAAGTCGAAAATAACCGATTCTTCCTTGGAGTCTTGTCACCCTTATAAATCCGAGCGACGCCCCGTCTGGTCGCTCGAAATCTACGAGACACCCAGAGTATCCTTCCTGATACGAATCACATTCCTCCTGTGATCGCTGTACCGTGAGTATTTGGCAGTTGTATTTATAAGCGTAGAAAAAATCGATAAAGGAATGCAGTAGGGTGGGTGCTGCAAATTTTTTGATATCAGACGACTCGAGAAAGAAAGAGAGAAGAGGCGAGTGAAAGTGGGTACCACGAAGCAGGAACCAAGTGATGAGGAGAGTGTATACGAAAAAAGTACCCCAAAAACTGCTTAAACGCTCGAGATATTCGTACTGCCACTTGAAGACTTTCGTGGGAGACTTTCGTGGGGCACAAAAAGTAGTAACGGTGGTGGGGTTGTGCCCGTAGTGATTCTGGTGCCAAAATGAGTGGTGCAGTCAGCTTACGCGCTTACTACTTAAGACCTTCGCGTTCAAAACACGCTTCGACTGCGGCCACCACCAACTGCTAACGACCGTAGCTACTCCGCGCCCAACTGCTTTTATTTTCTTTCGGAGAATTTTCGCGCGAGCAGCAGCGAATTTTTGGCGAGAGGAAAAACGTGTGGAGAAATGGATTTCGGACGGTAGAGTGGGGGTTGAATTCTTTTAGCGATTCGGATGCCAAGCGCAATATCGTTCGGCAAATTGGCTGTATAATTAGGGTCAAGCCCTCGAGTAAGGTCACGCGGAGACCTTGGTCACGCCTCGAAATGTTCCCCATGATACGCATCCGAAACGTGCCTTGACGCAATAATTCAGGGAAGGAATGCCCGTGGAAAGTGAACCATTTGCTTGATATATCGCTTTACGCGTGTTTCGAATGCACGAGGGAATGTCGCGATACTAATATTCTTGGTGGTTTTAATCTACGGTCGCAGAGAACCGTGAGAATTCGGGAATTTCGGATATTTCACGTATTTAACGCCATCGATCATTCTTTAGTGACACCGAGTTATGTATGTACGCTTTTTGCATTAATGGGACAAAAAAAAGCAATATACAATATACGCTCCAATTTCTATAATTCTAAATCATAGATATGACAAAATAAAATGGTCTAAAGTCATAAATTCAAGACACAGAAGTTATAAATCTTCCATAATGTTATTCATAAATCTGCAAGCCTTATAAATGAATTTATTTGAAACAATTTCTGGAATAGTAGTGAACACCTTTTGTATCCATCTACCCATTAAAGAGGAATAACGAGGAGTATGAGTAGTCCTTAGGGGTGAGAAGCTCATTAAGGCACTCTACTCCACGATTTACGGAGTATCATGTCCGACGCAATTTAAATTACATGATTAATGGCTGGTGCATAGTTCTCAGTCTCGCGCGACATTTGGAAAAGGACTACAACCGACTACATCCTTTCGTTCCATTTTTCATATTCCAATTACAGCTACTCTGGAGAAACCCGAGCAAAAAGGAAGCGTTATTAAAATCCTATTAAAGTTTTGATTTAATTAAGCAACCACTCAGTGTCTTATTATACAAAATTCCATCCAATTTCTACGGTGCTCCTTACTTGAGGTCAGTTATTACACTGTCCGTCCGTTGCTTGATTCATATTCAAAAGCAATTTATTATACTACTTAATAACGCCACTCTGTTATACAGCGCGCGACACGTGGGCGAGCGCAATTCCGCGCAGCACTTATGGACGGATTTTAGGAAAAGGCGTCGTCACATCCTGCTTTCCGTCTCTTGACTCTCGGACTACAAATATCCACGCAGCTTTCCTTGTCACTTATATCCCACTAAATCCTGCTAAACGTCAACTTTCCAATAAACCAATTGGCGCAGACTTTGAATCGCTCGGAGTCCCAGGAAATGTGACATTTTGCAGGAGCAACTGGTAAGCGATGTTCAGTGTGGAGCCAGCCAGATGGATATTGCTCTGACGGCAACCACAATGAAGCACCATGGGCGGTCCAAGCCTAACTTACGGCCATGGGAACCATCAAATGGAAACTAACACCTACGGTGCGAGAACACTGGGCCTCTTGGCCCCACCACTCGCCCTGGCCGAATCTACATACGATATCGAATTTCCTCCCGAAACAAGAGTAATGAATTAAGAAAACTCCAAAAGGAACGAAGAGAGAAATACAGAGCGGTAAAGTACCATTCGGCATTTAGATTTCGGTTCCTGCAGTGAACCATGTTGTAATAGGACTGTGGTGAAGAGCAATTCGTGGGCGTAATGTTCTCAAATACTATCGAGGAGTCTATCGTGACATGTGTTTCGTCCAAAGCACTCGTCGTTATGTCCAAATCCCCTCGAGCGCGTCTTTCTCTCCCTCTTTCTTCCACGCGAACCTGTCATTCTAATTTGTGACCGGATTATCCGCGGGCCGGGCAAAAAAGGAACTAAAAACGGATGGTGGTTCTCCTCTGAGCGAAAGACCTGGATAAATACTCTCGAGGTACAAACCAGCAGGAAGCGATCGAAGGATGAAAGTACATACTGTCAGTCAAAACTTCAATCGTATAAGACGATAAAGACATTTACTATCGATCTTTCTCTTTCTCTCTTCTTTATTCGTTCTTTCTATGGTTCGTTATGCCGATGCAACGATCTAAAGAAGATAGAATGCAATCAGTCGTATCGAGGGAATCAGGCACGTAAACCGCTGTGGCCAAAGAAGATGAGCAAACACGAATCTCCCAAGCCGCTTACGATGTGACTTGGCCGAAGATCAAGGCGCCGATATCTATAAATAGCAACCGTAAACAATTTAGTAATGAGCGATGGGTGCCTGCTTGTCGATACTGCTCAGGGTCCGCTACGTACTACAATTCGAAGCATCAGCTGAGCGATTGATCTCCGATTCATTAAAAAGCTTGACTCATAAGTGATCCAGCTTTCATAGCAGAACTTAAGATGAGCCAGAAATAGTCGGAACAACCTACTTTTAATTGCGTCCAGTTAATTATTAATCCAATATGAACTCATTGATACGTTAAATACAGCAGGTTAGATTGTTCACTAGATCTTCTTTTATTCAAGCTGCTGTTGTTTACTTCTGTACAATTAACTTCAGGAAATCGTAGGAAAGTCTGAATAATATTAAAACGTTATGTGCGTGAGGTTTTTTTTTAATACGTCACGAGCGAGTACGTAATTGCATACAGTCTCGAAGATAGTGAAGTCTGTTTTACTAGTCAGTTATATAATTGCACGATACCGATGCATACTCAGAAAACACCCGACTCGAATTTATTTCCACCAATGCAAAACAATTGGGATGGTGAGATATGCCGCACACGGGGAATGTGAGTCTGGCAGGAAAATAAGCTACGAAACTTTTATTGCCAGACAGTATCAGTGTTGTCGAAGCCAAGAGCAATGCCGCCAGACAAGGACGTCGGTCGAGGTTCGAGGATAACTTTTCCAGCATCGGGATAACACTTGGCTGCTGTTGACTTCCGCTTGGCTCCCCATTTGGAAATTCAACTTTGTTAACTTCGCGAAAATTACACTATGCACCGACAACAATCCGTGATTTCGATGCTATTCAAGTTCACGCTTCGTCTGCGGAACCCCGTAATTACGTCTCGCCCGACAGTAAGAATACGCATATCACCGGTGAATTTCTCAGATTTTGTACCACGGCTCGTTCGTGGACTCGCACAAGTCTCCCACTACATGTAGCAACCGGACCGTGTATCCACGAATCCGAGAGTGCTCGCGAAAGTCTACTAAAACCAGATTGTTTAGATGAAGTTCAACTGTTAATTTAGGAGTAAGCAGCACACGTATTTCTGTGGATGTTGTTTTTCCATTATCACTTTATTGACGAGTGATTCACTCATTAGTAACGCATCAACTATTGCCAATTTTCTACTGGGCACTATGAATTTCAAGTTAATGCTATTTTCCACCTATTACATACCTTAGTATTATCAATAATTTGCCATAATATTTCATCGCGTAATAATATTTAGTGTAATATCGATCGCGCTTCAAATTACATTAAAAAAGAATCTGAACAAATAACTTCCTAAATTGGAGACTGCCCAAAAATAATGCAGGTGACAAACAACCTGTGGTAGAAGAAAGTTCGTACCATAGCGACTGACTCTTAACAAGCGTCATTGCTGGAGAACTATTCCACGAACTACGTGGTCGCAGTGGATAGGTTTAAACAACAGTAAAACGAAGAAAGGCCGAGGTTTAAGATGTTCACGGGCAAATCACCTTTACACACGCGCTCTGTGTATTTCCAGCGACTGTTTATCCCTTTGAAATATCAACCTAGTGTCCCCATTTTGCGAATATACTCGCATATCGTGTAGAAGTCGAAGCCCGAATCGCGCTCGACACCGAGTCATTCACGATCCGTTCTCAATAACTCTAATAGATATGACTAGTCACAATTATCATGCTAGAAAATGGGTTTAAAGTATACTATTTACTATGTATTCATGTTTAACATCTCTGGATAAAGCTTTATCCTCAAAACGAATCAGGTAGGATGGTTCCATCTTAATTACCAGAATTTTGCGACTTCCAGCGGAAATTGAGGACGAGTAGCGTCGCGTTAATTAGTACGAGTTTTCGCCGATGAATCGGCTACGACCTTCTACTGGGATTAAGCCGGAAAACTGCTCGCGTTTATGAGACGCGGCGGAATTTCTGCGGCGCGATGCAGGTGGAAGGTAATTTCGGTCTCTCAACAGGAATGCGCGTTAGGGATCAGTGCCGCGAGTCAAACACCGATATCGTCGTGCTATCGAGTCTTCAACAGCGGGAAATGATTAGTTGAGATGATTTGCATCCACTCACCTAATGCATCGATCAGATGAAATTTCCAGAGTTCGACAGCTGCGAATGATCCCACTGTGTCTTGATACCAATGAATTACTGAAGTTGAAGCGTCCGCGTCGTATGGATTCTTTCTTAAGTCACATCAAAAGACAATACATTTCTCTATTGCATTGTCGATCACGCGTGGCCTTTAAATGTTCCGATGCAATTAATTATCGCCCGCAACGACTAATAATCTGTGCGTTTTGAGGAAAGTTGTCGGCTTCGCTTTCCGTGAGTTCAAGTTCCTCTTGAAAGTGGAGGCAGTGGTTTCGTTTCGATAGATGATGAATCGCTGGGCGACATGTGTCATAAATGAGATAATTACCGCCTGGCGTGTCTTGGGTTACTGCGGCGTCTGTAAACACTTCTTTGGGTCGCACTGCTGGCGTCTGGAACGAATGGGGAAAAAGACAGAGATAATAAGTGGCTCGTTCTACCAATGAATGTATGTTGGGTCGTTAATCATGTGTTCGAACACCACGCCACTTTCAGGTACCCGCATCGTAGATTATTACGCTCCTTCTCCTCTCGATATTGTTGGCTGGTTAGATTTTTTTTCTGAATGGGACAAACATCACAGCCCCCCTTCAACGCCTCTTACAACGCAGCGATATATGATACACAATTTTACGATGTATTGTGTGGATTCGCAAGAAAATTGACAGTGCGCTGGGAATTCATTTTTTGTATCATTCCACTATTCATAGAATTGTAGAAATATTGACTATGAATCGGAATATAACGATAATAGGATAGATATATTATCTATAGAGATCGCGGACTCTTTTTATTGAAATTAGTAATATTAAGGTTGAGATAAACGGAAATCTCATCCACCGTGGAATGCAGCCCGGATAAATAAGCGATCCAAGCATGTTCTACTACTTATAATACATAGTGCAGTACAGCAAATTTGCAATATTCTAATAACAATATAGTTTGAGTGGTCTGGTAAGCTACTTTAAATGCAGAAGGGTCGGTTCAAGAGCTTTTTAAAAGAACCTCTTCGACTCGAACCTCGTAAAGTTTGGGGACGTACTTCCTCATGCGCTTACAAAACTCTAGGAACTTAGGTATTAAAATACTTCATGGTTAACCAAGTAATTTAAGCGGTACGTGGAACTGCTGGTATTTTCGAATATTCCGTATATTTACCCTTTCCAGCCGTAGCCCGATGTTACTGCAGATACCCGAAAGAATTTACGAGCGATACAATGCAAGGCGAGTATGTGTGTCTGTGTGCATACAGTGCAGTACAACTCGCAAAATATTTGAAACTTCCAGGGCGTCCAAAGCGCAAGCCAAATATCGGCTTGTGCTTCTCGCGTCCAAACGACACGTGCATTTGCCACCTTTTTCCAATTCGGTGAAGTGACCGTTTGGTATGTGCCGCTCGAGCGAAAGTTGGGAATGCATGCATACATCAGTGTACTAAATGCGGAGGAAAGTAAGTACATACACCGTTTCGCATAAGTAGAGTACGGATCTTTGTGCGAATATAAATTTTATTCCCGAATTCGAATTGTCCGTATATCATTGGACATTACGTAATGCGTGTCTCAGAAGTTTCCGTATTGCAAATATTTATTCGTCTTCTTTTTGTAAAACTGTTATATAAAATTTTAATTCCACAATCCATACATACTACGTATAAGATGGTCTAAGTTTCGGAACGATAAGAACTTTCTATCCGAGCGATCCTTCATCCTGCCCGAAAGAAAAACGGCGGTATTGTAAGTTTATCATAGTTTCATGAACACTACCTAAATATTAGTTTCTGGTAAAATTTCGTACCAGCAACGATAGCGGATGGTTTATGTAATATTAACGCCCAAAGCGTGATGGTTCCACTCTAAGAAATGAACATTCATAGTAGAAAAACTGGTTCAAGAATACAGAAATTTTTTTCTTCGACCATTCACTGTCGGATCTGCTGCCTTAATTGTTTACCGCTTGTGTACCGAGTCCACCTTTGTGCACTCGGAAACTGGCAAAAAATCTCGACGGAATCAGGAGTATTCATTATGAGATAATTATACCGTGCGTTACTTACAAAAATATCAATGTACATTAAATCTACTGTAATGATACGTCAGAGCCTCATCTTCGTTCACACCCTATTATTTACTAGGGGATATTACCTCGACTAATGTACAATCAATCGAAAATATTGTGAAAAAGCATTAGAAACTTACTTATTCCTTATCCACGGTGCTCTGGTGTGGTACGCTCGTCGAAAGCCTTGCTCCAAAAAGAAGAATTACCGGAAAACTACACTGTGTGAGATGCACGAGCCGCGTCTTCTCGTTCGGAGCGAGCCGGTCGCCACGGTCAGTTGGGGCCGAGGCCGAAGAAAGACTGGAAAGAGGCGAAGCAAGAGAAAAAGAGAGAAAGGCAGTGCACGTGGCGAAAAGGTAGAAGGACCGGCCGCAAGAGACGCAAGCTGCGGCACGACCTCGACGACGGTCGCAACGAGACTGAACTCACTGAACTGACTGAACTTCCAGGCTGGCGCGCTCCAGCCTGGAAACAGCTGCTCTCCCTGCCACCGCCAGAAAACTGCGTTCGCCAGTGGATGGACTCGCACGCTGCGCCAAGTGCATCTTTACTCGTTTTGCGGGCTGAAGGGTAGGAAGAGAGGGGAGGTTTCTCCTGGTCGCATAAAATCACCTTTAACCCTCTTCTCGACCCAAGATCCATTATATGTACTTTTGCACGCGATAGAAAATCCCATGATCGGATTCTCTCACGAGCACACCTCTTTTCTCTCTTCTCGTTTCTCGCATCGTTAGCATTTTCATCCGATTCCGTTCGCATCGCGGAGGATTTCTTCTAGGCATTATTCCGGAATAAGACTGCGTACTTGTCGAGTAGTGGCATTGCGCCTCGAGTGGCACGTCTGGCGCGCGCGAGCTCGTACTCGCGCTCGTGCTCGCTCTTTGCAGATACTCGGGAGATCTGTTTGCCCCGAGAAATATATATCGCGAGGAAGCTTGACTGCTTGGGAGGAATCCTCCAGGCATTAGAGCCATTACTTTTAAGAGTGAGTATCTCCCTATCCGCTGACAGCTGTTCTTACGTGTAAATATTTACATTTCGTATGAGCCTCGAGGTCGTTCACACGACAGTGGCAGGCTGTGAATTTTCGAGTCGAGGCTCCGGTCCGCGTAAGTGCAGTCGAAAATGCAAATTTAGAACGGTGCCCTATTTTCAATGCTGTCGGAGATCCATCCGACGTCCATCTGTCGTTGATGGATCCATTCCCCGTGCGATTGATGCTGTCATTTCGTGCGCGACACGCATCTGCAAAAATTTACGATAGGAAAAATTTTGCATTCTCCTCCCTCTCGTATCTCCGGAACGATATTAGTTATTTACGGAAATGGTCGCGACGCGGATAGGAGGTCATAAAGCTTCGAGGAAAAAGAGTGACGACAGGTATCGCACCCGCTGTACGTTTCAATAAAACGGCCGTCGAGTGGAGAAGCAATTCGATTGTACGGTGCTTTTATTGCCCAAGTATTAACCTGGCAACGTTCTCTCTACCCCGTCGTTTAGTCGACGCGGTGTAAAGCAGCACCTGCGCCAGTATAGGCACGTCTCTCCCTGACTACCCAGAATATTACGGGACATATCGTTTGAACCCTCGGCTAGCCTGTCGCGCTACCATGGCGACAACGTTTACTGTGCCAAATCCAAGAGGAAAGTTGGGTCGGTGGCTCGCTCAACGGCTAGGGAGACTGTTATCCATTCGAGGTGAGCCCGACCTCAATGGCCTGGGTCCGTTGATAAGCTAAACTTTGAAGAGAGTCTCCAGCGCGTCTGTAGCCATATGACGCTATCGGCTCTTAGCTATGATTTAAGCCCATATTCAAAACTCTCCTCTACGGAGAATGCTGACAGCTGTTTCCTCGACTTCCCACTACTTGCGGTAAATACCGAACACTATTCCCGACCTACAGACCAATAGAACATGCAAGCTAAATTGCTCATAGTTTACTGGCCTCACCAATTCGCCTAGTATGCCTGCACAACGCAACTTACTAGCTTCCTTAGCGTAATTACGGCTTCTCTTAGAATTGTTAGCTCTACTGGTAACAGACTTTCTCAAATTGGGGCATACGGCAGAACTGTGTATACCGTAACGATCAAACTGACCGGTCGACGTATTTTTACTTCCGAAACACGTGTTCGTGTTCCATTATTTCGGGGCATTCTCAATGCCCAACACACTTAATTCTAACAAACCGAGTCAATCGTCCTTTCTTGAATTACGTATTGATTCTGTTGTTTTTTCTTTTCTTTTTATTCGCAAATCAAATTATTTTTACTAAAAGGAAAGGAAAGAGTCCGCAATTTTAATATTGAAGACTGGACTTTTATTAGATTTATCTGCACTGCTTTATATTTATAATTTCCTGAGAAATCGTGTTACTGAGAAGCCTCTCATTTCTCGGAAAGCGTAACTCGAATCGTAAAATGAATCTTACAAGGCTCGGTCTTTAAAAGCTCTAACGACGACGTCCATCGATTTCCATGGTGTTGCGGATGTAAGGGCCCTCGTAAATCGTCTTACATCGTTGCGTGGAAAGAATCCAAGCAAAGATCGTAACACCCCGGGTCTTCTCAGTACATAATTCGAATATGGCTTGGCGCATAATGCTTTATTATTATTCCCTATCTTGTAGCAAAAATTTTTCTTCTAGACCAAGGGTCCAAGTATTATTCCCATCTTGAAGTTGCACTGATAGAAAACGCAGATGCATTTTATTTCCACGCTGCATTTGATATCAACCGTTTTCTCGTCGTTTCCACAAGCACATCGTTTTTCCTGTTTTATTTCCAAGATATTTCTTTGCGAGTTACGAATCCTCGGCGTGCTTGTACAACAAGAGCTAAAGGAATTTGCGAAACAAAAACTAAAAGAAAGTGTGCAATAAAAAGTATAGAAGTTTGTAGATTAGAGAACAAAGAAATCTCTACAAGAATAAAAATTCTATAGAAGCCAACGAAAGGTTGTTAGTGACCTCGTAATTGCTATTTACAAATTCAACGACCCTGTCGCTTGATTCCAAATAAGAAAAATCAAAATATATACATTTATGTAACAGAGAATAAAGAAAGGAAATCAAAATACAAAAACTTATTGATTGCTTAGTTGACTATGAACTCAAGAACGGATGTATGGACCAAGTTGCATACATAACTAATACGAGTCCAAACCTCCCGAAAACGATCGAGTACATTCGCATGGGTTTCGTCATCTGAGTAGGTGCTGATACCAGCGGGCTGTTTGCGTTAGTGCATGGCTCACGGTGGATAGGCATTAGCGGTTTGCCCGGGATATTTGCAGAGGTCGCGAAACCGATATCACGAGATTGCTTTGCACAGGTTTCCTTCGAAATCACAGCAAAGTGTATGAAATTCGAAAGAGAGAAATAAGATACATTTGCTGCGGAAGGTTTCCAGGTGTACTTACATTTTACCTCCTGAAAGCAACTGAATTCAATTCAATCTTACGCTCTTAAGTTAACTGGATTTCTAGTGCAGAAGTTTAACCGAATGTTCTGTTATTTTTGAAGAATTTTAATCGTTTTTGCTTTTAACAACGTAACGCTATGATATACTATTTAATAGTAAAATCAATATGAACAAGGGTTAATCTCCTTTATTTTCCCATTTTAGAATTCGACTATGGTAATTACATTGAAATCCGAGTTCAATTATGGAAACTCATTAATATTTCTGTTCGATGCCTCACAAGCTTAATTAAACTGTCACGTGTAATATGTATATGTTCCGTTTAATGCTCGAATAATTATTAACGACCTGTTATACTGAATAGATTAACCTTAGATCGATGAAAGCTTGGATTGATATTTTCAAACAATCAGCATACGAGCACAGTTTATCCGGAAAAGGTGACAAATTAACCGGTTACAAAGTCACGTATCAATTAACCTATCGACGATGATTAATACGTTGATTTGTTTTCTTATTGTATATATGCTTTTAATTTTTGTATCTGTCCTATATGATTTGCTTTTCGAGGTAACTAAACAACGCAACAAAACGTCGGGCATCAATGTCGAGGTATACAACATCCTTTGACGAAATCACTTTCGCCTATATCGTCACTCGTAAAAGCGTAGAAATGTTCCTTGACGAAGCACTAAAAGTCGACACGTAAGATCCGTAGATATGGAGAATGCCACATGCGAATGTATGTCGAGTAGCCCGACCCTCTTCGAATCCGTGACACGATGTAGCTAAGAAGCTTGCTGCATCATGCATAATGCAAGCAGAAAACGGAGATGAACGGCTGCATGTAACAGGGATGTTACATCCGCAATGCAAATTCTACGTGAAAACTTTTGATCGGCCCTCGCGGAACTGAATTTCGCCTTCGATTGCGGTACACAACGTCTTTCAATGATTTTATTTTTCAACTACCAGCATGAAAAATTATGTGTATATGTATACTGTTCTTCGATTTATGTTAGCGAATTGCTCTTGGCTCAGAGTTTCTTTTACCCAACAGGAATCGCATAAAGTTTCACAAAAAAATACGGGGAAAAATTCAGTAAAATCGAAAATAAGTTACTTTACAAATTTCTTTTTAAAGACAGTAGATTATCGTGATTCGTCTTTTTTCATGCGAATTAAAAATAGTGTGTTTATTTTTAGTTAAATGTTTTCAAATTTAGCCGTCTCTTACAGTATTATACATGTTATACAGAAATTGATTGTCTGACTGTATAAAATGAAATTGTGCAAATTAAAACTGCGGATGAAGAGTACGCGTAAATAAGAAAATGACTGACTGCAAAGGAAGGTACTCGGTAAATCGAGGAGCGGGTGCAATGATCTTCAGATTGAGGAAGAATTATGTGCTTGGCCGATGTCGGGATTTTGATAAAGTAGTATATCCTGTCGTTTACGTGTGTGCGGTGCTTGCTGCAAACTGTAGCCTATATTCCTCAAGCTAAGGCTAAACTTACATTGAACGTGTATCCACGGCCTCACTTACCAATAGAGGGATCAGATTACATACTGGTGGACCACCAGATAGACAGCAAGAGTTAGTTCACGGTGAATTGGGTCACCTGTTCCTGTAGTTTCTCGACAGGAAGTTGTTGAAGTTCGTATGTCACGCGGTAGCTATCCGTATACATACCTGAGCTCATTCATGAATGCTCGCTGCATCATTCTCCCTTGTATCAACCGCATAATTTATTCCATCAACCATGATCAGACCTCCATCTAAATTGCAGTTTTGCTTTTTCGTCTATGTCTTTCAATGTAGCAGGACAACAGTCATGCTTATGTAAACACTTACAACAGTGGACATTAGTAAAACTACCGGCGATTATCAGCATCTATTTTTTTCCGTAATTATAAAATTGATTGAACCTTGAGTGAATCTCTAATTCAAAAGATAATGTACTGTTCCTTTAACACTTTTCACTGTGTTTGTTGTCGGTTCCGGATACTTTACAATAGTTGCGAAATTTGTGTGAAATGAATATAAACAAAAATTCATATGGATTTTGTACTGTGGATAATCGATGCAAATAGGAAATGCACAAACATTTATATCGTTATTTATGTCGTGTCATTATCACAATACACGAACCGAAATTATTTCCTTTTTTATCAGGGAATTTGTCTCATTAGACTCTACTCCATACTGATTGGATCATCTTCACCCTTTTGCCGTTTCCATCCGCCACGACAAAGCTGCATTGGTATCCCGGATGCGATGATTATCATTAAGAATTGTCGGGTCTTACGTCTCTCCCGAGTAGCCGACACAATGTTACTTCCTTTTCTCTCGTCTCGTTACTCTCTCTCTCTCTCTTCTCGGAGACAGGATGACCACGCGCGCCCTGTCAGGGCCCACGCGACACCCATTACGCGCAATCGGCCCTTCAACTACACTGTAACCGTAACTGACACAGACGATTCTTCAATCTTGCCATGTGGAATGCGCCTTCGGCAAGTGACGACACTTGGTGAAATTATAATATTATCTATTATCTAGTTGTACCCTAACCGGATAAGAAGAATCAGCGAAGGTTGCGTAATCCTGATCGTCAATCCATACGTTTCTGGTAGAGAGGATGATGGTGATTTGCGAACGACGAATCTTCTGTGCCAAGACTATTGAGAGAAGATAGTCTTGGTCAAGGCTACATTCTTATCCGACATATATCAGAAGTATTTCCCGATAGACTTGTGAAAAATCTTGATTAAGAGGACATAATATGGAGATTGAATGGTGATTCGATTGAATAGTGTCCAAATTGATGGCAAGTAATGGCACTGTTGCCTGTTTAAGCGTATATTGATCATTCCTCAGAATAAAATAATAGACACGTATAATAACACGCAACAAATAATTATTGATACAGTAAAACGTAATTACGTTCATCAGCATCATTGTTTGCATTTTTATCCTGATACCTTTGTCTACAGTTGCGCAAAAGAAATGCGTCTTTACTAACAATAAGTAATTTTGTTGCACATTGTTTACACTTATACAAGTACATGAAATAGAAAATTACTTTCCGGTTTTGCATGCTCTCAAATGTTACAGTCTCGTAGTTTGTATGTATAATATTATGTATATAGTACTATGTATAGGTACATCACACAATTCGGCTACTATACAAATACCGTTTTGAACGTTCACACACTTCACACACAGTCTGCGCAGCTTGAATTGTTCTTTCTTATATTTAAAAATTCAGCAGTCAGAAACATTTCACGTGTATTCATGACTATCATGCTTAACATTCGTAAAGACATTCTGACGTTACTCAAGCTTAAGACAAGACAGATAACATTCATAATTATTCAAACAATTTCTTTGACCGATGAATTTAATACAACGTATTGTGTAACAAGCTTTCGAGACAGAAGAGCACTATTTCTTCCTACCAGCACCGTTTACTATCTAATTGTAAGATCCTTTTTTTTTTCTTTGTCATGCATGTGACAAAGACTGTCAAGGCATGTATAAAACGTAAACTGTTGTATTAAAAATGTACACTCGAGGCATATTCATTTTTCTTACACCATGTACAAAATAAATAACTTCGCAATATTGACCTACGTCATGTTATGTGCAAAATTCTATGTATACATGTATGTATATGTATATATATCCTAGATTTTTTCGAATACATACAGAAAACAAAAAGACGAAAAAAGTGAGCTCTATTAGAGAAATCGTTACTTTAAGTTAACAGGTCGATATTTGCAAACATCTAAATTATGATGACTTTGAATTTGGACGGGGAGACTTTTGGCACGTAATGGTCCATAGCTTAATGGCACTTTCAAACCACTTTAAAAAAAAGTGATTTCATCGCGTAACTCCAGACCATTCACAGTTGTTCTACTATATCGTGATCATTTTTGAAAGACGAATGCTTGTAACTCGTTTTCTGCGAATGTTTTGTCCTCTGCAGCTCTTTCGCGAAATACATTATGGTTTTCTTTAGGCCTTCAGCTAACGGAACCTTTGGCTCCCAATTCAAATATTTTTTAGCTCTGCTAATATCCGGTCTCCGTCTTTGAGGATCGTCTTCAACAGCAGCGAGTTCAACAATTTTGCTATTAGCACCAACTAAATCCTTTATTATCAATGCAAACTCTGAAACACACAATAATAATAATGAGACGATTTCTTTTAATTACTCTAGACAATTCTCTGTAAATTGCTTACCTTCGATAGTATGTTCTACAGGATTTCCAATATTTATAGGTAGAGTATAATTTGATGCCATTAGTTCTACTAGTCCATCAACCAAGTCGGAAACATATTGAAATGAACGAGTTTGTTTCCCACTGCCGTATATTGTTATAGAATCATTTTGTAAAGCTTGAAGAATAAAATTAGAAACAACGCGACCGTCGTTCATATGCATCCTGGGACCAAACGTGTTGAAAATTCGCGCAACCCGTACGGAAACTCCTTCTTGTCTCATGTAAGCATAACTTAACGTCTCAGCAACGCGTTTACCTTCATCGTAGCAAGCTCTTGGTCCTAAACCATTAGGAATATATTTGTGTTATTTGATCAAGAACAATTACTAGTATTATTTGATATTATGGGCTATTTATGTTGTACCTATTGGATTCACGTGACCCCAGTAAGTTTCAGATTGCGGATGCTCATTAGGATCGCCATATACTTCCGATGTACTAGCTATTAGTACCCTTGCACCAACGCGTTTAGCAAGTCCTACAAAAACATAAGTATCATTAACATAGAATACATAATAACTATTACAATATACGTATGGATTATGTTATGGACAATTTCATACCTAACATATTAATAGTGCCTAATGTATTTGTTTTAATTGTTTTTACAGGATTTAACATATAATGCGGTGGACTAGCTGGACTGGCCAAATGATAAATTTCATCGACTTCTAGGTAAAGTGGTCTAACTATGTCATGATGAACTAACTCAAAATTTTCATGGCCAACCCAATGTTCAACATTTCGCTTTCTCCCAGTAAAAAAATTATCTACAACTATAACTTCGTGGCCAGCGAGCATTAAACGATCCACCAAGTGGGAACCAACGAATCCTGCCCCACCGGTAACCAAAATCCTTTTTCTGTTCTTGTAATTTAGAAACTTAACGGTAGGAAAATCTTTAGCAACATGATTCTCAATTTTTGCTTCCAGATGTTGCAGTTTGCCCTCTAACTCTCTTATTCGTATTTTAGCTTCCTCGATGTTTTTGATTTCTGTGTATGGTGCATCTTCCTCGACTCTTGCTACTTTCTGACCGATGCTTTTAATGTCATCAACGTCATTTATATCTGACTTATGTCCTTGATGGCGTGACCGGGAAAAGCTTTGCTCCTCTTCGGTATTGACAAATGTTTTATAAAATCCTAATACTGCAAGAGAACAAAAAATTCCATTAAAAAAATTCCTAATCTTCTTTCCATCAACATGAATTAAACAATTTTTTCTCATTAGTTCATATTCTATTTTTGACTTTTTAGGGCTAGTGAAATTATGACACTATCCTTATCATATGTTTCATATAATTACCTAAAATCACACAAACTGCGGAGAGGGCAACCTGCTTCATCTTTCGTGGAGTGACAACCATGCTTTAATTCTGCACATGTCTCGGTGGACTTTATTCTTTCGAATTTGTCATCGACCCGTCACAGTACAATCGCACATCCATGTGTATCCGAGGACGTAACACTCGAGCGTGACGGAGCAGGCATTTTTCAAAGTTCCTCGTAAAAGAACATAACCTCCTGCGACTAATAACTTGTAATACGCTTCTTTCGACGTAATCAAATTCTGTTTTGTTTAAACTTGACGGGTAATTAGTAATCTTAGGTCAGTGCTGTCACTCGCGTGGATCGTAGGACAAGAGAAATTCTTGTGATTTCGGATTTATCGTGTTAAATTGCTAAATGATCCAATGTATCGTAAGCCGGTAACTTAACCTCAAAGTTACAAGATTTGCAAGTTAGCGCACGCGCAGTTCTCGTTTCTCAATTGATATATAAGGCTGCAGCAGTACAAAGGAAACACTTCAACTGGTTTTGTCTGCAGTCACGGTGGCAGTGGCATTTGGAACATGGCAGACGTCATTGACTGTAATTTTCCTGTATGGGGCCTTCTGCCTAAAAAAGAAACGGGTGTCACTCAATTCCTTAACAAATATTCCGAATATGACGGGAGAGGTGTTGTTATTGCAATTTTCGATTCGGGAGTGGATCCAGGGGCTCCGGGTATGCAGGTAAGCAAACTTTTATCTAGACACACCTCGTGCACTCCACTAGACCGCTACTTACGATCATTTGAAAGATATCTACTTCTCTCTGTTTTGACGCTCGGCAGGTACGATTTGAAAGATATCTATTGTTTTGGATAGTGTTCGTTTATTGTTTTACATTTACATGATTAGATGGATTGAAGTGCTTGACGTTTTAAGATGTAGCACTTTGCTCGATTTCTCCCCAAACAAAATAGTTTCAAAACAACTGCCTTTTGTTTGAATAGAACGCGTTTCGCTTATTGCATAGTAATTTCGTGAAACTATTATACTACTTATTATACACTACACTACATGATGTAAGTTACAATACACTTGGGTACCTTTACTGCATTAACTCGGACAATGCTCTTTGTTTATGAATATCTTTACCCATTGTTACAATACTCATTATTATACTTGACTTTTTCTTTCCATAGCTTTTCTCAAGTTTTAGTAGAATTGCATTAAAAATTTGATATCGATCTTCCGCTTTATCTTTAATTAAACCCACTTTTATTTCACTGGAGATAAGGATTGTGTACAAAGAGGTGACGGAAGAATTCCATTTATAGGTGACTTCGGATGGAAAACCAAAAATTATAGGAAGATATGACTGCAGTGGTGCAGGGGACGTTGATACAAGTAAAGTTGTTCAAGCTCCAGATGGATACATTACGGGTTTAACTGGTCGAAAATTAAAGGTATATAACAAAGACGATATAACAAATATGAAAAATTGACACAGTGCTTAAATTGATTAGACTTTGGATATAACGTTCTTTTGCTAAATTTATTAGCCTACTGTAAAATATTGTACTTGTTTCCTATGATACATGAAAAAAACGAAGCTTAAGTTACAGTTGTTCAACTTCTTGCACAAATAATTTTGCATACGTTATATGGAAATATGTTTTTGCAGGTGCCATCGAGTTGGCATAATCCCAGTGGAAAATACCATATTGGAATAAAAAATGCTTATTCACTGTATCCAGGCAAGTTAAAAGACAGAGTATCTGCGGAAAGGAAAAAAAAATTATGGGACGATGGACAAAAGACTGCATTGGCACAAGCATCTAGGGTATTACAAGTAAGCAACAATAGTAATTCTAGTATCAGTTTGGTCACACAGTTCTTTACTATATTAAATTGGATCCCCGTTAAACGTGATAATTTGTGGGTCAGATTAATCGGACTTTGTTGTACTTTCTCTTATGCTTTCTCTCATGCATCTAAAAACAAGTGTTCAAGCGTAGGGGATCACTGTTGTAAATAGGAATTTAGACCATGCGATCCAAAGATAGGGTTGTTGTGGGTATGTCAACCCATGCTATTGAATGAGGCCAGTGTTTCACAATGCGTCACAGTGATCCGTATCTAATGCTATATTTATAATTGGCAGTTTGAACTGCAGCAAAGCTATTGATTGATTACATAATATGCACTACTATATACAACATATCCAGATGCTTTTTTTTATTTTTATAATAATAGAAGTTACACAATGCTACAGGGAGGGTTAATATGAAACATTATGTATAATAAGAAATTATTATTGACAGTGTAATGTACGTGTTAGTATATTTTTGAAAATCTGTGAAAAGGAAAGTCATACTGCTTACATACAATCCCATCTTCTGTACAGGAATTTGAAGCAAAAAATACGCAATTGACAACCACAGAAGATAGGCTACAGAAGGAGGATCTGGAGGCAAGAGTAGAAGCATTGAACTTCTTAGATAAAAAGTATACTGATTTAGGACCTACATACGACTGTGTTGTTTTTCATGATGGAAGCATTTGGAGGTACAGGGTCAAACGTATTTTCATTACTTATCATTTCGATTCAATGCATTATCATAAATTATCGATTTATTTTCTAGAGCATGCATTGACACAAGCGAAGAAGGAAACTTGGAAGCCGGCATACTCTTGGGAGAATATTCTGCTACTAGAGAATACTCACCTCTCAGATCGGAAGATCAATTAAATATTAGCATTAACGTACACGATGATGGAAACACACTAGAAATTGTTAGCTTAGTTTGTAAGCGATCAATTCTTATACTTATTAATAATCTGATAATTCATTTAATACAGATTTTAGAGCGAATAAATGAAATCTAATCGTGTGATTCGTAATGTGTTTCAGCAAGCCATGGTACGCACGTAGCTTCAATTGCAGCAGCATATTTTCCAGATAATCCAGAATTAAACGGTGTTGCTCCTGGCGCACAAATTGTCTCTTTAACTATTGGAGATAGTAGGATTGGCACAATGGAAACAGGAATGTCAGTTGTTAGAGCTATGATACATGTTATGCAGTCTGCGCAAAAAATCCATGTAATAAACATGAGTTACGGAGAACATGCACACTGGTCGAACGCAGGACGAATAGGTGAATTAATGAATGAAGTTATCGATAAATATTGCGTTACATGGGTGGCATCGGCTGGAAATCTCGGGCCTGCTCTATGTACCATTGGTAAGCTTTTAACGGAATTACAAATGTAAAAGTACTTCAATAATTATGCGAAATACAATTTTGTCAAAAATCTCTCCATCTTTTTATAGGAACACCACCGGATATTAATTCCAACAGTATTATTAGTGTTGGTGCTTATGTTTCACCCGATATGATGGTCGCTGAATATGCATTAAGAGAAAAATTACCAGGTATGCCGTACACTTGGTCATCCCGTGGTCCAACGATCGACGGTGGGGCTGGTATTACCGTTTGCGCTCCGGGTGGAGCAATAACTAGTGTTCCTAATTATACACTTAGGCAAAGTCAACTTATGAACGGTACAAGTATGGCCAGTCCCCATGTAACTGGAGCTGTGGGTATGTATTAGTCAATTTCAATCTACATTACAATATATTTCCCATAATTTAGGAAAAGATAATTCGTATTTCCTTTTATCCGAAATCAGCAAGAAGAGATAATTTTTCAAGTTTTATGGAATTCTATTGTATTCAACATTATTATGGCTTAAGGTTGCAAACAAAATAAAGGAATAATTTGTCGTGTTACAGCGGTGCTTATATCGGGTCTTCTTGCCAAAGGTTGCTCATATTCTCCGTACAGTATAAAACGAGCCCTTGAAAATACAGCCATGTACATGTCGAGTGTAGACCCTTTTGCGCAAGGCTCAGGTTTACTGCAAGTTGAACGCGCATTTGATCATTTAATTACTTATTCTGATGTTTGCGAAAGAGACGTTAAATTTATGGTGAGTTGTGGACCAAATAACAGCAAAGGTATTCATATGAGAGGTACTGTACTTGATCGGCCGAAAGAATTCGCTGTGGTTGTGGAACCGGTATTCTGCAATAGTGAAAACATCGGTATGTTCATCTCTTATTCTTTGATATCTCATTATCACGTGAATACTAAATAAGATTACTATTTTTCATATAAATTCTGTTTCTTATAGATCCCTCACGGAAAATTAACTTCAACTTGAAATTGACTTTGGTATGCGATGCACCTTGGGTTGCATTTCCAACACATTTAGATCTGATGTATATGTCGCGAGCTTTTTGTATGAAAATCGATCCCTGTACTTTAGCGGAGGGTGTACATTCTACGAGGTAATGTCTTGTTTGGAAAATTCGTAATTAATTCATATACAATACCTAAACACATTACTTAATTTCTTTCGCAATATGCAGTGTAAGAGCTTACGATGTGACAGATATAGCTAAAGGGCCGGTATTTCAAGTACCAATCACGGTGGTCCAACCACAAGTAATACCTAAAACTGCCCTTCATCCGGATTTAACATTTTCGGGAGTTCTGTTCAAACCTAATACAATTTATCGACATTTCATTCAAGTTCCAGAAGGTGCCACATGGGCAGGTAACCGAAATCATCATACTATCATTTAGAAGCATATGGATTCACGTATAATATTTTTTATCGTTAATATAGTTGTTAGATTGAGCAGCACCGAGAACCATACAAGTGGTAGATTCTTGATTCATACCATGCAATTGAAACCCCGAATGGCATGTCGGACACTCGAATTTAATAAATTAGTCGTTGTTACGTCTCAGGCCGAATGTGTTCAACCTTTCGTTGTTCAGGTATTAATGCTCATTCTTATTTCAATATTCTCTTATATATTCATAAAAACGTATAACAATGTATATGAAGTGTGTACGGACTTTATTTGTAGGGTGGATTGATCCTAGAAGTAGTTGTTGCAAAATATTGGGCAAATTTGGGTGACATTTTAATTGATTATTCTATAGAGTTTCATGGCATCCATATGATAGACGGCTCTCTTACAATGCAAGCTGGGGACGGAATAAAACGTTTGGAAGTGAGGAGTTCTCTTCGAAGTGAAGAAATTTCACCTTATATCACATTGAAATCATCCGTTCAGACAGTCAAGTATGCAATTTTTCTCTCTTTTAAACATACATTTATATTTTTATCATAAATCCAACATGAATAGAATTGACATTTTACAATGATGTTTACAGGCCATCTGACTCAAAGATAGTGCCATTACGAGCGCGAGACGTAATACCACCAGCTCGACAGATTTATGAATTGCAATTAACGTATGCGTTCCACTCGACAAGGGCAACTGAAGTAACACCAAACGCAGCTTGGCTTAGTGATTTATTATACGAGAGTGAATACGAAAGCCAAATGTGGATGATATATGATTGCGATAAACAACTTATAAGTTGTGGCGATGCTTATCCGAATAAGGTACCTCTCGGGATTTCATCGATTTAGGAACACGTCCATCGGATAATCAGATAATTTTCTTGCGTATTACATTGATTTCATCGTATATTATACGCTATTCTTTTGCAGTATACTATTCAAAAACTAGCAAAAGGTGATTATACATTGAAGATGTACGTCCGCCATGAGAAAAGAGATTTACTCGAGCGACTATCCGATATGCCACTGCTTCTAAGTCAAAAGTTGAGCAATCCAATTACTCTTGATGTTTATGCCAGTCAATCGCAAGCACTTATTGGCGGAAAGAAAATGGTTGCTGCTAGTATTGCTCTGAATCATGTATTACCGTTGTACGTCGCACCAATGACTAATGAAAGCAAGTAAGTATTAGAAAGCCATTTGATTTCTACTTTTATACAGCACATTTAGATACATCACACTTTCGAGGAATTCATTAAGCGCATATGAATGTTTTGAAAATTCCATTTATCACAAATTGTTTCGTAGTACTAAAATTTGTAGTCTAATTATTGTTTAAGGGATGTAAGTGTAGTATAGAGGTCACTGCTTATATATATTTCAATTGTAGTTTTAATGTTCGGAGTCCGAAACCCGAAAACAGCATTTCATATAATCCACTGTCACGATCTTTATGCCTCATGATTTTTTGCATTAGTGTGCTGAAGTGCAATTTTATATTTATCGTTTACAATAGAAGATTTTATATGAAAGCGGCTGTTTTTCAGTTCATCGCTGTCATGTCACATGATTGTTCTGTGAATAATCCCAATATGTTACACACTATTATTCTTTATAATTCTTTTATGCATATCGATGGTTTTTTTTTCTTTTTTTTGTTCTTATAATTTGTTAATGCCCACAAGATTTTAATCAAACTTATCTTTTTCATCACACTTTCCAGGACTGAAGACATGTGAGTCTATAGTATTACCTCCATAATACTGCTTTTGTACATACAGTGTTTTTTCATCGAATATTTTGCTTATTCATTTGCTTTGGTCGATTATCACGTCATACATTTAATCTGTATAAATGGGAACATCTAGCGATGCTTGTAGTTCTATCTGCTTATTGCGCGAGAAACTAATATTATTTTGTCTTTGTATTTGATCAATGTCAATTTTAAAAAGAAAGACCATTATTACGATCATTAACTAAATTTTCGTTACGTACAGCTAATTATTATCGAGGGAAATACAAAGGCAACATATGAATTCTTCCAAATGTTAATGCATCCAATATGCTTAGTTGCACAAGAAGTTCTTAGCTGCTACTTTATTCTTTTGTTTTATAAACGTAGCTGCTTCTTCTAGCGTTTCGCTTCACACGTAATGTCCCTAATGTACCGTATACTAATAAACATTGTTAGTAGTTCTGCCAGTGCTGATAATACTATAGACGAATCTCTTGCATTTCGTTGTGATACAATATAATCCTTTTTTTTCTGCATTTCGAAGAATATCCAAAGGTGCTACTTTGGGTACTTACCTTCAGGGTTCGTTAACTTTCTGCAAGGACGAAGTTGGGAAGAAGGTCGATGTTCATACGTTCAAATACGTTTTGTCAGAACCAACAAAGAAATCTAGCACTCCCAACATGAAGAGTGAAAAGGAAAAGACTACCAAATGGGATGAGTACAATGAAGCGCTTAGAGATTTGAAATGCACTTGGCTCGCCAGGCTTGGTAATTCAGATTACTTCCCTTTTTTTTTAGACAATTATATATATATATATATATATATATATATGTATATATTGAAATTAGTCTCATTTAATTTTCATAATTATTTGACTTTCAATCTTTCTTTCCGGTTCTGTGTCGCCAATAGCACCGTCCACGAGTAAGTTATTGAAGTTGAGATATTGATGTATCCAAAACTCACTTTAAAAATTGTGCTCTCTTTTGCATGTCCACAATTTGTTCTGATCTTGAACTTCTCAGTTATGTTTCTCAAATCACTCAAACCATCGTTAATACACCTGTGATTTTTTTTTCTTAATGTTAATGTGATTTATTTCAAGGGAATGAATAGAAATATGTGTATTTTCAAGTGACTACATATATGGTGTTTTCATAGAAGAATGTTATTGGATTTGACAGAAAAACTTGTTATATGTCCCATTCCACACCGTTCGTGTGTTCTAGTTTCATAGCAGGCCTATTTCTTTCGAATTACACGACATAATGTTTTTTCATGTTTTTTTGCCAACATTTAATTTCGTGATGTTTTCCACAAAAACTCTATTTCCTCTTATTCGTAGCCTTTCAATGATTCAAAGTATACAAGATACTCTTTGATACCTTTACAGAACCTGGAGAATACGCAAACTTATTATATGGCGAACTAAAGAATCTCTTTTCGGATCATTTGCCTGTGCATACTGCAATGTTGACGTCGCTAGATTCAACGGAGGCTAGACGTTACGTTCCACACGATGATCTTTCGGATAATGCAGTCTCACTCGCTAATCAAATAATAACAGTTGCCGATGCAGTAATTACAAATATCGATCAAGATAAACTATTAGCGTATTACGGCTTGAAGAACGATCAACGCAGTGACGCAGCTAAAATCCAAGTGACAATGGAGAAACAGAAATCCAGCTTGATAGAAGCATTGGTGAAAAAAGGCTGCGCGTTGGCACGACTATATGTGCATGCTGCAAAAAGTGGAGAATCAGAAGCTTCGTACAAACATTTGCTCGAAAGCGTAACGCATCATTGGCAAGAAGTGCAGAAATTCGCTGAAGTAACTGACCCTAAGGTAAATGTTATATAATGAACCTTTATTTTGAAATAAGCATTTTTATGGAAAATTGTTTTGTCGAAAATTGTACTATTTGCGATTAACGCATTATTTATACAAATGATTTTTTTTGCAGGTCATTACTCTTTCATTGTGGCACGCGCATATTAATAATCACTACGGCCGTTACATAAAATTATTACTGCATTTCTATGAAGAGAAACCGCCAAAGGAAATCGATGAAAAGTGCATAGAAATTTCAAAGGTCTTAGGCTGGAATCATGTTTCTCGTCACTTTGTCACATCTATACCAATACGTTATCCTACTTCCTATAGGACATCTTAATCGAAGGTAATTCTTATTATTAATATTTCATTAATTACGATTCAGTCATCTATTATGACCAACCTGGAAATATTTGAGAAATTTCTAATTAAAAAAACTGTTACCATAGTTAACTTAATAAATCGATTTGTAATCCAATGATTGATTGTATATTGAACTTCTCGTTTTAAGGTCATTATAATTTGGGTCTGCTACTTTGACAAGCGAGAATTGGGTATGAAATGCAGTTTCCCATGCAGCTGTGTAATGTTACTAACGTTTTTTTTTTTTTTGATTAAGTCACTCGGGTATAATATGCGATTAGACAGAATGTCATTTTTCTTCCAACAAACTAATACTTTAATCGAACCAGTTTCAAGTTCCGAGCATGCAAAACAATCGTATCTATGACATATTTCATCAGCTTTTTTCTTTCAATGAAATTGTTGGGTAACGTAATGAACTATACAGGAAAGATGATTCAATAGCAATATGACGATAAATGCATTAAAGTTCTATGCCAGTCAAGACTGCCATCAAGCAATGACCTGACACATTTCATGAAATATTTTTTTATGTAAAAAAAAGACTATATGGTGTCTAGAGAAAAGCACCGTGAGTTTTAATACTGCATTTCTATAATGTTCATCGCGTTCGACAAACATGATAAAACATCTTCACAGAAGTTGTAATAAATTCAGAAACATCAAATTTTGTTGAAACATCGTCTCTTTCATTCGAAAAACAACACACGTTTTACATTTTTACGGTATGTGAATTGTAAATATTTATGTATACATATAAATATGTATTTTCTTTACATGTCAGAATATATTGAATTCTATTATTTATAACTCTGTACGTCAGTCGTCACACTGTCGGGCGGAACTTGAAAGAAACTTCAATTATTATTACACAGTGAAGACATCCCATTCGTGAAAACCAAAGCACATGCTTCTTGCATAGTTTTTTTTTCACTGTTTGCAATAAGTGCTGTGCCTGCTACTGTATATAACGATAAGTATGGCTAAGTGAAATGTTCGTTAAATCTTTCAAATAAATAGTAATTGAATGGCAGCTATAGATTATTCATTAATTTAGCACTCTTTAACAGTGAACAATATTGAGTGATCGGCTCTTCGAGTGAAGTGTGCGCATTCTTAGTGCATTAAAGGTTGAAAAATTAGTATTGAAAAGCATCGCGACTAAATGAGACGCGATTCAATGAACATAAAAACATAATTGTATTGAACAAGCATACACACACACTCGCATAGTAATATAGACTAAGGCCAGATTAAAACGCGTAATTAGGAAATGAAGCTTTGGATGTTTCCTCATAAAGATTGTACTGTTTTTATGAATCGACTGATCATTTAGATAATAATAAATATATATACGTATACTCAAAAATCATGATATATTCCAATTTCTACATTTTTATACCATATTAGCAGTATGCTTTCAATCGCAAAAGCTTTATTAAATAATCAACTTACATATTTAATAAGTTGTGTTTCTTGTAAACGAGGAATGTAAATATTTAAGTTATAAAGCTCATCTAAGAAGACCTAAAGTTGCATCGTATAGAGGCGATTTGAACAGAGAATAAACTTTTGAAACAACTTCAGGAATATATCGAATCTGAGCATCAGAATTTTTTCGACAGGAATGTATTAAATTAAATACATATCGAAACATGTTTTCGGCCACTAAATTTTCAAGTGCCAAGCTCCAGATTGTATAATTAACACTTGGCACGCGGGCAAGTATTTTTACGTTTTTTGCAGTCTGTCACTAGAGCGCGGGTCACGTAAAAATACTTATTTAGTAGATTTGTGGTGAATACCCGCTAACCATACAAATCTACGAAATACGTACAATTACATGTATCGGTGACATTATATGCGTGTTGTTTGCGTTGCTTGGCAATGCTTTGCATTATTTCTTCCCACAAGTTCTGCGGCGAAGTATGCCCGCATGCCAAGTGTTAATTATCATCAAAAGTTATGAATTTGCCGCCACTATTTGGCCCACATTTCCCATCATATACGAAAGATAACTTCAACAATGTTCTACCTGTGTTTTGGTATCAACAAGATTTTTCCCAATGTCGATATCCACCAGGCCAAGAAGGTAAAACAGCTTGAGAATTCAGTTACTATATCTTACTTTTCTTATTCTATTCAAATTATACGTCATCGCAATACCATGTTAATTACAAATTAGTGTTGATTATAAAAGTTCCAAAAACACGTTACCAATTTTGTTTTTTGGCGATCCTTACATTTCTTTCCTTCGCAGCAAGTGAAGCATGCACCCTGATTTGTCTCCTCGTCGCACAGCGCGTATCACAAACAGGGCTTCAAATTTGCGATGTAGAAAGGTGCCAGGAATTCACTATAATAATGGCTAAGGCTATAATAGAAGGCAATGCCGCTCATGCGCGAATTGTTAAAGAGAAACTTGTTCCTCATCGGTATCTCAATACGGAAGAAGCATTAAAATTTGGTGGAAGCAGCTTGGGTCTGTTAAGAGAATGGGTATTTTTAAATTTAGCGATTAATATTCTACTAAAGAAACTTTTAACAAATATCGCTCGATGAAACGAAACAATTAAACGACACATCTCTACTTTTCTTTTAGAAGTTTCGAATCTATTTCGACAATATAGAGAAACATTTATCCCGAAATATAAATAAGTTTTTGTACGAATGGTATGCAGCTCCAAGATCGAAAAATCTATATATGCTACTTATAACTTGTGGCCGTACGATACTCTTCATATTCCAAGAAAAAACATACATGGTAAGCAGGTCGAATTGAAAAATTCTGGATTCTAATTATTAGACGTTTTATCCTCACGCAGGTAACGTTATTCGATTCCCATAATCATAATTCAACAAAAAATCCTAATCGGGGATTAGTCGTCGCTCAGGTAAGACTGAATTGTAACTATACGGAATAAGATTTATTCGAAATTCGAGTAGACCAAAAAAACTTCGTTCATTAATTTCTTCTCCTAAAAAAAGAGAATTATCTTGAATTTTTTTCATAATTTCACGGCACATTTACTAACAGTTTGTCGTACAATGTAGACAAGAATAGACAAACTGGAAGTACTCTGCAACTGGTATAACGAAGATATATTAAATAAATGCTATAACAGTAAAGCTACAGAATATGAATTGGCTTTCTTATACCCAATAAGTTCGCCGTGTTGTGGTTGCAATTCTTTATGTAAATGCGCTACGTGCTTCAGGAGAAGTCAGCATAGCAACATGATTTGCAACAAATAAATAACCGAGATAGATATCTGACTATATCTGTTACGATTCAAAGTCTCAATTACTTGGCGTATTTTTCTAACAAAATGATTGGCCTGATTATTACTTTCATCATGGTATCTTATTCGATTTGAAACAAACAACCGAAGTAAATTAAGATTGACATATTTATTTACATTTATTTACAATTTCCTCCTACAGCTAATAAAAACTTTATTTGCTCACGCAATGCTGAAATGAATAAAAAAATATTATACTTTTACATATGAAAGTTGGAATTTTTAACAATATTTTCAAACGAAGTATAATGTAAGTACACGTTTCAGTAACTCGATTAGCATTGCGAGAACATTCTTTTGATATTGTTTATAGATTGGACATTTTTGGACTTACTGATTTCACCTATCTTGATATATTTATAAAATACAATCGATAGTTTGGACGAAACATTTTGATTTAAGATATTAATTTGCATCTCAGGATTTCACTGGTTTTTTTTTTCACGGACATATCAATATCAATTGCATTCTTATCTATTTACTTGGTACGCTACTCTTTAATATCACAATGCCTCTGTATAATTTCTTTACACTTGATGCAAATTAAATTCATTAGTAGTACTAAAATTCACATACATTTTGCTAGAGCTAGAAACATGTTAATCACGCATTGAATGATAAGCTACCGAGAAAATTGAAAATGTTACGGAAAGATATGGAGACAGTGAATTTCTTTCATAACCACGAGACAAGTTGAATTTCAGAGAATTAAATATTTCGCGATGTTAGAAGAGTCTGTTCGTCCTTACTACGTTTATATAAATTACGAAATCTACATGAAGTTTAAAACTCAACAGTACATAATTTTATACAAGATTCCTATACCTGTACTTTTGTTCTTGATAGTTGGAAATGAAATCCGAGCCAAATCTGTAGAAAACTCTTAATTTATTTTTATCTAATATCTAGAGTATCTCGGAAATACAATATAAATATTACTTTCCACTAACAAAACAATTTTTCTCTCTCTCTCTCTCTCTCTCTCTCTCTCTCACCCTTTCGAAATCGGTGATTATAAAAGATAAGTATAGCGGTGGCGAGATAGCAGTATGTTTAAAATACAGATTTTTTTTCTCTTTATACCTTTTGTATTTATATTACAAGTGTAGTGTAATAGTGTCGTAAAATTTATTTCATAACAATTTTTAACAACGTAATGCCTAGGAATTGCTATCTACAGAATCATATAAATGAATCCCTTTCTCAGATTACTTTTCTCTTCACCGAATTCATACAAAGGAACACAGTAAGCGAATTTCTTTTCGAAAAATGCTGACAAATACCTTCGGTAGTTGAGCAATATTTTTCATGATTACTGTGTCTTCAAATTATTAATTTTTTACATCATGTTACTTTTTACGACATCAAGCCCCACCACACACACACCGTACCGTCGCGGGTATCCGTACGATGGAAAAACCGAAAGGTAGAAAATATCGAAGAAATATACGTCTGACTCATAAATTATAACACTCACAATACTGGAACTTACACCATTCGATAATAATGCCTGCATTCCGATATAATCCGGTCAATCTAGAATCCACAAGAAAATTGATCGTGTTATTCTTTTAAAGGAAATTAACTGGGACCATGAGACCTTATGATTTTTAAGCTTGTGTAAGGACTTACGTTTTCTTACGTCGAGTAAGGCTTATAGTGTACGAAGTAACATGATGAAGTAAATGGTCGCGTACCGGTAGGAGAATGCACGATTTTAAAGTTGAATAAATAAAGCTTTTTCGAAGGGAGTTCGACACACGATGGAAAGATGTTAGAGAGATTGACGTACGCGAGGTTGTGCCCATTCTACAAAATCGTCAATCAATACCGGCCAGGCACCTTCTTCATCGTAATTGCTCATGTCAGGATTGATCATTAAAGCGAAATCTAGTAGTAAATTCCACGTGTCTTTTGGAATCGACCTCTTATGGTTTTCCTGGAAAACAGTATTGCTCTTCTTAGAAGAAAAAAATCTAAGGGTGATTCGATGTCTTAAAACTCTGCGGGTAAAAGACCTTTTAGTTAACGGTGGACATTGACAGTTGAAATTTCAAAGCAAATTGCGTATTAATCTATTAGAAAGACAATTACATAATATTTAAAACTGGGACGATAAAACAGCTAGAATGTTGGTGAACTACGCTTCGTTGTTGGGCAGGAGAAACGGTATAAGGGATGAGTTTTTTATATGACAGTGAAAAATTATACCATGCGATATCATGTATAATATTGCCAAGCGTTCTTATTTCACTTTAATGCAAATCCAGTAAGTCACTTAGATCCTTTTTCCTACCCGTTAGCTACTTCTTACCTGTAGAAATTGACACCACAAAGCCAGGAACTTGAATTTATCATCTAGAACTATATTCCAGTAGGCAATAGCCATATCCATTTCTAGACCTTTCTGTCCAGGATTTTTTGCATAATTGAAGGTAAATTGATAAAACTCCTTGAAACTCTGAGGGTCTCTTAATTCATTTTCTAAACTACTTAAACGAGCTTTCAACTTATCTATACTGTCGACGCTAAAAATGTAATTTCTTGGATAATACCGATGGTTTTCATACTGTTGAAAGTTAGATTAAAATGGTATAATGTACAACGAAACTTACCCTAGACCCATCATTCCATAGATAAATTCATCCTTGGTAAATTCGCATTGTGTTTCTGCTTTAAATCTCCATGCAATGATTAGGACTAATTTACTTTCGGGACTTAAGCCCAGGTCATCCAAGAATTTCATAATTCCATCTGCCGTTATCTTATCTGGTTCGCTTGGATCTATTAAATATACGACAAAAATATTCATGAAAAATAATAGAGACTAAATATATTAAAATGGCATAGCGCTATCAGGCTACGCTTGTCAGCCAAATCTATATTTACCTTGGTACCTGCTAAAAAGTGACTCTAACTTCTTTTTGTCAATTGAACTTTTAGACTCCCTATAAAAACCTCCAGGATTCTTGAAATAATTATCGCTCGCTAAATCCAATTTCCAATCGTTCACCGTTAAACAGTATATTGCAGTTTGTTCATTAGTTTGGGTAAACGCTATGAATCTCTTTACTTTGTCTCTTTGAGAGGTCTTTAATTTATGCTGCAACGAAAAGAAGTATTCATTGGTAAGAACATAATTCAATATCGTTGTATATTCTTCTTACTGCATTATAATTTACACATCACATTCCGCATGCACGTATACTGTTGTCTTTAATACACATGGATGTAGAAGAAGATTCTGTCAAGTCCAATTAGTTAAAGAGTAACAAAAATTAGAAGCCAAAGAAATGAACCAAGCATCGACATCACTGACTTTCGTACAGTCTTAAATCCAAATTGCTTGATGCTTAAAATATAATAAAAGGACACTGACTATTTTTTGAATAACAGACACTTTCATCTTGCAAAGTTCTAGTAAATTTGAATGAAGCAACTCCCAAAGTATACTGTAAATACCCTACACTGAAGTAGAGCGTTTGTGTGGATGTAGGTAAATTGAATACGTCTTGTAGAAAGTTTGTATTTAAAGAAAAACCATGTAAATAGCAATAGGTTATTTCGGTAGTTTTTACGGCATAGCAGAAATTCTTTCAACTTATACAGATATAGTATTCACAACTGTAATATCCTAGAAAAGGTTCTAGGATAATACACTTTAGAGAACTTTTCGAAGCTCACCATTTTAACTAATTTTAGGCCCTCGAAAGCCAAAATATTATTCTCCTTGCACTACACTTGACATGAACATGCGCATGTTCTGTGAAGATTAGTCCGAGACCACAAGAAATGCAAATATACATGAGGTTTCAATAATTTTGACAGGAAGTCGACACTATAGTACATTACTCATGATTCCAGCTGTTTCCGAGAAAACACGGTCTATCATCGAGCGGGAACTTTAAACTTAACGTTGTATATGTTTTATATGTATATACATAAATGCGTTTTTATTTCTTCTATAACATAGTATTCTGAGATTTTATTGTACATTGCTTCTATAACTAAGTTTATGGAGCAAATTCAGTTTCGTATTAGTACAGATATAAAACGTGCTAATTACAGTGCGAGTGGAAGATCTAGCAGGTATCCACAATGGCACGAGAAGCAGTCATAACAAAATTAGTAAAATGCATAACAATTGTACGCTAACCGGGAGTGTTATTCAGTGTATTTAAGATCCGTACATTTGTAATAGAGTTCATAAGCACCGGGATAATAATTAGAGTGTAGTATAAGTGTACAGTTCAATGTATTGCATCTTCTTCAAATGTGAAACGTCGATGTCAGTCCTCTTGCAAGCAGGGATTTTCTCCGATTTACAACCAAAGTGATTTTTCTTCAATTTATTCAATCTCTTTGCAATATAAAAATTGTAGCATGTTAAAAATACGTTTTTACATCTCCAGTGATATTTTAACTCGCTCTGTAATGAGTATTCGTTGTGCTTGTTATGAGATTCCCCAAAAGGTTCGAATTTGTACAGGTTATTAATTTGACTGAGATACGAATTCGTCTTATATTTATATGCAACTCTTCGAAATGGACAGAGAAAATATTATTCTTAATGTATTGTGTTCAGTATGTGCATGATTTTCCATATTTATCGTAGATTATATATCGATCGCATTCATTTCGTAACATAATGATTTTTCGATAAAGTAAACTTTTTTTTTACAGAAATATACGGAGAAATCACACAAGCCGGTTGTTATATTGAAATTTAAATAAAAATGTGCCAGACTTTATAACAATTACAATGGTGAGGAGTGTATTTGACACCCTTCCATTACACCATGGAAACGCAAGGGAGATTTGTCCCTGGAAGACACATATCAAACTGTCAAGAATTATAATATTGACATCAATTGTTTTATTTATTGTGCCATTATTTACACATTATTATTTATCTAAGGTATATGATAATCACGTATAATTACTTTCTTGAATGTCTTATCGTACTGTTGATATATTTGATTATAACATAGGTATTTCGATCCTTTACAGGTAGAATCAGACTCCCCGAATCGAGATATATATAGGACATTTTCAACGCTAGAGGCTTTCGAAGATTTTACTTCGATGAAAGCCTCCCAGTTGAAAATGAGGATAGAAGAAATGTTACGTATTAAGGTTTCCGTCAACAATGAGCTCAGAGACTTGAGCGCCAAAAGACAAAGACTTCAATTGGAAGTTAGTAGTTTAACGCAAAAAATAGATGAATTAAAACAAGAATTGCTGCATCAGCAGACAGATTTAGATAGACTGAAAATCAGTGTAGAGCAAGCTCAAGTCGCCCAGAGAGAAGCGGTAGAAAGGAATACACCAGAATTAGCACCTCCGAAACGTATATTAAGTAATTTGATACCTACAGTATTGCCGAGCACTGTGCCATATAGTTGTAGAATGTACAACTGTTTCGATCACAGTCGCTGTGCTCTTACGAGTGGTTTTCCTGTGTATCTTTACGATCCGGATGAATTTTCTGTAGTAACTTCAGATTGGGATGTGGATGGATTTTTAAGAACAACTATTAAGCAAACTTTAGGTATTATTATTGCTTATATGATTGTTGTTTACTTTACTACATACGCACTGTTGTGGCTAATAAATGTATATTCAACAGGATATAATCCACATCTTACTGCAAATCCAGCGGAAGCATGTATATACATAGTACTTATTGGAGAAGCTTTAACCGTTCAACAAAGAACCGATAGGAAGCATCAAAAGCCTATAGACGTAAAAAAACTACATTCTCTTCCATATTGGGGCGGAGATGGAAGAAATCATGTCTTATTGAATCTCGCACGCAGAGATCTATCGGTTGAGGCGGGAAATTTCTTTAGTGGCGTAGATACTGGTAGAGCTATAATTGTGCAATCAACATTCTATAGAAATCAATTTCGAGATGGCTTCGATATAGTTGTCCCACCGATTTTGGGTCCTCCGGGTGGTGATGTATGGCAAGAATGTGCGCAAATGTTACCAGCGCGAAGGAAATATCTTCTATCGTTCCAAGGAGAAATCCGTTCACCCCGGGTTACTCCAATGACTCATCAAATTGACGATGCTGATGCAGACCTCGAGAGATTAATGGTCGATGAAAACAATTTGGATGCCTTCATTATACAACATCTGAAGGATATGAGTACAGGAATAACACTCGATAAATTCTTCATTCAATTTGAGTGTATACCAGCGTCGGAAGAGAAGAATGCAATTGAAACACTTGACTGGTCGCTATGTGGTACGGATTCTTCGAGAAGAGCTATTTTAAAAGAATCCACGTTTGTCTTGATCTTAGCACCGAGCAATGCGTCATACGTAAGCACATCTTCGATGCAAGCAAGACTCTACGAAGCTTTACGCTCAGGATCAATACCCGTGATCCTAGGCGGTGATCAAGTTTTATTGAGCTATAACGATGTCATCACATGGCGAAGGGCCGCAATATTTTTGCCTAAGGTATTGGAGACTCTTAGAAATTGCAGTTGAGTTAGCTACATGTATTTCGAGTAAGCTGCGTTAATACAAACTCTCACTTCTAGGCTCGAGTAACGGAAATGCATTTCTTACTCCGTGCCGTACCTGACAGTGATCTTCTAAGTATGAGAAGGCAAGGCAGATTAATATGGGAGCGATATTTGAGCACTGCTCAAGGTGCTGTTGATACTATTGTTGCTGTAATTAGAGACAGACTTGGTATACCCCCATTACCAGCTCCACAGGCTGCCAGTCCAAGTGTCTTCAATGAAAGCTTCGTGGTAATTATTTCAATTTTCGATTGTATTATTTTTCTTTCTTCTTCTCAAATTTCTACATTGTCTTTTTTAAGCCTTTAAAGTCGGATACTATTATCGCTGAATCGGAAGCTGAAGAAAGTTTAGGACCATTGGAACCACCATATCCGTCCCCTGCTTTTAAACGAAATTATACCACAATGTTACTACAGGGTCATGAAATCTGGAATGATTGGATTGATCCATTTAATCTCTATCCACAGTTGCCTTTTGATACTGTTCTTCCGAGCGATGCAAAATTTCTAGGTAAACATTATCATATTTAATTTTGCGTTCACGTATCACAATTTTGTTTAAATTATTTCAGGTTCAGAAGTGGGATTTAGACCAATAGGTAAAGGAGCAGGTGGCGCAGGCAAAGAATTTAGTGAAGCTTTGGGCGGAAATTATCCGAGAGAACAATTTACAATTGTAATGCTTACTTACGAACGCGAACAAGTTCTAATAAATTCTTTAGCTCGTTTGTATGGATTACCATACTTGAATAAAGTTTTAGTTGTTTGGAATAGCCCAAAGCCGCCTGTGGAAGATCTCAAATGGCCTGATATTGGGGTTCCTATTCATGTAAGTATTATATTGGTTCACGCGAAATATGTGAAACATACTTCATGGTTCTTAAAAATATTCTTTAGGTCATTAAAGCTCCAAGAAACAGTTTGAATAATAGATTCCTTCCATTCGATGCGATCGAAACTGAAGCAGTTCTTTCAGTCGACGATGATGCTCATCTTAGGCACGATGAAATCATGTTTGGATTTAGGTATATCGATATGTTTCGTAGATTTATAAATAAATGTTTCTTATGATACTACAGTATTGTTCGTTACAGAGTGTGGAGAGAACACCGCGATCGTGTGGTAGGATTTCCTGGCCGTTTTCATGCGTGGGATCAAAATTATCACAATGCTTGGAATTATAATTCAAATTATTCCTGTGAGCTGTCGATGGTTCTAACTGGAGCTGCTTTTATACACAAACATTACACATATTTATATACGTACTGGTTGCCACAGGCCATTCGGGATAAAGTTGATGAATACATGAATTGCGAGGATATTGCTATGAATTTTCTAATATCTCACATCACAAGAAAACCCCCGGTTAAGGTAATTTATTTTAGAGAGATTCGTTTCAAATGATCATTATCCTTTGCTTAATATAATTTTTTATATATATATCGTTCTTTTTTTCCCAGGTCACATCACGGTGGACATTTAGATGTCCTGGTTGTCCTGTTTCTCTTTCAGAGGATGACACACATTTTCAGGAAAGACATAAGTGTATTAATTTTTTCTCTCAGGTAGGTTTCTATTATCAATGATATATGCATGTTTAAAGCAAATAGTTTTTTCTTAATTCGAAATTATTAACAATTATAGGTATTCGGATATATGCCACTCCTAAACACACAATATCGAGCGGATTCAATCTTATTCAAGACAAGGATACCACACGATAAACAAAAATGCTTTAAATTTATATAAATGAAGGTACTATCTCATATGCGAGTACATATGACCATGCCTTTGAATATGATTAATTTTTCTATAATTTTATATAAATTTCTTGTCAGGATAAGTTTTGTGTAAATTTATTGCTAAACGTATAAGTATCACAGAAATTTGTATTATTTACGGTTTCTTTGATACATTTGAAAGCTTCGTATGTTTACATGAGAACCTTTTTGCAAACGATATGTAACGGACGCAAGACCCAGACTACTTAAGGACAAGACCCATGACAAAAGACGGGGAATTTTTATATACTCCACTTTATTTAGACCTTTGACTGTACAACATTCTTCATTAGCTTTGACTCTTGTATTTCCACCCATAAACTAGTTACTAGGACAGTGACCGCGGACTTTATTCCGCTCGACCATTCCTGACAGATACGCGGATTAACGTTTCGTACACTTTTGTCTTTTGTTGCACAGGTATAAAATATTATAGTGCATTCTTGCAGATTTAGTGAAAACGTCTACAGTGCTTTGTGTGTGTGTGATGTTTAATGTTCCAAACATCGCTTTACAATCAGTGTGTATGCGTATTAGCAATTTTCAAAAACTAGGCGGTGAAGCACAGTTTTGTCGAGAAAGAAAGAAAGAACGTGATAGATATTTTAAGACTTACGATTCTGTAAATAGGAATAATAATTATGAGTTTATCGCGAAAAAATTCTTTGCGAAATGCGAAAAACATGACCAAGCTGAACAAAATTATGAGCGTCTATTATCTATAGTGTGCACAATACTCTTTCATTGTAAATAATGTTAGTGTTACAAAATGCTGCCTATTAAAATCAAAATGTTGTGTATATAATAAATGAAAATTATGCCGTGAGATAGCAATATCATATATAGAATGTGATGTTGCCGTGTGATGAATACGATATTTTCCAATGAACATCGTAACATGGCGTAGAATAATGTATGTGATGTCTTGCAACTGTTGTAATTCTATTTTACATTGCGTTAGGTCGAATACTGTTTCGGAAACTTTTACACATTTTCAGTATGAAGTAATGCAATACAATACTGATTTCTGTCGAGATAAGACAGAACTGAATTTATAACTTGGCAACAAGAATATTATACACTAATTTGATAATTTGCATTTTTCCATTACTCTGTTGCGGAATTATCAACTATTTGCAGATATCACGCTGATTACGAGGATGCGGCTTTCAAAGGAAAATCGCCATAAAAACTGGGTGTAAGTGTTTGTTACTGAGTGAATTCATGTTCATTGAAAATACTTATAGTTTTTTTATGTAACAATAAAAACACAGCATAATCACCAGCCTTAGCGTTATGCAAGTTAAGTTGGGAGTGTGGTATTCCAGTCTTGATCGCAGTTGTAATTTTCCATCATGTGCAATATATACACACCATCATTAATAATTTAATTATCGATAATGTATTTCCTATTTGCAGTGTTTCGACTGCTTATCCGAATTATGATTTCGTAGTCCTGTATATTTGTTCGAATGTAGTTCAAGTATATTGTATAATCGTCACTGAAATGTGCCAAATATTTCACAGTCTTTTTTATAACACTTTTGTGACCCAGTTATAGAGAATATGTAGTATCCCGTATTAAACTGTTCCACCTCAATTGTCAATCTTCGATCATTTTTCACAATACTGATATCTTAAAATTTATTCGTATACCGTTTTATCAATTGTCTTTTTTATCCTTGAGTATGAATCATGTTTCCAATGCTAAATTTACAGCTCTCATTATTTTCCTTACTTTTTTCCAGACCTTATTAATTTTTCACCGATTACTGTCTATTTGTATATCTTATCGTATTTTTTGAAGACTCTTGGCATCGAGCCAAGAGATATCATTAATCATGCGTATGTATATGTGTATCTGAAAAACAGATACACGAAACAGGTTGGCGAGTGTCACTGTTTCGGACAGCTCCATATCATTTCGAGTTCATATTGTTTTTGTTCTATCAATGTTCATTGTCAACGATACAATGTGTTACTGATGGAAAGCTGTTTTTAACTATAAAGCTGTAAGATTGTATTATTAACGGTACAAGAGATTTCAATTGAATCGCGTAACATGAAACTTCTAATACGAGAATCGCAAGTAGTAAACATGTTATTAGTACCGACAGTAGTCATTTGGTTTTCCGATCAAACTTCAAGTCTCACAGTAGTATCAGTACGCTTCATACCGGCAGACGTTTTATTACTTGTGCGTAACTACTGAGAGGCTATGTGTATCACAAAACAGTTTTGGCTCCAACTAATACCACTTTGTTTAATCTGAAATTTTTCAAGGATCTCCAGGTTGATTAAATAATTAAGCTAACAACATCATGTTAAATACAGGCCACTGGGATATTGTACTACCGTGACAAATGGTAAATCATTCGAATCTAGAAAATAGATTCATGTTCGTTGTAAAATGCATGCAGTAAAAAAAACAAACGTCACATTTCGATGGAAATTTTATAATATCTCTGCCTGTTAAGATTTTATGAGTCCTAAGGCCGGTTGAGGCACGGCCAGTAATTTAGTCCAATAGGGAGTAATTTAGTGATTTGTCGTGAATGGACAGTAAAATTTAGTCCTCTAGTTTAATAAGTCGATTTAGTCGAGTAGATCCATTTCGTTGGATTTTTCTGAGCGAGTAGACTTCTCTAACGACTCACTGTTATCCATCCCAACCTATCCGGCCGTACATGTTGTATGAAGTATACGATTATATCGGACGTTGAGGGAAAGAAGTTTAACGACATCAGAAATATATCGTTATTTATTCTTATACATGTATGTATTTGCGAATGTTTCATAATACTCTGATTCTCACAGCTCAAATGTGCTAATTCAGATACTTTTCTGTGCTACTAACTTTTTAGTAGTAAGTAGCGACTCGTCACCCTCGCTAAACCACTGGCCGGGTCTGAACGGACCTTTAGGCAAAGTAATCTCCATACTACACTCGATTTTATAGTACTGATGTCGCGAGACTGACTGCTTTACACAAGGCGAATATTTCCAAGTATGTCATTCTACTTAGCAATGTTATTAAAAGATTAAGGAAGAGAGTAAAGTTGAAGTTTGACGGATCGTTGGAGTTCAGTGACGTGTCCAGTTGGTTTCGAATTCGGCGCCAGAGAAACATAAGCGGTTTTGTCGGGGTAGTCGGCCCCATTGGCCTATAGTTCGATCAATACGGGGTTTTCCCTGACGTAAGTGCGGCCTCCGATCCTTATTGGTTCGGACATACGCCGCATCTCATTATTTATTAAGACCGCATGAATGGATACCACCGAAAGTTCGGTTTCTCGGTCAAGCTCGGTAAGAACTGTCGGCCAACTGGTTGGCCGTTCGTCAGAAGACGGGGTGCAAGGGCCGCGGGCAACAGTGAGATATCCTGATGAGCTGCCCTCAAGCGACAGCCGTCCTTTCTGATGTCTTGGCGTGTCCCCACCAACCATCATTTGGCACATGCACGAAACCGGAATTCGTGCACGTCGGGTGGTGGTCCGCCGGTGGACAAGCGGAGAGGGGAGGGTTGAATCGTTCGCGCAATTGCGGTCGCACACAAGTGCGACAGACGACCCTCCGTCCTCGCTGGTAAGGCTCTGGGCAATTCGCTCGGCTCTCTTGCGACACTCCCTATGGTACTATGCGCGCGGCCGTCTCCGAGATGGCTTGTGCAGCCCGATGGCACGATTCGAATCGGGAGCCGGGTGATTTTCAGGCGAGAATCCCAACAGGAAGTCGATTCGCGGCCGGAAATTAGCCCCCTTAACGAACCGGTTCTCTCGTTTTAGTCCGCTGCAGAGAGAGAGAGAAAGAGAGAGAGAGAGAGAGAGAGAGAGAGAGAGAGTAGAGAGCAGCGAGGAGTCGTGGTGAAAGCTGCAGGCAGTGCCGAACGGGACAGAAGCAACGCGAGGGCGTAAAAGAAGGGTGAGCGAGAGGGAGAGCGAGGATAGTTCTAGTCAAAGAACGGAAAAGAGAGCGGTTGAGAGCCAGAGCGCAAGGCAAACTGCGATAGATAAAGGGCGCGGGGGTGCGCAGGAGGCTGTGGTAGTAGAGGGAGAAAGATATAGGGGCGAGTAGTAGGAGAAAGGGTGAGAGAGCAAGAGAGAGGCAGAGAGAGAGAATGAAAGCCAGAGGGAGAAAGACTGGACTATCAGTGAGAGTAGTACCAATCGCGAAACGTCGGCGGACATAACCGCGCTGTTAGGGGTGTGGAGTAAGCGCATTCGTGTGTTGTTCCGACATCGGGAGTACGAGAGGAACACCGACCACGAAAGTGACTACCGTTTGTCCAGAGCCGCCCCGTACCGATTTATCGTCGAGCCATATGCGCAAGTACGCGCGTGTGACCAGTGCCAACGTTTGTATATTACAGTGGAAGGTACTCGCAACAGTATTCCAAGTGGTTACTTTACCCCCGCCACGGAAAGGGGCCTCCAATTCGAAGGGAGCGAGCCGTCTGGGACTCCGCGATAATCTGCCTGTTGACATCGTGCCTCGGTGAGGCTTGAAACGCAACGGAAACGAGGAGGAACGCCAGTCAGCTGGGAAAACGGCTCTCGTGGGTGTGGAACAATCCGGTCTAAGGCGATTGATTGTGTGGGTGTCGCGGTCGCTGCAGAGACGTCGAAAAGCGCCATCGTCGTGTCGGACGCCACGTGAATCGTCAGCAATAGAGGAAATTCGTCTTGCGAATTGGTCATGTTAGGCGGAAATCTTGCTTGCCGGATGAGCGGAAGAGCCAAGCCCGACGTCTAGTTTCCTGCGAATGTCACGACCTTCGATGGACATGACCCGAGGACGCGATCTTCGAGCCTGCAAAATATTTATTCCCATTGTGTCAGGCTTTTGCTGACGGAAAGCTGACGGGAAGCTGACGAAAAGCTGACGGAAAGCTGACGAAACGGAATACGCGAAACAAGAAGGCAGGCGGGACTAAAAGCGGAAAGGCGTCCTCCATATAGGCAACGCGAGTACAAACAGACAGCATTACTTTTTTATAGAGACAACCCAGTGACCCGTTTTCGTTTCGAATCGATGATATTCCAAAAAAGTCTCCAGGTATCAACGGGAGAAGCACGCGGCCATTATCTGGCCTTTTCAACTGGCTGAATGTTATGCGGCCAAGTAGACAGCTGTCGCCCATACATAATCTAAGGTCAACCTCGTTCGAAAGCAGGAGGAGCCAGCGTTAATCTGTGATAGCGAGGAGAATCGTGCTGCGTGTGTTCCTGAAAAGTTCAAGAGCCCAGATTCGCGTAGACTACGGAAACGAGTGCAGCCAAGGCACCCGTGACCCGTTTTCCCTTGCAATCGATGTAATTCCGAACTGGGTTGGTTGCTCGTTCGGCCGTGAATCGTTCGGGAGAAGATCGGTGGAGTGCCGAACCGCAGGGCTCGAAACGAGGGATAGAGTTCTCGAGTGTGTGCGTTCTAACCTCGCAGGTGTCCGCCATCTCAGCGACCAGAGCTGCGGGGAAGCTCTCGGGGGTTGCTTTCGCGGAAGTACGAGGGTAGCGCGCGTCGTTCCATGCTGGCTTCGAGCGAAGATTGCAGCGCGAGGAGGGAAGAAAGAATGCGAGAACCTCCTTACAGTCTGTGAACATGATTTGTCATACAGATGCGCCGAGTGGTAATCGTACGACGAGAGACACCGACGACGAGGACGAAGGGGACGAGGACAAGGAGGAGGGTAGGAGGCGCAGTCAAGTCAATGGCTCGAGCTGGCTGAGCGTTCGCATGCGAGCGAGCCGCTCCTGCGAGAGGACCTTGTCGACGAAGAGAAAGCTTGCCCGGCGTCACCTTGCCCACGCGAAACCTAGGTCCACACCCTTTTCGCTTTTTCCGTTCTCCGGCGAAGGCGCAGTGCCAGCAGTAGTAGCAGCGGCGATAGCAGCAACAGCGATAGCAGCCGCGATAGCAGCAGCGGTAGTAGCAGCACTAGAAGCAACAGTAGTAGTAGCAGCAGCAGCAGCAGCAGCAGCAGCAGCGGCAGCAGCAGCGGCAGCGGCAGCAGCGGCCGTAGCAGCCGGGAAGTCATCGACCAGGGCAATAGGTCGTGGCGACTGGCGCGCTGCCTGCAACCTGCGAGTGCAACGTTCGTTGGCCGATCCGCGGCGTAAGCGCGAGCCCTCGAACCCGCCCCCGAAGCAACCGGGTGTCGGATGACTCCCCGCGCACCAGCCAGCCCTCCCGTAGTCGTAGAAAGGACGCGAAATCCCGTGGCGGTGGCGCCGGGGGCACCGCTCCTAGCGGCTACCATCCCTCTTGGTCCGCTAGCGCTACCACCCGCGCGCTACCTCATCGGCGGCGGCAACGGCAGAGGCGGCAGAGGCGGCGGCGGCGGTGGAGGCGGCGGCGACCGTAACGGTGACGGTGACCACGTCGTCGCTCCTCCTGCGCCGGCTTCGCGCGAAACTCCTCGCAAAACAACCTTACCACCAGCGTGCACGCTTCTAACGAGCGACCGTGATGGCGGCGGTACCTGATATGTCGCACCTCACCCCCGAGGAGATTCGCGCCATCGAGCACGTGATGACACGATACCAAGAGGAGGAAGAGAAAGCAAACGAGGTTGTGAGGTACGGCACGCGTATGTCTTGTCTTGTCTTGTCTTTCTTTCCTTCTCACGTCTTCTTATGTCTTCTTATGTCTCTTCCTTCCCCTTCGATCAAAATCCTTTAGGGAACAGTCAAGGAATCGGAATGGCACGCTTATGCTCCGCTCTGTTTACTTATTCGGAGGAGATGATAGCCTTCCGCAATCTTCAGAGTGCAGTCGCGATTATGCGTATTGCACCCTTCCCCGTCTACGTACGTGGACTCGCGATTCCCGCGACACGTGTGTCTAGTCTTATTTTCGTGGTCTCATTGACCTACATTCTTTACGATTCAATATTTCCTTGACTTTCGCCCATAAAGCGGGATGCTCCAACGTCCGAGAGAAATTTGGGTCACGAAATGCGAGTTAACCCATCATTTCGAGCCTTGTGAACATTTTAAAGAAAGGTCGACCGAAGATACCCAAATCTCTCGTTATCTCTCGCGTGGCTCCTTCAGCCAGGGATTTAAGTAAAGCATGTAATCAACTAAGTAGTGAGTGTCGAGAAAGCGCATCGATCAGCCGTGGCGTACTTTATAGTAAGGCACGCCGCTCAGGACTAAGGGGATGGTCGAACTAATCCTGAATCGATCAACTTTGTGGATTTCTTGACCAATGATGTCCCTTCTGGCACATTTCATCTATTTTCTCGACTCACCTGCCTGTGCTCGTCCTTGACCGCTTTACATCTCTAATATCTTCTATTTGGGTATTCACCGCTGCGGATACAGCCGCGGATGATTATTCCAACAATTTTATTTCCACTCATTAGAGAGCTTGTCGATAACCAATTATCCATAATTTCTTTTTGCTCGAATCGCTTTAAGAAGGCGTACAGCATATTTCGAAGGATCAACAGTGCCACCAGTAGAAGTGAAATAATTCAAATTCGTTGATAGAATACTCGAGCGATTCTGACGCAGAGTTCAATGCGCGTTGCACTATTTTCCGTGTTCGCGTTTAATTACGGGGATAGGTAGTACCGACCGGAGTCGGCCCTTGGCAATTAAGCGACACTGAGGGAAATGGGAACTGCTCTTCGTCGGAGGCGTTTTATCGATAGACCAGCGGCGATGGAAAATAGGGACGCGAGAAAGAAGGTGCGTGCATGTGCGTATGTGTCGGTGCTTTTAGTACGCAGCTCGAAAGCAAAGATAGGGTAGCGAAACGAGCGGGAAAAAGAATCAGGCGCGGAAGAGAAGATAAAGAAAGGAGGAGAAAGAGAGTAATGAGGAAAGCGTGCTTCGTCATACCGATGCGAGATCGTGTAGGGACGCATGTAAAATGCAAGCCACCGAGTCTTGACGTGGCTCCGGTAACGAGCTCCTGCTGCAGCTGCATAGGGTATGCATAGAGTATGCGGCTATCGCTCCATGGATGGAGTGTGAAAGCGGCCGGATTGGCACAGCAAATTCTTAGATGATGAAATATATACGCGTCCCGCATTAAGGTAGCACCACCTCGGTAAAAGGTCGATGACGAACCGAGTGGCGATTGGCCTCCACTTTTCTTGTTTTGTGACCGGAAAATTATGTCGCGCTTCTGTGCCAAGAATCGTCGAGTGGGCTATACATCTCGCAAAGGGGTTTATTTTGAGAATACATTATAAATTGACCGGTGTGTTATTCAACCAGGCTATAATGGCTCGATCGATGGAAAATATCGGCAGCGACAATTTACTCACTTTCAGCTTGCATTAATCGCAGCACAGTCTTACAGCGTTACTACGAGCTTTTCCTCGTTTCTTTCATCATTTTTACGAGGAAATATCCACTGAAAAATATTGCGCAACAAGCTACACAAATTTCCTGCAATTTCCTTTGTGCAATTAGTGGTTCGCGTTTTCCCAACTCGTGCTCACAGCTCATCAAGAACGGTCTTAAGTTAATTTCAATTTCGCGTACCTTTGAGGAGCATAGCGTAGGAAGCGTTGCATGCATCCGTTTGCAGAAAATCTTCGGCGTGGGTGATAAAAGCAAACGTTCATTGTGTATCTTATTTTCGTAATGGAGACACAAGTGGATGGGGAACATGGATTTTCGGTGAATCGGAAGTTCTTTCCTTCTTTCCATTACTTTGGTAGCGCAGTATCGTCCCGTTAACGTCCTCTCGGTTTCTTCTTTATACGCTACAGATGGCATACAATACTCGTTATATTCGTATCGCACTTTGCATCATTCCTAACACAATTTTTATCCTTCGCCATCTTGCACCAGTGGCATGAGCGTCCATTTAAAATCATATATATGGAAATTACTTTTAGTACTTACCGTCCGGCTACTCTGCACCGTTCGCACTTCTTTTCGATCGTGCTCGCGTGGCCGACCACTATTAAAATAAAGTTTGATAATAGAAATTGTAGAACTTAGAAACTCTGCGGAAACTGTGTGCTGAACTTTTTGCAACATTAAATGGAATGTAAGGCCGGGGAAAGAGGCTGCTGAGAATTGAAGATCGCCGTAGGATTCTCCATAGATCTTTATTATATCTTACAAAGCGTTTGCGGTATATAATCGACTATCGATTCAATTTTCTCTACATAATTCAGTTTGATTATCTTCGAAGGAAAGAAATATGACTACGCGTATTTTCCGTTCTCTAACTACTTTTATCATTTCTAGTGGAAATGTAGGAAAATCTTCGAACTTTTTAAAAAAGAGCTCGATGGATTTAATTATCGTTGCGTGCGTCTTTCGCATGATTATTGGTAAAGTGATTAGAGAAACGTACTACACTTGGCATACTCTCTGTCTATAGCGTTAAAATACCGCGCTGCGGCCTTCGGGTGACAGACGTAAAGATTTCGTCTCCCACTTTTACTTTGTCTTAATTAGAATCCTTATCGATCAAAAGTTAGTTTAACAAAAGGTTCCTTTTTCATTTGAATTCCAACTTAAAATATCGGTAAATGATCTTGTGCTATTCGTTAAGTCATAAAAAATATTATGAAATAGTTTTTAGAATCTGGTTAACTTTAAGATGAAAATCGTTCGCTAAAAGTGATGGATGTAGATCAATTTGGGGTCAACGAGGTGAAGGGTATTGTTCCGCGAGAATCTAAGCTAATCATTTAAAAGCAATCAGCATGGTATTCTATAGCTGGTAAAAACAGAGTTTAAGCAGGCACGTCCTAATGCCAACAACCCTTCGGTCTCAGCTTTGTGATCCCCGTTGTCCGTCGTGTGCACGACCTACAGTCCAAGTCGTCGCTCGAAAAGCTTCAGCCTTGTGCCAAGTGTTCATACTTTCCTCTCATCCTTCGCGCGACAGTAGTCGTAACCTATTTGGCTTACAGTCCACTTCTACTGATCGTGCACGTGATATTTTTTAGCTATCGTCCAGTTACTTGACATTAAACATGTTCGTGGTTTACGAATCTCTTCCGGCAACATGCTGTTTCTTTAATTTTATTTGAATTAGTTTGGGGATAAGGAGTGTTACAAGCAACTGTGTGGGTATCCTACATCTACACAGTCAATATACTTCACGAATCTCGATAAAAAATTCTGTTTCGTCAAATCAGTGATCTAATGTTTCCTTTATTTTATTTAATTTAATTTAATTTAATTTTATTTTACTTTTTTTAGTGGTAGTTGAATGCAACTGTAAGTTGCTTTTAGTTCAGGTTCCGATAGGAATATTAGCGACGCCTTAACGGATTAATTCGGTGACATCAGTTACAGTCGATTCCAGTCGAATTAACCTTACAATGGACTGTTTTTTCTAATGCCAGAGGTTCTGCAGTAGCTTTGCAATGAAGACCTACGATTCTGTCGCCCTTTCGGTGATTCATTGAATCTTTGTTAATTCTTGATATACAGTGAATATTTAATACCAGTAATAATTCAACTACTTGAATATGGTACGTAGCTAGGAATACTTAAGCAATATAATACCAGTGATTCATTTCGTGTTCACCTAACATACCTATAATTACTTGTCGTGACAACGTCAACTTTTATTTCTTAGCAAGAATGACGCATAAAAGTTTCGCGTACTAGGCTCGCCAGTGCTTAAGAGTTCTCATAATCAGAAAGACTGTTAATTCTTATAAGATTTAGGGTAAAGCCTGACTTAATAATTATTTTACCTATACTAAAAGACTTACTGGAAGAGAATAATAAATATTTGTACAAAATAGATAATAGAAGCAAATTGTAGAATTACAATTATTCTTGTCAATGTTCCACATTTTCCGCCTTAGGTTACGTCTTTTTAAATTGACACATATACAATATCGAATAGAGTTTTATTAGTATTGAAAGTCGAGGCTGAACAAATTGTTCGCGAGCTTTTCATCGTAATTAACTGGCTGGTGGCTAAGTGAAATCTGCGTCAGTGGTGGATAGAACGAAGACCGGCAGAAGCCCATAAAAATATCGCGTAATTTGTCGAGAAATGTCTCCGTAGCGTATAGTGGAACGAGACTAGCGTCTAGTTCTCATGCCACTGGATTTTAATCGCAGCTGAGGAAAAACTGAAATGGAGAAGCGAGCTCCAATTTTCCCTGTTTTGTTGCCGACCACCTACATCTCACGGTCTCGAGGCATTGTGTCTGGCAACGTTTTCTATCATGTAAATGTTCCTACTTTTCCTTCGTGTCTGCCTGCCTGCCTGCCTGCTTGCCTACCTGCTTCTCTTTTCTCTTTTCCTTCGCATTCCTTTTTCTCAGAGAGGCTTGCATCTATTCTTAAACTTGTCTACTTACTCGCTTGGGAAGAGAGCAGAGAGCAGGGTGTAGCTACTTGTACATAGATATATATACCTTCACGATACATATTTATCAATGTAGGACCAAGCTAAACCGCTTCCATCGAAAACTTCCCTCGTTTTCCTTTTCGATCCCTCCTTTATGCGTCTCTTCTCTCACGCTGGATGTACAGGCTCAGCCGTGAATGCAACCGTTCGTTTGATCTACGATCCAAAATTTATTTGCGAAATTGACTACTCCACCAGTACCGACAACTGGATTCCTCGGGAGCTAGTATGTACTCGAATGTAGAGAAACTTCAGCTTTTTGGTAGATCGGAACGGGCGTGCACCGCGGAATGCCGTCAATAGGGTTTCTGTGAGTGGAATGCACACGGTATTCGCGTGTGAAGAACACCACCAGGCAGTGTATCCCTCGCGAAAGTCTACTGTTAGATCCCTATGAACACTGCACGCGAACTTCTTATTCGGTATAATGTTACATCTACGCAAACTTGATCTTTCGATGGGCAAACTATCGCAAACGCCAAAATTACACATTTACAATCGTGTTCCCTTTTATCGAGTGTCAGTTGAATAGATAAATTTAACGGAATCACATTTTCTTCCGATCAAAAGATTTTTATAAATCAATTAGTTTAATCGTTGGTGAAGATAAATTATTATCGTATTAACGTCCTACAGGGTTAAAAATAATTCGTGAAAAGTAGAAGGAGGTTGCACAGTGTGGAATGAATTCTCTTTTTTCTTCACAGGCGAAAGCAGAATGAGGTGAAGATACTGGAGGAGAAGATACGAGCTTGCTCGGAGCAACAGAAGAAAGCAGGAGTGGAGCTGACCGCCACGTGTCGCATCTGCTTGAAGACGAAGTTCGCCGACGGCATCGGCCACATCTGCAACTACTGCAGAACCCCGTGCTGCACACGTTGCAGTGGAAAGCTCACACTACGCTCGAACAAGGTAGGGAAGTTGAATCAAAAAGGGAACAGCTTGATCCATTATCTACAAAAATTTCAACAGAGTTTCACCTATCGTATTAGTATTATCAGCTTAATCTTCATTCTTGATCTTTCAATTGATTTCATTATAAAAGTTGAATTTTGACATTCAAATATTCCCTATCGGCATATTTATTTACAAAATAATCAAAAGTATATCACTCTACAGAAACTGATATTCCGATAAAAATAATAATATTCTATTTACATGATATTCGCGTTAAAGAATTATTTTACACAATTTAGAAAATAACATTAAAATTCTAAAGTATGTATTTCTCTTGACGTTGCGTTAATTTGAAATCTACCAAAAAAGTTTAGCATCCAACATTGTTGAGTTTTACTTTGGATCTATATCTATGTTTCACTACTATGACTGTTTTGGGTTTCGAGCTTCAGTGCGCGTTTGTGTTGATACCTGGCCGTGTCAGAAACTTGCTAGTCTATTTGGTGCACTATAGCGTGACCCGTATCTCTCCCACCTTCGATATTTCTAACTCTTACTACGTCGCTACTCTGAGAGTTCTGAGAGTTCGAGGTTTTTTCTTTCAAACGTCTTATTATCTTCGCTAAGGAACGGTACGCATTACGTTCTAGTCATCAGTCTTACCGTACAGTTCGCATATACATATTCTACTTCGACCGTGCTCTCCTTTCAATTCACCGAATAAATCGAGCGGTCTAGTGAATCGTTGCCATGCACTTTACGCTTCATTCGCTACGGGTTAATATGTAATGTAAGTACCCATACGATGTATTATAGAATTTAAATCGACCAGAACGATCACGAGAGCATTCCAGTACACCCTGTCATATATATCAAATTCTGTATATCTCAATTGTGTGCCAGTAATATTCGAACGAAATATTAATAACGTATCGATTACTTATTCCTGCATTAACGATTTGATAAGGCTCATGAATTGTTTTCGTATCTTTATGCATTGCCCGTGATTTCTCTCTGGCAGTAATCTTTAGTTTCGGAAGTATTATTTAGTTATAGGTAAACAACGACAATCAGTTGCACGGTAGAGTAGTTTCGTCGAAGTGCCAAACGATTAATGAAAAATTTCCCGAAGCGGACGTGGTTTGGTGAAGTCGAGTAGGGAATCGGGTAGCAGGAGCTTAACGAGAAACGTCAGCGATCGATAAATGAGATCGGCGATCATACACGCGAAGGTCCGACCGCGCCGCGGCAATGTAAATCAATGTTTTCATGGCACAAAGACCGCTTTAAAAACCACGATCGTCGTAACCATTTGGCCAGTTAATTCCGACCAATTTGATTCATATTTTAACATTAGGGATCAGGAGTGTGCCATTGGCATAAATCTTTCTTCAATGGTACTTATTGCCAGTTCGAATTGCACTTAAAGAATTTCGAGATCTTATCCAAGTAATATTGGCATTAATATAAATTGGAATTTATTTATCCTCGCGATATTATTTACTGCGTAGCGGCGATCGGTATATCCGATTAAATACTGTGCCTGTAGAGTCGCATTCTTCAAATAGAGTAGCAATAAATAGATGAGCACTCCAGGTGTAAACGAGGGGTCCCGACAAAATTGTCGATAAAGCGCTCGTACCGTCCATAGATAGATAAAGCTGACATTGTCGGCGGTCTGGCAAGGTATAGGAAGATCCTTCTACGTCTACGCGAAGATGTGAGCGCGAACGAAGAGGGTTCGAGACTCGAAGGGCAGAGAAGCGTGAAATATCGACTTGGAAGAAACAATTAAGAGCTAAGAGATCGCGAAAGTGGCCGGAGAACGATAAAGGGCGTGTGTTCGCTCTGAAATACGTGGAAATAATTGAGTTATAGGTAGTGCTGGTGGGTTGGGAGGTCGCCCTCCATTCTCTACCCCTCTGTCCGCGGCGGCAGACCAATTAATCCTTATCGCGAATGTATATAGTGCGAGTGGGCGTAATGCCGTCACTAAATAGCCGTTGCGCGGATACGTTTTTCATTCGTGTAGTAGTATTTCCGTGGCCGTTCGCGCAATTACGATGGGATTTCCATCAACGGGAATGAAATAGTGCTGTGTCCGGCTTACACGGCCTGCCATGCTATTGGAAGATATTTTTGTGTGCCCGGAACTTTTTACATTTTATCTCGGTACTCGAGCCGGCCCATTTCGTGCAATTACTGCTCGTCCGCCAACCGTAAAACTCTCTTCGAATTTATCGACGGTGATACCGCTCGTACGGAGGACGTTCCGCTTAATTTGCGCTCTCGTTGAGCTTCATTCATATTCGCCACGCTTACGGATGTATGGCTTTATTTATTCATAATCGTCAATACGAATTAAGTATTTAACGCAGAGTCACGCGTCTCCGTGGATACCTCAGTCTACAGTTTACCTTTGCAGAGGGAGAGAATCGCTTTGGTGTAATTGTGAGGAAACAAAGGCATCGATATCGCGGCTGCTATATACGCGACGAGCTTGTATACATAGGTTCTGGTTCGCGAGCACGAGTACAATAACAGTGTTGCAACTTCGGGGGTGGCAACTTCCTATAAGTTTATTGGTTCCCGTTCACTGTTTTCCCATGGCACGATCCGTGGGCGCTGGTCGAGTGTACGGTCAAAATAGAGTATAATTGCCTTTGTCACTCGATTGTCGAAGTCTACTACGTGAGACCGTAAATTATGGATTGGCTAAGTTTAATATACGCTTTAGTTTGCGCTTTTATCTACGGCTCCCGAGCGATTGTCGAGCGGGAGAATCGTTTTCGCGACTCGAGAAGATTGAATTTAGGATTAACACTAGAATTCTCAATCAGCATGGAGCGGATAAGCTTTTATTTCGAAATCAAGAGCGACCTTACGATTGCATCGATTCTCTTTCTCTTTCTCTTTCTCACTCGACGCTCTTCTCCCCTTTCTACCCCCATTCCCTTTTCGACTATTCCATTTAATTCTTTTGAGACCGCATTAAGATTTTTTCCCACGATATAACCCACCTTGCTTTCCATTAGCTTCACGGCCTTTTTCCAAATAGCAAATGGAGAAACGTTCCCGGAAACAATTGCAGCAAAACGCGCGCTAATCCGCGAACAATTGATGTTCCTACGGCATGGCGGGAGGAAGGGTAACGCGAAGCAGTGGGCGAATGGGCTAGGGGTGCGAGAGAAGGGATCGAGGTTGGCGAGAGACATATACGCAAATAGCTCGTAGTAATTCGGTGCGCGCATGTACCGGTAGCGCGCAATGCCGCCAGGGACACACGCAAGTACGATGACAAACGTCACGGCTAGCTTTACGACACTATCTATCGAACCGATACGCCCCGTTGCACGCTTCTTCGGTTAAGACCATTCGCTACATGACCAGCCCGCGCGTAATTACACGCCCACGTTGAGCATCCAAGTCATCGGAAGATCCTGTTTGCCTTGAACCCCTTCGGTACTTTCCAATCACGTTTCTTTCCCCAAAATTCCTCCTTGGTTCGCGCTTGAGCCATGACGAACGAGCACTGCGGCGATTCCAAGTGGCCAGATCCCTGACTTCTTCCTTTTTCGGAGTACCGTCACGCGGTTTCGACTCTTTGCGTGGGTGCCTATGAATGAGGCGCGTCCCTGCGTGACGTCATGCCGCGGAGCGAGCGAAGGTGTTGAGGGGCGAGGAGGGTGGCGGTGGAGGTTGCTGGATAGGGTAAGAAAGAGGGTAGCGGGGTCAGGAATGAAGCGGAGGATGGACGGAGCGGTGGGTGGGTAGCTCGCTCGGGTGGCGTGCAGGGAGAGACGTGACGCAACATATTGATCTAAGTTTGGTGTAGGGAGGGTCGGAGAGGTAGGATCGGCCGGGTTGTGGGCGCAGGAGGTAGTGCGCGGGACGAAACGGAATACAAGGTGTCCGGCAAATCTATGTTGTTCCACCGACAATGAGTTCGTTTCGGCCTAGTGCATCGGAAGATTCATTCTATCGAGACACTGATCCTATACTCTATATAGAAGCTGAAATAATTTAACCTAACAAATCTCCCACCTTACACGCACTTTCTAAGGGATCTCACAACCTTACGATTCTGCCGCAAGGATTAAATCAATGTTTTAATTCAGTCCGATCAAAAAATAGCAGAGAAAAAGGGGGCATGTAACTGGCAACCTATCTCAGAATTAGCTGTGCTCATTCCAGTCGATTCGGAAAAGGCACCACTCGATCCACCCCGTAGCAGTCAGACTGCTACCCTCCACCAGGGTCTGTCAGGATTATTGCTATTTTTAGAAGCACGATAAGACGCCATTTCCTTCTTCCACGGCGAAAATTCGCGTGTCGCTACCCGCTGATACGACTCGCTGGCATAGCTCGCGTGATCCACGGAATTATGGCGACTTTCGATTAATAACCCAGGGTGCTCCCTCCCAAAATTAGTGGAGATCCGGTAGGCAGGCCGGCATGCCGGGAGAGAATAGCTGCAGAGGCCCGTGGAACACGAAGGCCCAGCACAGGGTTCACCCTCTGTATACTGCTGGCTCTCTCCATTGTACAGCTGCACACCCACCAATGCGCTTCTCTATCCCTGGTATGTGTGTCACAAGGAGAAGGATGGTTCTCGACTGACGGTAATTCTAATAGTATCGAACCCTGCGTCCGAGGAAGTATTTCCCATTCCAGTAACATCACATCCCCGCTCTCTCCCCTAGGTCCCTTCGACTTTCTCGCATCGCTCGTTAAGGTTTCGATGCAACCTCCAGTGACTAGTCGGAGATTTAGATTGGGTCGTGTCCTTTCGTAGTACATAGTATCTTGACCGCGGAATAATACGTCGCTTTTCATTCGGTACCTTTTAAATAATTCGCAAGCCCATTCCTCAAATTGCTGATGCAAGTGGGCCGGAGACGTATCGGGAGCTTTTCGAAACTTTTTGTTCTATGTATCCAGCGGGGTATAGATTGGGGAAAGTAAGCCTGAAATGGAGGACATCACCACAAAACTTTCCGTAGACCGTATTCATTAGGCAAGTGATTTTGTAATTACAAGCTGAAGTTAGGACTCTTTGGCAAAGTCGATTTGATGCTAGTTAAAAACTTCTGTAATTCTCATTACCGACGTCATGAGTACCATTTATGGTAGATTGGACGTTGTGTGCGGAATGGCAAGTTTTTCAGAGAACTTTAGCTTAAACGTTTCTCGGCCGAGGTCTGTAAATTATTTCGACTTGGTTATATGAATTTCATAACGAATTGTCCTGCGTTTTACATTATAAGGGGGTGGTAATTGAAAGTTCTCGGAGTTCTTCGGTGCTCGATTTCGGCCAAGCATCCATCGCAACTCTACTGTACCGCTTCTTTTCGGGCGACCCGGAAATAGGAATCTTTCTCTGTATGTAGGCCGGCTGAAAACTTGATTGCAGAAACTTGGAGCGCTCGGAGTTAATATATACGTACTTATGTTTGGAGTGTCGGAAAAAATTAAACGCAGCGGATACTGATTTTTTCCCAAAGAAAAACCAACGAAGTTTCTGCAAACTAATCTGCTTTGCAAATGGTACCAATTTTCTTCTCGATGGTTACCTATTTACTGATCATTACAGAATATCCGAAAATATTTTCAAACCCCGCATCTTTGGGAGAGACAAATGCGAATGTATTTTCTTCATTAATAGATTTCACAGATTTTAACTTTGCATTTGGCATAATCATAATGCTTAAGCTGAAGATGCACTCCTTTTCCAGTGAAAAAGCATTATCAGACTGAAGGAAGTAATTTTAATGGCCCGATCTCCGACTTTCTTCCCGTTCTCTGTATTCATGTTATGCCCGAGCATGATTTCAGACTAGTCTTTGAGAGGGTCTCAGTGCGTCTCCAGGAAGGCGCAGGAGTTAGTTGGCTTGAAGGGTTGTCTGAGCACTGATGCCACTCGGAGCATAGACTTTGTTGTTTGAAAACTGAAACCCTTGTCCAGTGGCAGCCACTCTTCTTTCTCTTATTCAATATCTGCCTTGTTATCTTTCCTCCATGTTGAGTATAGCACCATCTCTGACAATGGCGTCTGGCTGCCAACACATTCTGCCGATTTGCGCGACATAACGTAATTTCTTGTCGAGGATGACGTTTGTCTGACGATCAGACAGCTTTCTCATAAAAATATACGAAACTCTGATGAATATAATTTAAGAAGTATTTCACAGACAGTGCATCGTTAACGGTGGCAAGTTATCGGATTGGCTTGAACGAGTATATCGATCGTCGGGTGTGTGAGCTCGGGGTATCAACTTCCATGACGACGTCTACGTCCTTGTCGCTCTCATTGTCTTGGGTCAGTCGCCGTTTCTTGGTGGTAAAAGCAGCGCGCACAGTCTCGCGATAAAGTAATCTGAAGTAATTGGCCTCTAATTAATTAATGCAAATCGCAGCCTCTGCCGGTGCTGTCAAATTAATGACCATTTACGCTACGCCGGAACACGTAGCGTCGGAGCTCTTTCTCCTGCTCTTCTCGAGGCAAGGGATGAGCTGACTCGGGAGCGAATTTCCACCGACCCTTCCTCCCTCTTTGCGCTCGGAAAGTAGTACACGCCTACATACGTAGTTACATACGCCAAGTCCAATATACGGTGCCCCAGAGGCGCAACAAATGTGTTCAAGATTCATCTGCTAATGTAGTTACGTACGTACAACTCGAAGCTAATTACTCCCGGCGAACTCTGATCAACTCTAATAGTACCCTTCGAATTTCGAAGCGGCACAAAGAACACAACTGAACGCGAATTACCAAGTTTTCTGACGGGACTAGAGTAGAAGAGAAAACAAGCAAAGGAGAGAGACAGAGAGGGAGAAGAGTGAACGGTGCATCTTGATGCTTGAGGACAAAACAGCTTGGTTTAATGTACGTAGATACGGAATGTTCGGGTGGGGTGGCCCTGTGGGTGAAGAGGGTGGTTGTCGGAGTCGATGGTGTACGTGGGGGATTGGGATGGCGGTGGTGGAAAGGGGTGGAAAGGGGTGGAAAGGGGTGGAAAGGGTTGAGCTCTTGACATATTGCTACCTAGGCAACTCGACGAAGTGCTCTTCAGGTTCCTCTGCCTCCGCCTATCTTTCCTGCTTCGTTTCTCGCTACTCTCTCTCCCGCCGCGCTGTATTCCCCTCTTTCCTGTCTCCTCTTTCACTCTGGCGCTCACTCTCACTTCCTTTCTCTATCCCCTTTGAATCTCTCGCCCTCCGAGTTTTTCTCGCGCCACACTTGGGACAGGCAAGCAGGTAGGTAGCCAGGCTGGAAGCCAGGCAAACAGACAAGCAAGCAGGTTCGCGCACACAAGCGCGCGCCGCGTTCGCGATCTCGCCACTCTTCTTTCTCATTCCAAGCTTTCGCTTTGTCCCTTTTTCGCGGCGCTCCGCTCCACCGGCGGGCTCCAGCAGTCTTGAGCGGGCCTCGCTCGGCGTTGCAAGTTCCTCGGCAAGGGCTGGCTTTTATCTGGGCCGGGCTAAAGTTGAGGGCTAAAGCAGCACACACGGGCCAGTCGGTTTTCAGGCGCGCTCCCGGTTGGGTTGCTGCGGATTTGATGGGCTCAAGCGTCGTGCCCGGCCGCACGACAGCACGACCACCCGCGGCCGCCAGTTCGCGCCGTATATTCGCGTTCATTGTATTTCCGTCCTGTTTACACTGTTTCACGCCTCTCTCCTTGATAATCCTGCGACGCGTCGTGTCACGCGCGTCCCTCGTTCGACTCCCTCACCGAGGGAACGCACGGAATCGTGCGGCGGAAACGCGCGCGCGAGGAGTGCGCGATATTTTTAGAATTTTTCATTTCATCGAGCAGCTTCGTCGAGGACAATAAAAAAGATACCCCATATTTTCTGTGGTACGCGCGCGAGCCACCGTCCTCGTGTACACCCCACGCGTCTATCGAGCGATGCAAAAGGGGAATGACGATGATGATGATGCTGCTGCTGCGGCTGCTACTATTGCTTGCCCTGGAAATATAACTGCTCGAACCGCGTGCGAATATCGATAATTTTGTGGCTACAGTCTGATATTACCGAGATGCATTAGGAGATTGATAGTGCTGACTTTCTCGGAAAACTGTATTTCGATGTACCGAGTGGATCCTCTTGCTCAACTAGGCGGCCGAATTTAGCGCGCTATGACTACTGTAGAAACAACGACTGCTTTGCTTCGTGTGAAATGCAGCAACATTTCAGAACTCGGTACACTTTGTTTTTTTTTTCTTTTTTTTCTTTGTGGCTGGATGTTTCTTCTTCGTCAGAAATAATTAAGAACTTGGCCATGAGATACTCGCTGTTTGTGTTCTGCGCGCATTAAATTACTCCAGTTTCGTACAATGTCGTTTGATACTTATTATAATTGTCGTTTCATATACGCGTCTTGCTAAACGAGTACTGCAGTCACGAATCGTTGACAGTAGGATTTATTAACTATACACGGAATAAATTGTACCGAGTGTTCGGACATTTCAGGATATATATTAAAAATTGATTATAGCGTCGGGAATAAGAAAAAATTGGAGCATGAAACTCTTGACAACGCGTACGTTTCTCAGATATTATGGTGTATAGAATGTTATATCGAACGGTATCGGGGAATATCTAGAATAATGATAGATCTTGTCTATTTGACGGAGCCTCAAGCTATGTGGCACAACTTTTTTTCGCGCACTTGTATTAAAGCCCTACTGACCCATATTTCGAAATGTAAATCACAGAGGAAGGCCGCTAGCCAGTCGCTTCTGACCGATTTTTTAAAACCTTAATATGCAGCAAACAAACGCGTCGTCAATCTTTTACCACTATCAACTTTAACCTTCCTTCGATCCATAAAATCATCTGTAAAAAGTCCCAAGCATTTTCTTCACCTAAGATATTCTCTTAAAACGACTATAGAAGTTTTACATAATCCAGCAAAATAACAGGCGTACGAAAAGTTAACGATATTGTCTCATCGGCAATTATGTGTGTTGCAACAAGACCAGTCAGTGATTTTCATCGTTTTATCGTGCTTCGTCGAAATTTTGCAATTGGCGAAACAGAAGAACTACGAAGACCAATATCCACGCCTTATTTTCTATGTTTTTACTCGAGCAAGCAATTCGAAGCGTAGCAGTATATAAGTAAGTAAAAGTGAGAACGAACCAGTGTTATTGTTATTAGATCGGAACAGTGGAGAATGGTGCGTATAATTGGCCAAATCGCGATATCCTTTTACGCTACTTCGTTAGTTGATTTTTCGCCGGAACTTTGTTCTACCCTCTTAATTGTCTCCGTTGAAGAGCTCTGTGGTACGCAGGATTTCTCGCAGCACGGAGCTCCTCGCTTTCTCTCTCGAATCCTATTACAGTTCGGGATAACACACGCACACGCTGGTCAGCCCCTTGTGATTCGCGTCGCTTAATGCGAGCAAACACGTTTTCATTTCCAAGCTGTCCTTGCGTCGCAGATTAGTAATATAGGCTCGCGGCCCGGAATTGGATTTTCAGAATAATGATAATGGGAACAATAATTGTGCAAATGTCGCGCGCACGCAGCAGGATTCGCCGATTTATCGATTCGCCGTACGATCCTATCTGGGATCCGGATCCGAGAGCGAGCTCTTTTACGTAATTATGATGTCTATTGAACGATTCGGCGTAGCTCGGGGGCAAGCTGTAATGCTACTCGATCAATCGCCTCGTTACGTTCGTTCCTATTCATTCGATTCTATTATTTGTTATTAAAGGAGACTATGGTATAACGAGTACAGCCGTTTTTACCGTCGAAACGAGATAGGATTTCTGTTAAATTTGAGGATGGAATTTTTCTCGCTGATCCGGCTTTTCTTTGTCGAAGGAGTATGTATTATGCTTGGATACGCGGTTTGCGGATTGAATCGGGTTGCCTCGCGTTGCATTGCTTGCAAACTATAATGCTACTCGTAATAGTGTAGCTGAATGGACGTGGAAAGTGTTATCGACGGAAAAGGGGCATGGTCATTGTTTTATGGTTCGCTTGTGCCCGGTCCATCCGTCACGTTTTATCTTGATGGAGTATTCTGCTGGTCTATTCATCCTCCGAAATGCTTGACTCGGTTGCGCGTCCGCTAATTATTACCCGTCTCTCATTATGCATTCTCCGAGCGGTTGTCTCCGCGCATTGTGTCGGGTTTTGTGTCACACACAATCGTGCAACGCCCTGCCAAATTAGCGTGTCGCGTTTTCCGCTAATAAATCCTTTCGACTTATCTGTGTCTCGAGAGGTTCTTCCGTCTCTTTCCTACTTTCTCACTCTGTCGGTCTGATTCTCGCGGGAGGAGAAATATTTGCTGGAAGATTTGTCGATGCGATTTGCCGCTACTCACATATCCACTCGATTTAATTTAACAGTGGGCGGATCGAAGAGGATTTGCATAAGAATTCACCACGCGCCGATAAGAGTTCCGAAGCGAAAGCCACCGTTAAGGAGAATTTCACAGTTCCTCAGGTCCGAGGGAGAAAGTTTCAAATTGTTTTCATCCGGAAGCGTATCGGAACAGTTTTAGCCAGTGTATCATCCCCCCATGGCCATTGGTAGTGTAAGAATATCGTGGATATCGTGGTAATCGGACGCACGAGACCGTGGGCGCGCACGTAATAAAGTATTGCTGGTAATGTATCGGGAAAGAGCGACCGAGAGGAGGTATTTTAAATGTGTAACTTAAGCCTGGCTGGCGTCTTACGTTTCAATTAACGTCGTAACTGGTCGACTTCCTATAGGTAGCTTCCTATTAATATCGTCGGTACTGGCTGCAAGCGGTGACCTGGATCGATCAGTTCCAGGACTCTTTCTCTCTTCTCTCCTCTCTGTATCGTGTACATTATTTTAGTTAGCTGCGCCGATCGATCCTTCGAATACAAGGCGAAAATAGCGCTGCTCCGTCGTTCCCTCGCGTTCCCTCGACGAGAGGGGTATCCGACCTGTATCAGGGGATCACGTTGCGCGACTCTCTTTTTTTCTTTTCTTGGCTTGTTCCAGGCGATATGGGTATGCATTGTCTGCCGGAAGAAGCAGGAACTCTTGTCGAGGACCGGGCAATGGATGACGGAGACGGGCCTCGCCGGCGCGGACAACGCGATGCCGCGACGAACGTCGGACATGCAGGTGGGTGTTCCTCCGGGACTCGTGGACCAAACGCAGGATAAAAGACCGAAACTCGAGAGAGCGCACAGCGCGGCCGAAAAGGAGAATTTGCCGTTGTTGAGGAGCGGAAGTCTCCTCAGAAGACAGTACTCGCAGCAAGAGCAAGTACGATTTACTTCATTCAATTACAATGTTCGGCTATAGAGACGTCCCCTTGGCAAAACTAGTGCTCGCACACACGTTACACGCACGATCCCGCTCACTCCGATCTTCAGAGATATGTACGCCCAAAGTGTGTCCTCAGATTTTGGTTGCCTCCTCCGCTGCAAGCGTCTTGACTTATGAGACTTATGAGACTAGGACCCGCACCCCTCTGTTTCGTATCACTGACAATGAGTTTTCTACATATATATATCGTGGTTGGACATGTGGTACACACACGCAGCCCATGAACTTCAGTTTGACTTATGCAAAGTGTTGTGATGCTCGATGTATGGAATGGCGTGCTAACTAAGTCGGTTTTGTAAGTTCCGCGCGAACCGCCGCGTACGAGAGAGATCGAAGATCGCGCTTTTGCTTCCAGGTTCCAGGTCGTCGACTGTCGACCAGCGATAGCGGAGTAGAAATGTCCGTTTCACCTCACTCGAGAACCTTACCAATGGCTCACGCAGCCGTTGGTTCCTATCCCGTAACGCAACAAACCCCCCGACATCCCTCAGCCTACCCCGAGGACGATCCCAATCTCTACAGAGGCGAAATCGACGGTCTGATGAGACAATACCCGCAGCAGAATTACCAGAGGCAGCGACAGGTCTATCAGGTCAGGAATCACACTACTGCTTCCCTATCTCCGAATTTCACGTGCCTGCAGTTACAAGATACATACACCTTCACCTAACGTTTTCATGGTTGCTAGACCAAGTTTACTTTCCGGGGGGATACATGTACCTCTCGCATGGATGCTCAGCGTACAACTGTCGTTCGACGAGTGTTTCCCGACATTTCATTAATATTTTGCTAATTCTCTTCCTCGGCTCCGGTTAAACTTATCCAGCGCCCGCGGAATTCACAGGATCAGAATACGGATCTCGCAATGGCATATGGTCAGCCACCGGAAGTTGGCCCCCCTCGTACTACGGTTCGAGCTGTTCAGCAGCACTCTATGCAAGGGCCACATTCCCAACCTTGTCCTCCAGGTCAGGCTGGTCTTCACCAACAAAGAAGCTACAGTAGTAGCGAGGAAGAGCGAAGCACCCCCGAGTGCGCCAGCGACGAACCGGACGAGTCTGAGAAGGGTGAGTCCAGTTTTGATCGTAACCGATTTCTACCATCCCGACCAGTTGCATGGTCGCTGGTTTCCGATCGAGAATCGGCTCCGACGATCGCGAAAATACCGGATTCACTCGATTTTCTTCTTATTCGCGATACTTTCAACGGCGCGACAATTTCTCCAGTCCTTTTCGAGTCTCTTTCGAATTCAATGTTCGGGCAACACAAAGTCTTCCTTTCGAACTATTCATTCGATCCTCGTTCAATTACGACGTTTTTATAGCGCGTTACTCGAGAGTACACGCGAAGTAGAACGTGATTCAATATTCATCGGGTTGAGCGCAAATGCAACCGAGTACTTCGCCGAAACGATACAAATTTAATGCTCGCGGCCAGCGAGCTCGGGTCCGTCGAATAGTATTTTCTTCTTTCGGCAAAAACCCTTGTGCTTTTTTATCGGCGTCGCGCCGTGCCGTCGCGCCGTTTTACAATATGCGATTATCTCGAGTGGACGAGCGCCGCGTTTTGAGCAGTACCGTTCGTTTTCAATCGGATCCTCTGTGTTCCGTGGATGCGACATTTCAGTTTGTCGACAGCAATTTCAATAGTAGTTTCCCAGAACGTGAACGGAGTGCCGAGCAACGCCCTGTTTCTTCTTCCGCTCTCGGTTAGGAGCAATCAGCAATTGTGGCACGGATTACACGCAAACTTTCGCAGCCAGATTTTTGAAGCTCGAGAGGCGGACGCTCCTGAGAATTTCTAGATTTAATGAATATCTGGCCAAGTATCTTCAAACTCTCCACACTCTCGCAATCTAATGAATTCCTCGCGGAACATCTTGAAACTCTCGACGACACTCGCGGCTTCCTCTGTCCTAATGGGGAAATCTTTGTACACTCCAAATTCTGTGTGCACTGCACGGAACAAAAGGGAGAACTCGCGAATGAATCCTGCTCACTTGAATTGCGCGAAGGAAATGGAATATTAAGCATGATACAAAGTAGAGTGCGAGTACAGGCGAATACGGCAAAGCTCGAAACTAATCGCAAGACACGAGTGTTTCTCGAAATACCAAGAGGCTTTCAAATTCATTGGAAGACAGTATTGGAACTCGGATAATGAACAAAGGAAGTTCTACTGTGCTCTTTTCGCTTAATTCCCCACTGGACGATTAGAAAGTTCAAGTTCAAATAATGTCGCATCCTCGTCACGCAGATCGTATTTTTCCTCCTATTTTCATCGCGATCGTCGAAACTAATCGGTAGAATCGTCGCGAATGCTGATGCCCGAGCAAACTTGATCGAAAGGTCAGCTTCGCCCTTGAAAGCGGGTGAACGAGGAAAGCAGGAGCTTTCCGTGTCAACGGATAATTGGTTTACAGAGACCGTGCGCACCTGTGTCGCAGTATTTACGGGCGAGGACCGCCCAGGGAAAGTGTAATCGACCGATCTTATGTTCATGCAGTCTGAAAAGCTCGCGCAGTCCCGCGTGTACGCGCGTGTTTACGGAGAGAGAGAGAGAGAGAGTATAAGTTCTGGTAGAGCAGAGCCTCATTCGCAGGCTGGTATCGGCCGAGAGAAGAAACGCCCTCTTAATTCGCACTTATTGATTTTCGTCTCCTTCACGGACACATGGATCCCTTCTCCTCGCCGCGGGTATTAGGCCCTCTTTTCCACGGGCGACAGTTCGTCGCCACTGTAATTTTACTGCTGTAGGTAGGTCTGCTTCTTGGAAAAGTGTCATTTCTGAATAGAGCGCTCCGCCACGTGCGCCAGTTTTACTGCAGCGACGTTTCCACCGTTATGACGTTAGGATCTGTTGCAGCCTGCTCCCGGGAAGGAGCCGTAAAAATTTCATGTCCCTTTTTAGATTTCTCCACGGAGGAAGTGATGGGGTTTATTGGCACAAAAATGAAAAGTTTCGCTGTATTTTCTCCCTAGTGGAACTGTCATACGACTCTCAACGTTGACTCTTCAAAATCCTGACTTACCGATTCTTTTCTGACGTCATGTGGCTTGTATTATAGAGATTCGAAATTTAAAGGAGATCTAGGTCCACGAACTCGTTGGCTAGAAGCTCTCCAGTAAACCTTTCGAGGATGATGGCCCAAGTAGCGCACCCGAAATTTCCGATATCTACCGTGAATGTTAGTCTCGTTGCTCCCTTGAGGTTTTCCTTCCCTATTATTCATCCCCGTCCGCGAGACCCGAATCTTCCGCGCAGCAGAGGTGTCTCGGATACTCGATCTAAACTGGGCTCTGCCTGGTTTCGAATAAATGCTACAAGTATGTACATGGAATACGGTAAATGTATCCACGCTCTCGGATGGTTACGTCAGTGGTATAGTCGACAATAGTGTCCTTCTACTCTGCAAGTATACCTATATTGTTCGCAGACGAAAAATGCTCGACTATCCATAAATTAAAAGGACACAGGGTAAGGGATTTTCGAGACAAGTCCAACGGTGCCAGCAATGAATTCCCATTACTCTCGGCCCCTTCCAACTTTTGGATAGAGAATCCCACGACTCTGTGTCTGCGAGTGCTGGATCACGCTACACAGAGGCAGAGACGCCAAGTTCCAATTAAGTAGAACAGTCGCTTCAGTCTGACATACACGCGTTTCAGCTACGAATGGCAAAGACTATCCTTTTTGATTTGGTGCGTAGGGTCGCTTACAGTCAACCCCGTTCGCCAGCGAACTTTTGTTCGCTGGACCCGGGTCTTTTTGATCCAAAGCGCCTCATTCCGCGAGAGGAAAGTGGGTCTCGCACTCGTCGACAGGTCGTCTCACGCGGGGCGGTGCGCTGGAAAGCGATGGAAAGCGATACTGCATTATCGCGAAGGCGGTGGTGGCTGAGCTCGTGGAGCGAGAGAGCGCAAAGGGGTGAGAAAGGGAATGAGGGTGACGGAAAGCGGGAGAGGGGAAGGAAATGCGCGCGCACATGGGCCCAAGAGGACCTAACGCCACCGCTACCGCCGCCGTCGCGTTTCCCTCGGCTAATGAGTAAATTTAGGTTACTGATGGTGGCTCTCTCGCCGACTGCGTGCACGCCCTCTTCCGTCTCTTCCTCCCGGAGAGCTGGAGCCGTAGCTGGAGCACTAAAGCGCGCGCGTTTGCTTTTGTTCGACGTATTTGGTCCGCTGAGCGAGGCTCGTAGAAGGAAAAAATAGAGTGAGAAAGGGGGAAAGAGCTTGCCGGATACCAGGGTATGCACATAGATATACATATATGCATATATGTATATGCACGCGGTGCACAGTTGATTAGACACGCGACCGGCGAACTATGAACCGATCCAAAGAGAGGAGATGCGCATCGCGTCACGGGAGGGGTGCTCTACCTCTACCTCCTCCCAGGCTTTTGACGGCGAGAAGTGAGCGTCGCCCAGTTTTTTTTTTTTTTTCTCTTTTATGCGACGAGATATCAAGGCAGGTGATACCGAATACGGTTTTTATGACAGCTTTGATTCCGTATGGTCATTGCTCCCTGATTTCAACCGGCGAGATTCATCGGATCAAAGATGCTGACTGCAAAGTCAGATGATCCGTGAAACTTTTTCTCACTGGCGGTACACCAAATTTGCCCACTCCTCGACGACACGAGCTACCGACGCCGCTGTCTCTCGCGAATGTTCTACATTCGCTGCGGAGTGTTCGTCAGAAAAGAGAGACGAACTCGGAGAGGTCCGCGCACGTAGACTCTAGGAACGAAAGTAAACAGGAGGGAAGAAAAATCTATAGAGGTGGGCTATTTTTATTCGCAAGCCAAGTATCAGCTGCGAGAATGCCGGGCCGAGGAGTTTTCCTCCAATTTCTCAAATCCTCTTTTGCGGTATTGACTCAAGAAAAGACTTATGTTAGAAGCTGTAGCTCGAAGCTCGTACCTCGGCATGGCACGCAAAGTATTCCCGATGCAGTTAAATCCTCGATCGGATCTCACTGGCAATCGTGTATCGCGGCCGTATCACCCGGTATCCTGCGGGAATTCTCGGGTTCTGCCCTCCCGGTTCGCTGGTTGCATTGATCCTTGGCATCCCTCCGTTCCCTCTCAGCAGGAGGCTCTTTCCGCCCAGCCCCTATGGCTCTCTCTCTCTCTCTCTCTCTCTCTCTCTCTCTCTCTCTCTCTCTCTCTCTCTTTCTCATCTCTGGCGCGTTCTAGCCTTCTCTTTTCTCCTTTCGCCCTACGCCCACACGACTGGCGACATGGCGTCACGCGGACAGAGCACGTGGGCGAATTCAAACATCTGCCACCCTTTCTTGCCACCCCTCTTTATTTCTGACGACTGACTTGGCCGGTTTCGTTGCCTCCCGGAAACTCCGGAGGTATCGTAGACGTCAAGCGCTCCGTCGCCCGACAATCTTCCTCTGCTCCTTCTTCACTCGTCCGACCAATCATTTAGCCTTATCCCTTACGCACCCGCTGCGACGCGACGTCCTATCTACTGCTCTGTCTGCTCGGTCACCCTTGGGATGCGCACTCACCGTGCGTCATCCGCTCGGCTGATCCCTTTCATATGGATCTCTTCTTCTCGATACTCGCCCACTGTCTTCTCGTTAGGCGCCGCTAGGTTTTTCGGCGCCGAGTTAGTTAACGCCCTATCGAGTAGGGAATCGTAAAGTAGGGAGAAGAAACTCCTGATGTTGGTGATCGATAGAGATAATTTTTGGCCAGTTGATGGTACTTGATTTCGTTTGATTCTATGTATATTTTCTTCATCGAGGGTTAGACTAACTGGAAAAATACAGTTTTTGTACTGTTCGGTTGACGATGCAGACCTTCTACTCTATCGAATACTTTAGAGTGTATTACTTTTCGAGATGCAACAGAACGAGTGGAAACTTGCCAGTTGATAGATCTGTTATAATTTCAATCGACAGCATTGAAATTTGATGACTGAGCGAACTACACTGGTATCGTGTTTCTTTTTCAGCTCGTGTACTCTACTTCCGCATAAATTACTTCGCTGCAGTTACTACACCCTAGAATTCGGATTACTCCTTAGGCAGGGACTCAGGGGCGTAAACAAATAGAAAGGGCGTGCAACTACCTCTCTAAAGTTTTATTGCCTGGTTTATTTGGGAGAAAATAAAAATGCAAGAAGCAGCTTTTTCCAGCACTGCATAAGAGATGCAGTGAAATCCGCTGTTCCATTTAATGAAACTTTCATCAGTTTTCGTCGTGTCTTGTTAGCGCGCGTGGCTGGTATTCTCCGAAACGAACTTTCCTACCATTCACAATTAACGAGCGCTCAAACCACGTGAGAATTCCCGATTAGAAACGGCAGTAGCGATTCATGGAACTTTCGAAGTTGAGTCTCAGCGGGCACAGATTAAGAATCGGCGAAATATTCCTATTTCGGACGCAGCTGCACCTTAATCGAGGAAGAACCACACGTCGTATAATCGGATGCAGTGGCATTTCTGGCACACCTGAGCTAGTAACCGCAGCACGAGAGGCCCGCATCACACCTACCAGGAATACGTAGCTGCATAAACGCGTGTTTATAACGTCTGCACTCGTGGTATGCGTCTGGTGCATGATTCGCGATGCAGATGCCCAGGGCATTCGCTATGCGGAAATCGTGCCGACCGAAGATCCCGAAAAGCCTCCTTCCTCGTACCGCAATGGCAATCCAACTGTAGCCGAAGCTCCTCGATCATATCCCCATTTTGACTCAGAGTCGTGCTTCTAGCTTCCACCGAGGTTCGCATTAGCCGAGCGTCACCCTTGGCAAAAGTCACCATCTCAGCGTTAAGAAGGACACGATTAATGAATAACTGATGGGTGTTGGGTTGGTAAGTCGAGGCGGCTGCTGCCATAGATTCCGTAGATCCCCGTGGCCAGATTATAGGTCAAGATCGCGGTTTTCTCTCGAGCTAACGATCGTTATACTCGTATTGAAACCTGCGCAGAGTGGCATATATATACTTTACGCGAAGCATTCGAGCACACAACTCTAGTGTAAGAAGGATAGATATATATTCTATATATTTATATAAATGGTCTTTACGAAAAGGAAGAAAGGTCTGGCTTCTGAATCGATAGACTGCGGGGCACGGGACGGTCGATTACGCTGTCCCGAAAAACGGGATTAAGATAACCAAGACGCGAAGCGACGGAGGTCAAGCCTGAGGCCTCTAGGAATCGCGTCTAAGCTGTTAGAGGGTTCATAAGAGGATTAGTGTGCTAATTAGTGAAAGTCCTTACGCGTCGTAACTGATCGGTCAGATCCACGATCAGTAACTGCGGAACGCGCACACCTCAACTCTCATTACACGCGCGTGTCGCGTGTTCGAAGAGTGACGTATTTTAGTTCAACGGCGTTGTTGCTCCCATTTGTAGATGCACAATACTATTTAGATGATAGAGAATTAGTTTGTAGAAATGAAATCTGAGAGGTAAGTTGACTATCGGGCGCTGACAGGTCACTCGCGCAATTTCGCCTTTAACGAGGATTTGCAGAGTGCCTGCCTGTGCCATACGAACCCAGGAGGATCCCAGGAGTCGAGAAGAACGGCGAGATAAGGATAAATTTCTCTCTCGGCAACGCTCTCGCGTATCTGCCCAAGGCGGATGTCACTGATCCGTTTCGATCATTTCTGATTTTCGTACTTTTCTCACCTAACAATATTTTACAGTCACCGAGATGAGTATATTTTCGAAATTTATCGATTGCCCTTCCAATTACTTTCAGATGTACCCATATATTCCGCTCTTGAAATTCTTTGTCCCACTATTCATTGCGCATCGTAATTCTGGAACTGTATTGCAGTAGAATGCATCGTGCTCTGTAAGACGAGTTCTCCTTTCAAGAAAAATTTTTAACCCGAATCACTAAATGAGGGCTCTCGTGAAAATTCTAGTTGCTGCTCTTTAAACCTCAAGGAAAGCAGTAGAGAGCGAACGAGTAATTTGTTGAGCATTCGCAGACTATCACCAAGAGCGAGTAGCCTTCGAGTTGAATCTCGTAAGTTCAGCTATTTTTTCTTGGCACGACGCGAAGAGAGTTCAGACGAGATAGGGGCTTTCTCGAAGGATGGTACGAGGTGGTAAAATTCCCAAGTGATTTATACGCGGTAAGTCGGTGTCATCTAACTTTTAAATTAAGACCCTGCGCCGCACCTCTGTGCACCGCTGAGTCCGTGCAGATACTGACTATATCTACTTGCTGTTACGCCATGTACCTTCTATTTATTACCCGTATGAGCATCGTTTAGCAGGGAATACCAGAGAATACCGAGCTCGTATCATCGAATGTCTGCGGATACGAGGCTATATCGTCCGCTTAGGATAGACACAAAGAAGTATGATTATCCGTGAATGATAATATCGTTCTTTACTTATTCATTAAAACAACGATTTCTATAAGTCATACTTTATCGAAATTTAAGAAATAATCGAAGAAATGTACAGATTTAACATTTCTTTTTCGCCTCGACACACATTCCTAGTATTATTTTTGCTATTTTCATTATTGCCAGTTCCAGTCTTACCATGCGCAATTTTCTACATCTTCTCTCTTTCCCATATAATTCCTATAATTCTATCTACCAACTTCTACTCTCAGGATCCAATGAATTTTCGAACTTAAGCCCAAGTGTCTACGACGAGAAAGAAAGAAAGGGAAACGAACAGTAAAAAAACAAATCATCGCACGAAGACTCTAACTTTCCGTGTTTGCAACGAAACTATTTTCCATGACGGTACACTGCTTGCGACTACCGTAGCATATATATATATATATATACATATATATATACAATATACGTTAATTACGTTTGTGGATAGTTCCGTTAGCATTGTCAGTCTCCCTGCAGTTTGATACTGGAAAGAGGAACGAGTATACCTAGCATAGTCTCCGAGAGTGATAATGAACACCCCCCCGTAAGTTATCCAGGAATGCGCCTCCTCGTAGCACACGAACGTCCTAGTGTTCGATTTTCGATCGCCCCGTAGATACAGTTCGATTATATACATATATACATACTGTGTATGACAGGTAATGTGCCTCTTTTGCAGATGAACACCACTTTTGACATCCTCTCTCCCGTTTGACTTTTAAAATAGCGCAGATTTGATTAACACTTGGTAGGATGATAATGCCAGTCGTTGTCCCGAGAGGACTAGGCCCTCTCGATTAGCGCGTCTTACCCCTTCGCGTTAGTCAATAAGTGAACGATCTAATTATATTCATGTACGATGTGTGACTTAAAGTAAGATCGCCTTCTAGGAGAAAAACCACCGCCCATGGGCGTCACTTCTTGGAGCTCGAGGGAACAGCCCGGGGACAGAATGAATCGACAGTTCCTCGCGGTACCTACTAATTTTCTCAATATCCAAATAAGGCAGATTGTCTTCCGCTATATCTTTATGTATACATATACATATGTGCCTGTACAATATATATATATACACACACATCTGTCTTTACAATTCTCTGTGTACATATATAGATACATGCCTGTATATCATATATACGCATATAGCGGAATTATAAATAATTATAAATATATATATATATATATACTTATATCTACATATATCTACATATATGTATACCTCTGCGTATGCGTGTGCATGTGTGTGTACGTCATCTGCGGACCGGTCGCACTCGAGAGCAGCTATGTACCAAAGAACTGTGGCATTTGTTTTTCTGTTTCTAAAAGTAGCGATCTAGTGGAACCCTCGTTTCCGGTTTTTCCGCGAGGGCCGTTTTTCCTGCTCGGTTTGCCGATGACCTTTCGCGATTGGCCTAACGACCTTTGAAAACGAGATAACAATGGGGAAACGAGAATGGATAGGGTGAAGTGATACAAGCCTTTTTGCACTGGGTGCGCACTGGCGTAATGCCCGCGAGATTTCACTCTTATTGTCATTGATAGTTTTTTAAGCACCGCTTGCAAAAATCCTAGCTCTCTATGGCCCGTGGAATATGGAGGATTCAGTTGTTTCGAACGAGCGAATGTTAAAGTGATTCAAATCCATTACTCGTATGAATCGTTGTGTTACGTTGGAATTATTGAATATTTGATGCATTGAGCCGAAGCGAATTATTTAAACGATTATTAGTAGAAAACAATGCAGATTGAGGTTTTTATTGTGGATTTATTGTTATTAAGGAACTTGAGTTTGAGTTATTTTCGCATTTTATGAAGTCAGATGAGCCGGTGGTGAGCACACAAAACTAGTAGAATTAAAACAGTGCGATAGAAGTAGAGAGCAATGAAAAAAAGTTCGTTGTTTCAATATTTACCGAGTAACTTCTCATTGAATCTAGATATCTAGATGGTATTGGGCGACCGGTCGGCAGAACTGTAAAAGATTTTATTTGTTCTACTTTGGACGGCTACGAATCGTGCACAGGTATACTCTGATTTACACCTCACTCACGCCACGTACACATATCACCCACCGAAGCCCAGTCTTCCGAAGTTATACGCTGCTCGCGATTCGGCGTCTAGCCGGGGGTATTTTCGTGTCAATGTCGGGCACAGGCACCAACTGTCCAAAAGAGAAAGGACTGAGATGCATTTTTCTCAAGAAAGTCTGTTCCAGCTTCTTTTTCCTAATACGAAGATTACAAAGTTGGTGGAATTTACAAGCTTGGAATGGAAAAGTCTCACATGGCATAACAATATTCGTTGACCCAATCGTTAATGGGACTAATTCTCTACCACTGCCAAGTTCGTAATTCTGCAAACTTTCCACCATTGACATTGGACGTTTTGTGTTTCTCTAAAGTGTTACCTTACATCCAGATACCTATACATATAATCGTATGTACGAATGTGCTTTCGCGTCAGAACGGTGGTGAAGAGTGTTCGAAGCGGGAAGCGTCGATGGCCACGTTACCTGAATGACGCATTCCTACTGTGCACGCACACATACGTACACACACAGACACACACACAATGATCCCTGCACATTAACGTATACTCCTACCAGCGTATTACCAACCCAGTAATGCAAATTCGGATGACAGTATGTACGCTTGAGTACCGTTTCTCTGTTACACACCTCCGGGGGGGCAAACCTGCACCGCTGTCTCACCCCGTTTCCGGCAGGTATAGCAAGACACACTGTCAATGTACACACAGACAATTATTGCACAAGCAGAGCAAGGAATTACACATAGACACACAAGGGAGAGGAGCTAAGCGAACAAAGTGGACGAACTAATCGATAGAGAAAGGCCGATATACGTATAGACTCGCAGGAAGGTCCAATGTTGCGCGATAAGAAAGCAGTACTCGCTAGCGATCTGTAATGATCGAGGGCATTAGCTAATGCGAAGACACGCGAAAAATGGACGATTAATCGGTAATAGTTAGACGATACGTCGACCGTACCGATTACGAATCAACTTCGACAGCTTTGTCTTCCTTTGTCAAGCGTCAAGAACATTGATCTTGCTTCTTCAGAAATCCTATGGCCAGTGGTATACAATATTGACTCTGTGCTTTCGAATAGACCGAACGACACGGCCATCGTTCCGGGTCGCGTGTTCTCTGTTGCCGTAGTCGAGGGTAATTAGGGGCAGGCAATTCAACTGGGGGAAAAAAAGAGGGTTGAGGAAAAAGGCAAAAGGAAAACGTTTTGAATCTACTCTAGGGAAGGGGTACTACCACCACGCGGGAAGTTCGATGTCCGGCAGTGGACGTAGACACCACGGAGCCCACAATGGGCATCACAATGCCGACGGCATGACCGTCGAGTATAATGGTCATCATCCGCCGCGAGAGCCGCAAAAAGAAGAGAGCACAGTCAGAAGGAGCTTTCGAAGGAGCGGTGACGAGTGGCGTTCAGACAGTAGGAGGTGCGTGCAAAACCTTCGCGATCGGATTTCGGTCTCGTTTTTATCTTAGCTCTGCAGTGCACACTGAACTTGCTGGAACTTTCTACTGTTCTGTGTACAAGTCTGCATCGCGATATACTATGTGCGTGCACTTGTAGAGCCAAAGGAGGAGGTAAAGAAAGTTATAATTAAGTGGATCAGATCTGGCAAGTTCGGAGTGTACACTCGCCGGTCGGGGGTTTCTATCAAAGTAACACGATCAACATAATGATTCCTCGAAAAAGTTATTTGACAATAAAAGCTCGTCGAATAACTAGAAAACGAATATTACGAATGAATTTAGATCATACGCTGCTTTAGGGTACTCGCTTTCGAAATCACACCCTCGACCGTCGACTTTGCTTTAGAATCGGAATATCGATGAACAAATTGGCAGAGAATTGGTACATGTCGAGAAGCGAAAAAGGATTTCGCAAGGTCGGGAGAAATAAAGCACCGGAAGCACAGAAAAAAGGAAGTAGAGGAAAGATTAGGTGCACGCACTCACAGTACACTTTGAAGCACACTCGCATCGTCTGGTATCTCTCTGTGTATGTGGCGTGTCCATTAGGTTCACGGAGAGAAGGGGGAAAAAGACCGTACGATTTGACGGTGGGACCAATGTCGGCGGCCCTCAGGAGGAGGTTTGGTCTTGGGAGGCTGATCGGCAAGGTAGCCAAGACAGCGCGACCAAAGACTCCGGAATAGACACCTCTAGTACCTTCACGAGCAGTGAAGACAGCAACAGGGGCGACCTGCCCAAGGTACATCCTGACCAGGATACACGCTTCTCGAGCCTAGCGAGTAGAGATTGGAGAGAGTTCTGTCGGCTCGAATCTCTCGCTTCGAATCGCTTAGAGAGGCTCTCGCGAAACACACGCTCGAATAGAGGAAATATCTATAGTATATGTACATTATACAAATATATAATACATATAATATACATATATAGGCAGCCGAGCTGAACTCGTTGGTGGATCGAGTAAAAGGGGTCTCAGTCGTGCGATCATCACCCGTCCAAACTTTCCGACACTATAGTCTCTCGCGTAGACGCGCACTCCTAATGTGTATTTCGTCATTTGCGGATTTGTCGTCCAAAGTGGAATACTGGTTTATTTTTCCCCTTCTTCTTTCTTCTATATACATACATACATATACATATTAGTACTACTACTAGTGGACAGAGATACTTATTTTCTTGGGGAAGGGAGATCGTCGTGGTTTGTTAGTGTCTAGTCCCACTGATCGATCACTGTACCTAGAGTAGCCCTATATCGTATAGTATGTTTAGCTTGAGATCCAACGGTACCAGGTGAGCCGATGTCGGAGGGATGGAAGCGTCCCGTTTCCGCTGTGCCCTCATGCGTCCCATATCTCTCAAAAGTCTCTGTCTTCACACGTGTGGACCCGTGATCAAAGAACCTCTTTTGCTCGATTTACCCTCGAAAACATCGAGCTTCAAGCCTTTTTCGCGCTTTAACTCGCTCGTTCTCGCAGCCACTCTTGGATACACACTTTTCAATTTTGAGAGCTCTGCGTGTTGAGATCGAAGTTGCCTTAACTCTTTTGTTAGTTCAACCAGTAAAATCGTGTTTCGCGGCGGCTCCCCGGCAGACACGATGGAAATGCGAGCTCTCGACAAGTAGATTAGCGCACTTCGCATGCATCTTGAAATTATACAATATATATCTCACCATTAGCCGGGTCGTTTGTGCTCTGTGAACTTACAATTAGAACAAGTAGACATAGGTTGCGATCATCGCTTCCTTCAAAGAGTTTTCAGCTCTCTCATCACCAGCCATATTCCCCCATTGCTATTCTGTATATTTTTGACGGCACTTCATTGCGAGTCTTCTGCAATTACACCGTTAGACGCGATATTGCCATCGATAGATTTCTGCCTGTACCTCGTCACTCTCTCTTTCTCTTTCTCTCTCTCTCTCTCTCCCTCCCACTCTCACTCTCCCCCTATCTGTTTCTGTTTCTCTCACGAATCGCGCTTTGCAGATCTTCCCATTCGCATCGTGACGTGATCGTTCTCACTATAGGCTTCTTCATTTATCGAACCATTCGATCGTGTCGTTTGATTCGTTTCGAGGAATCGAGTCTCTCTTAGAATCTTCGGCACCAAATAAGGCAGTTCGTTCCAAGTCATTTCACTCGCAACTAGTATGCACATTCCATTTTCATCACTTCCGCAGCATCACGATCACTCGCCCTTAACACATCACTCACAGATGTACCGTACTTTCCATGCAAAAAGGTTTGTTACGTCCAATCGCCTTAATCAGGGAGACAGAGTGCTGTGTGGTCATTATTCCTGTACAGTCAATTGTTAGGCGTCGATCTGTGATTCTTCCGACTCGTAAATGAGCGCGATCAGAATGGGATTCATTATTCGCTGATGTGATACTGCACTAGAACTTCATAATTTCTAACTTCTCGAGACTCATATTACGAAATCTTGGATATTTTGCAAAAAAAACTGAACTCTACTCATGGAGTATTTTAAAGCACGAACTTATCTAATCCCATTAAAAATAGTTGGACGAAACGAAGAATCCTTACAAATACAGTAGAAGATAAGTTTTACTAAAATCCGGCGTTGAAGATTATTGAGAAGCATTTGTTCTGTTGATTTCGTTAGTGGAATATCGATATAGCTGCTCAATAGTTTCAATCTGTAATACAATAAGTTTGTGGAATTGAAGCGTAGGTGGAATTGCAGGTTCCGTATTCGAAGCTCTCGCTTTCGGTGTGTATAACAACGCGGAACAAGTGGAGAATAATAGAGTCTATCAATGAAGAACAGTGGGCCTTCAACGATAACGTGTCCAAACAGAGAGCGAGGAATTCGCGCGAGCGGATCATCGAGAAGGCCGCGGAATATTGCCAATCGTACCGTTAGCAACATAGAGAGAGAGGAATATTTGTGTGAAACTCGAGAGCGGCGAGGGCAATAACGGGCGTCATTGTCCCTCATTGTTTCCATCGCGTACGTACTTTCCATTCGGATGCTGCTTTTCCGATAATTTCCCTCCCAAGCGTATTTGTCAATTTACTGGCGCCGAGGCGGCGGCCGATGGTCAACGAGAGTTTGATTATCTGTAACCGTTATTATACGAGCTTCTAAATTGACGGTCGATTTTCTGCTTTTCGACTATTGTTTCGCAACCTTCAAGTCATTATTGCAATTTTCGAGATTCTAATGCAACAATGATGATCGATGCATACTGCTTACAAGTTGTCAGTTGAATTAGATAAACCGACAATTCGTTCCTTAACTTGAACTGCGGATGTCAAGTTATAACTGTTGTAAGGTAGAAAATGGCACTACAGTACTTGGGTCGATGTTTCATTGATCTTAAAGTGACTCGTTTGTTCCAAACTTCGATATAGCTGTTAATCACACGAGATAGTATCTATTGTCTGAAAGGAACTTGCGGATCGTTGCCCGGTTTTTATGCGATCTACATCTACCTCTTGGCGAAGCACGCGGATCATTCTCCGATAATAATGAAAGGCACAAAAGTCGAGGTCGCGGCCTAATTATACGAGGTAAATAGGTGAGATTAAATTCTTCACACGAGTAATCGAGTAATTTATCTGTAAGATGGGTTGCCCTTTCGGCAGATTCCCTGAAGTACATCGAGATAAAAGTTTCTCCCGATATTATTATTAAGTAAAACTACGTGAACTGTGTGAACTACGTATACCAATGGTACAACGGCATTAGAAAAATGTCTCGTTAACCGAGAGAAGAGATAGTAAAATGAAACGAATACTCCTGAACTTAATTGAAAGAACTTCGCTTCGAAAGGCGAATGGATCAATATCTAATGTCACTGAACGCGTTTATGTGTCTATGCAACTATGATTTTGCATTACTATAAGTTCTGCGCTACACTTGCCAAAATCGGCCTCTTGCATAGTGCAAATGGATCAAGATTCATTTCCCTCTTCGTCTCGTCCACGTGTAAATCGTGAATTCAGAGGCTCCAGAGGGCGATTCCGCGAGTGACTGCCGATTTGAAACGTCCAATTAAAAGTGCTAGGAGGATGTCGGGTTCTTAAGAGAAGCGTACCTGTTTCATAATTAATCGAATTGGAGCACGGCCAAAGGATATCCGAACCGACGAGACTTGACGACCTCGTTAGCCGTTGTCGATCGGATTTGCGATACCTTTTGATAATTCTCCGACTTACTTCAACGACTCGCGAATTGTGGGTAATGCGAAACGAGGCTGGCATGCATCTCTATAAACTGAATTGAATGGAAAACACGGTTACGCTTACCTCGACTGTTCATATATTATTATGTACGTCATTTAAAATACATCGTGCTTCTGGTAAGGGAAGTTCTTCTGGCTGAAAGTTAAGGACTACGATTCAACGATAATTACGTTAGGACTAGAAGTACGTCATGAGTGGTCGTACCTTGCAATTGTAATTCATTCGATACATAAATCAAAGTTTTATGGCCATTTCACGAGTCAATCATAAAAACTGAGCGCATAAGATTCGAAGGAGGTCACAACACATTGTATCTCATCAATACACATGTATCATAAACAACACCGATAGCATCTCACTAGTAAAGATACATACACTATTCGAATCGTTCACATTCGTCTTGTAAGCATCGCAGGGGACAGAGGAAACAGGATGCCCAAGAATTATTTCGAATTAATTGTGATTTCATAATGATATACAACACAGTGCTTTACATTTGCAATTGTAATACAGAACCGGCTCATTTAGACTGATACTATCAATTAACACCAGAAAAGAAGCCCCTCTCCCTGACGTAGATCCACCCGACTAATTGAAGTCGCTCTTCGATAGAGTAACATCACCCGCCGGGTTTATCACGCAATATTAATTGTAATCACGCAGCTCTTTGCATGTCTATGTTCTGCCTGCATCTCTGAAGATCTCGGACACTGAGTGTTCCGACGGTATTGTGCTCTTTACACACGTATGGCATGATTAATTGCCTTATTATACATGTATATCTACGCTAGGACCACATAATATCCAACATCGCTTGCTCCTTTCTCGGCTCTTTCGAGATTCGTTGTTTTACCAGTTTCTTCCTGTCCCAATCTACGTAGCTTCCTTTCCCGGCATCGTAGTCAATGTGTCCTGCGCTTGAGAATACGGAAGACGGATTTCGAGGATTCAACAGTCACGTATAGTCGTTGTACCACTTTGTACTAAGGATAAATGTCAATGATTCTGCATCGGCAGTATACAATTGGTCCATCGAAACTCGTCTTCTTCCGTATTCTCGTATGGTGTGCATCGTTTTGCCGGATTGCGTATGAGACAAACAGCCACGTCCTCCAGCTTCTTCCACTGATCTTGTGTAGTGCGTGTTTGCCGAGAGAAATGTGCTGTCGTGGACCGAAGTAAAGAGTGGAAGGCGGAAAAGCCAGAGAAAAGCGCATTTCATGAGAGTATTCGCGATACGAAAAAGTTTTGTTTCTTATGCAGCACACAGGACGTTTCTCTCTGCTGTGTCTTATAAGCTAGACGAAAGATCTTGTGTCTACTAAAGGCTCGACTGCTTTCGAAATTGGAAACTGGAAGAAAGTTGGTTCCGGTAGCTACGTTATATTGAAAACGCGTCTTATACTCGAAGGAACCAATCAGTTTCCAATGTTCGAGTGCAAGTGACGTGCGGTGAGCTTTAAAAGCAGCAGTGATACGAGCGCAAAAGAAAAAAAAACAACAAAGATATTTTCCACACTTCGTAGCATTCGTTATCCTGGCAACCGAACAGAGATGGTACGAAGCTGATCGGTCACATGGTGTTGCGAAAGCAACACGGTTCTGGAAGCAGTAGTAGTATACTCGGGCTGAAAGTCGTCGGAGGGAAGCTCTTGGACGATGGTTCTGTGGGTGCCCTCATCGAGAAAGTCAAGAAGGGTAGTACGGCGGACATAGAAGGTCAACTGAGGCCCGGTAAGAGGATAAGTTTAAACCGACAGCGTTAGAATCGCCCCGACTTCTCAAACGACACGTCGCGATGGTCATCTTTCCTTGGAAAACTATTTCTTCTAACCCATTTTGATTCATACGCTATGTAAATTAAAATTCAGTCGATCATACAGTATTATTTACTGTTTAATGAAGATTCGATTACTTGCAATACAGATTGAATAAATATAAGGGTGAATTTGAAAATTTTGAGAGCTAACGAAGTGTTGGGAGTATACTATGGAGCATGATCTCCAGGCGATATGCGGGAACCGACCGGACGGTATATTTCAGGTGACGAAGTGGTCATGTGGAACGGGCGGTTGCTCCAGGGCAAGACCCCCTGCGAAGTTTCCGACATCATCACGGAGTCGAGACAGATGCCGGAAGTGGAGCTTGTAGTAGCGAGAAGCATGAGAGGCTCGGTTGCACCAATGGGTGTAGGACCGACGCCCTCAACGCCAATCGGTAGTAGGAGGATGGCGCCGCAAAACCAGTGGAGGCAGAAGCACGAAAGCATGCCGGGACCTCAGCAACCACATCACAAAGGTGACTATGCACTTGAATTAGTTCCACGCTTGGTTCAAAACCCCCCTTTACAAGACCCATATTATAATGATCCGCAGACACGTCCGCGATTCTCTTGGCTCATTCCCGATCCAGTATTTTTTCAACTAGTATGCGTTATACGTTATTATTCTTATACACCGCTGCAGAAATTGAAGTTAGTTTTTCGGCTGTCCCAAAGTATAACTGTGTGTGATACGTGTTTAGAAAGAGCGTAGAGAACGTAGAAAAGGGCTTTCGCGAAGTTGCGAGGCCAAATTTGTGACCCGATAGATGAAGATAGGACGTTACAAGATTTGTGATTGTGGTCCAAGCTAGTAGCTGTATTTTGAAACGATACGATTCTTATCAGCTTGAACTTGGATATATGTATGGTCTCTCGAGTACATATATCCCCTGTGTCGCGTACGTAGTCTCACGTAGAATAGACTTCTTAGACCCGATTTCACTCACCACAGTTCTAGTGAATTATGTCGCAAGTAATAATCATGGAAAGGAGAGTTGCGAGATACGATTTAACGCGGTCTTTGACTAGAGTTGTCCGAAGTATGCGATGGTGACCTGATCACGAGACGCTCGTGCACAATTGCGAGTATCAGTCTCGGGAACTTTACATCATACTCTTAAGAGTAACTTTAGACATAAGTATACGATACAATCACACATACGCATATACACATATACATAACACATACATACATACATGCATATCCACACACTTAAGTTTAAGCTTATTAGAAACGACGCTATATTTTCACAGATTATATGATTTTTGGTATTCCAGGTCTTAAGAAATGTATCTTATGGGGTAGGCCTCAGACTAATTTCTTAAAATGTGATCCCTCACTGATCAGTGTTCTCCTCTTTTCCCCAACACCCCCTTTGGTACTGCAATCATGAGTTTTTTAGTCTCACAATCAGTCAGCCAATCCTGTGCCACGTGACTGGCTGCCGTTTTACGAGATACTCGATCGAAATCTCGGTAGACGGGCACGGTGCCACGAACGACGTCGATGCCGTAAACGAGAAATCCTCGGCATCGAGGTCGACCACTCGATAATTCGACGTGCACCCAATTAATATGTTTATTCCGCTTTTCTGTATACGTCCATGTTCAACGTAGAGCGTAGAGAGTAGTGCCAATGCACCCCCCCCCCCTGCCCCCTTGCTAAAACCACCATTGTTTAATAATAGTTTTTATGGGAGCAACAACTTTTTATACTCTGCGTATATAAATGCGTATCTGCGTTTACGGGTACGTCTCTAGGTTGGATACGTACACGTCTCTATTGTAACAGTATCTCTGTGTAACTCTTCGTGTTCTATCCCATCCTCGTTACCCCCTACCAAGGCACCTTTGTATCTATTCTCCTGGTACGCCTGTTTATTACTTCTCGAGCATCAATTATGCCTCTCGCTCCTGCCTCTTATGCCTTACCCCTCTGCCATCGTCGTATCAAGTTGGAACGATTTATCTGGCACTCGTATAATATTATACGGAATGTTTAAGCTACGTTTTTCATCTATTTCGGCGCCCCATACTTCTCCGCGCATGTGGCCGGGCCAATAAATTTCATCGAGTTCATTTATGGCTCGACAAACAACTACACGTGTGTATCAATCTTATCGGATTATATTTTATGTACTTCGAGTCTGCCTTCGTTTTCTCTGCTTCGACGATTTCACAGTTCTGCTAAAATGTTTACGCCGCACGAAATATCATTCGTGGCTAAAACTAACAACAAGAGGGAATACGTAAAGAATTTTAGAACATTCGAATATTAGAGAGAGAATTTGGTGAAGGTATCTCACGATATCGTTACATCACTTTGTGGGATTGTTTCGTTTTGTGTTTTTGCGTTACGTGTATCCGACCGCTAAATGTTGACAGCTAGCTTTTGAATGACCGTCCCCCAAAAGATCCTCGGTGAAATCGTCTAATCCGGCATTCACCGAGATCCCATAAAGTGTTTGAAATTCACGAGTGATTCGATGATTGCCGTATTGTCGAACGACTTGGAAATACAGTTTCGACATATACAGTGTAGAATCGAGCGTGCAAGATTTTTGATCAGCACCCTTAATTTTTACTTGAATCGGTGTTGATCGATGTGGAACGCGTTTCCGATTTCAAGCAAAGTATCGTCAGTGTGTTTTACATTATGCCTTTGAACGAACATCATCGAGTACTCGCAATATTCAGGAGCACCCCCTCCCCCGCCCCTATGTAGCGTGCCACAACGGCACAAAAAGTCACGACAATTCGAGTCGTAGCTCGCTGTCTCAAGTCGAATTGTCACGCGAACCTGTAAAAGAAATGTCGATAAGCGCGTGTGTTCGTATACAATATGTATTATGTGTCGATGACGATGTGCAGTTTTCGCACGAAGCACCACCCGTATTCGTGCCCCCATAGAAGCAAAGTAAAGCAAAGCAAAGCTAAGCAAAGACCCGGCCGCGCGCGGAACAACGGAAGCCTTGCCGATACTCTACGATCACTTGCAGAGCTGTACGACGCGAGGCGCGAGAAACCCTCGGTTTTAGTGACCTCGCCGGGCTCCCCGGATCTGCACGGGCAGGGCCGCGCCAGGCATCTGCGACAGACACATGGGAACGCTAGCATCGGTGGCCTCATCCAGGTGCAACTGGGTTACGACTCCGCGACGCTACGACTGATCGTCACCCTGGTCTGCGCGACTGGGTTAACACCGCGCAGCAACGGCCAACCGAGGAACCCTTACGCCAAGATCTTCCTGATCACGGATAAGAGGTGAGTCGATCCTTTTCATACTTTCCAGGCTTGACCGCCTTGCTTGACCACGCTCTTGGCGGACGATAACGTCGTTTGGGACTCAATTTGGAGTTCGGATTCGCTCGAGTGGCGACAACCAGTCGAAAGTTCGGCTTTATCATGCATTTTGGAGCATGCGGATCGAAGGACAGGTCTCGGTTCTTCCCTCGGTTCTCCCCTCGATTCTTCCCTCGACTCTCTCCCCGGTCGCGCTGAGTGGGGGGAAACTAAATGAAAAATTGACAATGGCACTCCGGAACTGCGAATTGTCTGGCGATTTGGGTCGCTGGCAAGTGTGCCAGAAGACTGGCTGGTCATTTCCTTGCGAGTGCATCGCGTTTTTGTACTCTCTCCAAGGTGATCGCGAGAAGCACGCGTTATTACGCGGCTTGGCGCAGGATCAATGAATGGCTCGCGCAGCTCGTGTACTTTGTAGGTCGCGCGCGGCGGGTGTGTTTCAAAAATCGGATCCTCCAGCCGCCCACTTACTTTGCAGTAGAATTCTAATTCCAGGCGAACTGGATGCTAGCCCGCGGCGGGAAAAAGAATAGCAGACGCATTACGTCGCGTTGCACCGCGCCGGGTTGGTTCGTTGGGTTGGCCAATCATGTGGAAACATAATCACATAACCATGTCGTTTCCCCTTGTATCGAAACCCGAGATCTTCGTACGACAAGATAAATACTGTCCCAGGAGTGTGAGAAGCCAGTACTCGGACCGAGCCAAAAGAACTTTGCGTTCTGCGGAGAATTTGGCCATCCTGCCAACCCTTTTTCGACCCCTTAACTTTGCAATCGCAGCTTAATTCTTTCTCTCTTTTTCCTTCTCTCGCTTCCGCTGTATCGCGAAATTTCTCGCGATGTCTATAGCTTAAAACGGCCTACCCTCGCGGTGGGCCATCAACCTGCGAGCGATACTTTTCTGGGAAAATTGTGTGTGCCAATATATTGTGTATAATATTATCGTCTGACACTATCGGTACAGCAAAAACCCGAAGACCCGCACGAATACGCTGGCGAATACGAACGACCCGAAATGGAACCAAACGTTTTATTACGATGGCATCAGAAGGTCCGACCTGAGGAAAGGAGCATTAGAGATCACGGTATGGGACTACGGCAGGTGCGACGCGAACGATTTCCTCGGCGAGGTCGTCATTGACCTGGGAGTAGCTGCGTTGCACGACGAGCTGGAGTGGTATCCTTTGACCGCTCACGAAGAACACCGTCATATTGGGTATGAATCAGTTCTGGTAATATTAAGTGGCCCTCGGCCGGAATAAGAAGCGAAAGAGTGTCGAGCATTCCATGCCATTCGTCTCTTTAGAAATATCTTTCCGATACCGCGCGGTACGCTACGCTTTTCTGCGGTACGCGACCGCTCGAATATACATGAAATACATATCTATATATATATCTATATATATATTTCACCTAACACGGACATATTTATGGATAGAGCTCAGGATAGAAATTATTTTTAGTGGCTGGCTATAGTGCAATAGATCCTCGTAGCTTTAGAGTGTGTAGTTGCCGATCCTCGGCGCGCGATGCTGCTAGTGTTTAATATCAATTCCATCTTCTACAGGTACTATCAGGAACCCGAGAACACGGTGATAACCCCGGTGGATCGTCACCTTAGTCCACCGTCAACGACGTCGCGATTAAGCGATTCCGACACTTCCGAGTGCGACATTACGGATTGCGACGTCTCGAGAGAGCACAGAAGAACGACTGATGGTGCCAGTATAAGCAGTATTGGCAGTTCCTCCAGGTGAGCATGTCCTGCCACTCTCGCTCTGACACCTTTTCCGTCTTATGATTTATTCCTGCGAATTCGGGCGATTCCGATCAGGACGGGACACACTAATAGGAACAGGACGTTAGGAGATGTTCGAAGTAAGGATAAAGCGCACAATTCTTCAGATTCACTTATTCGCAGTTCGGTAACGCGAAATAGTCGTAAATATGCTTGCGTCAAATTTCGTCAGTTTTATGCGGCGCGGCGATCCTCTCTAATGCTAATGACGATCTAATGCTTAATCGAAATTCAAAGGGAATGAGTTTATCGCGAATCTACGAAGCTACGTCGCGTATTTAAATGACTCTAATTGATTAGAGTTTTTTGATATTAATTGAAGAGCACTCTGTGCCGTGTGTCTTTGTTGGCAGAATTAACTCTGTTAATCCTGTATTAGTAGTATGTACTTCGAGATTAAGATCTCGTTTGCTGATCTCATGGGTGTCAGTCTAACTAGCATCGCAATGCTCTCAGAGTAGCATGCAGTGCGGTCTTAATCGACAATAATACTCGACGACACTGCTACACGGGATAATCCTAGATTCACTCTCTGACATGGAATGCTCTCCTCATGCGTCTTTCTGAACGTCACTACTCTACCATGAATGTACCACGGAATAGGTGAAGTTTATTGCTCACTGAATGTTCTCTTGATGTTCGTTTAATGTTCCTTTAATGTTGGTATTGTGTCTTCCGGTGTCTCTCCTCTTGAAAGTTACAATCTACCGTGGTGATGTTAGGCAACGTCGTCTTACTTCCGGTGATTTCCTTGTTAGTGTATTTTAGTGTACAATTTTGCAGTTGGTTACTCGACGAGATACTTTTACAACGCTGTTAATTTAGAGAATGAAACAGGCAAATTGTACGTCAACAGAACTTATTCAACTCACAATGGATCAAAGTTCCTTTGCGAAGGGTGAGGAGTCGAGTAACGCTTGATCGTGCACTTAAATCCCCGCGCGTCGGTTATTCTCAAACGTAAACAGTGGTAACTAATTTTCTTTGCGGTCGCTGACTGGGAATATCAGCATCAACTTGGAAGATTTCTCTTGAATGGGATTCGTTACCCTTCTCGTAGTTACGATAAGTGCCCTAGGCAACCGAGCCGAAAGATCCACGCACCAGGGCCAAGGTACCAGTAAAAGAGAAAGAGAATCTTACGAAAGCCTTAATTGTTAAAACTTTATTCAAGACGATTTCTCGCAGTGGAAGTTCTGCTGATTACGAAGAAGTGAATAGTCGGTCTTCTTCCTCCGCAAGTGACGTAAACCTGCCGACCACAAGGGCAAAAGTGAGATGGAAATAATGCTGATAATCGAAAGGCTGGAGGAAAAAGAGACCGATAAAAGGCGAGTACGAGAAAGAATGTGAGGGTGAACGGGACGAAACGAGGAAAGGAGGGCAAGAAAGGGTGGAAGTGAGACCGAAAGGCCCGGAGAAATCCAGATAGAGTGACGGAAGCCAGAAGGGTGGAACGGGGAGGGATGGTGCGAGAGAAAGAAGGAGAACGCGCGCTCGCGCGCGCGCGGGACGGAGAGATAGAGATAGAAAGAGAGAGAGAGAGAGGAAGAGAGAAAGAGAGAGAATCATAGAAAGAGCGAGAGAAACCGAGAGCCAAGTTATAAAACTGGGCAACAAGCCAATTGACATGCCAGTTGGCCTGCAACCACCGCTGGCTGCGGAAGCCAGCCCTAAACCCGTATCCATATTAATATTCCGACAATGACGTCCGATCGTTATTTGTGAGTGCAAAGTGCTTTTCGTTGAGCGTCCTGATCCACTCTGGAAAAACGAAGTTCCGGGGAAGCCCAGAGAGAATGAAAGGAGTGGGGAGAGACCGTGTTCTCGGTGATTCGTGAAAAAACGTTGATGAAAAACCGTGAAGAGTGAACGACGCGAGGCGTGAGGCGCGCGGTGAAGGAACGCGCACGATTTAGAGCAGTGGTAACCGCGTGCGACGTGGTCTGTGGTCAAAGAGCTCCCGGAATAATGATTTTTCGGGGCGATTCGCGGTTTCACGTTCGAGGGGTAACAGCGGCCGGCTTCTGCGAGTAGAACGCGCCCCCCAAAGTAATGCAGCTCGTACTCGGTATGCGAGTCGCTTTGAGAGCGGCGAATGCGCGCGGTAAGTACGGACACACACACTTGGTGCACTTGGATTATTCATGGAGAGTAATTTAAATGAGGCCGCGAACAAAGATCCGGAATAGCAATGAAGGCCCGACAAATGCGGGGTTACCACTTTCCTCTGCCGATAATATGGTGGAATATGGTGAAATATATTGAAATACGAGGGAAGACGGGGAATACTTTGGGGTTCTCCTTATTTCGTACTGGGTCTTGTGTTTCTCTTGTACTTTAGTCAATTTCGCGTTGCCTCGAACTTCCCCGGACCTCGTTCGACACCGTGGGCTTCGATGTATGTATCTACTGGGGGTCTGTCCGTAGGCACTCTACCTACTGGAAAGAGCAGTTCGTTACCCCGTAGATCCAAAACGCCGGCTTCACTCCGCTGCAGCCGCTTCGCAAAGGAATGATGGTTACGAGCTTCCTAAATATACATACGTATACACATCTAGAGATTTTCTCTTCAATTCGTACTGTGCAAACAAATTCTACTGCCTTAGCGAAATATATATTTCTGATAGAGAAGAATATGTAAGGCTGCTTCGAAGTTTCGCTCCAAGTACTATTCCCAGTGCTGCAGCATCGTTGAAAATTAAACGACATAGCTTCGACCTCGACAACGTTGATAGAGTATACGCGTATGACTGTGTAGATGAGTGGGTGGGTGGTTGTGTGCAAGAGAGGGAGAGAGTCAGAGATCCTTGCGCGAGCTTTCTTGCGGCCGCTCGTCGCGGAGCCGGTCGTAAATTTTTCATTGAGCCCAACGGTTAATTCGAAGCAATATAAAAGCGTGAATGGAGGTGTAGGTCGCTCCAGGGCGCAATAGGCTTGAGGTCGGGACTAGTCCGACATGGAGAATCTGTAGAAACGATTTGGAACCGCGCGTGCTTCGTTAATCCGCGCTGGCCTCAATCTGCGGGGTGGCGACATTTTTTTACAAAGCATTCGGTAGGCCGCAAAAGCATGTGTACTCCTGTTTGCGTGGTTGTTTGACCGCACAAGCGTCCAAGGTGCAAGCACGAGGCGCAAGGATAATTGAAACATCTCACTAGGATTCGGGAAGAAGCGGCTTGCGTGCCGTGCAGATATTTAATAACCTTCAATATCGCCTAATAGGATTATCCGAAAGGGTTTCACCGGTTACATTAATAAATCCATCGGCAGAGAGAGGAGAGCCGCTGGGCCGCGCCGGGCCGGGCCGGGCCGGGACGTGTCGAACGATCAGATTATGCACTCTTTCGCCTTTCGCCGCCCTTGTTTCATTACGGTGTTACCTTGAGCATGTGCAACCGTGCGCTTTTGCAGCGCAACGGATTGCCACCGTACCGTATCGTACCGTACCGTACCGTGTCGTACCGCATCGCACCGCGGCCTAGTGCACCGCGCCCTATTAACCGCCCTATTAAGTGCCCTACATAGTTGCGAGCGATAAAATCGATCTCGGCCAAAATCTGGCAGCACCTCGTGCAATACGCGCGCCCAGAGGGTTTTAGTGCTCGGCCGAATATCTCGATGGCTTGGCTGTCTTTCTATAACGTAAGAAGCGTTCGAATCTAAGGCCGCGCTCTTAAGCCGGTTAACACTTCCCGCCACTACGTAACGCTAAGTACGTGACATACACGCGCGGCCGCGACGAAGCCGAAAGTAAAATCACGACATACGTACTTTACTTACTTTACTCATACTTATGCGTACGTACTTACTTTCGCGTTGACTAGCTGGCAAAGATCGCGGATTGATTTCATTTGTAATCGTGTGCTTTGTTATTTATTTTTTAGGTTTCATAATATGCCGTCAAATTATAAGCGGTACGGCCATTACAACTTATATTCTCTCTCCTACCTCACGTATCACGCAGTTTCACCCGTCTTGCATCCTCACTGCTAGGTCATAGCGTTGCGCGTAGACCAGTCAGTAAAGAGTCATGTAACGAAGCAACGGCACGAATCCTTGATATATACGTACCATACTCACATACACACATACCCATAATACCTAGAGACGAGACGCAGGGACGCATACGGACGCGCGATCTCTCCCATTCATCCACGTATCGTTAGAATATCGGTGCAGAATATGTACACCGACGACTCGTTGATCGTTTAATTATGCATTGCTACCGGCTACATTCGAGACACGGGGGAGAGAATTTTCTCTCTCGTGCGTACGGCGACCGGTGGTGACCCTGCGTGATGATTTTCCCTCAATACCAATGAGGAGCGATATATAAGCTACCTCTAGCTACCTTACTCTACCCTGCATCGATTCACCCAATCAATTTTGAATTTTCACGCAGAATTTGTACAGCACAAGTCTAGTTTGCCTGGGAATGCGAGTTATCAAAGTGGTACATAGACGCACGCGAACTTTCCTCCTAATTTCCCGGCTGCGTCGCAGGCCAACCGTCGTGTCGCAACCGCCACGCAGGCAGGTTCCCGAGTTTCCTTGAGGAAATTGCTTGCGGTTGGCAAAGGGGTTGGGGGGAGGGGAGTGGGACTCTTTCAAACGGTTTCTAAGTGGGTGCACGCAGTACACTTTTCTCGCGGCCGTACCGTTTGACAAAGCTTGCCAGCAGACTGAAGCTCAAATTTGACCTCGATCTCAAAGAAGTAGGCTGAGCAAGCGGGGTTACGGCGCTGAACGGTGCGCGTTCTTTCTCTATCTTTCTCGTTTCCCGTCGCGCGGTCGTCGTCGCTACGAGATACACACTACATACGTATAACGGAGATAACGGACGGTAAAGTAGTGGGTGCAACGATTTAGCGGATCACCAGTCATGTAGGCCTCCATCCCATCGTCATTGCTTCTTGCATACATGCGCATTATTATGAACCTACGTTACGAGTTCTCTTAGAATGCGCGAGGACATGGCTTCTAGAACGCTTAGTGCAAAACGCGTTGCATCGGCCGGGGTGGCTCGAGCAATCATCTTTTTTCCCCCGGCGCGCTTTGACTGACAATGAGATACTTGGGTGGTGTCCAGTTGGTGGGCCACTGGAGTGTAGCAGAGTGAGCACAGAGTTCCGTTGCCAGGATCGCCCGTTGCGATCTCAAGCTCGCGGCGAATCTACCGAGTGATGCGAAATTTGGAATTTGGCTCAAACCCCCCCGGGGATACTGCGGTGTTTACGCTGGTCTCGCAATGTCCAGATTGTTCTTTTTTTGCCGGTAAAGAACTTGGATCCCGCGTGATGCGTCTTGGCAACGGAATGCGTCCTTGCGAGGCAGTGCAACCTTCTCGAGAAAAAGGAAGAGACTCGAAGCTCGGTGGGTCCTGTTTCGCTGGCAACTGAATGGGAAAGAAGGTGGTAGCTTCGCGGGGATCGCGAGAATGCGCATCTGCATTTTGCGGGATCGAGAGATCCGCGCTGGAACGAGCAGTCGCGTACAGTATTCCTTGTGCCAAGTAGAGACTATGATCACGATACATGTTTGAGGGCAGCTCGAGCGGGCGCTTGCCACGGAAACCTTTTTCTCTCGTTTGCATTTCCCTCGCTCGTTCACTCGTCCGCACGTTCGCTCGTTCGTTCGTTCGTTCGTTCGTTTGCTCGCTGCTCGCTCGCTCGCTCGCTAGCTGGCTCGCTCACGTAGTACTCGCCGCCGCAGCCGCCGCCGCCGCTGCTCGTTTTCGTTTCTCGTCCTTGTTTTTCCTGCTTTGTCGGAGCTCTTGCTCGTACGCGCGCAATGGGGAGGATGCGAGCCGCAGCTCTGTCAGCGTAGAGAATTGTGTACTTACTCTCTTACCTTTTGCGCGGGGCATCGGCACTCCACGAGAACCAGCCTGGCCGCATGCGAATTTCTGAGAGACTAGAGCGAGATCACAGCACTCGCCTCATTTAGTCTGTAAGCCACACACGAGGGTATCACTAATGGGCGAAAAAAATGAACGCATGCTGGAGCAGCCACTATTCTAGCCCGCCGCCGGAAAGGGAGCTCTGCGTCGACGCGGAGCACCGGAGCCGGAGGGATATGTCGCCGCAGAGCCGTAAAAGGGCAGCGATTATGATCCGCGATCAACCAGCCTCGATTTCCGGATACCAATCCTATCGTAAGGTATGCCAACCACCAATTTCGCTCTCATGTACACTCTGATGTATTCGAGAACCTTACGTACACACACACACACAAGTCGCTGCAGTCGCGATTTTCCATGGCAATCATTAACCGTTTTGAACGATCGATAGAAATAGCTGCAGTGGCAAAGTCTTTTCAATTGATGGATTGCCTTGTCAGTAGAATTACAAACTGTTTCTAGCAACAGTTTGTCGCGCAGTTGTCGCGACTAGTGATTTATGTGCCCATCGAATTTTAGACAGCGCATATGGTTAGAATTTGTGCGATTCCCAGGACGATATTCATCGAGAAATGATGGGCCACCGGTCGCACAGCGCAGCGCCCATGGACTCGCCGAGTATTCGGTACAGAGGCAGGTCCCAGAGTCCCACTGGTCATCGTTCTTTGTCTCCGCCAGAACACAGATCCATACCCTACTCGCACGGATACATACCGAGGTAGGTACTCGACTCCATCGTTCTATTTTCTCGTTGTCGGTGAACGCGAAGCGAACTTCTCGTGTTGCACTACATCGCAAATCGTTCATTGTGAGAATACAAGTAAACCCGGACTGGTCTCGTTTGCGCGCAGATTCAGCTCCAGATCAGCGACAGCAACTCCCACTGGTTCACCAAAAAAGCGGCAGTTACCTCAGATCCCAGCAGCGATGAAAGAGAGAACTGCCCAGGATTTTGACGAGCGGGCTAGATTTATGAGGCACCGCAATAGGCAGGTGTACACCACGTACAGGAGTACGGGAATGGGAGGTAGGTAGAGCACACTACATTAAGAATTGCGCTTAATTGCAATTAATTACGCGTAAAAGTGGTAAGGTACATTTCGATGAGACTTCAACTCTATGATGTTTTTGTTAAAGGTTGGGAAAGGTACTATAGTGGTCTTTCGGACTCGGATCTCCCGTCGATAGGTCATAATCCCCTGTCGTTATCGCACAGTCATGCTTATAGAATGCACAGACCACGGAGAGGACATTTGAGTCCTGATAAAGAGGTACTTGGGGGAGACCTCGGTGATTCAGACATGGAAAGTATAGCATCTGTGACGAGCAGTGCCCTCAGTACACAGTCTGAACGACCACGTGGATCCCGAGGACTAATGTGAGTATAGTTCAATGATTATTTTATTGTTAATTCGAGTCGATGACCTTGCGTTTCTCAAAGTCAGTGTACAAAGCAAAGCAGATTCCATAGAGAAGAAAATATCCCTTTAGAGGAGACGGCTGTCCAGGGATCCATTTTCGCGTGGCGTTTAGTTCCCGTCGTCGAAATTTGTCATTTGATTTACTCGTTAGCTATTGCGCCGAAATCATTGCAAACCGCTTTTGCGTGGCACTCGACCCGCTTCGATTTTCTCCTGAGTTTTGCGTTTCGCATTTGTTCATTTGGCAAGTTGTCACCAAGATCAGTAGTAGAGCAGGATCGGCTGGAAATGGAAAGAAAATGGAAAAGGAAAGGATGAAGGAGGAGGATGAGGATGAGGATGAGAATGAGGAGGACGAGGAGGAGGAGGTGGAGGAGGAGGAGGATGAGGATGAGGATGAGGATGAGGATGAGGATGAGGATGAGGATGAGGATGAGGATGAGGATGAGGATGAGAATGAGAATGAGAATGAGAATGAGAATGAGAATGCGAATGAGAATGAGAATGAGAAGGAGAAGGAGGAGGAGGAGGAGGAGGAGGAGGAGGAGGAGGATGAGGAGGAAGGACGCGTGGTGGGTTCGAAACAAGAATGGATCATTTGACGGCTTACCTTCTCATCAGCGATAATCCCTGAATTAAATGGACATTGTCGAATGAGAAAACACCCTGTAGTTGCACTTTCTGATCTCCTGCCTGCTTGATAGGATCCCCCCACCCTCCCGCGCTCTCTTCGAGGAATCTGTTAGTAACTAGATTGCACCTCCTCTGCACCGAGTCAATGTCCATTTAATATTGTCCCATTCTATGAAAGCAGGGATTAGTGCGTGGCGTTGGTCGAACGGCTAGGTACCCAAGTTGGTAAACCATTAATATGTTCTCTCTGTCTCTTTGTCTCTCTTTCTCTCTCTCTCTGTCTCACCACCAAAACCAATGTTTTCTCACGAAGGCAATCGGTGGTCGCACGTCCTTACTGAAATGCATAGAACAAGTCCTTTTTGTTCGGCGAGTGACAGTAATCTCTCAGGTCAGATTGTGCGCCTGATACGCGTTCGATCGATCGCGTACGTGCAGTAGAGTAAAAAAGAAGAATGGGCTCACGAATGGTTATGTATCCGCAGAAGCGCTAAAACTCTATATGAAAAACATTGTTTGCAGACCGACAGTTAAAAACGTTTTAATACCCGGTGTCATATCCCCTATGCCCCCGCCCCCTAGGCGCAATAGGCGCAGGCACAGACTTAGGGTACCCTGCAGCGAATGTCACTGTCCGAACAACAATCCCACCAAGCCCAGGAGCAACAACCCCAGCAAGCACAATCCCACCCCGCATCCCCTCGTACGGAGCAAGTCCGCAGTGGTGCGCTCGTTGTACAGAAAGATGCGTACGCCCTTCACGAGATCGCAGACCGTCGACGAGAACATGCTGAGATATTACAGCCCCGAGACCAGCGAGTACAGCGTCTCCGAGGGGTATATGCTCAAGCCGGAGGAGCTTACCGGTAGCTCCAAGAAACGTATACCGGAAATATACGTCGAGGACTGTCTTCAGGTCGACTTCAACGATCGCCTCATCGAGAAGTTTCGCGACAAGTACTCGTCGCCCTACCTCCTGGACTCGGGCACGCGTAGGCGCTCGCGCAGCTGGCAGGACCGCACCGGCAGGTCCGCCAAACCAAAATCCGCCAGCCATCACTTGTTCTCGAGAGGCCTCTACGACTTTTCCGACGACCTGGGCATTAGGAACTTAGATCTTAGCTTGCGTCCACGTAGGTCTTTTTTATTCTCTAAGGCTAGGAGCTTCGATTACGACGTATTGCACGACACGTACGGCGATCGTTTCGATATCGGCCTAGGCACCGGTCTACTGCCGCGTAGAGCCAAGAGTTTCGAGTACGAGAATATTTCCAGCAACATATTCAGCGACGACAGCCTTCGAACTGCCAGGAGAAAGCTCAAAAGGAACCTCGCGATCAACGACGCCGGATACGGCGACAAGATTCCCGCGCTTGGCGACCGCAGCAAGTCCTACTATGACTCCAACGGTGACGACAAGATCCCGATGAGCTTGCTCCACCGCGAGAGGAACTACGACTATCTCCTCAATCAGGACCACAAGCCTTTTTACGGTTACGATTCCGAGCTCAGCTGCCCCGAGACTGAAATTTACTTGCCTTCTGCCGGCATGGCCAGGCTCAGCCCCGCATTATCCTCGCATTATCGCGCCTACGATCACGCTGCTCGCCACATGCCCGGGATGACGGGGATCACCGATCCTGGCTTCAGTAGCGACGATCAACTTGGCCTCAGGGAGGACTTTTTTCCCAGAGAGGATCCTGCCAAGAGAAAGTACCTGTCTAGTATTGACTGTGCGTATCAAGACCGCCTTTCCGGATCCACCTTTCTCAGGGACGTGTCGTCGGACAAGCGAGCAAAGGCTCGGGGGTTCGATATGTGCGACTCGATCGGCGCCGATCACATTTACTGCAGCATCGACGACCCGATGTCCGGGGGCGAGACGACGTCCGGGGGCTATCCTCGGAATCGATTCGCCAGATCGGCCATTCGCAGCACAACGAATTTCGATCACTACGACGGCCGTGGTGTGACAACGGGTAGAGTGCGCCATCGGAGACGGACGAAAAGTGGAGATTCGTATTTCGACGACTATGACAACTACGGAAACTGGGACGTCGAGTATGAGGACGAGGGGTTCATCGACCGAGGGGCACATCGCGGTATCGACGATTACGATCAGCAGTGCTTCGAGTACGAAACCGAGGACCTTCGAACCTCGAGGACCGATCGAAGCCCCTCGATGTACGACGACCGCTCGCCGTACTATCCGGAGAGAATGGAGGAGGACACGCGTGGCAGCCGACATTCCGGCCTACACTCTGGCCTACACTCTGGCCTACACTCTGGCCTACACTCTGGCCTACACACAAAAAGGAACGCACACTACGTCGGCGATACGTCGGGGGCCTCCTACATCGCCGACGACTCTGCTATTTACTCCGGTTATCGTTCCGCGGAGGACTACGATTACCAGACACACGATACCTTGCCCGAGTGCTGTCGCGAGGCCTACCACCACGATGTCAACACTTTTCCCCGTAGACGTAGACGCAGAAGCAGACGCGGCAGCCGGGAGGTCTCGAGCATAGTCGACTACGAGAACCTGCGCCCGTATCATCGAGACGGATCGATGAAGGATAGGCTGGCGGTCCCGAGCTTCCAGGAGAGTAAGCGCATGATGCTGCATCGGGCCGAATCGTCGCCGGTCCTCCATTCGGACGACGAGCTGAGCTCGAGCGCAGAGCGAGCGCGGCGCATGTATCGTCGTCGTCGCAATAGCAGCTGCCCCGAGACGAGAGACCTTCGCTACTACGATCCGCCACCTCGTCGGAAAGACTTCGTCGAGGAGAGGCCGAGGAACTTTATGTTCGACTCGGACGAGGACTTTGGCTCGATGGAGACGGTCGTCGGCGCCGGTGATTACTTGCGACGTAAGACGGCGGAAGAGGGTCGCGGTGGCGATTCCATGCGAGCGGTTCCGTACTACGAGGGCGCGGATCAGGATCGCGGGGGTTACGTCGAGGCACGTTGCGGGTACGAAGACTGCCGGGAGTGTTGGATGTACGCGCGGAGTGCGAGCGCACGCGAAGTGACTAGGTCCGGTTCGTTACGCTCGACGGGGGGTGACTTCCAGTCGGCGTCAACGCCGCCGCCGGCGCGTTATTATCGTGGTAGGCGTAAGAGTAGCTGCCCCGAGTGTCGCGAATTGGCGCTGGCCGCCGCGGAGCTGAGTAGGTCCGGCTCGCTGTCGCGCAGGGTCGTCGAGGGCGAGCGAAGGGGTTCGGTAGAGCCGCGTTATAGGTACCGTAGACGAAACAGCAGCTGCCCGGAGGCTAGGGACCTCGAACTCCTCGAGAGGAGGCAACGGGAGGAATCGCAACGTGACCACCAGGCTCAGCGGCATCCGGGCCAGCAGCAGCAGCAGCAGGGTAGTAAGAGGAACGTGGCGATCAGCGACACCCTCGAGTACTACGAGTACTCGATGGAAAGCGAGAGCCAATGCAGCGAGAACTGCGGATTTGGCCCGTGCGATCCGCGTAGGCCCCGTAACCGAGCACCCCGCCCCGGTAACGCTAATTCAAGTCTCTTTGATTCCCAAACCGCTACCTCCGACACTGCTAAAAACTACCACCCACGGGCCGTCGATCACCACGAAAACTCACGAACCAAACTCACTGACGACTCCGGGATGGCCTCCTCATCGCCGCATTCCTCCATCCGGCGACGTTCGCAAAAATTATACGACGACGATGCCGACGCCGCCGCCGCCACCTCTGCCGATGCCGATTTCCGGGGCGACCAATCGCGGGATCGACGTTCCTCCTTCATGCCCGAAAACAGCGAGTACAGCAGTCAGTCCGGCTCCTACGAGAAGACGTCCAGGCAGGTCACCGATAACGGGCATGACGAGTCTGAGAAGAGGGGCCAATTCACTAGGAGTCTCAGCAATGCCGATGGACCATCCGATGAGAAAGTTGGTCAGTGCACATACCTCCTACGTCACTTTTCACGATCAGTTATCGGTTCTTCTTACTCTTCAACACATACATGTATATTTACCCTCGCGAATTCGCAAACTCGCATTGGGATCAGATTTCTCAAAGATCGCGAATCGCAATCATCATCTGCCTCGTGCCCTACTCTTTTACTCAAAGTGCATTTTTTTTCTTACATGTATCTTCGGCAACTTTGAGAATTGAGTGGCTTGGACGTCACGAATTTGTTATCCAGATGGTACAATGTTACCAAAACTTGCTGGTAGACAAAAGACACCCTACGCTCTATCATACGATAGATTGGATATTCTATTGTTCTCATCGACGGTTTCACGTTATAGGCAGCGGAATTTTTCTTTCGCCTTATATTCAACGATACTTGTACTTTAGACGGCAGCTTGAGCGATACCGCAATTGGGTTGAACGTCGAGAACGGATCGAGAAGGAGTCGCAAGAGTTCGCCCGGAAGTAAAAGCGGTAGCGGAAGCAGTAGCGGTGGTGCCAGTACCGTGCAGTATCAGCCTGGACTAGGAAAGAAGAGTAATAGCACGAGTCAGCTGTCTGCGACAGGTAACACATCGTCACACTAGCCTTTTCTTCACGTAATTCCACAAACTTGACATTGCGCGTTGAACATAGCTCTAGCTTTTCATAAATTCTTCGACTCTATATACGATATCACCAAACTTTTCTCTACCTGAGAACTAGCGCAGTCCTATTCACGAGTCACTCTAGATCGTTCACTCAAAATTAGTCCGAGATTTCTTTCTGAATCTTTCCTGTAGACCATAGTACAGCCGTTAATTATTTCTAACGTAAAAGTACCTCGGAAAATAGTTTTACGGGTAGCTTAGAATCATTAGTTTAGCCTTTGGCGGTGTGCTCTTGATGAGTCGCGATCGTTGCAAGTCGACTCCGCTTCCTTTATCCTGCCAACTTTTCTTTTAACGATCTACGTCATACCGTTATATCGCTACAACTACCTATATATACCTCTGATTTTCTAATAATATAGTCGAGACTCAAAGTGCCAAGTATCCTCTAAAGTGAGACACTGACTTTAGTCGAAAATCGTAAACGCCTACAGAATGAGATAATCAAGAGCACGCCGCGTAAGAGCATAGAAAACCCAGTAATCGGAACAGTATGTACGTTCTAATCGTATTCTTGTTTTCTCCGACCTCCCCTCCTCATCTCTATCTGCCTCTCTTCGACTTGAACACACTCACACTTTACTTCTACCAACCAACCACCTCTCGACGCTGGGGGACCATTCACGTCATCGATCTGCACCCAACTGCACGAATTCTCTTGGTGGCGGGCTATCGTCGCTCGCGCCGCGATCGTGTCACGGAACAACACTCAATCAACGATCACCCCGATCGATCGACGGACCGATCGCCACTATTATGCAAACCTGAACCAACACTTGACACGTATCTGAGAACAATTTATATATGCACCCGCAAAACACGTATATGTCGCATATCGCTGAATATATATGTCCATATATACACGCTCACACATACATACATATATATATATATACATATATATATCCGCATATTCTTCAAAACATACGTGAATCGTTATACAATACTACTGTCACACTGCTACTACTGCTACTACTACTGCTACTATTACTGCTACTACTGCTACCACTACTTTACTACTACTGCCACAACAACAAAAACCAAAAAAAACGTGTCACGTCACGCAAAAACCATAACATACCACGTGCGTCTGTTGGTGGTACATGCGTGGGCGACGAAGGACGGAAACGGCGGCTAGGATTCGGGAAGAAGGAGAAGTCCTCGTTTACAGTTCATAGAAGTGAGGAAGTCATGCCGGAAGACACGGGCAGCGGCCGTAGCGGTCGCCAGCCGAGCTCGGCCAGCAGCGACGGCGAAGGAAGCGGCGACGGGGACAGGTCCGGGAACACCTTTTACCAGATAAACCCCCTTTTTTATCTCATTCACTCTATCTCTATCTCTATCTTTACCTTTTTTTCTTTCATTTGACTCATTTATCCCAATCTCATTCCTTTTGTACGACTGGTTTCTCCGCGTGCCAGGGAAATTTAAGGAGGCACTCGAAAGATAAACATTTAGATGGGATAACGGATTTCACGTGTATTTGCGTTGTCTCTGCGTTTTCTCTAGTTGTCGGTGAAATTTAGAGTCTCCAGTGGTTATCGATGATTCGTGAGAGAATCCTGGCGATTTGTCGCCGGCTCGAGCCCCCCTCGACGAAATGTGAGTACAATTTGCAGAGAGCATTTGCAGCAAGAAGAACGAGAAGAACGCTGTGTAGTAAAGCGTGACACTATCCGATAACGACAGTCACGACAGTAACAAACAGCAATTCACACAGCACAACAATAGCATAATAACCTTTTAGAGGTCGTATCTTACGATTAGAAAACGTCGCGCGATGCGCTCGTGATTATTGTCAGATAATACTATCTTCGGACCATCACGGTGCTGTCTCGCATGTAAAGCGGAACGCGAAAAGGTTTTGGAAAAAGGTATCGAAGAATGTATTTCTGCAAAGTTGCACGGTACTTACTTGCATATAATAGTCACGAGTTTTCGGCTTTGATCTTAGATCATAGAAACAGTTTCTACGTAGTTCGAATACGTAACTCTTAGATGAACGTTTGCACGAGTTTCCTGAGCCGCGAACCTCTAATCGAAACACGGTAGAATATCAATTTCCACTTTTGCATTTAGCATTTGGAGGAAAGCGTGGCTCTGTCTATCGAAGCTCAGGATACTCATGTCTGATTAGCTGCACAAGTATATATAATATGTACACCTTCCTGTGCCCGCTTTCTAATGCCGGGTTCTTCGTGACTCTTTAGACTAGTGTCTTACGCGAATTGGCGTTTGTAAATCACGTCACAGTTTTGGACAATTTTGTACAGCTTTTGAAATTAGTCGATTCGCGTGGCCAACTTTTGTACGGGCCGGCAATGCCCGGTTCGTATCCCTAGTACGGTAGGTACTAAGTTGGCCACTTGAATACGTTAATGTTTTTTTAGAAGCCGCTGTTGATACGTGCTTGAAGCGAGAGTGCGCTACTCACTACGGCTTTTAGTGTCTTGGTGTACTCGAACGTTGCCAGTGTTCTTATACCCATACATACATACATACATACATACATACATACATATTTCTAGTTTGACACTTTTATTACGACTGTTGGATTAAAAGTTGGTTGAATGTGTGGCATTACCGAGACATCTGTACTATTTTGCTTGCGTACAGTTCTCACGTGTATAACTTACTTTCGTGATTTGGTGAAGGAACGTATCGTCGCCGCTAATCGGATTTTCTCGCATTTTTTGTTCCTTCTGCTTGAGTTTTGTACGTAAAGTGCGTGTTGTCGAAAGTGCATACGAAAGATACGTCTGCTTTAGCGTAGCTGTACATAATGATTCAGTTCTTACAATAGCGGCTGACTTGTGAGAGCTCTACTAGTATACGATACTACTTAATTTCGCATTTAGATATATATCTTATAAACGATTACACTGAAGTAGTTGTGACAGAATCAACTCAATTTCCAGCGGAAACACTGGAAGAAGAGAGGTCAAATTCCACAACATTCCTTATCTTATACAAATTTTTGCGCTTTTCACGCTTCCACGGGCCGACACAATTATAAGAAGGCTCATTCACTACCGACGATTTTACTATTATCAACGCTCCTCTCATCTTTACGACTCTAATAAATTATATTTTTTCATACTTTCGATCAAGTCTTTTTACAGGCTCTTTGCTCTTTAGGTCCGGTCACCTGCGCGAGGAATTCGCTTCTTAATTTCGATTTAATCACTCTCTCACGTTGCCTCCTGTGCTATTAACGATAAGCCTCCATCAGTAGACGCACAATTAAAAAGTAGGAAAACTTGATTCGTGTCCCAGGTGCATCTTTGTTACACACAATAGATAATTGTACCATCCTCTCTGTCACCCAGTTTCCCAAACGAACCCGTAAACGAGCCAACAACGATAAACCGTCGCCGCGATAGTCCTAGAGAGAAAGTGAAATTGAGAGAGGGAAATGGGATGTCGCGTGTTGCATAATCGCAAGAGAGATGGGAGAAAAGAAAGGGAAGGAAATTGACGGTTAGGGGGTTTGGGAGGGAAAGAAGCTGTCGAATTTCCGAAAGTGCGATACAGGCGACAGGAGAGGCAAGAGGAGCGGAGCCAATCGAGAGAGAGGGGTGTCCTGCCAGAAGCCAGGATTCTCGTTAACGGCAAAGTGCGCTAGACGCAAGCGAAACAAAAGATAATGGTTTAGCGGTTCTTTCTTGTTTGGTTTACCACGCAGACTGCGGGACGTTCTTCGGGGCTGGGAGCTTGGTCGCGGAGGCGCGGAACTTCAGTTTCACTGCCCGGAAGCGCAACGGCACGCCGTTGGATAAGATACCGCGATCCGAGGAGATCGTGCCGAGCAGTCAACGCTCAGACATTGGCAAATCTGCGGGATCGGCCGCCAGCGACACAGCCGGAAGCCTCAACTCGATCTCGAGTGGCGAGGGAAACTCGTAAGTAGTGGCCACCACATAGTGCCGACCGATTCTGCAAGCAAGGAACTGCGAAACTCTCTCTCTCTCTCTCTCTCTCTTTCTCTTTCTCTCTGGCTCTCCCTAATCTTTTCGTATCTTATCTCTTCCTATGTTTCTGTTCTCTCTATCTCTCTCTTTCTCTCTCTCTCTCACACACACTCTGTCACATTCCCTCACTATCAGTTTCTATCTTTCTCAACTGCTCTTCCTATTCATTAATTTCTTTCTTCTTCAATTCTGTCTACTTTGGTTGAAGCTCCTCTTCAAAATCTATTTCTATCATCTTTCTCACTTCTTCTGAACACGTATAAATTGAGATCTTTGGTGAAACGGAATTTTGGAGCTAAGTGTTTTCCCTTGTCTATTTGGCCAGCAGGGTACTCCTGAGCGTCTGTTTTAATTGGGCTGGTTTGATCGAGGGTCGATAGAGACAGTTTAATTTTGAATAACAACGTCGAATGTTTTTTTTCACTGTGTAATTTCGGATATAGGATTACCCTGCTGGTTACACTCTGTACCTTCACTTTCCCTTCTCTGGCAGTACGTTGTTCGTCTTATGCATAGGCAGTCACCAATGTGAAAATTCTCCTGTTTTATGTGTCGCTACACAACAGAGTTCATAAAAATTGTGGATCACTCTCATTCTTTTCTCATAGTCGCGCTTCCTTTGATTTTTTGCTTTTCAATCATATGACACGTTTCCATATCAGCAATAATTGGAGTTTCTTTCTCACGATCACCACTGTCAAGCTTTTTATTATCTTCAAAATTCAACTCGAAATCTTCCTTTTTGCTTATCGTTCATTTTCGCTTCACGATATGTTCTGTTCATCACTGTTAGATCTGTGTTTATCCTCGCGCATCAGTTTCCTGCCTTCTCATTCTTTCTGTCACGCCGTTAAGACGACGAGCACACTCGATTAACGTTAATGTGGTGGTTGGACGCGAGATTCGAATTTATTAGCGATTCAATTTGATTGGAAACAATGAGAAGCTGCAGTCCATCATATGTACATAAAAAGTTACGAGCGGTGAGAGTAGAAGCATCGAAGGTGATTCTAATAAAGTTTCAGTTGATCAGTGCATTGTTTCTATGGTTTTCGACATATATGGATCTTGGTGCAGAGGTGTTGTCAGTGATTGTCTGTATTCCCGTCGCCTTGGCTTATTGCTTGGCTGTCGCAATATAATCGTGCAGTGTTAAAAGTGCAAAGCACCTGTGTACATAACATACGCCTTTTTTTTTTATCTACTATTTGGATGTACTGTTGTTACTTGTCATTGTGTATATCGCAGAATCCGTTCTCCGTATATGCCAGCGTAACGAACGAGTCACGATACAGCACAGTTCGCCAACCATTTCCTGGGAATGCGTTTACAGGATCAGTTTTCGAAACTCTCCATATATGTGCGATTACTTTTAATTATTCTCATTCCTTTCGTATAGCTAATGTCAGTTTGAAGGACTCTTGTCACGAGTTTCCAACGTTCTTATACGGTGTAAATAATACCGTAGATTAGATAAGTGTATTTTTTCGCATGCTTGTTTAAAACAGAAAATTATTCACAATTATCGTGGTAATGGAGAAATTTATATGAATATCCCACAAAGGAAATATATATGTTATCAGTCGCCTTAAAAATGGTCTTTCACGCTTGAAAATATTCATGCAAAGGAAAATTATAATTCGGAAATTTCAGAAATCCAATTTGGTGGTTAATGAGACTGTTAAACCCGATTATTATTTTCGAGTTATAAGCGAGAAGGTATACCACGCGAAATAAGTGTAAAAATTATAAAATCTCGGTGGATGGTGTTGAAATTTTTCGAAGTAATTATTTTTCACTTATTTCGTGCGTTAAATCGTAATGGTAAAACTTCAATGCACTGTGCAGCATTAGGTTTTCCATATTCTGATATGGACCTTCCTACGCTTATAAATGATCAATGTCTACTTCGACTACTCTTCCAGGATATTAGAAACATTTGGTCCGCTGTAAAGCAGAATCATTCGTAAAGATTCTTGTTCCAGTATTTATTAAATTTTACAAAACTTATAGACCGTACAATGGAAGGTAAAGGCTGCACGTAAGTTATTCACGATATTTACCTGACAAATACTTCAATATTCGTCGGCATAGCATGTAGTAGCTAAATTAGATCTAGTATTATTATCAATGACAGCCAATTTAAAAGGACACTCTCCGTCATTTACAACAAAAACGTTTGTTCCAAATTTGAATTTGTTCTTCTGGGGAGATTTCTTAATGATTTAAATTGGCTATAGTTGAACAATTTTATTCGATATACTATTTGGGTGTAGAATGATTTAAAATGCATGCTTTAAATGTCTGACATGTTTTCAACTTACTCTACTGATTCTCTCTCTATATACAATATACATATACATATTGATGTATGTATATATATATGTGTGTGTATTTACTCACTACACTAACACTACACTTTCAGCGTGAGTTCTTCTTGTCTGAAATTGAATGAGGTGTGTTCTCTCTATATCTCAACTTTCGTCGGGGACTTGCGAAAATAGTCCCTCGCACATGCGGAGTAAACTTCTATTTCTCATTGCCCCCACTATTCTTTTCGTTTCTCCCAAAATTGGATATTATTGTTTGCTCAAAGATAGCAATGAAATCTATTGGAATGAAATAGAACATTTTTAGGATCGACAAATGTTCATGTCAATTTGAAATATTTCTTTGTGAGGTTCTTTAAAATTATTTCCCCTTTCTTGGTTCGATTTTATCATTGTAGTAGATAAATGAAGAAGTTCGGTCGTTAAACGTCTCATTTTGGCAGCAGTAGTTGGTCTCCGAGCCTGCGGATGGCAAGTGAGAGCGGCGCGTTGAAAAACTTCATCAAAGATCTCGGACCCGGACAAATTGTCGGGATGCAGGCATTGGCTGCTGCCTGTTTTGGCGAGATTCAGCTCTTGCTCTCCAGAAAGGATCGGTTTCTCGAAATTGAGGTAATACGTGCCAAAGACCTTCTCAAGAGCGAGGACAGCAAACAACCTCCAGGTAAATTTCCAACTTTTCAATCCACCTATGCTAGAACTTTTTTATTCCTTGTATCACATAGTTTTATTGAAGAGAAAATACGTTTAAAGCGACCTGTCGACACTGTTATAGACGAGTTCTTTGCGGACTCGACACCTAACTGGCTCGTAAGAGAATAATCGACCCGCAACAAAAACTTGTTTCAGCTTCTTACGTGAAGGTTTACCTCGTCAGCGGTAAAAAGTGCATATCGAAAGCGAAAACGGCACCGTCTAGGCCGACGTTAGAGCCATTCTATAAGCAAGTTTTAAAATTGGATTACACGGACAGCAGCCAGGGTTGTATATTGGAGGTACGTTAGATTAAGTAATTCGATCATTCGATATCGCACCTAATCCCAAATAAATCATTAACCAAATCTCTTTCTTGATAATTTTAGGTAACGGTATGGGGTGATTACGGTCGGTTTGGAGGGCGAAAAGTGTTCATGGGCATTGCACACATAGTACTGGACGAATTGAAGCTCAAGGAGAATGAGGTGATCGGGTGGTACAAGCTGTTTACCAACACGTCCCTGGTCAGTGGGCCTTCATCATTCGCTTTATCTCGCCGATCTTCGGCTCTTTCCTTAGAGTCTTTTCACATTTAAAATTAATACCCTTCAGCAGCATTCGAGTACTACAATTATTAACGTCGCGCGTAACGAACCGTAGATTGTGCTTTACCTCCGACTGGCGAGCTAGAACAAAAGCCAGAAACAATCGAATCCTACATTCTCTATTTTTCTCGTTAGTACGTGTTATCGAATTTCCAGTTTCCGTCGCGCACGAGTAACTCTCCTCGCGTTTCTTCGCGAATATTTCAAAGTTCATACTTATACTATATTAAATCGTATACATGTATAATCTAGGGGTAGGTTCCCCGGATATTTGATAGTCTTTATCGAAGCAGAGAATAATTTACGATAAGTATTTCGTAGAGGGTAGTTTTTCGATAAGACAGTATTAAAGGGAAATTCGTCGCGATTCGTTTTACCCAGAATATATAAGTATCAATGCATACCTTTAGAGAAGATCAGTATATTAGTGAATATTTAAGTTTATCGTGTACCAACCGCGAGAAATCAGGGTATGTGACGGACCGAGGCTAAAAGTTCGAGGAGACTCATCTGATCGTAAGATTAGTTGAGAGTCGAAAGCCAGTGCATACTGATTGCGAGTGAGAGGGTGCACGAAAAAGGATTGTATCTTTCGAAAGGAAGAGCGAGAGAGAGAGAGAGAGAGTGAGAGAGAAAGAGAAAGCAATCACTAGCACATCACATATCACGTACGGCGTTTCAGACGAGCCACTAGTCTGTACGTAGACTAGATACGTAGACACGTAGAGAGCGGCCGTGTTCCCGGAGCGCTGGATAGCTTAGGTATGCACTGTGTGAGATCAAGGCATCTTTCGTAGATTGTTGGATTACGATTTGAAGCCTCTGTACATCGTCCTTGCCGCGTCGGAATTTTTAGTTCTTTGTTTGCTGTATATATTTTTGTCTGTCTTGAATTCTGTGTACAGGGTGTCCCATCCAACCGACCACCTTAAACATCTCGCTTACTTTTTCGAATAGGAGGGTGCCAAAGGGAAACATTACTCAGTCCGAGACAAAAATATCCTGCAAAAAGTAAGAAATTTTACTTTTAGTTTCATTATTTAAGATTTAAGCATCATTCTCATTATCCTGGATGAAAAGTTTACGAAAACTGTTGGAAGAAAGTATGAGTAAACGTTGAATATATTGTCCGTTCGACTCAAAAATTTTATTTGATACCTTTAGCATCCTTGTATCGTGAAAAATGAGGTTGATAATTGAGATGGTCAAATTAGGTGGAACAGGCTGTGTATGGAAATGTTCTTTTGTCTTGTACAAGCACTTTTGAATTTTTGGTGGCGCAACGTTCTTCCACGCTACTTGGCCAGGAAGTTACGATGCTTGGGAATCAAGTGATCAAGCTCGAAACTTCGTCGCCGTATATCGTTTTTTCGTCCTTTTCCAGTCTTACCCCTCTGATTTTACCAACCGCGGAATATATGGTCTTTCGTAATTTTTCATCTCTCACCGTTTTTTGCTACTTCACCCGCTGTGTTCATAAAGTTCTTCAGTTCTTCGTTATTCATGATCGCAAATGCTGTAGATCCTCTCGATTTCTGCTTGATATTTATCATAATGTTCCAGTTCAATTTTTGCACAATTTTTATCCCTTTACCACTTACTCACAACGAGATTTACCTCGTTTCGAGTCGTGCAGAGTTCGTGTGTTACATTTTTGCGCAAGTAGATTATCCCTTTTTGAATAATAGAGAAAGGTAAGTCTCCCTTTTTCTTCCTCTTTGAGCTATGTTTTGGAGTCTTGTGTACGCAAAAGCCCCATTTTATCAGGCGATGTTTATGTGAATATTAATATGAATGATGGTCGATCGTACCACAGCACTTCCATCAACCACTCTGTGTTATCCGACATATAAGTTACCTTCAATTTGCGCATCTTCCTTCTACTGTGCTTTCGCATTCTTGCAACTACCATTACTTATTATCTCTCTATATGTATACATTATAATCCTTTGTCTTTATATCTCTGTATACATATATACATGTACATATATACAAAAATGTATATACGTATAATGTATATCTTTGGCTCGACTCATTATTTATCCATCGGAGTGTTGCAATTGATAACAGATAATTCTGTTTTACTTGCAGTGAAACGAATCTAGAGAAGCGTAATTGAAATCGCTATGAAATTCAGCGGGATGTGCTAAGGAAACTACAAGAGAAGCCAGTAACCCTCGGTTTTGTGGGTGATCTCTAACTAAAACAAGTGCAGTGATTAATTGCTTACAGGAGGAAAGGATATATAAACCGAAGAACAACTCACCATTTAGTCGATATGTGAGAAAGTTGCGAAGCCCTCACGATTTCAAAATGCTTATAAAGTATACTGCATAGTTGACGGATGAGCGAATATCGAGGAATTTGTATATAATCTAGGACACACTTCAAGTACTAATATCGAGTGACGATTATCCAAAGTGATCGCACCAAAGGACACTAATCGTTGTCAAATTTCTAGTCAAGGATATCACCGTCAGAGCGTATATTATTTATTGTAAATAACTATAACAATTATATGAATTTGCGGAATGTATGAGCGCAAGTTTGAATGGACAATTGCCTTGAACGTCGCATCCCCGGCTTCCGTGATGAGACGGGAGCCGCGAATTTTCCCTCAATTTCATGAGATTTCGCATCGCACGCGAAATCATCCCGCGAAGATGCTCCCGGCTCAACCGGAAGCGGATTGGATGCCGTCACCTAGCAAAATTGTTGTGCGTTAAACGTGTTTAAAAAAAAAAAAAAGTACTTTACATGCGAGAAGCAACGCAAAAAACTATATCGACTGTCACAGTAAATGTGATTTTTGTTATTTTTATTCAGTTAGCGGGCGAGTTAATAGCCGGGGGGTGTACATGGGAACGGAACAGCTGTGCGTTCTGTCTCTAGGGCTTTATTCTCGATTCGCACTCCTATTAGAGGCCGTTTTTTAAGGGACTACTTAATACGTATATATGTATATCGAACGAACCGCCCACACTCTTGCATAGGTAACATGCTCTGCAGTTCGGATCTTCTGTTTTGTACAGATCTCGCGCACGCAAATGGCGAAAATACTGATGACTCTTCGGGGAAAAGAGTGCCTCGTGCGAGAAAGAGGCACGGATATACACACCTGTACATTATAATATTCACACAGCCGATTTTATATCTCTCCTAATTCTCATGTTATGTGTTCGATCTCCTTCTCTATCTGTCTGTCTCTCTGTCTCTGTCTCTTCTTCTCTCTATCTCTTCCACTCTTTCTCTCTCTCTCTCTCTCTCTCTCTCTTTCTCTTTCTCTCTTTATCTCTCTTTCTCTCTTTCTCCATCCATCTCTATCCGAATCTTTCTCTCTGCAAACATACATTCGTCGGTCACTCAACAACGTCAGCACTTTTCAACGAGCATGCACGTGTACGCAGGATATGTGTCTCTAGCGTTAAAAGACTTTATTCTCGAGTATTAATTTCTTACCGATTGTGCTTGCAACATGTAAGTTCTACGTACGCGAGTAATGCCTGGACTCTCAATCAGACTACTACATCGAACGCGTCGGCAAAAGATGAGCTTTGCTCTTCTCTTCGAGTATACATACATATATTATACTTTTTAAGAAGCGTGTATGAAGGTACGGGTGAATTAAACCTGATCGAGTCAGTACACGAAATTCGCTCTGCTTTTCTCAAAACTGCACTCACGCTTAGAATCTATCCGTCGAGGATGCGTCTCTCGTTTACATACCTCGCGGGACGATTGGATTACTTTCCTTACATCGCTCGATACCCTCCCATTGGTCTTGAGAGGGTGGCACACTCTGAAGATCAATCGATTTTTATCGCTCAGCCATGAGATATTCTAACTAAAAAAACGAACGCGTTTTTCTTGCGTGACACTCGATTCGTATTTCCCAACTGGAATATCAATTTCAAGCTGATTTGAAGCTGCTTCGTTAATGATAAGATCTTCTCTTTGCGTTTGATGCTGCGGCTGGACGTATGCATTAGACGCTTTCTAGATGTAGTGGCACGCTAGCTGGGATTTTCTTCTTAAGTAGCGTGTTTCTTCCTTACGTAATATGGTTCTTTATTAACACTTTCGTAATTGTCGATTTTCAAACGATTTACTTATTATTAAGTGAACACCTTATAGACAATTAATGAGTTTGTACCTGACTCTTCATCTTCACTACTTTTAAAGCGTACAAGAGCTTCCATGGTTTAGTCCTTTCGCATATTTATTTTCTTATATCTTGTAATAATTCTGCATTACTTCAATCCATTTAAAAAATGTATACGTATCTTTCCAATTACGAAAGTGTTAATAGGATATAATAACCCTCCCTATCTGTACATATTTAATATTTATTTTCTCCTTATTTCCCTTCAAAATTCATTAAACATATTTCTCTTTTTCTCCATCTCCTTCTTCTTCTTCTTCTTCTTCTTCTTCTTCTTCTTTTCCCTCTAGCAACAATCAAAATAAATCTTGGTACACGTTAGAAAATTATTTCATTTTCTTTACTGTTTCAATAGACGACGATATACATACTGATATGACGAATGTATAATAAACCGATCACAGTGCATACGTCTCGCGTGAATGCGACAATTGAATATTGCTCATACTTCCCAATAAATGCTGCGCCCGATAAGAAATCTTTTTGAGCATATCGTTGCATCTAGCCAAAACTGTCTATGGCATACGTCCAGCCAGATCGTCAAGCACGTACAGAGAATCTAACACTGCTTTTTTTTGGAATGATTTGCGCAAGTCGGTCTCTTCAGCTTTCGCCTCCTGACATAATCAGCCTTTTGCTACTGTCAGACGCGTAGTGCTTTCACTCTTATCCACGTTATATCTTAAACGCGCGGTTACTTTGTCGCGGCGTTACTCTAGCGAAAAGCATGAAAGACACAGGATCTATTGTATGACGGATGACGATAGCGAGCTGTGCGTACTGCCTATGGGACGGTTAAGTATTCTCGCGATGTAAGGTCTAGCTTAAAAGACACCCGTGCACACGAAAACAAGCATACGCAAACACACACGAGGAAAATATCGCGTATCATGGAAACGATATACACACATTCTCAGTTACACACACACACACACACACACACACAGACACAGAGGCATAGACACGCATATACACTTTTCGCAGACCTAGATACAGATAAGACGACGAAGAAAATATTTGATTTATAAGAGAAGCAGAGAGCGTGAACTCGATTGCTCCTGGCGAATTCTAGATAGTGCAGCAGCCCATCGATAACAGAAAATAAAGAACCGGGTAAATTGATCGACCATTATTATCGCGGGAGGTGTATAAAAATGGTGGTATCTTATCATATCTATAACGTGCTTACATTAGAAATGAGAAAACGGACAACGTGCAGCAGGGGGAAAAAGCTTTTTTACTCGTGAACAAACAAAAAAAAACCACTATAACGAAACCAAAGCTGTAGAAGCTCTATCGAAGGACAGGGGGAAGGGGGGATGACGTGTACGTAAAATACGCGAGGAAAAACAAAATACTATTGTAAGGCGATTTCTAAGTAAACATTTTGCAAGTGCATGACTTACATTAGTAGGATTTTGGAAGAATGACAACGTAATAACCACACACAAATATAACTCTGTAATAGTGGATAATACTTGATAAAATATACAAGACTATGATTGTAACACATTCAGTTTGTAATCCGCCGATTACATGCGGCTGTAAGATCCTTCGCGAAATTAATTCGGTCTTTACTGTCTATTTCTCTTTCTCTCGCTTTCTCTCTGTCACTATCTCGTTCTATTTAACTCACTTTCTGTCTCCCTCTATCTCTGACTATCTCTCTTTCTCTCTTTCTTTCTCTCGATCTGAATTTCTTCGTGAGATATACTTCTCGCGTAATTGATCTAACTTTCTTTCTGTCTTCCTTTCTTTCTTTCTTTCTCTTAATCTTTCTCTCCCACTCTTCGCGATTCGGCGACAGGAGCTTACTCCCAATTCCGATCCCAAGCGACGCGAAGCGAGCTCCTTTGGAGCGAGCAACCTCACACCGTTTTTACGAACATCTTCTTTCCTTTTCCGGGTCGCGAGTCTCGCGGGAGATAAGGAAAATTTCGCGAAGGCTATCTCTTGTTGCGAACTAACTAACGCTTACAATGTAAATACTGCATATCCTATACAGCCGTAGGACTTTTGTAAAACTAGTAGCCCGATCTAAGGAATTCAATGTCACGCGTTGAGGAGATATAAATTTACTGGGTTTGCTTTTTTACACTTGTATCACGGAGCGGTGCATCCGACGAAAATATCGGACCGGAGGAATTCTCGTATAGGAAAGTACTGCCAGAAGTCTGTTTCGAAAGGGGGAAAGGGGGGGGGGGGGGGGGGGGTTGAAGGATCGAAAGTTAACGTGGCAAGAGAGGATCGTAGAAGATCCAGTAAGTATGTGCTGGACGTATGGGGAGGATCTGCGTGAAAGGGGAGACACACTGTAAAACTACCTTAGTTAAGGTCCAAATGTAAAGATATTTTTAACGTACGACTTTCGATCTCTAATTTCTGCCTTAATTTTCTTCGCCATCGCGCTCATTCCGCCCTTTGAATACCCTGGTCGAGAATACTGTCTTGCAGGTTGCGTTCGATTCGTTCTCGTGCAAGACACAGACACAGAATGTTGCGATGGGGAGTGCGAGTAATTGCCGCGTTGACTTTTACTCAAAATTTCGAGATAGTACGGATCAAGAAACATTACTCGTGGTCGCGTGAATATGAAATGTTCCATCTTTCGACGATAAGCGTAGCAGGAGAGTTTCAATAAGACCCAAAGTTTCTCGTGAAAAGTGCTCGCATTTTCAGCGTAAGATCCAAACGCTTCGAAGTATAATCGAGTGCAAATAATTTTCCCTGAGAGTATCATCCTCGAACTAATGTTCACGGTGACAGCATCGTAACAAGCGGCACGGGGGTTTCGAGTTGGAGGGGGGGTCGATTCGATTCTCGATCAGACACGGGGAAGAGCGCGAAGAGAATCAAGGTACGCAAGTTGGTTTTCACTTTTGTCATGCCCATCTGTACATAGGCATGCTCAATCTTAGGATCGAACACGCATCGTGAATCACGTATACATAGTATTAAACTACGAAACAAACAAATTAATATCCGACTTTGTACCTATATACTTATAATTAACTTAACTTGACGACGGGGACGACAATTATGATTAGCTTCACTCGACAACGTCGATGACGAGGACGAAGACGACGATGAGGACGAACGCTGAGAAAAATAAGAATCTTAAGTGAAAGAAACAAATCCACGACGAATAGTTCTTATCGAGTCGAATAATAAGGGAGCTATCAAAAAATGGGTAGGGGGGAGGGGGGAGGGTCTAGACTGTGAGAAACTCTAGCGGAAAAAAATTGACTTCTACACGGAGGAAGGGAAGCCTGAGAGCCAAGGGGTACGACTTTTGTCTAATTTAGAAAGCCAATTTAGGTTTACAATTACGGTAGGGTGTGCGAGGAGAAGCGCGTGCGAGAGACTGTGAGAAGGAACGTGTTCGACTAGGGAAACGATAATGCCAGACGTTTGTTCGCAATTACTACAACCGGGTCGAGTAACGATCAGAATCCACGAATACACGTACACAAAAAATCTACGCGTCAAGTGTCCCGGTTGCCTTGCGCCAGTCGTGCACTTTCATTCCGCGCGGCATAAATCACGTTATTTTCGACTATCTACTCCTTACAATTTTCAAATCTGAATGAACGGTATAAGACATTACCGGAAAAGGAAGGAACGGTGGCGGAAGGTGAATGGGACCGACTACTCTCGAAGCAATCGTAGCGAGGCGAGGATTTTATATCCGAGGAGAAAACAAAAAAAAAAGAGAAGAAGATAGAGGAGAGCTTCTCCCGTATGAATTTCTAGTTAAGTCTGACCACCGAACCTCCGGATCTACTTCCTCGAGGCGGCCCCGGAGGATCTAGCGCAGGCGCGCCAGCAGCATCGGGATCGAGATCGTGAGTGCGCGAGTGTATGCGTGAAAGAGAGCCAGGAACGGTGCGACTCTCGCGATCCCACTGAGAGAACAGAAACGCGCGCGGAATAAAAAATCGTGACAAGGAATATATGGAGTCGGGAAGAATTAAAACAGTACGATTAGACGACGTTCCGCGAGAATACCTACCGCGAACTTCTATTAGCGCGGACTCGAAGAACATGTGGTTTGAGTTTTGAGAACTCGTGATATCGTGAGACCCTTCAGGGAGAGTCGCAAATCGTTTTTAACGCAATTCTGTATATAATGAGTAGAGGGTGGAGAGTGAGGATAAGGTGCATCAGGAGTTCGCGGTGGGAGGGTGCGGAACGATTAATATAAAGCGTTAGTGACTGTATCCAGTATAATATATCTGATAAAAGATACCCCCGATGCCAGAAGTGGCGTGTGACAATAAAGTGATTCAATGATCTCGTCGCATATTCAATCGCAGCCACCTCTCATTACACGTAAACAACACACACGCACACACCCACACACACATAATACGCGCGCAGAGATTTTTCACAACACTTACGCATCCATGCATCAGCGATGCAACATAGATACACGCATACATCGAATGACGTGTATGTGTATGTGTATGGATATACATACAGACGGACGCATAATATGTAGTGACATACACACTGGGGGAAAAAAAGGAAGCGCGAACACACGCATGTCTCTATATTTTAATGCGGACAACTTTTTTTTGTAAACTTGTGACGAGAAGCCGCCGAAAAACTCACCGATCATTGTGTGTAAAAGAAAGTATCTCACCGTATCTCCGATTACTCATTATTTCGCTGTTACTGTCATGTCAGTATAATATTTTTAACAAAATAAACGAAGGTGAAGTCAAAGTCTAAGACCGTGTCTTTTTAAGTGATTCGATCCAGCACCAGAATTCCTTTGTCAATTTCATAGTAATTTAAGGGGGTAGACCCGTTTCCTCGCTTCTCAATTTTTTTCGTTGGTACAACAGTCCCTGTGGCCCGGAAAAATGGTATTATCTTGAGAGGTAGTGCTTGCACAACGAAAACCAGATGGTACGACACTAATACTTTTACCTTACATTTTTACTGTAAGGCTTTTTGTGAGATTTCAATAATTTTTTTCCAAACGTTTCTATCCAAGACTCTGCACTACAAGTCAAGCTGGAAAAGTATAAACTAGTATGATAATAAATAAATTTCGATTCCGATCCGATAAAATAAAATATTACGGCTCGTCACTTAAATTATTAACTAATATACATGTTTTGGATTTTGGATTGGTTGGATAAATGGATGTACATATGTATTTGGCGCGAGACGCAGCCGCGTCTCTTGATTAATTGTTAGAGGGAGTAATTGACTAATTGTTTAAACAATCTATTGATTATTCGAATATAGGATTGTTAAAGAGTCGAAAAATTATAAATTAACTGTTAAGAATAAAAATCATAAGCATGAGTCTGTGTGACTGATTCAGTGACTCGGGAGGAGCTTCGATGACGTCAGGTCGGCTGTGATTGGCAGACGCCCGGCGCGCGCTCCCGTCAACCGTGCCGCCAGCCGGCAGCTTATAAAAGAGTGCCGCGCGCGACAGGTGTCATTCGCGCGGAAACTTTGATCGGATTAAGATCGCATAGCTTTCGTTACTTTTCGAATATTTACGTTGACTTAGCTTGACTTTTTCATTTGAATTGGGTCTCATGGTCACCCATTTGGTACCATGGGTTGATACTTGAATCGATTCACTTTACAATACGCGCTTTTGTTAACACTTTTAAATAAAATTTGGGTCAGTTGGCAATTATTTTTGAGAATTTTTTCGCGAAGTATACTTGATAGAATGAATTGAGTCGTGAATTTTTGATAGTGTCGCGTCTAAATGAACGATCGCGTAAGAATTAAGATTCGTGAAAGTATCGAGGCTGTGTGGCTTAATTTGATCAGGTTGGCGTGAGTCACCCTAATACTAATTTGTTCTGTTTCAGATTACATCGATATTGTTATATGTTTCGATTTCTTTGCTTTTGCACGGTGTATATTTGCGCATGGATTTTAGGTTTTCCTAATTTGTCCTGTTTCAGATTTCATCGTTACCCTCATTAATTTATTTTACTAATTTGTTCTGTTTCGATATACAGCGATATTGTTATATGTTTCGATTTTTTTGCTTTTGCACGGTGTATATTTACTGTGTGTAATATTTACTGTGTATATTTGCGCATGGATTTTAGGTTTCACTAATTTGTTCTGTTTCAGATTCTTCACTTTCTTGATTATTGTTTGTCTTGTTTTGAGTATCATTCCCTTTGTTTTGGACTACCTAGTTTAGCGAATACCTAGTCTTATTATTTATCGTATCACGGTAATAGACTATTACTCATAGTCCATTACTAATATCTTTTTCTAGTTGTAGGTTCTAACTCGGTAATGGAAAGTTTAATGGGAAATCTGTGCGTCGCGAATAGTTTAACTTTGCATTGCTCGCGCTGTGATTAACGTATTTTCGGAGCACCTCGAGCTCCTTTGCAACACATCGTTTGTTGGCTGTTCTTCTAGCACTGGTGAGTCATATTAGAATCATACCCTCTGTACTTTCATGGGCACGGCCGAATATACGCGATTAGAGTAGAGTACAGTCAAATCAATTAGTAGAGTCACGTTTGCAATCGATTCAATAAACTCTTCCATGGGTGGCATACCGCGATGCCATTTCGTCCATGGAACGAGTAAGTTTCGCGTTGTCCATTGGCGCAACAATGTTTGAGTTGTAATCGGTACCTAGCAACCCCGACATTGCGGCGGCCAAGGGCGAGAATCACCGTGTTTTGTTCATGATTTTAGAGTCAATTTTTGCGATACCCACCGTGATGGGTCGCGATTTAGAGTCACACTTTGATGGGGTTCCTTTTTTGCTATTGCGTGAATTAGAGTAAAGTCACTTTGCCGTAAGCCCTACGAATTAGGGTCGTGGTTAGAATCACTTTGTCCGATTGCCTCTTCCCGGTGGCCCATCGTTTGCGGGCCATCGAACGGTCCGTAGATCAGGAAGAGGCCGCGATGCTAACGAAAGACGGTTCCGTTAGACCGGTCGACTACCCCTAGGGAGGCTAGTAGATCCGGCAGTGCTAGTCTGAGTTGGCGTAGAGTCATTTGCTCCGATCTTTGCCCATAGCTCGGAGCTCATGGGCCGCGTTAGAGTCACGCGACGCGCCCGCGATCTTAGTCCTTTGCTTTTTTTTAATTATGGGTTTCTTTGGGTTTCATTGCCTTTTTTCGCATAATGCCCATGAAAGTACGTCAGGGAATTTGTTCAATTAGCTTTCTTCGAATGCTTGGTAATCGAATCGCATACGACTTATGATTGCAAGTTAGAATAGTGAAAGCACAGATTTCCCATTGAACTTTCCTTTAACCGGGGGTGAAGTAGCTTTTTGTTTTCGTGAATAGTTTGAAAGAGATAGTTTAATTAGTTTCGGTGTCCTAAGCACTGTGAATGATACTCATTTTTCAGATACTGTAACAAAGTAGACGAACGGGACTGCGGCGTTACAGTATCTGCTAACCCTAATCCATTTGAGGTTTTTAGGTGTTAGGTTCAACACTACGTCATCGCGGGATCACCTACTCCCTTTCCTTGTGTGTGTCTGTCTTTCCCTATGTGTTTGTCTCGGTTCGCGATCGCGATTTCTTTTTGACAGTCGCCACTGTTTAGAGTAGAGTCAATTAATTTAATTTGGCCCGGATGCCATTACTTTAGAGTCAAATTTGGCCAGTTTAAGTAGAGTCTTAGCTCGCGTTCGCGTTCTTTTTGCAAATCATTAGCTTATTAGTGTTGCGTAAATGGAGGGAGGATGGGCGAGGTTAGGGTGGGTCTTGAGCAGCCTCCTCCACGTGGTAAGACCTGGGTCGCTAGAACAAATCATCCAGTCCCCCGTAAATTTCTTGATTTGTAAGCCAAATGAAATGGCAATATAGAGATAGAGTCAAAGTTTGCTTTTCAATTTTATATCAATTTCATTCGGGGATTGGACTTGTTCTAGCGAGCGAAACAGCTGCACATATAATAAAATTTTAAGTAATCTGGCCTTTGAAATATTTGCGGCATCGCGTTCCGTAAAATCGAAACCGACAAAAAGTTTTACATTAAAAATGTAAGGTAAAAAGACGTGCGCCAAGTATAAGCAGAACAGTTTTAATTATTAATTAATTCTATCAGCAAGAAGAAGAGGTTCTTTCTATGCTTTCTTCGATGTCAACGCAGGTCAATGCTACCGGCCAACCGACCCCCCAACGTGCTCACACCTAAAGCCCTATTTTGACCAGAAACGCTCGGTTCTCGCTGGCAGCATAGCGCGATCTTTTTCTTTCGCATACACTATGCAGAGAGGGAGATAGCTGCGATACCCACGGGCATTGCCGTACCGGAGACGCTGCTAATTCGGGCTAGATACCCCTGAGCCAGGAAAGCAGGGTCTGATGCTCCCCGCTCCCCGTGAACCTTCCACGCACCATTCGGCCCTCAGCCGGATACCGACAGTGGCCGTTCTCTCGAGGCTCCACCTCATAAAATGTAGCCGAACTAAATTTGACGTTCTTCGGGTAACTCGTCTACAAAAGGACTAAAATCTGTAGTCTACCGCGTGCTTTTTTCCCCGCGGTCCTATTTTCTTATATGACAAGATATTGAGCTCGGCAAGGGCTCATTGGAAAGCTAAAGGTTTAATCTACAGTTGTCTGGAAGTAGATTTTTGAAAATTTGTCTCAGATTGACGTAAATCGGCTTGAAATACACCACTCAGAATCACGAATTCTCCCTACTTTAGACACTAATATTTCCGAATAGCGACAAAATTTCACAAATCCACTTCCAGACAACTGTAGATTGAATCTTTAGCTTTCCAATGAGCCCTTGCCGAGCTCAATATCTTGTCATATAAGAAAATAGGACCGCGGGGAAAAAAGCCCTTTTTCGGTCTCGAAGTGGCGCTGCTGTCGCTGCGTGTCTACCCCCTTAAACAGATTGCAAGTCAGGTATTATAGGCAATAATTTATTGCTCTTTATACATGCGATGCATACGATTTGTACAGATGATGTATTCGATAGATGACAATTATATTTAGATTCAATCCCCACCACGGATCCTATACATTTATTTTGTGCTTTGTCTGTACTCCGACGCTAAAACTACTCGCTTTGCTGCAGGGGTAAGATATCCATGGAGGGTCACATTCTAGGGCTCTGCATTCTACCTGCAGCTGAGCACTCCAGCTGGAACCCGGTGGGTAACTTTACTTCGAACCTTTCGTCGAGAAACCAGGGGTCGTCCTTGGTCAGTGTTTAGCAAATGATAATGCAATCACTTCAATAAATATATTATTAGTAACAAACTTATTAGTTATATCGAATTACTAAAAATTAAATACTTTGCAGTAATCATGCAGCATGGTTTTCCAAGTAGTTTTGAAATTCAAACTTCCGATTCTTTAATCTAAACAATGCAAATGAAGTTTTGTATTGTTGTTCTATCAATTTAAACGATTCCGCTTTGTACTTTTCTCAATTTGACGTTCTTTAATCTAAATTTTAGTAATTTTGATATTATTAACAATTTTGTCATTCGCAAAAATCGTTCGATCAAAATTTGCATATGAAAAATAAGAAAGGAAAGAGCGAGGATATATGGGACCTCCGCAACAGATTGTTCGACCAGTCTGCTATGAAGCAAAAAACGAGTAGCAGCCGAATGTCATTCGTGAAAAACAGTATCTGTATAATCCTCTAATGATTACGCACCGTTTTACCTTCGCGTCCTGGACAACATGGAGCGACGAGTATCCAGGGGTTTCGGCATAAAGGGTTCCTTTCATCGGCGCCAGTGGTGCAGTCTCTTTTGGATGAGGATAATAGTCGAGTAAACGATGTGCGAGATCGGATTTACAATCGGATCCAAGATCCAACCGCGTATAATCCGCCTTAGGCGCTTTCAAACGCCTGATTTTTAACGAAATCCAAACTACCAGTTAAGTACATCGACAGTGACACCGATGTAACATTCCAGAAATAACCGGTAACTATTGTTTCTGATTTTCTTCTCGAATCCTATCTCGTTAAATTTTCACTAAGGGTTCCTAAAATCCTTATACTGACTTTTAATATAAACGATACTATATTCGTCCGAATGAAGTAAGTTCCTTTAAAGTCAATAGAAATTTCTCAAGCGAGAAAATATGTAAAGCGTACCAATATTAGTTATCATTGACGATTAATTATAAAGATACATTTTACATGACAGTGTTCTCTAAACATCTTGCCAAGGGGCCTCGATATTAATTAAAGCAGCATACATCGAGTAATGTGTATTAATCGATAAAAGGTAAGTTGACTACACAGATCTAGAGTGTAGAGTATAAAAGAAAATGAGAGGCTAACCGCACACGTTAACTAACAACTTCCGCAGCGAGCATTTCCTCTGGGTGCAGTGGACTGGGTGCGAAAACCTGTATAGGCAAGAGGAAAACGCTTGGTAGCCGTTGGAGAAATAAACGTCCTTAAGGAGCGCGTCGATAAATAACGGTTTATTAACGTACTAATGCCTCAAGTGAAATTAACGGGAGTCGAGCGTGCTTCCCCGTTGCGGCGTAAAACAACGCTAGAAGCCAGGGATGGAAACGCGAACTCTTAAATGAGCCCGGTGCGCACGCTGCTCTGTGGTTCTAATTAAAACAAACACGATTATAAGTTTCAACTTGAATTTATAATCGCGCCTGGCATACGTCTGGCCACCAGTTAACGAACTTACGCCGTGCTAGCACTCATTTTCTGCCAGCTTTAACGAGCTACGCTGATAGTCCGCTGTCCACGGCGTTGGGCTTATTGAAAAAACTCGGTCTTCCCTGCTAATTGCGCCCCGGCTCGTAGACTTTCTTGGGAAAGCGCGTAAATTTATTCGATTTGCTTCTCTTAGTTATTCAACCACCGTCGACCCATCTACAATTTTTTTTACCGATCCCTTTAGGGTGATTATTGGCGATTTAACCGAAGATCTGGAATCTAAGTGAAAAATATTTCTGAATTTATCATGCGAAAAGAATATAGCAATACAGATGACAGATGACTTTTATTTACTACGTTAGAAGTCGGAGGATATCTTGATATTCTCAGAAGCTACTGTTGATGCAACAGGAAAAAGCCAACCACCTTCGAAATCTATTCCGAATGATCTTCTCAGACTGGTCACATCTTAAGCTGCTCGAGTGATTTTCGATGAATTAAAATATTTTTTATAACGGCTAATGGAGTGAGACTGCGATCCAGATATCGGGGACAGTGCTACTGGGGGTGAAAACCGTGTGGCGATTATACCAACGTTTAGGCACCCGCTGGGTGAACCGTCTAATCCTGGATTAGACTCTCCTCTCCTTTGCGCCAAGGACGTTTCGTGCACTCGAGTGAGTCCACGTGCAGCAGCCTTCCGCTTTTATCGACGCTTATCTGTCCTCCGGTGCATTCTACCGTGAGTCCTAAGCTCAGATCTCAGGTGCATTTAATAAATACCTCGTTTCTTTGACGCGTTCAAACTTCTTAGTTGGTTGATTAATGGAACACCGAATCTTTTTACAATCTTTCGGCAGTAATTGCTTATGACACAAGTAAATCGTTATTCTTTAATATACTTTCATATATTTCTCATTCGAATGGAGAATATAATTTATTTATTGATAATTATATCACTGATACGAAAGGGATTATATATAAAATATAGGATGAATAACTTGAGAATATTTTCCTAACAAGTACTGGTAATTTGTTGAGACTTATGGTATAAAATTCTGGGTTAAGTGTACTTTTAATCGAGTAACAGAGATTTAAAAGAATTATTTCTTTCGATTATTTTCTAATTAGAGATCCGTTATCCCTTGTCAGACTTGGGATTTCGTGGCCTTAGGGGGATTCGCTGGCTGACCCTTTATGAGTGAAGTGGTAAGAATGTGCTTTTGCTAAATCTTTCCCCTTGAAATTCTCGTTTTGACTGTCGCGCGAATCTTAATCGGGTTAAGGAAGATTAGCGACGAAGGAAGGTGTAACCTAGCAGGCATTTGCTTATTGTCCATCTGCAGTATCTATTTTCATTGAATGCCAGTCGCCCAAAATTCTAAGACTATTGAATACCACTAAATCTTTAGGTAGGAAACATTCTTTCACGATACTAGAACCATCGAGAGGGTTAAAACAATCCGTTTAAAAATATCTCTTTATGGAATTCGAAAGTTTAGTATTTTCTATCCTCCTGGAATTCGGATTAAATAAGACAAAGCGAGCTTCTTTGAGTCTCCACAAAACTTATATAAATATTAATACAGATTTTTCCACCAATAAATGTAGATTTGCATTAATTCCCTTTTGTAAATACAATAAATAATATGAAAAAGGAATTGTGGACTTTTTCTATTGATTTCGATCGTGAAATGCCAGTCTTAATCACGTTTCACTGCGTGACACTTATTGCAGAACCACTTCGCGGTAACTAATTGTTTCGACCTTAATGCCGGTCGTAACGAGCTTTGTACAATACAGCTAATTCCGTACATCTAGATAAGACTGTTATCCTCGATGATCAAGTTTGCCGGGGTGTACTCGATTACCACTCAATTGGCGCGATCACTTTATTCAACCGTGGTCTCCTCATGGCCCGATGCGTAGGGGTGATTTCATTTGCGCGAAGGGGATTGAGAGGAGCCCGCATGTCGGCGACTGGAATTCGCTGGGAGGATTCCTGTTTTGGAAACAGAATTAGTAGACCTACCACACTCACGGTGGAAAGACTTATACTCTGCTGGTTATAAATTATTCAGGTTGTTTTTTTGCAGCAAGTGCACCAGCACTGTTCAAGTGCGGAATATTGAAACGCTCGAAGGGTTCTTTCATTGAATTTACTGGAGACTCACAAAGAGACAATTGGAATTTAAATATCTTTTCAATCCTCGTCTTCAACATTATTGAATTTTTCATAGAGACTTGAAAATCGTTACGAGGGGTTCGAATCTGATTAATGAGAAAGTGTAAGATATTTATATGTATACTCATTATTTGTCGTTAGTATGTTTATAGTAAAAAAGCAGAGTATATTATTAAAATTGAGTAGGATGAATTTGTTAAAATTTTACAGTTGCTATTGAGTAAAATAAACTAGAGAAAAGTTATTAATACGAAAATATAGAGTAAATAGATTTGTGAACCTGAGCGAAGCGACTATTCTGACAATAATCACCCTTAAAACCGTGGAACGAATTTGTTAGGCAGTCGAAAAAGGAAGTAAGGTGGTTCGTTCGCTCTACTCGGTGATTTGGTATGAAAAGCTTGGTTCGCAGGTGAGTCAGGGAAAAACAATAGATCCAAACGAAGCGAAACGAGGCCTTTTCCTTTCCATCTCTTTTCCCTCTGCCATCAACTAACCGACCCGCAGTGAAATCTTGCTCTCTTGGCAGAAAATTGCTTGGCAAAAGAAAATATGATAATGTCACGGTAGAAACGAAACGGCAGCGGAGAGCCACCTTAACTAGCCCGAGAAATATAACCCGCTAACAACCTTGCGCGGTCTCGTTATGCTCCCGCTGTTTCTCCGAAGAAATCAGACGTACTACACACATGGGTGCCCGTATGTTTCCTATCCTTCTTATCCGTCTCGCAAATTCAACCGCGAAAGACTTCTTCTCTTCGGAAGAAGTCGCCAACCAATTTTACGCGATTATCCTGACGACGATTCAGAGGTGATTAGTTCTCCGAAGCTAATGTACCGAGGTAGATTCAAGGGGAATAAAGTGTTTAAAAAATTTCTGAGCTCAATTGGAAAGTTGAGAGACAGAGAGAGAGAGATTGAGAGAGGTTTTTTTAAAATTGTTTCTCAACCATCCACAAATCTGCTGGTTGGGAAATATTTATTATCTAATTTTCCATCACTATCCACCATATTATATACTATTGTACTTCAGAGACTGTCTTTCCCTCGTTTTTATTATTTAGTCAACAAATACTTAAAGAGTAAAAGAGTTTCTCTTCTATTGCATCATTATTTATTGGGTTGAAAGGGAATCAAATATATGGGAAATAATTCTCGTGTATCTATTAGTAAGTGAATTTCACGAAATTACTGATTTATTTGTTGCAATTTTGAGGATTGCGGATTCGACAAAACAGGTGGAGAAATTGAGAACTTCCGGTAGTCCATTGAGAAACGGTAGAAATTAAGAGCGTATCGATGCGCGGGTGCGAGCAAAGGGTCAGGTTTAAAACAAACGTGTAATTTACCAGTGGCTAACCTGCTCTGGCGGGGGCCACTATCCGCACGTATAATGCCTGGGGTAATGGGTCGAGAGGGCGAAGAAGCCCTCGAGAGGATTATGATGGGTTATACTTTGGTAGGCGGAGAGGACTGCCGTTTAAGCAGCAATTAACTCTCGCCACGCCCTCGGTCACGCTTCCACTAACTCGCGAACTCCTTGGTTGGATCCGTAAATTATTTATCCCCAAGTCCGGCAGCATATCGAACACGCTTGCCAATTACAGTCTAGTCGAACATCGATATTTCGGATCTCAAGGGAGAAACAATATTCTTTCAGTTATACAGTTGTACAGATTTCTTCCTATCAGAAGTTTTCGAGTAAGGGAGGTTTAATGTTCGACAATTTCACTTATACATACGTAGAAGGTCGCGCTACTTTATAGTCTCAATACGAACTTCTTACATAAGTGGATTTAACTATAATACAAAATTTAAAAAATATACAAATGAGGTAAATTGAATATGTTACTATCATTAATCAAAAGCGACAATTTATTCTGAACACGTTCTCCATAATTTATTCAAAGAAGACTAAAATCATTAAATTCGATTCCTCACAAAAATGTATACAATAGATAAAAACGTCTGAATTTGGATTAGAAAGGTAAAAGATACAGCTAGATACATGTAATTTATTTGTAAATGAATAAAGTGAACGAAGATTTCGTCTCAGAGAGGCATTTAAATGATGCTTTACTAACACATAGCAGTAAAAGGAATCATTACCACTGATACAGTTACCGCAGAAGCCAATGGAATACCGTCGAGTCCGCTACCATCGAACGTGACGACAGAGAACGAACCCGATACTATTACGTTGCAAGCAGCTAATACCGGTATTGAATACTCGGCCACTGTGCTCCGTGGTTCTCGCTACAAATATTGTTATCGCGCGTCTCTGCCATTATTGGCCTCCAGTAAATTGCAACCGGTAAAACCAGCAACCATTTTTCAACTGTCGCTGGATACGAACCCCACGGGATAAGTGCGGCCGCTTTCGCGAAAAGAGGACAAACAGGAAAAGTAATTTCAGAAAAGCACGAAGGAGCAGAAAGAAGGAGGGAGAGAGAAGAGAGACGAAGAGAAGAAGCAGATATAGGGAGAAATACAACTGGCTGATGGTGGGAGGCAGAAACGAAGCTAGAGTTCGACCCCCGGTGCTCGCGGTGGGACGCCATCTTATTTATTGTTTTAATTATATCAGAATATATCGTTAGAACCCGTCAGGCCGCGCCACGCCGCCGAATACGTGAGATTTATACGATCGAACTGAGTGCCTCCTTCGCCAGGCCAGACCAACCATCCCGCCTCCACTCTTCTCCGCACTAAATACTCCTTCCTTCACGACTATCCTTCTCTTTATCGCTCCTTCGGACTCGTCATTCCTCTACCCTTCACCTCTCTCTCTCTCTCTCTCTCTCTCCTCTCGCACGAGTAATTTGTTGGTGGCCCTGCTGAATGAATTATAAATTTATTACCACCCGAGCTCGCTGGCTGCAGTCGACTTGACTTCTCGCACCGTGGAATCAATTTGGAGCAGAGTTCGCAAAGTATCCTTGAAGCTGCTTTTTGTCTGAATAATGTTGCGCAGTGATTAGCTTTGTCTCGCAGAACGAAGTTTCTTCGGTGCATTTAGTTACAATTCAGGTATATATTTCTGGTTTGGAGTATGTAATTAATCGAATATGTATATTTATTAAGTAAGACATTATGTTTTAATACTGTCTATTGTTATGTATTAAGATGAGAATGACTTAATCTTTCGAATGGCGAAATATGAGAGATACTTAAGATTTTCATCTTGAAAGTGAAAAATACGTAAGCAATATCGCGATTGAATAAATTGAACGATTATTCCCTTTGGATGTAAATAGAATTATACACGGGTATAAGTTGTTCGTTCTTCAACTGGAAATACGTTAGTTTCATTTACATTTTTACTCGGGGCACTTTCGATTGGGACCTTAGTTTAACTTTACTCACCGACCATTTAAGGTCTCGCAGGTTTTCATAATTTATCCCGCAGCTTCGTAGAAACGCCTGCCGCTAACGGTGGGTTTATGAGATGCACGCACGTACGCCGAGTGTTGGGAAATTTGCCTAACAAATTGCTAATTATTACCAGCGGGTAGTTTTAATATTCTCATACGAATCTTGCTCCCGGCACTTTTGCCTGTCACCCCTTGAGTTTCTCGCTTATGATCTTCTATTAAAGAGGAATCTACCTCAAAATTCCTACCCAAAATCCAAGATTCAAGCTGATATCGTCTTATTAATTTCCTAATCAAGTTTCTGACGAATAACTAATTCCATCTAGTTTATCGCTTAGTCAGCATTGGGTTATGGAAACATAGCGATAGAAGTCATTACGAAAGACATAGATATATATTTTAAAGTGTGTAATAAACAAAAGTAGTTTTATCACTAAGCATTACTCTCAATCGCAGGAAACGACGCATCAGTCACCGATCGCAGTCCGCGTTCATTGAGTGCGAGATCCAACTCCAACAGTCAAAGAAGGAAGAGAAAGAGAGAGAGAGAGAGAGAGAGAGTAAGTTTTTTTTCTCGGCATCTCCCATTATTTTTCCAAGAGAGAAGCAGGAGAGAAGCAGGCGGCGTCTGGGCGCGCGCCCGCTGGTATGTCTGGCATTTTTGGCCGGGCCCCACCGACAGCGGCGAAACAGTTGTCCTCCCCATACGAGCATCATGTACGACACGCACTCACGAGTACCCCCTGCTTTCCCCCGACACTTCGCCTCGAGTTTAGCATTAGTGAGAAATATTGTGAAGAGGGAAAAGAGTCTAATTCAAATTGCAAATAGTATAGATGAAGAAAGAGAGGAATCAATCGTTCGATGGATGATCAAGAGAAGAATCTTGACGATACTTTGGCTGTTTGCTGCACGCGACTACGGAGATTCCTATCTGCGCTTGATAAATTACTGTCCCTACTTGGGATCCTTTGGTCCCCGGATCCTCCTCGCGGTCCCGGCCAACGAAGGCGCCCTCCAGAGACCCGGAGAAGGAAGTAGAGGAGGAGAGAACCAACTTGGAGCACCCGGTTTCACCTTAATATTAATTTGCCCCTCCATTGTCCACTTTTATTACTCACATATCTTACGGATTTTTACTTTTATTGTTTTGGCGTCCTGCTTTCCGCTGCGCTGCGCCACACTCATATAGCTATAGTTCGTCCCATTCACCGTGGTATACCGAATTGTATACTCTGTGATCACGTGGACGCTGATGATTCTCGAATGCAACACGCGTGAGATTACTCCTGTGAGATATCTGCATGCTACGTTTATGTGAATGAACCTTGTCTTAATACTCTTGCTCCTCTTAGCATTACTGTTTTTATTGGTTCTGGAAGATAAATTCTTTAAAGATCCTCTTGATAGTTCTAAGTTAACACTGGAACGGCCAGCAATTACTCGATCTCTTTCTACTTACTTATAGCCGTAAAACGGTTGAGATGTATAAAGATGTCCGATTAAGGAAAATATGGTTGTTTCATACGCTTAATTCTCCTTCAGTACGATCTGACGTACCTCACTAGACGTATCTTATTGGACACTATTAGTTGTACGCACTATGCAAGTAAAATAGGTTGAATAGAAAATTTGCAACTATGTGTTTTATTATTCTCGGTAATTCAAGTGTTAATGTAGCAAGTAAGTCATGTATTCATGGGACAAGTTCTGTGTAATTCGATGGGCGACAGTTGCTGAGGTCAGCAAGAATGAAAAGTTGTCAAACGTAGTAAATGAGAGTCGATTTATGGAAAACTGAAATCTGAAGGAACAAGAAGGATTTTGCATTTGGCCGATTCATAAATCACTCGAATACTGGACCGTGAGGCAAGATCGACGGAACGAGAGAGAGAGTTGCTGCCACCTGTTGCTGATTCCCCCTGGAACACCGTGTTTCGCTCTATTCTATCCGCATGCAAAGTGAAAAAGATCCGAGTGGAAGTTTTGCGAATGGAGGATGATGTCGAAAAAGCGGAACCACGCCTACGACGAGAACAGCGCCGCTGACAAATTTTTCACTAAAGGAACAATCAGCGCAATTTGTACGGTACAAGTCTCTAGTGTAAATGGTGTGAATTCGAAGTTAGTACTGGTAACGCTGTAAAGATTCAATTGAGGAGGCGAACCACGCCCGCGTATCGGCCCACTACGAGTTTCACAATTCTCAAGAGAAACCGAACCCTGTTCGTTTTGCTCGGGAACGGCCTCTCCGACGACCACCTCATTACAATCGACAATAAATCAAAATTGATTCTGTCATCGTGGCTTCATTTAATTGCTCGAAGTGCTACACCGAGAAAACTGCTGCGTCAACCTTCAATTGTGATCATTGAACCTCGTTACAAAGCTTCTCGAAGAGAAATGAAAACGTTTGGGATATTGGTACAAATGTTTGATGAAGTTTGCTCGAGGTATTGTTAAAAGTACTGTTCAAATGAAACTACTAGTTTGCTTAGATTGAAAATATGGATTGCATACTACTTTAAACCTTTTAATAGATTGGCTGTCACGATGAACACTGCGTGAATTGATTCCTGAATCAATGACAATAGTACAAAATACGTATACTTGCGTACTGATATTTTCATTGAATCTCCAATGATAATTTTAATAATAGATTCATTCGTGAACTTAGCTATGAATATAGATATAGATACAAATAATAAATATTATAGCATAGATGCCATAGATATTAATTTTTCGAATCGAATTAAAAACACTCGAACGACGCATGTGCTATTGCGCGTCTGCACAGAGGTCTGTCTTCCGGTGCCGGTTGGCTGGGAGTCTCTTTGAGGTCCGAGCCGACAAAAAGTAAAACGTTGTTATTAGGGGTTGCTCGCGAAAGGGCCCTCAGGGTTGCTGAGTACAGAGGCAATAGGGAGGAATAAAAGAAGGAAGCGAAGGCAGTGGTGTGGCGTGGCGCGAGGCGCGAGACACGACGAAGAAGAGAAGGGGGTAGAGAGAGGATGGTATCCTATGGTATCCTATGGTGTGTGCCAGCGGTGTCCCCGAAGGGTTTTCAGCACGCTGGCCCAAGCACCACGCCTTGACAAGTATATCGTGGAATTTAATATACCCACCGCGTCTGAAGGGAGCTGCTCAACGAGGAATTGCCGAGAAATACGCGATTCGCACAATAGCCCAGGATTGAATTCTTCCGGAATACACAAGAGGCTGTGTCCTTTTGTCGACGTAAGAACAGGACAATATTATCTTTCCCCTGCTGACGACTGGCTTGCTTTATTAGAGATTCCATTCTGCGAAATATATTCATAGACTGATCATTCTTGCTCTAGTCTTCTTATTCCCTTTTTCAAGTGAAATCAAAGAACCGACTTCATAATTAAATTGTACAAATATAGTATTGATTGGCTTTTGATTCACAGTAGAATTGACTCGATATTCGTTCTCGACGTACAATTTTCTTAGATGCTAGTTTTTGCAATCATGCTACATTTGGCGCACAATAGCCGAAGAAGTGTATTAGCTTTAGCATCCCCATTAGGAATCATCCAGCAGTCCAACCGTCAGGAGCAGAGTGGCGCAGAATAAGCACGAAAAGAAGTTACCATTGAGAGTGGAGAATCGCTGGTACGTAGAGGAATCTCAATAAGGAATCTGGTACAAAGCGCTGGCGAACCATAAAGGCGAGCACGTGCGGAGAAGTACGTTGGAGAGGAGAAAACAGTCGTTGAGATCGCTCTCGGCGAGGTGCAAGGAATCGCGACGGTCCCCTCCTCGACATTGACTCCGAGAGTCAAAAGATCTAGAGGCACGGGAAAAAGTGAAAAAAAAAAGAAATAGGAAGAGAAACCTAGAGAGTGAGGAGGTACAATATTCGAGAAATGATTTGGCAAAGTCACCTTTTAGCGGACCCAGTGGGTCAATTGTTCGAGACTGGAACAAAGAGAGTCAGGCACCTGCTTAGGGCATCAAATTACCCCCTTTTCGGTGAGCGTCAACGAAAGTCGACGTTACGAAGAGCGAGAACACCTGAGAAATGTTCGCTGGGGGCCCCTGAACAGGGGCCGTCTTCGGGCCTTATTGTCATCGACTATGAGAACGGAAGTGCAAATTACAGGGCCCGCGAATCGAGATTTTTCTCACGATCCCCGCTACGCCACGGGGCAGCTCAATTCGAGTTCCAATGGAAATAGGACGGTGAATTAAGACGGTTCGCTTGGAATCCTGACCCGATGGTTGCCTCGCTCAATCGCGATTTAACGTTTAATGAGGACGAAGACGGTTAAGTGACGACGGGGGATGATGACCGTTTGGAAGTTGAACTCGTTTCGTTGTTCGATGTGAATTGGGAGAATCGTATTAGGGGATGAAATGGGTCGAAGCTATAACGAAGAAAATTTTCTACACTCAGAAGTATCGAACTGTGAATAACAAAGGAACTTGAATTAATAATAAATTATTGTAGAAATTTGAACAACAATGATTATAATACTATTGTCTCATCGATAAATGGACGAATTGTCAAATAAAACAATACAAATTAGAATGGTTGACAATATTCACAATTTCTTATTATTTTTGGATTCGAATTTAATATAAGAATTAACAATTTCTAATTAACAATTGAAATATCTACTCTTTCCTTTGGAATTTTGTGTGCAAAGGACCCTCACGAGTTTCTGTACTTCAACGTATATTCAATAGATAAAATATGAACAGTAACTGCAAGATAAAGTGATTTTCGGAAAAATGAAACCGGCGAAACTTTAACATCGCTTAAAATGCAAACTCGAGGATATCTTGGTTTGGGTCATTCAAATGGAATAGCGTGGCGGATACTCAATGAAGTCGAACAGTAATGTCCGGTCGACTAAGATGGCGTTGAGACAAGAAAACTACTTGGTGTAACGAGTGTTAAAGAGTAAAAAAGGAATCGACCGGGAGCAGCAGGGCTTCCGATTGGTTGGTGCGCCGCTGGGCGGGAACTCGACAATCGACTTTTACAGTCTCGTGCTCTTTCACCCGTGTCCGAGGTGAACCACGAGGATGAGCAACTGGTCTGATGCCGCCTTCGAGAAACCAAAGATCCGTCGCAACGTCCAACTTTTTTCCATTATTATATTTTATTATGAAGAATAACAATTGAATTACTATCGTCATAAATACGTTGAAGAACTCGTCTAAATAAATAATTCTACGTTCCCTCTATATTTTTTTCCTTTTCAACATTTAATACAGATGCTTTCAGAAATCCATATGTTTTAATTTTAAACGTTCATTTGTTCCTTGTTGTAAGTGTTTGATGTATAGAACTCAGATACAATTTCAGTCAAATTCGTTGACAAATAATTATTTCCTTTTCAGTATGATCGGTAGATTGAAATTTATTAACCGACGCAATCGCGATCAGTTTAGACTGTTATTGAAAGAAAGTTTAGCATTGAATACTCGAGATCGTTCACCGCGTAGAACGAAATTGTCAAGGATCGAAAGGAGAAGAAAAATGATGAATCCAGAGTGTTTCGTGTGACGGCGAATGACTGGTTCGCCGAAGGAGGGCCGCGATTGACTTTCGGCACCTTTGATACATTCAGTTGGGGCGGGCAGCTTGAAAAGGATCGGTTCGACGGTGTTGCGGCACGATCCGCTTCTCCGTGCATGATCATTCCGTGATTGCAGGTACCGACAATGACAACAAGCACCACGGGAGGCGTGACTTGGCAACGTGCGCGGGTATGTGCACGCACACACGAACACGGAAGAAGGAAGAAGGAAAGATAGATACAAGAAGAGAAGCGTCTTTTAATCCGAACTTGCCGACAGCTTTGAAACCACGACATCGTATCGCAACCACCAGCGACGAACTCCTCACTGACAAGTTAGTATCTACGCGCCAAAAATGTGGTCGACGATAAAAACTCGTGTAATAGGTCGCCGACTGTCGATGGCTAGATAGTTGTTGACCGCCATTGCCGAATCGGCTACCGAAAATCGGCAAAAAAACAACACCTACAAATCGCGTTCCTGATTGAATTCGATATCGTGATTGAATCGAGAGTTGTCGGGGGGTAACGTACCTGGTAGGTCTTCTCTTTCTCTTTATCTCTTTCTTCCTCTTTATCTTTTTTACTCGATCGAGTTCACGTAGTAAACGTCAAGAGGTATTGGGAGAGGCTCCAGGTTTTTCTGGATAATCTTTCTCGCCCGTGGGATTTCATAAGTGGACTCCAATGGAAAATAGGCAATCTCAGGGAAAATAATGGTAACTTGTTCCACGGGTTTGTTTCGGTTTGATTTACCCTCCGTGGATGCCTCTTTTTGTGGATACCAGGCGAAAAAGTAGCGCGAAATTTACGGCCGACTTTATTGCCTTCCGAAACACAGTATGCTAGTCCAACGAAAGAAGAAATATGTTGGGGTGGGATAAGGTAAAACGGTAAATTATTATCGAACCCACCGCGAGTGTCGCTTCTCCAATTATGAACAGAGATCTATAGTGTGGTAAATGAAAAATTGTCACGCTATTCGTCGTAAATCTCTCCGATAATACTAAAAGTCTCACGCTAGTCTCGCAAAATAATGTGTATTTTATATATTTTCGACGAATCGCTGACAAAGACTTATATCAGTTTCTGATAATCAAATATTAAAAAATAAGATCCATTGACGTATAAAGTGATATCAATACTCGATATCAATTGAATTAACTATAATTATTGAGCAGTCGAATATAATAGCTTTGAACTCAGCAATATTAGTTTAACTTTGGATATTTCAATAGGTTCAGCTTTATTGATAATCGAATTTACTTAGGTTATAATCAAACACTTATAGCGTGTAGAATAACACTAGCGTTCTACGTAGCATCTAATTTGATTTCTAAATCTGACTGGGATCTAAATAGAAAATGATTTGATCTGACCAAACTCAAGTAAGAGAACAGTTTACAATAAAAATTCACAAGTAGCATATATTCGGGTCTAAAATAGCATTTACAAGGTTTAGAATTCAATTAAATGCCAATTGACCAAGCGATCCCTCGATAAAGAGTAAGAGAAATAAAAGGACAAACCATCAAACAGCAGCAAACGATAGCAGTGAAGAATACTTACGATCGAAATCTACAAATAGTAGATTCGACTATGAAATATCATTTACAGGGTTTGGAATTTAATTAAATCTCAGAGCGTATCAGAGAATTTCTCGCGAAAGAACGAGGGAAGCATGAGTAAGAATGATCAAATACGACCGAACGAAAGAGGTTCAATATTTTTCTTATCGTATGGCGGCACGTTTGTCGGGTCTCATTAGTAGAAACCATTGGCCATACGTGAGAGACTCTCGATCGAGTGGTGGAAGAGAACGAAGAAAAAGGGATCGCGGGTGGAGGAGAACGGGTATTCGTACGTCATTGTCCCGGTATATTGTTGTTGGATAGAGGAGCAGATGAGTTTCGCTGAAAGATGCTTTCAGTCATTGTGGTTCGATCTGCTTGGAGTTCGACCCACCGCCGAAATAGAACCGAACCGATGAGTTTGAGAGCGCATCCCAGATATAGATACTACGAGAAGCCTTTCTTCTTTCGATCGTCCGCGCCCGAATCGATTCGAGGGGGAAAAAAAAGAAATGCGCTGGATCTGTGGTGACTAGTTGGATTTCGAGGAAACGAAATCGAAGCTGAACTTCGGCCATGACGAACAGTCGGAAAATACTAAGCGGTTTAACTGTATTACATGTCTATTTCATTCGAATGTGATTCTACTGTAACTCATGAGTTTCATAAAAACCCGGTTAAGAAATTGAATCTGCACTAAGAAACTATTTGATGATCAAATGAATGGAAAATTGTTAGATTCTAATTTTTCAAACTTTTTAAATTGATAGATTAATTTAGTTAGTTTAGTTTAATAGATAAAGATTGACTTAATAGATTAATTTGAAACATTACATTTTAAGTTTAACAGAATAATAAAACTCGAGAAACAATAAAATCGAGAATAAAAGAATTTGATTAATAACAGTTCAGAATAAATGACTGGAATAAATTTTCACGCACTTTACATATACATACACTTTAGAAGTGAAGTTAATGAGTCGATATAAATTCGAGTCAGACAGACGAAGTTCCATCATAAATCCTAATGAAGTACGAGGTGTCTCAGGTCCTCGTTCGAAAGTGAAGTGTTACCAGTGGCAGAATGTCATGTTATGGTGAGTTTACAGAGATTTCGAGGTGGCACGCGCTCAAGCCTGCCTCGCGCCTTGCACGCGAGACTCACAGGCGAGTACTGTAAGTACTCGCAAACATCTGGCCTCGTGCTCGAGCTCGAGTCGAGTGGAACTTGAGCGTTGAGTACCACTCGACGCGAACCCAAAGAAATAAAGGCACGTTTCCGCGCTTTTAAGTTTTCGCGCTACGTTGACGCGGTGAATAAGCGGCACCGATTTGTTCTTCTCATCTTCTCGGATACTCGTTTCCGCTTCGCTAGACTATGCCATTGAGCAGCGCGTAATAAGGTCCTTACTCGACACAGTTTGCGAGGCAGGATATATGGAAGAATACAGACGGTCGAGTCTACTGTTACAAAATTCTAGTAGCTATACCAAAACTTCAGAATACACAGGTGTTTATTCACGTTTATTTACATTTTTCATTATTGTTATTAATCCGACTTCCTTTCTATCCTCAATCATAAACTCTATTCTTGTTGCTATGGTTAGAAATTTATTCATTATAACTTCTATAACTTAATGAAACAAAGAGGGTTTCTTTTATCCCATTAATTACATTTTATCCAAATTCTTGAACCTAAAACAAATATTTACTTTTATTCTTATTTTCTTGTTACTCTTACTATCCATATTATTAATTATCTTATCTTATAGTATTATTTTATGCGTCACTACTCTTAGTGTAATGTATTTAGACTTATTCAATTGTATTCTCATGGTAACAAAAAATTCCTTCCGTAGAAATTGATCAATTATTATTGTTATTAAGATGCGATAGGTTGGGAAGTGCGGTCGAAAATTCACGCTATAACGAGCGGTTCGTTCGCGATCTCAGAAATCATCCTGGATCATTTTCTAGCGTTCTTCACGGTGGCACGCGTTGCGTAGCGGCGGGTAAGCTTACCGAGTCAAATTCGCACGTACGCGTGTGCGAATGCCAAGTGAATCCCGGTGGCGTGGTGCGGTGTGACGGTGCACTCAGTGTAGAGAGGGACCCCCCCGCGAGCTGCCGTTCATTGTCGCGGTTGCTCGCGGGGGTTCGTGCCTCTCAATACGCGCCTGCTTTCTCCTTTCGACTGCGTCCTGCGTTCTCCGTTCTCCACTCCCTGTAATTTTGCCGCTGATCCGGAAAAGGGTGCCATCAAATCGGGCAAGTCCTCGACTCGATCACGAAACGGCATCTCTGACGATTAAAACTCGACTGAGAACATGGAAGATCATAATTGCTTCCTTCGTAGTATTTCATTCCCTCTAAACAGTCTTTTAAAATTAATCTTACTTAATAGAATTCAGCACCTTAATTAATCTTTGGATTAATTAAGCTTTGAGAAAATAACAGGTTGAGAAGTAATGGAAACGATCGTTGATGTAACTAGAGAAGAAAACAGTTTCAGATTGTTTCAATTGTAAAATTTCCGAAGCTTTATATTAAAAGTGTTAAGAAATGACGAATAATTATTGAGAAATCAGTATTAAACTGTTGATAGAATATAGAAATTTCAGAGTTCACTTTGTGCTAGCAATAATATTCGTATTGTACAAGGATTTTTGATAAAGAACAAATTTGAACAAAGAAGAAATAGAGAATCGTAGCATTTGCAAAAACTCAAATAATTTTCAGATTGTCGAGTCTGATCAGCCGTTCGTATACAAACGAACGGTCGGCTTAATGTCGATGAAATGACCGGTAGCGTATATCGGGGACCCCCCGCGAATGGGGTACGTGGGGGTCTTGTGGAGGCCTCGTGGCGGGTGCCATTGTCGCGGCTGCTCGCGGGGGTTCGCCGCGAGTGAATGCACCAGCGCTCTGGGAGGCATCGCGACGCCCGTTTTCGCTCTACAATTTCAACAGCCCAGTCGATGATTTCGTCTCTCCAGACTCTCTTTTTTTCTTCCTTCCTTTTCAGGTCGATCCGACCGTTCGCTGCTTGCAGCTTTTTCGCGCTGCTCGCAAACAACTGCCGCCGCTGGGCCACCTGGTTGTTCCAGACCGATCGGACGGAAAATCACTTGGTGTTCCTTCGCGTTGCTCATCGAGTGCAGCGTCGCTGATCACTCGCAGCACGCGCCACTCAACGCACAGATTTCTAATACCAAACCCTGTGGAATTAGAACTGGAACTCGTATCGAAATTGAGCAATTACTTATTTCAAATCACCTGGTGATTAGCAGTAGATCCAGTGATGATTATCTATATTAGTTTCAATGATACATGATTGATTGATTTTAGAACTGTTGCAGCTATGTTTCATATTAATCGAAGCAGTAAATTAAATCAAGTATTCTTAGATAGATATGTTCTCGACATAGGTTTATCGTAAAAAGTAAATACGACCAGTCTCAACTGAACTACTGCTTAAAATAAAACAGCATTCCTTCAATAAAATGAAACTAAAATCCTTCTGATTGAATTTTTCTGAAAGATGTAGCTATCCCCAATTTTTTAAAACTAATATCGAAATGTAAAAGGTACATCGTTCTTCCAGCTACAATACATAGATATACGAATGGTGTCAATTTATCAGAGGTCAGTGGAGAAGTTGGCCACGAGCCAGTTCCTTGAGCTAGAGTTGGAAGCATCGCAGCTTATGGAGTTAAGTTAGGGAGGTTTCGTGTAGCGATCATTACGCATTTAGCGCTGGTGTTTCCGTGTAGGGCAGGCCGCCCCCCAGCGTGGCTGAAATAAAGTAAGGGCGCTGAGGGACCCCCCATTTCGCTTTTATCCACGATGGAGAGCCAATGGGGGCACCCGGTACCCGGCAATGCGCAATGGGCATTTGGACGCGCACTGCCACTGGGATAGGATGTGGGACACCGTGTTCTCCGTATGTCGTCCGACTTACCCCCCACGTGCTCCGTTCCGTAACTCACCCTCGACCGAGCCTTGCTCTTGATCCTTCTCCTCGAAATGTACGCCTGATCTTACCGCCAGTAATCGAACCGATCGGCTTAACACATTGATCGCCACGTCATCCACAGCTGGGTGACACTTTACGGTAACGCGATTGGTAAAAATTTTGAAATAATGTCACACTAGTTTTATAGATTTCACTTCCATATTTAGAATAATTGATGTATCATTCAAGTTAATCTTAATCCTTTTTTATTTCAAGGTATAGCTCCGATATCTATATGTAAACATATAACTTTTAAATTATGTATAATTCATTCATGAACATATATGGTCAGATGTATTCGGTTTTATTATACATATTAATAGCAATGAAAAACCTGTGAAGAATTTTCTTTTATTAAATTTCTACTGCAATGATGTTTAAAAAATTTCTTCAACTTTGCTGGAAAATCCGACCCATATAGAGACGACTGTGACTAAACTCAGAGAATCCTTGAAGAGAAGAAACTTTATTTGTGCAGATTAATTCCCCAGTGGAAAAGTAGGAACGAGTAGCCATTCATTACTAAAAACTTCAACGTCGTTAATCCTGATTTCTTCTACTCGTGGCAGAAGCAACGAGTTGGCCGAAAGTTGGCCAGCTTTAGTGGACGGTCCAAAATGGCAAACGGAGAAATAAATAAGCGGAAAAGAGGGAGAGGGTAGCGGTAGCAGAAGGGTAAAAGTTGGAAGCGGCGAAATTAGAGGACAGCGTACTCTTTTAATTGAGAGATTAAAAAAGGAGGGTACGGTAGCGAGCAAGCTGAAAGATAGCCATTGTTTGACCGCACGCGGCGCAAACGCGAAGCACTCGTAATCCCAAACAAATTTGCGGATTACACTCGCAGCATGAATTATTTAATCTCAGCACGGCCTCATTGGTTTAGTTAGTGACCCGTGGGCTTTTACAGGAGAGATCGCACACGCCCGCTCACCATGATTCCATGTGGAGCCGGTCTCCAACTACCCTTCCTTCTCTCTTTTACTTCTCACTGCATATCCTCGCCAATATTCGCCTTCCCATTCCTTCCTTTGCGATCCCTCATAACCCATACTCCACTTTATCACGAAAATCTTACTTCTCTTGCGTGTTGCTAATAATCAAATAATAAGTGAATTCGGAAGGTTCTCACTGTGTTAAACAAGTCACCAATTTAATTTATCTGGTAAGAGAATCATTTGTTTATCTTCTCTTTACTTGGATCAATTAAGTATTACTGAAACATTTCTGTATAACGAACTTTCTTATTTCTTATTTCGATTACTATGGCGTTTATCGTGCGACTAAAGTGCTAAAGTGCTGTTTAATAACTCAGTGTGAGAGAAATATTGAGGTATGGGAAATTCTGTGACATTCATTTTCCATAGATTTACATGTATGAAGGATTGACATCTTTGGGGAATCGTGGAAGTAAGACGTCCAGACATTAAATTTTCGCTCCACATAATGCAAAAGGCCAAATCATAAAATTCAATGAAAGATCACGGGCGCGAGATATTATTTACAGCGGCGGGAGCCGCGAATCAAGATGTAAGCGTGGGCGATGCGACGAGACACCATCGTTGGAAAGGGGACGAGAAATGTCCTTGGCCAAAGTGATTTTTATGCGATTTTTATGCGATCGCCGAGAAGCTTGCGGATAAATAATCGTAAAAGCTCTTTTACACGAATACCATTCGGTTCGCGATATAAGTATTTTTTAATTTAATAAATTTAATTGTAAGTATTGTTACTCATACACAGTATTTCTAGTTTTCTCTTGATCAATCGAAGAATAAAAGTTTGGACAAAGTTCTGTTCTGAACCCATTGCTACACAATTCTAATTAAATATTAAGTGCGACTTCAAATTATTTTACTCTTATTGTACTAACTTTATAATAAACTTTTATATGATATATTGATAAAATGACAGAAGTAATATTTCAATATGTATCACCATATCAATATCAGACTTTGTTTAATCCGGCATTGCAACTATGTTTATAGAAGTTAAATACGAAACAAATGAATTTACACTGTATTAATAAGTTAATAGATTTATCGTTGATAGATATTCGAAGACAACCAGTCGGAGGTCATAGGTGATACCATCGGTAGAAGCGTATCCGCGAGATCTCGAATAACTCGTATACGGGCAATCTGTTGTCACCGCAACACGGATGTTTCCTGAAGCCATTCTCGAAAGGGGGGTTCGCGCAACAGAGTTTTGCCCGCGTCTGTACGGCAGTTCATAATTTTCGCGTCCCACGCTCTTATCTCGCGAAATAATCACGGGCATCTCGGCGATGCATAAATTATTTCGTATGAAATACGACTCTGGGACAAGAATCTTGGACTATCGGGGCAACGTGTCGCGAAGAGCATGCCAATAACGTTAGCTCGGTTCCGTGGACAAGATACAACTAGAAGTTTAGAAAATATCAGATTCAAGTTCTTATTTAATAGAACCAATGTAGACTGGCTATCAAGTTTTATTGGTTTCACCTTTCAGCTTTTGCTTTCAAATTCATACTTGAAAATTGAACATATAACTATTATGTCATATAATTACTCTAAAATATTCTATTATTAAGATCCAGCAATAATATTCTGAATTACTTCGGTATTTTTTAAAATTTTCCGCTTTTATTGTTATAGCTGAGATAATAATTAGTAATAGTTAGGTAATATTCATCAATTCTAATATAAATCGAACCGTTTGAGAAATAAAATCAAATGACTGTCAAAATTGTAAAAAAGAAATTAAAGGTAGCTTCAATTTCTTTTTATTCTTTATTCCATGCTGAGTATTAAATTTATTAGGGGTTACACTCGCTGTCCGTAGTCGCCACTCCTTGCTTTTCCATCATCTAATCCACAGTGCTGTATACCTAAATCTACCTGAGGATCAGAAATAGCCCCCACTATAGTAGGCGCGGTTTCGTAGTTATCAATGAACGAGATAAGGATCGTCGATGAGGAACAGGAGACACCAGGGGCCAACTGCCTCAACCAACAGTATCTCTCTCTCTCTTTCTTTCTGTTCTCCTTCTCCAACTCTTTCCATTTCCCTCGGCAGTGACCGGCGGCGTCTAGACGTTCTAAATTTGAATAATATTTTTATGAATGAGTGGACATGCCATAAATCCCCGCGTGAATGCTGTGGGACCAACGCACGCATATGCGACACGCACGCACGCTGCAGACGTAGCCGAGCGAGAGATAAGGAACGGTGCACGAGAGAGCAGAGCTTATTAATGTTTTCGGATTAAATCCTGCCGGATCGGGCGACGAGCGCATAATAGGATGACGAAGTGCCCGGCAATAATCGAACCGCTACAAATTGCCGAGAGTGGATTAAAAAATTTCTGACCGTACACCAAGTGGTAGCTGAGCAGTCGAGAATCGCGGGATGCAATTGAACGGAAGTTCGATGTTGTCCCTCTGTAGTAAAGAAGATCGAAAGTATGGGATTGTATCGGGAGTACCATTCACGTAATTACGACGCGTTCATGTGTCTTATGTGTCATACATTTCAATTATCATTAATGGAATTAAATGTACGCATAATCGATCACTACGCAATAAATAGGTTTCGTTCAATTTTAAATTATACCGTGTTTCGGGTTTGATAAAGAAATAAATTCGTTTACAAGGTGAAAAATGAATTATCTTAATTACTTAATATTTAAAGTAACAATTTAAAAGAAATTCCTTATTAATGTGTTAAATGTGTTAGTGAAAAATGTTAAATAATATTAATTTAATAGTGGATATTAATTGTGACAGTAAGAACGACTGAAAGTATCCAGTGCAATGCGAGGTACACACAATGTTTGTCCAGGGAGATAGATGACCGATGCGCTGTAGCAGAACTAACCCCAGGCTGGTGGTTCGTCTGACCCCATGACTAATAGGCTTATTATTTTATATTACCAAGCATTTGTTAAAGATGCGCATGCCACTGTCTCGGCTGGCGCACGCTCGATTTTTTCTACCTAATGCGATGTTTACTTAATCGCGGGGAGAATAGGATTAGACGTGTCACAACGAGCACGATTCAACCTCCTACCAGCCTCTTCCCTCTTTTTTTCTTCTTCTTCTTTATACTATACTCGTGAACCGATTTCCTGCAAAGGACCACCGACATACCTTCTAGCACTTCTCAACGATTATTCACCCTCTCTTTCACTCATATGATTAATTCACTGACTTATGCTAATCAGTTTGAAATTTACTTTCACGTATGACGGTAAATGATTTTCCTTAGTAGCTTTCATAGAAAATATTTCTCTTATAAGGCGATTGAAAAATTGGTGAAATAGATGTACCTGTAATTTTTCAATATTTAAATAGCACCATGAGAAGTATTAATAAATATTTTAAGATTTACACCCATGTTTCTATAATTCTAATACTATCAAGAAATAGAATATGTTGTGTAATATTGTGTTTCTTTAGGAGCATTCGTCGGACGGTAAGGGCTATTTCGAATATTATTTCCGAAGGTAGGGGTGATTTGTCTAGCGCTCCAGAACACAATGCGGTACCATTCTGCGCGGGACACAGTAATTTTTACAAAGGGAAGCACGGAGCAAGACAAATGAGTCGAATTGAATTCTCTCCTTCCCACGTACTCGTGCAACGCTATTGTTTCCGCTGTTCCGTTTGTTTTCGGACAACCGGAACGAAAGGTCACTGCGAACTCGTGCCAGCCAAATGTTCCCTTTATTTTCACTTTCTCCAGGTGTCTGAAGGTCGCGGCCTGTCTTCAAAAATTTCACATATTATATTCTAAGATTTACGTCTCCATGCCCATTTCCATGCTCAACACAGATGTCACCAATACGAGTCTTTCTAGAGTAAGTTCCTACCAAGAAGAATGAGAATGAATCGTACAACTGATGAGAAAAAATTGTATTTTACCCTCCAATATAGGAACCAAATAAATAATTTATCTTTTATCATTATTGTTCTATTGTTTATAAAGGTATAGAAATTGTATTAAAAACAATGTTGAGGTTGAGAGTTTAAAACTCAAAGGTTCTCTCCCTGAGCATCGTTCGAACGGAAATGTGTAGCCATGAGCGAACGGGTGCAGCGGAAAGCGAGCTACAAGCGAAAAGGAGAAGACAGAAGGAACCAAGAGAGCATAGGAACACATGTCATTCGGCGTACCCCGCGGAGCAAGGGGCTACGATGCGTGGGATTCATATATTAAGCAGAAGGCACCAGCCGAAACTCAGCGATCCGAAGGAGAGGATAAGAAGAATCGAGAAGGCCCTCGCGAAAGACGGAAGAAGAGCGCGAAGGAAGAAAAATCCTTTGAGAGTAGAAGAAGAGAGAATAAGGTGAGTCGGTGAGGCTCCATCGAGAAGGAGGACGGCTGCGAAGCGAACCAGAGACAGATGAACTAATGCTCGAAACCGCGGGGGGCTTGTGCTTTCGAGCGTCTAATGATTTAGCCGGTGCAACGACTTGCCGTCCCATACTCTTCTCTCTTTCTCTCTCCTTCTCTCCCTCTAACTATCTATCTATCTATCTATCTCTATCTTTCTTCCTATTTCTCTCTTTCACTCTCCTTCTCTCTCTTGGTGCCACGATCGCGAGCACGAGTGCCGCGTATGCACTCGCCACTCTCGATCTCGCGAGTCCGATTTTCGGACCAGCTCCAATAAATTTCGCGATACCCGTACACCGCATCGAATTTGCTGGCGATTCGCGAAAAGGAATTGCTCCTGCACTCCCGCTGAAGGGTTCATTAATACACTTACAATTCAATAATATACTGGTAGGTGAAAATCGTGGAAGGAGAACTCCGCTAATCGATATGCGATTCGCCATTTACGTATTCGCGTGGGTCAAGAGGTCGATGCGCGAAGTAAGTTTGTAAATAGTACACGCGTGCTAATAATTGTATTGCTTTACGTATGTAAATGTATCTCGAATTTAATTGAATGATATGATAAGTTTAGTTGGATTCTTACCAAGAAACAGATATTGGTGTTTTATGAAAAATTTAGCTAATCCATTATACGATACCTATTTTGATTTAAAACCCTTTGTTTCAATATAGCATGCTATTTATCGTAGCTGACAGAAACAACAGCTTCAAGTAACAATCGTCGACACCTATTCTGCTACCGAAACAATAGAATTTATTACCTAATTTAATGGAGCAAGTTTCCGTGTTACTCTCAAAACTACTTCTCTTATTTAGTCTACTTGATAAATAACAATTATTCCAGTAATGAAGAAACTAGATTTTCTTATAAGCAATATAAGCCTTCAAGAGAATCATTGACGAATTATCACACCGTCAGGTATCGGTTTACAAAGATTTCACGGTGGCTTCGATGTTAAAGAAAAAATTATTGGTAGTTATGATTTATTATGCTAGCAGTTGAAATGCTCGAAATTCCATAGATCAAAGAGGATTCGTACGAACCAGACGAGATTTATTTCTGACTCGCGAGCCGTTCGTCACGAACTTTAATTACAGCTCGCGTGATCGATTAACGAGCGTATCTCTTTGGACACGCCTGGCTATGGGATCTCGTGTTCGGAGAAGTCTTTTCCGATCGCTGGCCGAACCTTGGATTATCCTCGAAACCGTGAACACGATATGATCGTATAGGATCGTGTCTTCGAGCAACAAGGTCACCAATCACCCCCTCCGCGAAACCTCTGCGCACTTTATGATCGCACGTTCCTCATGCCCTGTACACGTAAGGGTTGTACGCTGTCAGTCGAAACGCACAAAGCCGCTGAATCTCGAGATGCAATTTCGACGACAGCCTCGAGACAATGGCAACAGAATCTCGCGTGGGAGGTGTGAGAAATATTTAATATTCTTCTGTGCATGATACATACATGTTGGAATCGTAAATTTTCAAGCTCGGAGTCTGTCTAATGTTGCGATGAGCTAATAAAAGAAAATTGATCTTATGTGAAATGAACTTGGATTAAAATTATTTATTATTGGAATAAACTCAAATGTATAGTTTTAGATGATTTAAAGAAATAATAAACTAGGTGACGTTAATGGGCTTTTAACACTTTGTATCTAATTACTTTATATTTATAATAGTACTTTATACATAAAACTGTATTTAGACATATTTAAACAGAATATTAAACATAAAAATGTGATAAGAAAACTGAAGAATAGAAAGAAGATAATAGCAGCACTCAAGATAGAAAGAACCTTTTCACACCCAAATAGAGGCGTGATTTCGAAATCGGGTCGAAAGATCGGTTCAACCAAATAAATCACGAAGAAAACTGCGATTTGGCGGGTAACGATTCACCGATGACGCAAGCAAAAAGCTCAGCTGCGAAGAAAAGTAAGAAAGAGAAAGATATATACATAAGTGTGAGTTGGAGGGTGTGCAGCATGAAGTTGCAAGTTTTGCTATTTCTCTCGTGAGCGGCATACCATAGTCGTCGTCTTAATTAATGCGATCCTTGACGGACAAATTAAGAGAAAAAGTTGGAACGGAGGACGAAGGCCATGGTAAAGTAAGTAAGTACTTACATAGTCGGCTCGCGAAGAATGTGCCGCGCAAGTTCAAGTGTACGTGACTCGCGTCAATGTATCACCGTGCAAAATAATTGCACGCGTGGACGGCAGGCATACACGTTCGACGTAAATTCCTCACCCAGCCAGCACTCCTCGTAAATTCTCCACAACACGGGGCGTGTTCCCTTTTTTTTCCCAGCCACGTAAATTTCTTCCTTATCGAGAGTAATTTACGTCGTCCTACCGAAAAGAAATGGCACCCTTACGTCCTATACTCTTCCGTCCGTTTGCTGATTTCCCTCATTCTTCATAGAAAAATATCTACAGATATGCGAAACATGCCAACCTATTAACATCGTTCCCTTCCATCATCTTGAATATCTTCTATTATTCTTTTTTTAACGAAATAATAATAACGTAGTTCATATTTCATTTATAATATACAGATAGAGCTTTATACATAAAATATTTAGTTTTAGTTACCAGGGATCCAAATTAAAATAAAAGTTTCCTGAGAAAATATTTTGGTATAAAAGAGCGCATTATTGAAATTATTTATAAAATTGTAGTTGAATTGTTCACGAAACAGGATAAAAGTCTAATAATTCAAATGAGTATATTTATGGTTCAATATGACATTTCTTAACTCGAAGAAAAAAATTGTCTGAGAAGTAATCGAGAAAGTATTACCAAATGAAATAGCAGTGAAAAAAGGAGGATGGACCACGTGATACAGATTTCAATCTCGACTCGTCTTGAGCTTCTGGTAGCAGTAAATCACTAACGTTAATGAGTCATATATCACACTTTTCCCTGTCAGATTTTCCATCGGAACCCAGAGTGTTTCCATGACTGAACAATGCGGACGACCAATATTGTTGAAACAGTGATCGAAAAGCTTCAGAAGCGACTCTGACCCTTCTCCCTCTCTTTTTCAGTATCTTCTCTCTCGTTGACCTCTCGGCTTTGCGCCTCCTGTCCGCAGAAGGGCAGAGCAGCGAGTTTCACTTCCGACAAGATATTTACGGTGGTACGCGTTGCAGGGCCTGGCAAGGGCCAAATACCATAAACTTTTATAGCCAGTAGTGGTTTCGCTGGATTTCCCTTCCTATGATTTATGGTCTCGCGCCAGATCTTCCTGTGGCCGCCAATGAAAATTCTCTCCTGCGAAACTGTCCTTCTTCCAATTTTTTTTTTTGCTTCCCTTCTCTTCTTACCGCAGAGTTTCTCTTTTGTCAGGTTGCCTCCTCCGACTCGCATCTTTTGACTTTTAACTTTCGCTCTTCGGAATTGGGTATTACCTCCATAAACTCCGTTTTCGGATTTTGGTTGAACCCTTTTAAGTGAAACTATTTGTCGTTCCTTCCTCTGTACCAACATCTGTGGTTTCGTTTTCTAATTTCTCATTTTCTATTTTCTATGTTATTTGCGCGTGTCAGCGTATAATTTTGAATTTCTCTTTTAATTTGCCAATACTCTTTTCTTAGAGGTACTCTCATTGTTTATCCAATGGTTTGGATTTCGATTTCACAGATATTAAAGTTACGCTACTCATTTTGCACCGTTGCTGCTTGTGTTATTTATTCGCATTTGCTCTCACGCTGCGATTTAATTATGTCAGTTGTACGTGTTCCTCGATTGGAATGCTAAACGCTGTGCGAAGTATACTCGCGAACGAGGGTGCGAATATCCCCAGGACTAACGTAAGTAACCAGCCACTCGATAAATGTGACCCAATAAACTCAAAGTGTCACCATGCAAAATATGCATAAGAAAGTCATTCATTTGAAATTGCAGTTAAAACTGCAATTAATAGAAAGCTACATCGTTACGATTTTCTCCTTGATAACGAACAGGAATGATAAAGAGAGATTGCACTTTCCTCGCTCGAACTGTGGGAACGATATGTTACGAAATATCTCACACGGTGTTTTGCTATTTGCTAAATAAGACGATTTAACTAATGATCGTTGTTATCAGAGTTACCGACTTTTATGCAAACACATTATTGTATATGTATGTTTCGGAAGCTTCTAATTGACAATTGCGCATTGTACATCATAAACGACCACAAAGCAGATCCACATTTATTGAGGTATCCCAGAGAGATCCCACTGTGCGCAACAAATCTTTCCCTCGTTCCGGCATAAATATGTCCCAATAATTCGAGGTGTTGGAAAGTAGACGCAGGGAGTAACACAGACATCATCGTGTGGAAGAATTCATCTGAGATACGCGTGACAGTAAGATGCCCCGAAAATCGTTGTAGCCAAAGCAGAGCAAACGAAAATAGGAAGGTCGAGTCTCACGCGTGTCTCCAGGGAGTGAGGTGTCTGCCAGTCTAAAGAGGAAGACGAAGTCACCAGGGTGAAGTTGGTAATAAAGGTACTACAAAGGACTCGTCCTTCTCTGCACGGGCCATTAACGGTCATTCCACGGCGGTGCACGATGATTCCATGGAGATCATTGTTGGCCAGCATCCTGGGTGGCATCGTTTCTTTTCGATCACAGAGGGCTGGACGAAGTTTTCACTGGTACTTTGCCTCGACCGACAATCATCCTGGTGAGCCGTTTTCCACCGATCGGTGGTCCAATTGTTACCTGGCGAAATCTCCGCACCTCTTTTCACTGAGAGCGTATCACGTCGTGTTTTGGGTTCTTGGGTATCGAGACACCTTTCCTTTCTACGATCCTGCGATCCTTTCCTTTTTCGCCTACGTTTGACTTCTTCGACCTCTTCTTCTTCTTCTGCTTAAATGATCCGCTTTCCCGCTGGGTGCCTCTGCGCGAGGACACCGAAAGGCCCACCCACTACTTAGCGAGAGTCTCCATAAGGTGTTTCTTCTATTGGGACCACACTGAGGTTCCGGAAAATTGTAGTCCAAACTGAATTGTTCGTCGCCTTTAACAGCCACATAATGGGTTCACGAGGAAGAGTCAACTGACGCGGTGACTTATTTGGGGATTTTGGTGACTTTTCGATACGACTTACTCAAGGTGTACCATTTCAAAACTGAACACACATTCAATATTCCAACGGTGACTGTTTTAATCATTCCACCAGTCAGCCGACCAAACTGGTTATTTAACACTATTAAAATCGAGTCACAGACCTCTATTACTTCGATCTATATTTCATAACTGTCCACTGCTACATTTGGACCAAGCTTAAATCGAAGAAACGAGGAAAAAATCCACTGGCAAACCTGCTAGGACAAAAACATCGATTTACGATTTCGAATCAATCGTTGAGACAGCAATTGCGCTAATCAATGATCGGGATAATAGACAGTTCGTTTAGCGAGCGTAGAGAAATGAATTCGCAGTTTCACGCTTGGTAGCGTGAGATCCGTTCGAGTGGCGACTGTGGCTATTATTGACAACTACATAGACAGAGGGTGGAAGATAGGAAAGGATAGAACTCGATTTCACAAATAGGGGATTCCATAGTGACAGGCTGCGCCAGACGGCAGACCGAAAGAAAGAGGACGCAATGGGTGGCTTGATTATAATAGAGGTATCATTCGAACGAACGCTAGGCTTCCTCTTCTCCTCGGATAATTGCAAATGGCGTCCCTTTATGCCACAGGGGCGGCTGATCAAAGCCGCGGATAAATAAAAGATAATCATCTAATTATTCCATTCAAACGGTGGCCCGCTTCGCTCTCAACGCATCGGAGATAAGTACGATTGGCTCGGTGGTCATTAAGACCTTGCCGATCGTGTTCCTTGCTCTTTTTTACTCCCTCCTCGATTCATACGAATCATTGTGCCTGAATTCACGGCAAGGACGAGTTACCGTGTGGGTTGTGGTACTCGAGGACTCTCGAGACTCGTGATTCTAATGTAATCCGAGCTTCTTAGGATAATTATAGCAATTTCGTCTAGTAGCTGACCGGTCGGATTAATTCTTCATATCACTTTACCGGTATTAACCTATTATGTTAAGTATACTGGAATGTTTCTAACCGAAGGAACGTGTTTCCTACGTCGTCCAACGTCTATATGTGACACTGATTGATTATTGCTGATTTCTTGATATGCTCGATACAATTTACCACGTTGTAATATGCCAAGTGCAATATTCCTGCTTTAATGTGTTTCTTTATAACTTCCTACCAAACGTAATTATTCCAATTTAATTATCATCATTATTACCAAAATGAATGTTACTGAGAATGGTAGTTATTCTGAAATTTATTTTTATAGAAACATTTCTTTAAAGGATTTTAAATAATTATTCTTTGTAATTGGAAATGTTGTGGTAGTTTTACAGTGAAAAATTGCGACTAAATTTCCGATGACCAAAACGTCCCCAACCTCCAAGAGTTCCTGCAAGGGCAATCTGATTTGCTAATCGGCCTGGCATAAAACCCGGGCTGTCAATCGTCGCGGAGTATAAATCTAAGGAAGCGTGGGCTACCTGTGCCACCGGGAATTGTCGTCGAGCGTGGTCCTTATTAGTCAGAGGAGAGGAAGAAGGCGCAGGGGGGAAAAAAAGAAGCGGAATTGAGCAGGGCTCTGAGATCGTAGTAGTATAGCACTAAATGTTCAAGGGTAACTCGATCCATGGATCCACCGACTAGGTGTGACCGAGAAACGAGCTCGGCTCGTGAGACGGCGTGTCTCCTCGTGTCGAGATAAGAATCTGTCACCCAGTGACTGGCGCGTATACTAATGGCAAACGACAAGATACTTACTACCAGATAAAATGCCAGGAAGTTCGACCAGTCATTCATGATGCTGCGACAACATCCACCCTACTGTTCTTTGACACCTTTGAGCGAGACCCTGGAGATTATAGCTGGATTCAACTGAAAGCGAAGCTTTGCATCTTTCCGCGTATTCTTTTGAAAAAATTTTTCATGTATCAACCTATTAGATTCTAGGCAATTCGTTCAATTTTGGAATTTTGCACGCGAGAATATTCTCACAAATTATACACTTTCTGCAATCGATTGCAAAATATTCTAATAGTTTCGTGGAGTTACAAATAATTTCTTAAAGGTCCTTTTAATTTCTAGAGAATTAAATTGAATTATTAAGCTTATTACTTTTAGAAATGCTGAAGAGGATCTGATACAGAAAAGGAACAACTTAATTTTAGCTACTAATCTCATGCAAACGATATGCAACAGATCTACCAAAAAAAGGGATTCTCCCGACGGATTCAGTTGTGAATAAGAAATCGAAAAGCAGTTCGAGAAGGAATACGTCAATTCAGTCCCTTCCTGCAGCAGATTTCGTTCGACGCGTCTATATCGAGGTGGGTCTAACTGGGTGAGTGGGTGACTGACTCTGGCATTGTCGTTCTCCAAGATATACGACTCTCCGTTCCCAGAAACAGTTTATATTCCGTGCTGGGATGAGGCCCGAAGATCGTTATACCTGACCCACAAGATTCTCGCTGCTCTCGTCGGAAGCGCTCGTTTTTCGGAATCTGCGTCGAAAGTACTCTGCCAGGGACGCCGGTTCCTTCAGAATACGTCTACGACTATTTTCATAACTTCTTAACTACAAGGACAATGGCTCTCCTTTACAATAATACATTTTAATAATCAATCCTAACTTCCATAGCTTCTTTAATCTGTAGAAAAATGCTGAAATAATTCCTCGCAATAATTCCAATTTAAAAGTTATACTAACATAAGTAGAACCTGGGTAACTTTAAGAAACCAATAGATAAAAATAACTTACGTTTCTTCTGACTTACGATGCAGTTGGTTCATGGTAAAAGATTTCTTCTGGAAATGAAGCAGAAGAGCACATAACGTTATAAGGTTTACAATTCGATTTCCATCTTTTGCAATATCTGTCTACTGTTCCTTCTCTTATCTTATCTTCAGTTTAAACTACCAAACTTGTACTTGAATTAAATTTACAATTGAAAAGGTATATCCACGAGTAGTACATACTTCTCGCTAGGTATTTCCACACAATCTCAACAATCTCATTGTCAGCTTTATCTTATGCGTTTCGCTGGGTTGCAGCTGGACGCTTCAGTGAGTCCAGCGATTTAATCTCACGAGAAGAGACAGAAATATTCTGTTCGAGCGAGAATAACGATCGAGACGCTCGCGATCCAGATAGTAATTCATTACCCATCTGCAATGGACAGTGGTGCCGAGCAGGGTGGCAATAATTGCCAGTTGCAAGACTAGTCTACCGTCACTAGCTTACGATGATCCTTCTTCTTCTTCTTCTTCTTCTACTATTTCTTTTTCTTCTCCTCTCTTTCTTCCGATAGAGGTGACCAAGCGACTTATCGACCGATCGGTGACACGCTTATATGCACCACCCGCCGAGCGTTTTCTCGCATGTGGGCGTCAATGATCTTAACGAGCGCGTGGAAAAATTTACGCTAACTTACTGTGCGATTCTTCGTGAGAACAGAGCTTTCCAAAGCAAGATTCCTTCGTTCGAATTTGCGAGTTGGAATTACTCACACGAGACTATAGTGAAGTTAATGATAAAATTGAACTAACGATTTAGAATCATTAAGTCGACAATGAAATTATTCAATAGTGTAGATTAGCAGGAAGTATTTAGTTTGGAGACTAGATTTTCATACTGGACTACTGTTAATCGTGTTTAAAGTAATTTGAAATATTTTCCAAGTGTATTGTTGAGTCGAAAGCAGTGATTCGATGTTGAAAACTGGCTCCGCGAGCGGAGGTAGTCGAGTCGACGGAAGCGGACCCATTGAGAGATTCGTCACGGCGGGTCCTCGACTCCGTATTCCGACAAAACGCCGTGCCAATCGTCGTTTCGCGAGAAACCAGAGTCGAACGTGGTAGAGGACGACGAAAAAGAGAGGGCACGAGCGAGAGAGAGAGGAAGAGTGAGAAAGAGAAAGAGTAAGATACAGAGTTCTTTTGGGGGCATTCGGGGCCTCGTGGTCATAAATAACGCTGCATGTTGGGCCCCATAAGTCAGGTAGACTCAGTCTCCGCACGGAGACTATACGATTCTTCGTACAGAAGGGGAAGAAGAACTCGTCTTCTCTATCCCCTCGTGCCTTTTCTTCCGAATGGTTCTGCTCCTTCTTCACGGTTCTCTCGTTCTTTCCCCGCGGCAATGGGACTGTTTGGGTCCTGGTGGTTTTCGGAGTCACACCCTCGAAAGGATGTTGCTCGTCTAGAGGGGGCGTATATGGGAAAGCGGTTCGCGTACAGGTGCGACACATTTATCCCCCTCGGACGTCTTCATAATCTGGTAACCCCCGGGAAAGTAACGTGTAAGGATTTCATTGGTGGGGGGGATTCCAAGGGCATGTCTGATTTTTCCTCTTATAGCCTCTCGCGGTCATGAGAAATATAAACAGATCGTAGATCATTCCATGATCCGAGCCTTTCTAATGCTTATTTTCAGGCTGGATTCCTTAATCTCTTGGGATTCTATTTTTCGAGAGAATACTTCATCGATGAACCATTCAACGTTTCTCTGTGTTTCTTCGAAACGCTCTCTGCATAGTGAATTATATCGACATCGAATAAACGTTGTATAGGATGATTAGTTATATTCCGATATTATCTCTCCCATATTGTATGAAAGGATATTTTTAAATTATTTTTATTCACGATCATTCTAGAAATTGAATGTCGACTCATGGTCTTATACTAGATGAATTAAATAATACAAAATGGGTTTGTGAAATTGGAATTTCAAGTAAAATTGGGATTCAAATGTTTATATAAAAAAATCGGAGTTTCAGGCTATTGTAAAATAATCTACTGTTCCAGGCAAATGGAACGATAATTTTTCAACTAATGCAAAAAATAATGTGAAATTAAAATCTCTTAGAATTCAGATGTTCGTGGGGAAGAAAATCCCAAACCCATGTAATTGATACCTTGTGTAAGATCATGCGACAAAATTGACTTTCTCCGATCAGTCAGGGTGTAGTAAAACCCTCAATGCCTCGGGGGAAAACCGCTTAATCGGACTAAAACCACAGTCGGTTAGAGGGATGGGTTCAGGCTGGAACTATGGTGCTGAACAAGAACACAATCCGCGTAAAGCTCTGAAATACTTATCGTGTCGCGCCTCTGGGGGTCGATTTCGCGGCGAAAGTGACTTTCTATGGTAGCTCGTATCGATAACACGAGACTAATGCTGTTCGCTTGTTTCCCTATTCTCCTCCCTCCACCAGATATTGATCTTAATAAGGATTGTTATTATCGCCAAACAGCGGTGTCGATTATTCTCACGGAATGAATAAAAGGCCACGTGGGAGTAGTCCTATAAATTACAGCTTCAGAGAAGTGGCAATTAATCTTGAGGGAAATTTATGTGTCGATAATGTGACAACAGTTGCGAAAAGCGGATAGCGAAAGTTACATATACATATGATATACTATTGTATATGGATTAACACGAAGTTACTAGACTACTAATTAAACGAGAAAAGGTATAATATAATATTTTATTAATCACAAAATTATTCTTTTGCGTTGCTACTAAACATGAATATCTTTTAACACATTGTTTAATCCTCTCAATGATTAAACAATGAAAGGATAATTAAGACGAAGAACGTACTGGACACTTAGCATTTCAATATCTCGAGAAGAAAGCCAGATAAGTCTTAAACCTGTCCGAGGACAAATGAAGAGATACCAACGTATAAGTTCATCGGTAAAAAGACAATGAATGTCTGCGACATTGATTTACGGATCGTAATCGAACAAGCCCGATTAATAAATCGTCAGTTCTTTTGAACTTTATTCTCCGAGTCTGCCTGTTAATCGTGATTAATTATCAACTAAGGAACTCGTAATTGAGTGCATTACTATAGACACCTGCTAGTCATTGTTCTATGTGCCCGCATATTTTGAGCCCCAGCAATAAAGCGAGATGAAGAAAGGAAGGAACCGTATTGTTATATGAAGAGGCTCTTAGTTTTAATATTCTAATCAGTACCGTTAAACTCTGTAATGATAAAAGGATAACGAGCAATCTATTGCATCATAATAAAGCAGCTATAGGATGGGAATAAAATTCGTATAATTTGTAATTCCCACAGCCTAATTATATACAAGATATATGACAAACAATATATTCGATACAACATATTAAATATCGTGAACAGAAAAATGGTAACTAATCAGTAGTACTGAAGCATGAAAACTCAAGTATACTCGTGACCAGACAGCTCAGTATAATATTAAAGCGAGAAACCAAGAAAATCCTTACCGTCACTAGTGACATCTCAACTTTCATCGAAGCGGAACCAAGTCCTCCGGATACATATTTGTTTAGAATTTACGCCAATTTGGAGCGGAACCCGTGGCGAGAGAGCGCACGCGCTCCCTGGATTACTTCCCTACCGAGCTACTCTCACAGTCGAAGGTGACACGCCGAGTCGCGTCGTGCTAAAGGCACTTGTGGCACTTGTGCCCTTCTTGCAAACCGGTCTCTCTTTCTCCCTTCCTCTTCCTCTGCTCTTTCAAATTTCCATGGAGGCAGCCAGGCTTATTTGGCGCAGCCTCGCAGAGACATCGGCCATAACGGACCCCCCCGTAGTCTTTGACGGATTCGTTTAGGTCGACAGGAATTCGCCACGCTTTTTCGACACGGACTCTCATTGCCGGAGAGGCTCCTTCTTCCTCTTTGCCTTTTCGAGGCTGCGCTACGTGAACAACCCCGGCCAGTGTGTCCATTCTACCAAAATCTACGACCGACTTTGCCTCTTGTCTCTTTCTTTCTCCCTTTTACCTTATTTTCCTCTCTCTTACTCTACACACTTACTTTACCTTTTCCTTCTTTATCCCTTCCCTTTTCCTCTATCTTTTTCTCTCTCTTTCTTACTCCTCATCGAGGCAGATGCGAGACTCGGACAGAGCAGAAAGCTGGCTTCTTGATGGAAGAGTTATAAATTAGATGAACGGCTATTGTGGGCAATGGAAAAACTCGAGGTTTCGACCGGTCAAATATTTTCATCCCTGGAGAGTCGAGGCCATCCAGCTTTCAGGGTGTTTTTGGAAAAATGGATGGATGAAGATGTACGTAAGTATGCTGGCTAAGAATGGTATCGAATATCGGGGTGAGTTTGTTTAATATTTTTATACTTGATAGTATGTGTTGCTTTAATACCTGATACAATATGATTATGGATACAATGTGCATCAAAATAGATGTTCATACGAGGTGTCAGTTCTTTGGAGAAACAATTGAATCGCTAATATACGTAACTGAAAGCATTGAAGAATCTAAGATCTACGTTTTAATTGATGTACACATTCAGAAGTCTTACGCAGATTCCTGAGCGGTTGTGATGATTGTGCGAACCTTTTTTTTACGAGCCCATGGAACCGTAAACCGCGACCATTCGTCTAAACTCCAACGGAACCGTAGTAAAACGCGCTTTTTCAGAATTCCGTCGTTCTGCCTATTCTCTTGCTCATCTTTTTTTCCACGGTGAAATACCTTAGAGAACGTTATAACGCTCCGAGAAACGGTACCGTTGCCCCTTTTCCACAGGTTTTTATTTTTTCCTTCGGAGAACAGAGGATCGAAGTTAAAAGTTCGCCCTTTCATGCGCAATCTTTAAAAAATACAACACTTCTCTTCTTGCTTCTTTTTAGGAGATTCCTCTCATTCTTCACGCAGAGATTTTTTATTTCGCGAAACTGTCAAGAATCTTCTTTTTGGTCGCATCTATCCCTTCTGACAGAAATAAATCCTCCGGTTGGAGTTAAAAATCTGTCGTATCTTCCAAACACGTGCCTTTGCTTTTTTTTCTACCGGCCGACGGTTTTCTTTGTCGTAAATGCTTCATCGTGTCACGGCCAGATAAATATTTCGCTCACGATTGATTTAGCCCATCTGTTTTAGCGAAATAACTCGAAATCTATCGTTATATTACATTATTACATAAAATGTAGCCTCAAAATCCTGAATCAAACTTCTTCTGCGTTCTTAAAAGCTTCTTCATCCTATTCTTGTGTGAAATTTCGAATTTTTAATCACGATCAGTTTCATAATGATAAAAACATACCAAAATGAAAACGCTTCCAATAATCCGTATTACAACGTGGTATAAGAATTTGCTTCGTGGAAAGGGAGTAAGAAGTAGAAAAAGATAAATTCTATGAGTTCTTCTTCACAAATAGTCTTTTCGTATAAGGTTTGCACTCTCGATGCGTGAGGTAGGTTCTACTCATTGTAGCCCATTTCCGGCATGTGCCCCACACACGACTGCGTGAAATAGGAAAGCGATTTTTCACGAGAAACGTAAACAGACGTCGTGAAGTTTGTGGCCGTACGGCGTACGCCGTACGCTCCGCAAACCCGCTTTCGTCCTCAGGAAGCTATTTGTGCCTTTTAGCGCTAGACGCATTCGGAAAGATTTATGTCGACGGTTCGAGGACAAAACCGTTTGGCGGAATGCAGGCTCATTGCGTAAGATCGGATTTCGCTGAGCCCCTTGAGTGAGTTTTCCGGTTCCCACATTTAAACGTTGACCGGTCCATTTTGCATTATGTTCACTGAACACCCAAGTCGACTAGGGAGTAAACGCTGGAAAAGTTTAATATCACATTGTTAGAATAAAACATTACAATTTTCGAATATTTTTACACGTTACCTGTATCTTATATTTATTCAATTAGGAGTATATCCTGTTTTATCCCAATTTCAATTCATTAAACATAATAATCCTTCAGTTGTGTATCTAAATTATTTTGCAAATAATACTACTAATTTTAAATTTCCATTAGAATCACATTTCTGCTATTAACTAGTTTAATCCATTTTGTAAAATTTAGTTCTTTTGAATCATTTATGTTCATTATTCATTTTTAATAAGTAAATTTTAATACGGTACTGTTGTGCACATATACAAAATATTACTAATTGTTACAGTTCTTAATCTATTAGATGAGATAAAGAAAAGACAAACCGATAGCCATTAGATACTTTTGTGAATCAACCCCTATAGATACTCTGATCCCAGTGAACGATTACCAACAGTGTCAACGTCGGCTTCCCCCCGGGAAAACAAGGGCCTTATTCGCGGTCTGTCGAAGACCGCGAGTGACTACTCGACCCCTGGAAACCTCTATAAAACGTGTGAACGGGAGTCGTTACATCGTGTTTGTAAAGTTTATAGGAGATCCAGTGAGCCAGGGTGTTGGACACACCCACGCCACTCCCACTCGGCGTGAGTCCTAGCCTCCCATCCTCTCTCTCCCTCTCTCGCTCTCTCTCTCTCTCTCACACTCGATTCTTTCCCTCTTTCCCCCTTTCTCTCACTTCCGATCGCAACCCCTCACGATCTGCTGATCCTGCGTGCTTCGACAGTCTTCTTTTGGGGTTGTTGCCTCATCGAATCTCACTGCTAGATTCCATATCCCATCTCCGGAACCCTACTCTTCCTAAACTTCATCTTCAAGTGCCAACTAAAAGGTGAATTCGCACATGAAACTAACTTAAAACTCAACCTACATTTTCCAATATATCGTTTTTCTTCATTTCTTACTGATATCTTGCTACGAAGGGTTGTCAAGGAAATTAATGGTACATTGAAGCAAGTACATAATGTCTCGGACGTCATCGCAGAAATTAAAGTCTTTCAAGATTCTGTTTACTCCGGTCCTAAGTTCGACGTAACATAAATATGTACAGAGGAAGGTCGATTGGGTTTTCTGTGATCGACACGCAAACACGAAGGGCAGGCTCGTAAAATTGATAAAATGTGCGAGGTGATCGTAGCGAACGTAACTCACGATCACGGTCGAACACGATGATAGAAACAAATAATACGAGAATCCTGCGAACAAGCATAATTCTGTGTAATATAGATTTTCGGAGAGGAATCGAAGATCGTCTTGACGTAATTATGGAGAAATCATCGATCCAAACGAGTGCTGTTAACGTAACGAATCCCTCGTCGAGGATAATTTAAGGTGCATATAGAATATTGATCATGACCAATTAACTTCCCAGGCAGAAGTCGAAAATCCTCGGACAGAGACACTTAGACATTCTGACTTTCTTTTGTCCACTGTCGTAAACTTTTGGAAAGTATACACCTGGAATTCACTTTCGGTCATTTAGCTTACGATCCCCTCGTAAACGCTGTCGAAATTGATGTTCGTCCTCAAACCTCGCTTTAGGAATATAATATTTACGACAGGCTCCTCTTTCGAGTATTTTTATTATTTGCTCGAATATTATCATCGGCAGTAAATTGCCGGTGAAATAATAATGTGAGACGATTAACGAGAACACTTAGAGTTGCACGTGTAATCCACTACATTCTTTTTTCTTACTTCTTGACAGTATATTTGGCTAGTGATTCACGCATTTGCCAATCATTTTAACGATCTCATCTTGCCAACGAAATTGGCACAACTATTTTTTACAGAAACGACAGTTTTAATTGTTAATACTTTGTAACCCTGGATACTGTAAAATGTAGCACAATTGAAATATCGCGACATTTGATATACACGTACGTGTCACAAATATAACAAAATCCCTTGAATCCGATTTGAAGAAATAGAAATATAATTGTAATTTTATTCATATTCGTTATTAAATATTGCACACAGCTTATAAATCGAAATTTTGTCCAGCAGTCAAGACGTTTCAAACGGTTTGATACAGGATATTTTTTTTTCGTGTTTAGCAGTAAATGACAAAGAAATATCTAATAAAACTAAGAGCTAACGATCTGGTATTCGCAATGTTCACCAGGCGTACGACTCACGCTAATAGCATTGCGCATAGTGGTTGTGTACCTGTACCGTGACCAACAGACCGAGTCCGCCACCGAATTTATGATCAGACAAAAAGCTCGCGGCAATAAAGGTGACAAAATATTTCCATCGGCAAATATTTACGATGCGCCATATTTCAAGTCGCGGCACCCACCACCTTCAACCAGTGATTTCTGCGAGGAAAGTGTCGGTGTATTGTTCGTTGCACGCCAAATCGACTGTATTTATTGGCACCCGTGTAGCTCGAGTACGTAAATCTTCACCAGTGAAGAACTCTCCTTATGTACTTACTATCGATTACTTCGCAGCTTTCGACCACAAAATCAGTATTTCTCTTAATTACCAATTTCAAACCAGTCCTACTATGTAATATGTCTTTCGCGAGCAACCGGAAGAACGAGGCTAATTAGAGATAATGAATTCGATTTGGATCACTTTACAGAATTTAATGGCAAATATTATAAAAAAGAAAAATGTAATTTCTACTTATCGCTGGTTCAAGTAATTAACTGGTTTAGCTACTACCGGTCGATATAATATTGTCGGAATGACTGCTTGAATTCACCTAAGCTCCGTCTACTACAATTAACGCGGGTCAGTGGATACGTGGAATCGTATTATAAACAAGTTAACTCAGACTCGTAGAATCGTCGAAATTATTATTTCCTCGATTACACACGTTACTACTACATTATTATATCTCTGTCAACCTTTTCCTTTATGTAGAATCTCCTTTCGTCCGTAATGAAGTCTTTCCGCTTGTATTCGAGCAATAATTACAATATTTCATTAGCAGGATTAACCGGCGCATCAGTGCATCACGATTGGTCGACTTGCGTGTAACATTACGTTATACGATAATACAATAATGCGCACAGGGTATTTTCGGTTGGTTTCTATTATATGCAACAGGATGATTCATAAAGAAAAAGAGAAATATAATGCTAATTGTACCTTGGTTATAAACACGTTATTAGGGAGTTAATTTTGTACAGAAGAAACTTAAACCAAAGCTGCGTTTAACGGATATGAGCGTAGTGTTCGTACTACTCTTCAAATTTAATTGAATCATTATACAACGATATTTATAAAGAGAATCTGAGAAAACTAATTAAGGATATACAGTAATGAAGTGTATACGAAGTATTCAGCATTGTTTTATTCAGAAAGGAACTTGCATATAAATTAACGTCACGCTACATTTTTTATATACTTTTTGACGTATCATATGCTGAACTTATTTAGGGTTTTATTGGCAGTTCGCAAACACCCTGTATACCCTTATAATGTGTTATATACCTTAAGAGCTATGCGAGAAACAGGCCGCTTATAAGTTGGAGTCTCGGCGACACACTATGGAGACGTCTAGGACATTATGCATGGTGAGGACTCGTAAAGGGAGGATTTTACGAATGTAGCCTCTCTCTCTCTCTCGATTCCTTTGAATCTCCTGGCAAAGACTCAGTGGGGAATTGGCGGTGGCTTTCGTCGCAGTGGCCGTTCATTCGATGCTGCTTGGAAGTTGACTCTCTCGCGGAATTCGGGATTAAAGGAAGGCACGGCGTAATTCTTTAATTGCCACGGCTAATTGGCTCCGAGTGGCGCCACGGTGCCACGGGACATCCTCGATGACAATTATTCCGCGTGCGAGCCAAGGACCGCTAGTAAATTGCCGCGCTGCCTTTTTATCGGATCTTCAATCGGTTCTCTCCACCGGCTCTTTATCCTTTCTGCCGTTTCTTGCGCCCCGAGAGCAAGGCTGTCGCGATCGACAGCCTCTTAAAACCCTCTAGAACCACACAATTTATCGTTCGCCTGGTTAAAAAGCTTCACCTGCCAATTCTACCATCCAGTCGGACTTCGTTTCGACGATTTTATGTTTAGTTAGACGTGAGAGCTCTTGACGAATCTAGTTAACTAGGGTATTGCATTCTTTTACTTATTCCAGCTGAACAATCTGATAATTATCCTCGAAATTCTGTTCTTCCAACTTTACATAAATATCTAACTATATTGGACAACATCGTTTAAACCAATGGTGAACAATATAATCCCACATTATTCCTCTGGAGAAAAATGTCACAAACCGGTAATTTTAATTTGACAAATAACAAGTCACTTTAATAAAATATGAAATTAATTTTAAACGTAATTACAGACACAGTTGTATTTAACTCATGAAGCCCAAGTGGAAATAAAAACCACAGGAAATAATTGCAGTTTTTTTATATGGATCGCGTACAGATTTCAATTTCCATAATTTACAAAGAAATAATTAGAACGAAAATGAGAAAAGGAAATATAGATTCTTAGATTCTCAATTATCGACTGATAAATTACATACAATAACGCAATAGTAAACGAGAGTATGATACCTTGCGAATGGAGGCACCAGGCAGTCGAAGATCCGTAGCCAATGTTATAAATGCATCCCGGAGGAAAGCGGGATCCATGGATGGTCGGAGATAGGTTTCGTTGGTCAGCAAGATCGATTTGTATCGAGACTGTTCGAGAAGCTGAGATGGATGGGCTGGACCGTGAAATCTATTAGTCATCACCCACACACACGGTATCGGTACCAGCTCTCTTTTCCTCCTTTTTCGCTTTCCCTTGCCCTCGGTTAGGCCACGCTCTCGCGGACAGCTAACTCTGATCACAGCCATTGTACTCGACCAATCGTGACGCGACCAATCTCTTCTGTTCCTCATCTTGGAATGTTAATGCACTGGTGAAGACTCTGCATAAGGAATGATCCATGGACTAGCTTCGTAGAGTCTAGACACTTAATGAACATATCTTAACCGATGTATCACCCAATGCAGATTTTTCTTTTCTATACATACAAATCGGTGTCTTCGATTTTGTAAAGTCCTGAAGATTTAAGAAACGATTTATCTCAATTGATATCAAGCTTATTCCAATCTTAAAAAGTCTCTTTATTTCCATGTATCATGATTATTAAATTCTACTATTATAATATACTGTCATTTATGATTTGATAAAATAATAAAAATCCAATACAAATCTTATTTCCAATTCGAAGTCTGCGAAACAAGCCAGTTATCAGTTATACATATTCTAATTCGAGCGAAGTCAATTAGGAAAGTCAATGAAGCTTATAACAGAAATTTAAGTTCACTATGTGTAAAGTGTCGATTATTTCACGTGCAACACTACTATGAAACTATTCATGAGTCGGGCTGCTGCACTATTAATCATGACAGATCAAATCAGTCAAGGAATTAATTGCATCTGATTCCGACAAATGGTTTCACGTTTGATTGTGCACGCTGAATATAGCGTACGTGGTAATGAATGGTCTATTCACGCAGATAACGGTAGTCTATAAAGACCGGAGAGAAATTATGCAACTATGTGAAACCAATGTGCTGTGTATCGCTTGGGAAAGCGTTTTCATAAAGTATAACTCGTTATCAGTGACTATATTACTGGCGTTCGTAACAAAGTTTAAACAGTGTAAAACTGTCTATGTTGAAAAACTGTAATTAATTTGGTTGCTACAATTTATTTTATATAAAAGCATAATCGACAGATGAGTGGATTTCAATCAATTTCGTGTTTGGAATGTGATTATTGGAATTAGGATTCTTTGATGAAACATTATGAAAGCAGTGACGTTTCCCGCAAAAAAGTATTATTTGCAACGAAGCTCTATTTTGTGCGCGAGATCACATTGGATATTCCGGAAGGAGAGACATGCGAAAGAGGGGTTCTACTCTCTCGCCGGAGTTGCTCACTTCCCGCCACTCCAGGGCACTTCAAGTCCATTCGCTCAATTCATTTTGCCCCTTCCACTTCTCTTCTCTCATTAGCGAGCCTTCCGGTGGCCCCGAGCTTCGACGATCGCGATGAGAGTCTTCCTAAGAAGATTAGCCTCCGTTTCCGCCCTCTAGAGGTGTCGCCAACATTCAATTCCACCTTCCTCGAAATTCAATTCCATGTCCTGCTAACCCAGACAATAATTAGGCTGTGAATTGCTACAATTGAACGTACAGATTAATCTTATAAAAGTACTCAGACTTTTCCCTAATTAATTTCACCAATTTTCTCCGAAATAAATAGACTTTCTAATTCTACATTGCAATAACACAAACAGTAATTGGGAACGCATGAAATCTTAAATTAAAATAGTTCTATCCATTAATTTTATATATCGTTTCCTATATTTTAAACAGTAATGAGAGTGGAATCGCTATAACATGTATAATCGGGTTGCGCATGTACCGATTGATATAACGAAGGAAATATTAACGCGAAGAGATATAAGAGTGGCGTAGAAGGAAACTATAGAACAAACGCAATAAGAATCACGAGTAAAGAGGATATAAGTACCACCGTACCACTGATTGATATCATTCCTGCGGCGAAGTCTCCTCTTTAAAGTAGGACGTAGCTTAATGTTACCAAAGCAGATCGAGTGCACTCTCCTTTGTCCGCACTAATCGACCCAATATATACCGTTTCGGTCTCGAACCGCGAATGGCACAAAAGACCGAGACAATGAGCCAATCTGTCCCTCATTAAAAGCCAACGCACACTCAGCGTCTATCAACTCGGAATTTGTGCAAAAGAAAATTTAATAACAAGATCACGAGTGACATGCGAATTTACACGATTTACTCAATTATCGAGAAAGGACTAGAAAGAAGTCATTTAAGTTGGTTGGTTGGTTTTTAAAGCAATGCCGGCGAAAGGAGCCGCTCGATGAGCTATATCTTACATCTTTGAGTGTAATGAGCGTTTCGTTACAAGATCAGTCCTGTTGTCTCAAGGGAAGATCTCGAAGACGTATCCCGTCGACGACAGGGGCGTGTTTCGACCTCAAGTTACGTGACCAAGATGTCGAAAACCGAACGCTGGGCGTGGTACCGAACCTCGATGACTTACGATTCTTCTTTTGTCTTAACTTCAACCTGACGCCGCTCACCCTTTAATTATGATAATCTTACATTTTTTTCTTCCTCCCCAGTGGCTTGACCTAAGAGTTACAGGAATGCTCAAAAGGTTTCTTTAAGGAAGCTTCGGAAGAAACTTACCTGGGATCCTCCCTCTCGGGACATTAGTTCGATTAATAATTTATTGAATGACTTGACGAGGGAGTTTCACTTGTCACTGATTTTCGAATTTCTACAATTTTGGGATTCTAAGTTATTTCTGAGGATTATACGCAAGGTATCTAGCAATAATTCAATTTTAAAGTAGATCGACCGTTGTATTATTACTGTTTTTTTTTACAATCATTTGATAAAGTATACTTTAGCATAACGTTTACACGACATTTTTTTCTATTTTTATTTAAGATGAAAGATAAGACTAAAATTGTATAATTCTATCGATGTTATCTGAACGACGTAAAAGTATCCAAGAATATGAAGAATAAATTTTGGGAAAACCTAGGGTGAAAGTTGTGTTTCGATACGGGATCTATCGGAACAAAAGATCTGCGGGTAATATCTAACGATACGATATTTCAGAATTGAAAACAGTGGTCTGAGGAAAATGTTGTGTATATCTACGCCTACGAGTTGTGCGATCGGACACACAGAAGTGTGCTTGGGGAAGTTGCATCTGCTACTCACCGGGGGGTGGACGATCATTTTTTAGGGGTGAGACTGTGATCACGAGGGTAAGTTGGCTAACGAATCGTTTTTATTCAGGGGGCGGACAAACACCTATATATATATATAAAAATAAAAGATACGTGTGTAGCGATATTCGGTGAAGGATCATTCTCACTCCTTTACTTTACGTCTGTCAAGTCATCCCTTAACAATTTTTATAAACGAAATAGCCAGTGTCAATTTTATTTTTATCTTCGACTACATTAAGCCTGTTTACTATACTAACATCTTAATATTTATAAAACAGTAATATATGCAAAATTCCTTAGCACACACTTATCTGCAGTTAAAAGAAAAAAAAACTCTTGATTAAAATACTGCTATATTGACATTTAATATTTCGTATAAAAAGCTATTGAATTTTCTGTTTCCGTTGTGAAACATGGAATAAATTTCTTAAGTTACTCGAATCATTACTATTTCTAAAGTGTTTCTGTGGAAGAATTTGAGTTTGAAATCGCGACTCGAGCGATCAAGTGATAGGATCGTGATCCTCGAATGCTTAATATCTCGTAAAACTGCTAGCAGTGACAATAGGCGAGGCAGTAAATCCTCTCGTAAAATTATGCTGCGCGACGTACGCGTGCAAAACTATAAATATTAATGCTTCCCAAAAATGGTTTTTCCCTTTGGCTGCGCCTCTTCTTTTTTCATCCCCACCCCGTTACCTTCTTCTCGTTGCCATCTCTTCTTCGTTTTCTCGGGAACGCGAGTCGTAAATCAAGTCGCTAGAAGGAGGCTGTCAGCGAAAAATACGGCGGCTGGGGGTAAGAGTTTGTTTTAGATGCCAGAACCCCTTTTGCTCGGCGAGAAACATTGCTCTCGGCAACGACGACTTCCTACGTATGTTCGCCATTGATCTCTTTTCCTTCTTTCTGCCTTCGCTAAAACACTTCGTTCCATTTCGCCAATTTCATGAAAAATCCCGATTTTACTCGAAACAAAATTCCATTATAAAATCGTAGTTATCGAAGAATTATAATTCATTTTTACAAACAGTAATATTTTCAATCAAAATAATGACTAGATATATATCGCTTTATGAAAAATAGTGAATTTGACTCGTATTTTATTTAATAAAAGATTTATCGGAAATGAATTTTTATAATGTATTGGTAGAAGTTATTCGATGGATTTTAGCTCATAAATGACAAAACCGGAGACAAACTAGAAACGTGGAAAGCTCGTTAACGAATGATCAGGGATCGAGAACCCTTCGGACGAGCAGGAACATTATCCAATATTTTAGTCGGCGATCCTTCTTTACAGATATCTATCGGCAGTTATCTCGGTTTGCATCACTCGTAGAAATCTTATCTCTCAGGCACCTCGAGCCGCCCACTACTCTGTCATTTTGCTGCCGGATCCCGCTTTGATCCTCTTCCACCGACCTTCTCGGAATCACTCCGAATTACATATTTATCACTGTCACCTATATTTCTCCTTTGCTCATCTCATCCCTTGAGACAATCGTAAAAGGAAGAATTCGTTCGAGACCGAATTCAACGATTATCAATTATCTTGTGTTAATGAATAATCTAGGAAGATGTTTTTCGTGAAATTTATTGTGAATTGAATTATATCTGGTACTTGGTACAAGAATAAAGGGTTCGAAAGGAAGATTGTCGTTATACTAATGACTTTGGGACAAGATCTTAAAGACCGATTGTCTTTGGTCACCTGTATCCTTTCTTACACCCCCGCCGGTCCTTTTTAACTTCAATCTCTTCGTGTAATCTACAAACTTTTGCGTGTTACTCACAGCGGTTTCTTTTAGTCCCTTCTTTGGTCCCTTTCTTGTTGTTTTCCGAAAGGAAAACTTTTGCTTTACTGCACGGAAAGATTCAGTTGCTTGTAAAGTTGTGTCAACATGGTCAATTAAGATTCATTTCGAGTTGAAGTCAAATCCATGGCATTTTTATATAAATTTCGCAAGATGAAGTCGATATTTAAACAATATCTAATAATGTATAAAAATTCCGATAATATTATTAGAAGTAAATTAATAGCAAGAATTCTGGAATAATAATATTATCTGTCACATGTTAAAATTCTCTTAATTAAAAATGACTAAGAATATTGATTTGGAAAGTTTTATCGACAATCTAAAATAATTGGAAAATAAACAGAGTACAACCTCTGATAATTAATAAATGGAGGCTCAGTAAATGAAGTGACTTAATGTAGATGTCAAGTATTGCTCCTGATAAAATCGTAGAAAAACCATCGTGAAATGTAAGATTCATAGCGAGAACACGATTCGAACGCGATCGAACGATCGACAGGGCAAAGAAGAAGCATGTTCCGTATAAAGCTAACAGTATCTGCTTTCTTGTATCCACGCGTGCCATTGGTCATGACGATGCAATAAATTCAGTCGTTCAGTTGGCGATTGTACGTTTAATGATTAATTAAATATAATGACTATGTCGGCCCGGAGAGGTGACTCTCAAAGACAATGTACACTGTTGTGGCTCGAATGCTGAAATAAATGTGGCCATTGGCGAATGACTGCCGCGTGTGCATTCAGGACTCTGTAATCGAGTTTCGTTCTACTTGCAGTAATAACTGCGTTCGTGCACCTTCACAGCTGGATTTTAATGATATTTTCAAGAACAAAAAACGTACTACCTGTGTGCTAAGTTTAATGATAACAATTTTTGTAACGAGTCTGTGAATCACTATCATTTCCTGAACTGATTGAACTCAGAACATTATATTTATTCTCAATAACTATTTTTGTCACGTTTAAAGGAATTTTCCTATAAAACATTTTACGAATGATACTACGAATACTTTCTTGCCAAACGATCTTGCCTTTCAAAATAAAGCAAATTTTACTTTTTCTCAAAGTAACAAATAGAACGAATAAAATTCCAGTACCATTATCGCAATAATAAAGATGACGATTTGTAAACTGTCACATTTTAACTAACGATACGTATCGTAACAATATATTATTATGAAAGAAAAGAAACTTTCGAGTTAAAAGGAGTTAATGACCATTTCTCAAAGTCATCAATGTGAACGAACGACCTCGAAAGTGTATTCAGAATCAGAAGCAACTGGTAGGAGACTTCCGGTACACCTTGGCCATCACGGCACATGTCGCATATATATACATATGTATACTTTTGCACATAACTACTTACTTACATATTTATGCGAGGTCTAATATGCGAGCAGCCGTGCGAGTCTAGATTTGTGTGCGCACCGAATGCGCGCTGCTGTTGGTAAGCGACATAAGGTGGATGGAAAGCATCATTCAGCCAGCCGACTGGTAAGTGCATCGAGAAACCACGAGGTTGGCTTTATGGTTGTTATTAATAATAAATAGTCAGCCACTGTGGCCACCGCTCCAACATAATGGGATGTAATTTTTTCTCGCGACAATGAGGCACCCCGTTAAACGCTCGATGTGTCCGCATTATTCATGCGGATGATTAACTTTCGCTAATATCTCCAACGGCACGAGAGGACATAGCGCAGAAACGGATGGACGACAGTAGACGAAGAAGTACATAACTGCATTCTTCCTCTAATGACATTTTCCTCGAGATCTACTAATCGCAAGTTCACCAGTGTTTTTAGTGAAATAAAGATAATAAAGATTATAAATAACGCTTAATCCACTTAATATCACTAATATCTATTACGTATTGCTAAATACTCGAGTGAATCGTAACTCGAATATACATATTACTCTAAACAATTCCGTTATGGGTCAGTTAGAATTACTCACGAGAAAGGTAGGGCAGGTAAATCTTTCCGGTTAATATACCTACTTATCGGTAGTCTATATGCCAGCTGAAATTTCCCAGTTAAGCGAGTGTATCGAGTCTGCAAAGTAACCTGTCAGACCAGGTAATCGAAGGACAATCCTCTCAGCCAGGTAAAGCCGGGATCAATAGCAAAAATAATCCGGCTTGTATTTCTTTTCGTACAATGCAAAATTTCCATGCTGTAAAACAGTCTTCTTATAATCTGTTTCTAACGACACAATATCTTGATCTAGTTACGACCGACTTTAACCACAGTTACGGTCCCACTAAACTTATCTTCCGTTTGTTCAATTGTAATCTGACCTCCGTTCGGTTTAAGGAGGAATACACCGTTAATTGTACGATTCCTCGTAGCTTCGTGTAAAGATAACTGTCTCGAGTGTTAAACACACCTGTAGCAAAGTGAAAAATGGAAATATATTGGAGGATATTCGTATTGTGAATACACGGATCACTGACAGTGATCGACACCTCGAAGGCGATGGATATCCCTTGATCTTACCCGATTTACTCTGGATAATCCTTGTGTAAGCTGAGCTACTCAACGAGATTACCTCTACTATCCTAGATTTTCTCCTACCTCTATTTCCTCTATACAAACCGGTTACTATTTATTTTCAAATATATCTAATTCCAAACACGTACACTTCCATCTTACTAATAATCATGAATAATAATTAGACTGTGCATTTTGACGACTGTATCCAGAATATGGTGTAATTATTGCGAAATTAGTATGAAATATCTTGGGAAACTCGTGGAAAAGTAATATAGACATTAGCTAATCGAGTTAGGACATGCACTGATAAACAGGAGTGCATTATATCTTTATACGAATCAATCGATTATTCAAATCATTACACGTATAAATCAATCACGTATGATACGAATTTCTATTAATATGAGTTATCAAGCTGTTTTGCTGCCTAAAAGCTGGAATGAATACATTAGTTCCACTGTACATACACTGTATAACACACGTACTATTCTGTTTGACACCAAACTGTCACTTGGTCTCTGCCACAAGATGAGGATGCAGAAAAGGAATATGCCTCGAAGTCGATGAAAGCTTGAATAATTCTATCGTCTGTCCGTAGAGTGCAATAAATACCTGCGTCAAACGTACACGCGAGAGGCAAAGGTCAAAAACAAGCAAACATTGCACTGTGTATATTACAGCAGGTTTTACAGTAGGCTGAGTAATAGCTGGAACCCTTAGCTGCCTCGTAATCGATAAATTAGTGTCACAATGGGCGCGCGCAATCCGAGTGACAAAAATAGTCGAGAGAATCGCGCGCGCGACGGAATAACTAATCGCAAGAAATTGCTTGTCAGTGGTTAGTGGTGAATCCTCGTTGGAACCATTGTCTCGAGGGGCGAAGGAAGGAGCTGAAGGACCCTCGCAGGGTGTGCCATTTGTTCTGGCGATTCGGTGGAAACCGAGCATGGGAAAACCGGCTTTCTCGAAAAGGGTTTTCTTCTCTTCCTTCCTTCCATTTATTTATTGGTGGACAATGGTCAGCGTGGCCGACCACTGCTCTCTGGCCTGCGCTTCGGGATTAGGGTCCCATTAATTTTCGTTATTCGCGAGAACCCACTAATCGGCCTTCGCAATAGACTACAAGAAGTTCACGCGATTTAAAACTACCTGCTCGTTGCTATTTGCCGAGACAGTTACACTGGATTTCCAGTTACGGTGATAGAGAACTTGGGGTAACAGGTGCAGAGGCGGGGATGGTCAGTTTGCCTGGGTTTATGGTTATCCGGTATACAGTAGTTCACTGTGATTCTCGTACCATCCTACTTTTACACTCCTTGATTACAATTAATTGCTCTCGAAGAGTTAGTATGGTTTAAAACTATTACAGATATTCGTCTAAGTATATTTGATAGAATAGGATAACCCTTTCCACGTTATTGGAATAAATGCAGATCGTTTATGACAATGGAAAACGATTGGCCTTATTTCTTAAGATTAAGTTATTCTCAGAGCTAAAATTAGAATAATAATGAGAGATAAATTACTTATTTTATTGAGATTTTGCATTAAAATTTCCTTCGAGATATCTATAAATCTAATTTTGGAGTATTTTCATTGGTGTATTTAACATACGTATCTCTAAGAATCTGAGGGTTCTTGCAAATTGCGTGTTTACATTTATAACTTTCTTTTATCTACCACTGTATGTAAAGCGTTTGCGTGATTTCTAGTAGTTTCCTTCCATATGAATATTTCCATCGTAATCGTATGGTTGGACGGGAAAGAGTTTGCTGGAACTAAGTTACCGTAGGTTAATTTCCTTGCAGTCCACGGGTGGTTTTAGCTAGATACTTCAACGATATACCAGCGACGTAATCCTTAAAGAAAATACAATATTGTGGCATATATTGCTTACTGCCGCTAATGAGATTTCTCTTAAATCTAGTATTAACATCAGTGTTAATGCGGTTAACAGGGCATAAGTTCTCTTAAACTTTTGTATTGAAACCTTAATGTCAGTTCGCTAACAGCAAAGTCTTGAAATAACGATTATGGAGATTATAGAGAATTCGTGAGGGAATAAGTGCCGGATTAACGTCAGTATTGAATAACAGACCCACAAATCACGTTAGGATTTGGTATTACTGACTAAGCATTTTACCGAGGCACTGGAGCATGATACTAACAACATGCAATATTGATGATTTAAGATAAATTAAGATAAGGTTTCCATGAATCACACCTTTCCAAACTATCCTTACCATTCATTTTTGAATTTTGGGACACACTCAGATTACAATCCGATTTTCCAATGATTACACCAAATTTGAGAGAAGAGATGCAAACTGGCAAACGCCCTCGGTCGTTTTACTCTGCAGAACAGGGTGAAAATCACCCTGAAAACACAAAGTACGTTCCCGCAGGTCGGTCTCTTCGAAATGGGCGTTTCCAATGAGGCGGGGAAATGACATGCGCCCTGATGCGTCAGCCGCCTATTTGCAGCACGAGATTGGTCGGTAGACAGGGTGGTTGGAGGGCCCGTACAGTCAGTGGTGGCGGGGCCACCAATAGTCGCTTGGTACCCAACCGGAAGCAACTATCACTGGCGGAGTCTGAGACCCGATGACTATAGCTGCATTCGCGAGGTGGTGGGGATGATGGGCGGAGCCAAGTTTCCGAAGAAAAGGATGCACGAGGTGAACGGTGGCAGTGGTACACGTGCGTGTGAGAAGGATGGAAGGAGGGAGAAGGGAGTGGCTGCTACCTTTGGTCTTCAAAGAGAGAGCGAGAAAGTGGTTGAAGCTTAGATGGGGTAGAGCGGTAGAGGGATGGACGAAACGGGACAAAGAGAGAGGGAAGTTCGTAAACGCCGAAATCGGCCGAGTTGCTCCTCGGCGGGAGCCCAGTCCTTACTCTCAGTCCCGCTGTGAACGCAGCAAGGAACACCACGGATGTTTTACCCTCCCTGCGCGTCAGAGACGTTGACGTAGTCGCCCTCGTCATCGTCGGGTTGCTCGTTGCTCTCTCGTTTTTCCGCCTGCTGCGAACAGTAGACTTGTACTGTGAGCGGTAGGTGTACCGCTCGGGATAGAGCTCACGGCCAAATTTCTACTCTGTATGTGCATCGGGTGTTATCGCAATTACAAGCAGGAGGAACTGTGGTGCGTTCCGCGTCGTTTGCCGCGGGTGAAATTTCGCGAGGGGAAACCAGTGTCCGATTGGAGAGCTCATCGTCAGTGTAATCAGTGTGGACGCAGTCGATGAACAGAATCCTTGAAACCACCGACTGAAAATATTGAATGTTGACAGTTAACCGATGGACAGTGCGATTACGAAACTCTAGACCGGTAAAATCACTGAAGCATCGGTGATGAAAGTATCATGTGTAGAATAAGAGACTGTGCATAAATTTACTGTGAAACCTCGTGTGCGTGATTGCGAGTCAAGTTTCATTTCACCGAGAGCCAAGAACTAACGCAAGTAGCCTTAGTCCCGAATCAAGCGGAAACCTACGAAGAGCAGCATCTTGAGGTGCAGCGAGAAATGATCATCGCGTCGTGCACGCGGACGTCTTTCTGATAAGCCCCGTATAAGCGTGTCGGCCGCGTTTATCCACGATGATGAACGCCTTCCTCGATGGCGTGTCGTCGCATCCGCACCACCTGGCGAATCTCGGCATTAAACTATCGCCGGGAGGCGGTGGAGCGAGTGCAGCCACCGGTGAGGGTGGCGCGGGGGTCCAACCGGCTCCGGGGGAGGCACCGTCCCAACAACATCATCACTTCCACCCACAAGGTTACCCCGCGCACCACCCGCACCCAGCCTCGCACATGGCACCGCACATGGGTCACCACATGAGCCATCATCCAGGTTATGCGGCTCGCGATTTCCTGCTGCGCCGGGAACACGAGTTCAACGCGACCGCAAATCCCACCACCCCTGAGAGCGGTCTCGGCCTGTTTACGCCGCTTCACCACGATGGTACGGCAGCGAGCATGCAACAATTTCCTCACCATCCGAGCCAGCATCCTCTCGCCGCGAGCCACTATCCTGGACATTATCCACAGGACTCGAGATTACCACCGCATCATCAGTACCTTGGCGCGCCTCATCTTACCCCCTCGATTCACCACCAACAACATCCGGCGGTGAGCCATCCCACCCACCACCCGCATGGAGCATTCCTCAGGTACATGAGAAGCAATGGAGCCACCGCGGCTGGGGTCGCAAACGGCGTCGCGTCCGCTCAGAGACAGGAAATGTCCTGTATGTGGGTGGACCAGGATGCGCCTGGTCCTGGACGCAAGCTTTGCGGCAAACTTTTCAACTCCCTCCACGACATCGTGACGCACCTCACGGTCGAGCACGTGGGCGGGCCTGAGTGCACGACGCACGCGTGCTTCTGGCAGGGCTGCTCGCGGAACGGCAGGGCCTTCAAGGCCAAGTACAAGCTCGTCAATCACATAAGGGTGCACACTGGCGAGAAACCCTTCCCGTGTCCTTTCCCCGGATGCGGTAAAGTCTTCGCCAGATCCGAGAATCTTAAGATTCACAAGAGGACGCATACTGGTGAGTGAGATTCTTGTTGTAACTGGTAGTTGTTCGATAAGAGTAAAACGGATGCATAATGAGAATCAAGAAGGTGACAGTTAATTAAAAGTCTTTGGATAATTAGCATCGATAAAATATGGATTGTCGTAAAGTCGTCACGATACTACAGTCTTTGATATGAAAATTATCATCTCATTTACTCTAGTGAGAAGATAATAGCGATTACATTAGAAGTCGTAAGCAGTATACCGGATATATAGAACCTCTGGGTACGTTCCCATATCTCGTAGACTACCTTGAAAAATTCTCGAAATTCCACTGAACTGACTGGACAGATCTCAACCCTCTGCTCCGCCCGATCTAAATCAGTTCCAAACCCACCTTCCACGAACGGACAGATCTCAATATCCAGAAAGTCACGTGTTTAGATACCTTGATCGCAGCATCAGCAGTGGACAGACACCCTATAAAACTGTTTTCGTGAAACAGATATGTTTGATTAGTCGCGAGAAGCGCCGATTAATTCGGGAATGAAAGGTCACGTGGACAAAGGAATCATCGTGTTTGGGGGCAGGAGGATAACGAGGTCCATCCGATTACCACCGGGGAAGCATAAATAATGGGCAGTTGCCATCGCTTTCTCGCTTTTTCTTTCGTTCTCTTTTTTTTTACTTTGATTCTTCTCCCTTTTCCTATATTCTCATAATTATAAGATGACCATCGTCCGGTCGTGGTCGCGTTGTTGCTAGTCGTGTTGGGCGTACCTGGCGCCTCGAGCCGTCTCAATATAATCAAGCGGCTCTTTACGATGACAAGAATTTTTCGGGGCGCAATTAAGAAATTACCGGGCCATATATCGTGGCGTTTTATGCCGACGGTTGTAGACATTGTATTTACATACTTATACGGAGAGCGCGCACTGGTCCCGCTGGCTGGGACCGATCCTCCCGACGGATAGACGCCAGGAGTCCACACCGTGCCGCGCTGGATCTCGGATGCGAGATTCCTTTCTCGACGGTTGCTACTAATTTCGCCTTGTAGTTTTATTGTCTCGCTCGCAATGGATTCCTACAATTTCTCCGGTTCCCTTCACGAATTTAGGTTTTAGACGACGATTTGGGAATAGTTATCTTGGGACTCGTGTTCGACTGATTGGAACATTGTTTCCCCGATACCCTGAACCACTTAGATTAGTGTCGAGAGTTAACGTGGCGACAACGATATACTTTTTTTTAGTCCTTTTTGAGAGTAGTTTAACAAGAGATAAATTAGAATTCCATTGGCTGGGGTTATATGTAATTAAGTGTTATCGAAGCTCTAGGATTTGCCCGATAATATCAATATTTCGTAAACCGAAATATCGTCTTAGATAGTTATATCATTATGAACGTAACAATTTTTATGAAATTGGCCCAAATATCATACAGAAGTGAATATAATAATTATATTCTGTTAATAATTTTGCTCAATAAATTTGCTTTCTTATAAAAGATGGTTAAAGAACAAGAAAGTACTTGTTCAAGTATCGATAGCAAAAACAAGAAATTATCTCGGTCAATCTGCACACAACGTATTGCTCGTTGCAATTCATTTTTTTTTCTTTTTGTTTTCTTCCTATTACAACTGTATCGGAGAATATCGAGGTTTGCAGGTGCACGTATATTTTCACTCGCGTGAATTGAAGCGCACGCATCATCTAGCCGAGCTGCGACTAAAGGGGCAGTATATCACGTGTGATTAAATTTCGTTTTCATTTATAACCAAACGCCACCCTTCCGACGCCATTGTCGCCCGATTGCGTCCCTGCCTACCCTGCTAGTTCCCTTCGTCTGTTGACAGTTTGAAACTTGCACAGATTCATTCTACGCCAGCTTTCTCCCTCTACCCCTCACTATTAATTTCTGTGCCAGGACACGAACGTTTCCCGTCTGGTTTCGTCGCCTCTTTCCTACTACACCTTTCTCTCTTTTCTGTACTTAGAAAGCAATAAGGAAACACTCAGACACTGAAATACTTAAAGAATTACATAAACTATTTCATCCACTGAATTCCAGTGATTTCACTTTGTAATCTTCGTATTATGAGTCTTGATTTTAAATGAATAATTATCAGATTAATATTCAAAGGGGGAAACAAGCTTCAGTAGTGTGCGTGAAATTTTCTTGAAATAATATTGCATATAACGTATCTACATATATATATTACTTAAAGATTATAAATCCATGTGAATCATAGTATAGTAATTTCATGTGTTATCCATGACACAAGAGAATCTGATTTTAATAATTAAAGTCTTCTAGAACCGTGAAGCTAGTCGCAATCTTTCACTCAGGTATTTTCCAATTTTCCATAAAGTTCATAAGAGAAAGTGACGTGTGAGTACACACGTATACAACGTTCATAATAGATCCGCATTGCAAACAGCAATATAATCGAAAAGCACGCAAGGCGGTCGAGCCTCACGCGCTCGATTAAAAGGGAAATCAATTAAACTGCGTGTCAGTGAGGGAATAATACGCTCTTATAAACCCCTTTGGAATAAATTGGCATTTTCGAAAAATATTCTATGCTCCACGCACCGTTCCACGCACGGCTTGACGCATTGTTTCGACGCGCGAGCCACTCAAGCGCGCAATACACACTATACGCTCATCACGCCCCTTTATTGGCTCTCTTCTCCCTCTTTCATTGGTCTCGGGACGTATGTGTACTACAATCCGATATTTCTGCCCAGTCGTTTTTGTTTCCTGACGAAACGTCAGGTAAATATTTGGACCGATGGTGCTCCGTTCAAATTCAATTAAAATAAAATGCTCACGGTAAACCTTGGTGGATGCGAATCGCACTGCGTTCACTGAACGTGCAGATTCAATTCGTTTTCATTTATATAGAAATTCTTGCTGTTATTATCGTAACCACTTGTAGCATAAAGAAATATGGACATTTGCTTATAAAAATTAATTCATAGATATTTATTTTATATCAATTTGAAAATGATTCAGAATTTTATATTGCAAATCTTAACAAATTTCGAATAGTCATTGGAGAAGTATCTTTGAATTATTTGTGCATTGTATACAATTCAGAAAGGTATGTGGAAAGTCTGCAAAAAAACTTTATCCAATTTTATACTAACAAGAATATTTCTATGTGCATAAATATTCGCAGTGTAATTCCAACATAAATTAAATCAATTGAATTATGTTACAATTTGAAAGATACATGAATTCAATACGGAATTGTGAAATAGAAACTGAAAGCAGTATTCATCTATATTTACGTAGATTCACGTCATCCGTAATCCTATATTGAATATTCTAAAACCTTGCACCGGGGTGGTAGATAAAGGATCAGATCGCACTGCATTCTATTAATTCCCAGATGCAAGTTAGAGTAACCGTGTCAGCCATTAGACTAAATTGATATGCATTATAAAGCAGGGATGCCCCTCGTTCGCCAGCGGAGGATGAAACACGGGAGAAAAAAAAAAAGCAGAAGAGCGTTGCAACGCACGCTGCGGATCTAACATGCGCGCGCGCGCGTGCGTGTGGGACGGGACGATTGGTCGGATCGACAATGGATAGCGTGGCAGCGGATGCACCATTGGCTAGGATTTTCGGAGGGTTAGACGCGTAGAATAAGGGGATGATACGGGATGAGTCGTTGGGGACTGTTGTGGAATAAGCGTTAAGTAGGGGCGAACGTGTCGGGGTGAGAACGAGACAGAAGGGTCCGATATCGGTCCCTGGCTTCCGAGTAAATGGCTTCCTCTTCGTTTTGATACTTTCTAACGCGAAGATTTTGTATTTCAATTGTTATTTTTCCATTTCAAGTTTATAGGCTATAATACATATTACAAATATTGAAGTACATTCTTGTCACATTTCTAAATCTTTGAGCTTGATGCAACTGAATCCCCATTGTACCTCAAACTAAACCCTGAGTTAAATACAATTCAGATATAAAATTCTACCACATGCAAAACACTGCAAAATCAAGCCCTAACATATATTACATTCGGTGCCTTGAAGAAACGTTCATTACGTGTTATTCAGAAAAGATTACTTATGAAGAAGATCATGCATCACAATGAATTTAACATTTCATTCTTGGCTGAATATCGGCGAGCAAAATATGAGTGCCAGAATCGTGGATCCAGGGTTACACAGTACTGGAAGCGGAGCAATCGTAGCGGAGGCACGATCGGTCGTTACTACCCCTGCCGGAAGCAGCGTGCTCCGCACGATTACCGTTTACGCGAGCGATCAACGAGGTCCGTAACCGATTACTCTCTCGACAGAGGCTGGGATCGCGTTTTTCCCGTGGCACCGAGACGTAAGAGCCCAACAGTCCTAAGACAGTAGAAGCCAGAAGTAGCAGAAACGTGTCATGCCTCATGGGTCTCGAGAAGAGAACAGAGACTGTGGCGAGCTCGATCGCGAAGAACATACAAGAATTCGAGTGCACTACCGAAAGAAAGATGGTTTATAGGGAGAAAGAGGAAGGAAGCAGAGATCGAAGAATAGAGGGCAAGGAGATGAAGTACCCAGGATTCGCCCTCAAGAGATACGTATACAAGGGAAAGAGGGTTGCGAGAAAAGAGAAAAAGAGAAGGAGAGAGGAAAGAGAGTTATGAGAAAGAAGCAGAGAGTAGCAGAGCAATGGCAGGCAGTGTGAGCCGATATTTGCTCGGGTAGCCACCGTTGCCTTAGAATCGATGACGACGATCGACAATGCCGTAAAACCTCACTGTGAGAGATGCTCCACGCTTCTGCAATCTGCTGAAGCTTCCTAACTAATGGTAGAGTTTCGCGAGATCGAAATCGGGATGCGTGATCCGATTTATGCGACAGCACTACGTGGAAACTCGAGACGCTACTACTGCGCTCCATTGAGCATCCGACTCGGAACTCTCGTAAAGTAATTCTGATTTGAGCCGACGATTGATAGGATGCGACGGTACTTTGACTGGTAATGATATCGTTATATGGAGATAAGTGGTACTTTTGACGGAAATGAAAGTTTCGTGTCAAATGTGGAATATCTTGTAAAATTGAAATAGTATTTCTCTGGTAATAGATTAGGAATTGTTTCAGTAATACTTTATACATTATTGAATATTTATATGCCAGCTTTAACTGCTGAATGTTATATTATAAGAGAAGATCGATCAAAATCGCTGCTATTAATTATTGTCTATTGAATACATGGTCGAGTCGAAAGATAACGTTAAGTCTTAATTTCCATTTTTAGCCGATCTAGAAACATTTTCAATTACGCGCATAATTTTCACCTAACCCAAAAGCAATTAGTCAACGGACATAGAGTGGGTTTGAAGGGAACAATTGGCAGGTTAGACGCAGAAACTTTGGTACAGAGGAGATTCTCGCTCATCAGTGGGAAAGGGGGAGGGTACTGGAGGTTCAATAGAACGTTTCCAACCACAGGCTTTTTTTCCCACGTTAGAATATCGATTAACAGAAGTTCAAAGGTGTATGCAAATTTTTGGACGAGACTCTCGTGGGAGAGTAAGAGAACGAAGAGGCCTCGTAGAGCTGGTCCAGCAAGCGAGTCTTAGAACGATGACAAGGCAGGATGATTTGATGTGTTGGAGGAGCCGTGAGGAGCGAGTTGCTCGCGAGATTACCGTGCCGACGACTTATCGAAATCTCTCTGCTCGGAAGATCGATCGAAGGAGCCTGAAGCCTCGATTCGATGCTGGAGCCCGATTTCGAGATAAATCGCTGCGAGCGACGGTGCCGTCGACCAATACGCACCAAAGTTTTACTCTTTGCGCTTACGAAGATCGATCGCTAACGTGTTCCTCGATCTCTGTGTCGCAGTCGACGGTAATCCCGTTGAACTCTGCGCGCTTTCAAAATATTCGCCCGCTGGGAAAAACCTCGGTTACTGGTGCGAACTTGTCAATTGGAGCGATCTGATCGTTATCGCTAGTCGTCGGCCGTTCGCGGATATCAGGTTCCGCTTTTGCAAGGTCCTATACCTTGTCTTGCTGCACGCTTCGTGTCAGAATTCAATAGCTGACTGGAATGATTAATTTAGTGGTGAGATTCATTATCGACGAGATCGGTGGTGGCTTGGGGAGAAAATCTTTCGTCAAATTTCTTCTGCGAGTCTCTTAATTTCCCCAATCATAAACTCATGCGTATGTAATTATTCTTAACTTTGTCTATTTAGTAGAAAATTATTCTAAACTTTATATCACAACTTTTAATAAACTACAAAGAATTGCTGATAAAAACTTTCTTAAATTATTAATCCAATATACGAAAGTTAGATGGGTTTGTTACACAGTCAAAATAGTTGCAATAAGTAAAAGGTTCTCGTTAATTAAACGAAAAAGCAGGAATAATGAGAAGATGAAAAATAAAATTCTATACCTAGTATAAAACTTTTACTTATTTTATTTCAGAGTTAATTTCTTCAGTTAATTTTCTTTAATGAGCCAAGAACACTAGCTTCATTTAATATATTGTACAATAATTCTTTGACAATAACCACTTTAGGTCACTCCAGTAGTGTCTCGATCAGAGATTTTTCAATTTTTTTTCTTTACGACTAACTTGCTACCAATAACTCTAGAGTGAAATCCTTTGGGTTAGCAGACTTCGCGGCGTGACCGCAGAATTTCGCAGCTCTCCCTTTTACGAGGGCATCAGCCGCGAGAGGGTGAAAGAGGAAAGAGAGAGGGTAGTCGCGTATGAATTGTCGCCATAGGAAACCCCGCGAGGAAAAGGCGAGGATAAGGGAGGTATGGCAGGTCGATAAAGAGCAAGCTCGAGTTCTTCGCGCGTGCACCTCGAAAAGCAGCCGCCAATAAAAAAGCGAGCTTTGGGTTCCTGTTTATACTGGAGCTTTGTTACTTTGACCGCCCACACCTCGATCGATCGGACGGTGCGGCGCACTTGCTCATCTTTGACAGCGCGGACAGTGTAAAAGGAGAAACAGACCGGTCGTGATATATACCCAAGACGAAAAGGCTTCTTACGCGGAGAAGATAATGCTTCCAGACATTGTAAGGAAAGCCCACCCTTCGACCGTGATGTCTACCAATCGAATTATACCACTCGCTTTGTGTTGTACTGTGCAGTACGCGTATATTGTCCATCGAAACGTTTCTAGGTGATCGATCGACGCAGTTGCCTACTGGAGAAATTTTCCTAAACACAACTCTCTGTTTCCATGACTGAACGATACAATACACTGTCTTGTTATCTGTTTCGATTTTTGCCTCGTTAAATATCGCTTGACATTTCTTTCCTACTTCTTCAAATTGTTCTCTCGGGGTTTCGAATAAGTAAGTGTTTTAAGGAAGATAAGTAAACGTTGTAAAGAAGAGTGAAAAATTTGTAGATGCTCAATTCTACAGTTGCTTTGGTTTCAGTTTGCACCGTTTACTTGTTGTTCTTTGCGCGTAGGTAGATTCGAGGGATTGTTGATAGTACTGAAAAGAGGATTTGCGAAATGTAAATCAAAATTATTCAGTAGCTGAAGCGAACAGTTTGAAGGGTCATTAAAGGAGGACTGGTACATACTGCTTCTTCCTGACGTGGCCCTCGGGCTGGTTGCGCGTATTATTTCAGACTGACTTAGACTGAAAGATTTGTTGCAAAAGTAATCACTGTTGGGTTCACTGGAGCCGTCTTTTCGTAGCCTCTGGCACTCTTTTACCCATCGTAACTGTCCGAAAGTCTCTACCACTCTGAACATATGGTTGCTTCTTACACCTTCGGTCCGTCGATAATTCTATTCCTGTCAATTAACTCCAAATAACTCAATTTCTGCCGATCGAATATCACGTGAATAGAAATCCATAAATATATAGTTTACCAAATGACAATAATATTAGGTAGACCGAGAATTCATATCTTCTTCATCGCAATGAAAAATCTTGTTTTCCTTCGCTACAGATAACTAGTAGGTTATTACCTACTCTCAACCGTTTATTATAATCGTTCCCCCTTTACTAACTATAACAGATTACATAAATGTTTTTTTATAAGACTAGAATAATTATCAGAGTAAATTTCTCTTGTGAGATTAACTTTTATGTTCCCCCATACTCCTCTCTACATAATTAATTTACTATCTTATCTATGTAAAGCTTCCTTTTCCCTCGAAAGAACACGTTTATAATTACACGATTTAGTTTTACATAATAATATAATTGTATGGGTCAGATGAAATGCAATTCACGGAGTAGTTAAGCATGAAGTTAAATGAATTCGCTTGCGGAAGCAACTAGCATGGCGTAGCCGTACAGAGGAAGCGCTTGCAATTAAGATACGTGTCATCGACGTAATGAAACCGAGACATGAGGAGGCTTTGCTAGGCCGGAAGTGGGTGTTGATACAGTTAATGGCACGCGTCGCGGTTGATGGACAAGCAATAGCGTACGGGACGTGACAGAACTGACGTGAGTCAAGGAAACGATCGAACGCGATGCGAGATCCGCGATGCAACCCGATAATAGATACCGCGTCGCGCATGATTGGCTTCTACAAAAACAGAACCAGTTAATTATTGTCTCAGTCGTTGGGTCGACCCACCCTTCACGATATAGCTGGGAGCTGCGACCAGTGGCACTGCTCGGTCAGCTGAAAAAATAACGAGGACACGCGCTTCCGTCCTCCGATTTACTGGTTCATTCGATGATTAGTTTGGCCACGTTCCGACCATCTTTAACATTTCGCGGCTCCCTAATTTCTTTGTAGTTGACAAACAGTTTTCTCAATGTTCTTTCATTACTGTGAAAAGAACTTTTCATTGTTTCCTTTCTTTAAAAGGTTTAGCAATTTTATACGAACTTGTTCAATTAACATTTAATATCGCTTACTTTAATATTAATATTTATTAGACACCTTGATTTCAATTTTTCAACATATTTCCACTGTTTTCCTTTATTATTTGAAATTTCGCATTGTTCTTTGCTTTATGAATAAATATGTTCGAACTGCTCACGAGAAAAATTTGTTGAACAGCCAGGATTAATATTTGCATTTAATAATGATATCAGTGTTTATACGATGCTTTGTTATTTAATCTACCTTCCGGTGCATATTGTTCTTCATTTTTCCGAAGGGAGTTTGCGCGATCGAATTTCTCGTAATTCCTTGCTAAATGTCTGGGCGGCCTGTAACGTCAGACTGGAGATATCAGGGTGCATCGTTTGAGCAGTGAAGCGAAGATAAAAGCTGGAACGAGGTGGAAGCACGCGTAGGGAGTTTCCGAATGCGTACTCGTGGAACGCGTACCTCGTGACAAACAGGTTTCTCATTAGCGTTGCAGTTTGACGAGAGCCTTCGGGAACCGACGCTAATTGTGAGCGAACGCGACACGCGGCTACTACCAGAATCAGGATTCCACGGTACACACGGTATATTGCACCCGACTCACCCACTGGAAAATGATGCGCACACGTGATTTTATACCTCCTTTATTACCCGGCCCCTTGGCACTCTTGGATTCTGAATACTCACCTCGATCCTCGAACAATTCTCTTCGTTAAGCTTCGTTAAGTTTCCGTATAAAATTGATTAACCCAATTAAAAATGTACATTCGCCTCGACTGCTATCCGTTTAATTCGTTCAACCGAAACGTAACGAGTTATCCGTTTTTTTTAGTACGAGCATACTGTCCTAGTGGTTGTGGAAATGACTGTTGCCCGTAATGGAATTAAACGAGTCGCTTGGAATGCGCGTAATCCGGAGTAGAGAGTGAGTAATCTGAAGTTTTGGTGATTGACGCAAATGCGTAGGTGCAAGAAGGAAGGGGAATAACGCGAAAGGGGACGCGAGAAGGGAGAAAGAAATCAAACATTTCTGGTTATCTTCTACGGAATGGGCCACGCGGCAAGAAAATAACTCTCCTCCAGTTTGGAATGAACTTTTTTTTTTTTCTTCACCCTCTTCTCTTTCACTTACTCGGAAACTCCGCGTAGGTGGAAAGTGAATCGAGACCCCTTGTAAAATAGTACCGAAATATTAAGCTTCCCTAAGTGATTGTATATTATTTTGTTTGGGCCTAAACGTCCACGTACTAATGCGGCCATTCTCGAAAAAGATCCTGGATCGCTACAGGTTTCTGCTAATCGAAGAATCGTTCCCGTTAGCATCCGATATTTTTCGAAAGAGGATCGTATAATGGAATAGAATATTTTCAAGATTTTTTATCACTGCAAGTCCTCTCGAATTTCAATGCAAAATCGATGCGATGACTATTGTCGACAATCAACCAAACCACAAAGTACAACTGCTCGTACATAACAATTAAAGCCACTTAAAATGAATAGAAAGAAAAAAGTTTTCCTCACTCAAAAGTTTCACTCACTGAACTTTGCCAATGAGCCAAAAGACTCTGCGAGAATACAAAATCAGAACCCTTTTTCCGTCTGCCTCTGTCTACATCAAGAATGGGAGGAGCGGGTAACCGAAGACGGGGTAAATCACCGGGCGTCTCGATGCCAGTGGCACCGGTGCAGCACAGTAGCTTGCGTCTCCGAGACGCTCGTGGCACAATGACGATCATCCAGAAAATATCGAGTGTCCGTAACATTATACTTTTATGCCGTTTAAAGGCCAGGACTCTGGGGATATCGGGTCGGGTCGCGGGCTTTGACTATTGGAACTTATGAGCAGCGAAATCCACTTGCTCTCTCCCAAAGCAGAAACCGCCACTCACTACATATGTACTTACACGTACCCTCTCGTGCTTTTTTGTACGAGTCCTCGAATATCTAGATCGCGGTTTCGTCTCGCGAGAACTCTTATAGGATACATCATAAAAAAAGGTCCCAAGAGGAGTAGACCTATCGGTTACCCACTACCGGAACTCAGTCGGTGTTTCCGCGGTTTGGTGACTAACACAGTTTTTTCTGATCTCCACGGGCTCCTCCCACGTTCGGTGAAATCGGAGCTTCCCAGTTTGCATTCCGACGAGAATAGCTGCTTGTGTGTATGTACATTGTTGGTCTTGCTGTACTCGGACACGGAGGTGGGAGTGTTTTCGCCGTGCTAGTGAATGAACTCATTCATACAGTCGAGATGCTTTTTGTGGAATGCCTGGCAAATACCTGTTGTTATTTTTCGTATTCTATTGCGCGTTCCTCCTGTCCACTTGGAGTTGTCACAATGCCAATCTAGAGAGGTATTTCAGACATTTTTCTAATAACAAGTCTGAAGAGTGGGTCTGACCAAAAAACAGACAAGGAAGGAAAAAGAAATGATAAACAAGAATCTATAGTATAATTGATCTTTCCATCACTCGTTCGATGGACCGAAAGTTTATCAGACTCATTGTCAGTCTGTCACTTGTGCATCTGTGTAGGCTTTTCCCACAGTTCCGCTTTTTGTCTGAGGGCAGAGTCACAAGTAGGAAAACGAAGAAGAAAAAGAAAAGGAAGATGGAGAAAGAGAATAAGAAGAAGAAGAAGACGAAACAGACAGAAGAAGCAGAAGAAGAAGGAGGAGGAGGAGGAGGAAGAGATGGAGAAGAAGTGGGGTCGAGTGGTTGTCTCCGTGGTCTGGTAGGAAAGGTCGAAAAAAGGTGAAGGAATAAATAAAAAAGAGGGAGAAAGAAGAAAGAGTGAGAGAGGAATAAAAAAAGGAGGGTCCGCGTGGAGGAGGGCGCGGAGAAAACAAAACGGAATTGCGGCCTAGCTGCGGTGGATGATTTAGGGGGCGAGGGTCGCGGGTCGAGACCGGGCTCTGGAATGCTGGACCCTCTTCCCTCCTTCTTAAGCTACGGCTCACTTCGGGCGACCGTCTCTTTCCCTCTTTCCGCGCCACTCGTGGAGGAGGATAAAATGATAAGAGACAAGGATAACAGATAGAACATTTACATAGGTCGTTAGTGGCCGCATATGTAGGGAGTGTAGGGACGCTTTCACATATACGACGTTAGCCTTCGGTGGTTGCTCTGTTGCCCCGATCGTGAGACCCCGAATTCGCACGCTCCTCCGCGAATCCTCCCGTGATCCTCTTTCTTCCGCTTGGTTTCTCTTTGACCTCTTTACCCAGGACTATCCATTTAATTTGTCTTCGCGTCCTTTACAATTCGTACGTTCTCAGTATCACGATTTATCGATAAATTCTGCTACAACTAGTACAGTTTCTGCTTGCAGAATCTGTAATTTGTTGTAGTGTAAACGATTGTGTCGTTGCACTTGGCTTTCGCACGATGAGATGCAGGAAACTTTGCGTAGAATCGACTACTAATCTATGCAAATTAAAAGCATTATAGTCATTGGGACATGTATCAATTTGACGGTCAAGTTTCCGAAGGATAATGAGTATCACAATGAACTAAGAGTGTTCAAGCTTGTAATTACTCATTGTTTCCATTATATCCGTATTGTACTGGATCTCCGACTTTATTATACATATACAGGACATATATGTGCTTCTGACCTTCAGCCCGCAGGACAACAGTGGTGAAAGTAACGAGCGATAGCAAACTGATATCGCCTGTCCGGAATTGGGCCCGGAATGCGTTATTATTAAATCGATCTGATCCTGGAGAAGAGCGCTTCGGGCGGAATACCACGAATCTCGTAAACGGGCATTCGAGGAATGCTACCAATCTAGTTCGTAAAGAAGAGACTTATCTAGATCGAGAAGCAGCCCGAATAAATTGGGCCCCAGTCCCATCTGTTGCGTAACTGACCGATTCAGGCCATAATTTGTCGCTATTCGCATCGAAGGAATTAAGAGTGTTTAAGATCCAATTAATATCCTTTTACCAGCTAGTCTGATTTATCAGGGCCCTCGAGCGCACGGTCCTCCTCCGTAGGACTCGTCCGCAAAGTTGAGCCTCTTACAGCTTAACACAAGCAAGATGAAAGTCCGAATCCTGACTTGGGAAAAGAAAGCGAATGTCTTCTGACACTTCTAAGAAACAGAGTGGGCCATGCCAAGTAGAATACCGGGAGGCGCGTCCTGAAAACGAGAACGGCTACGCTGAGTTTACTCCTGCACTGTCCCACGGGACCGTGGAAGACCGACCCGAAGGGCCACGTCAAAAATCGTACGGATACGTGTCACGGTCCGTTTCTACGTCGGTATAGCCCACTCGTGTTCCGTATTGTAATTTAATTTCGTAACCCGAGACCGTGTAACCTTCGAACCAGGAATTACATTTGCCCCTTCTGTAACGTTGTAATTTTCTCATAAACGCGATCGTGTCGTTGACGACTGTGCGAAGTTTGACAATTAAACAAACACTGAAATATCAGTTTTAACGTGTTATCTATCATAGGATAATTGGTTGCAACACGCAATTTGAAAGAAATCGTAATGCAGGGTGCAGCAAACGGGGCTCCTCGGATAATAGGTAATTGTTTCGAGTGTAATTCAGTGATAAGCGATACCAATCGTACGAGTTTACAGGGTGAGAAAGATGTATATCGCATCTGATGGTTATTTACATAAAATTATGGTACGTCGGTACATGTGTGCAGTGTGTTATTAGCACTTACGGGTACAGCGAGCAGCTACGAGCTCTACGGGGGCGATCTCTCTTTCTTCTTCTCTCACACTATTCGTATGCACTAATTATACGCTGTAACGCGCAAAGTCAGGATACACAAAACAATGCAAACAACACTCGCCGACGTGAAGTGCTTTGTGTAAAGTTTACGAGGAATCGTAAAGTAACTTGGAACTGCATAATGTTCGGAGTTTTATGCAACGAGTATGGAAATTGAATCGGACCTGTGTCTGGAAAGCATGCATTAAGCTCGTCGCAATGGAAACCGACTTTTCGATGCTTTCTTTTTCTTCCTATCATTCTCATTTTTTCCCCGCACGACAAATTTTAGGATCAAATCGCGCGATTAGGCACAGTGCGAAAGTCGAAAATTAATCGCAATGTACCGAAGAAAGTTTTTCTATGGGTTATCGACGAGAATATCGTTCATCTAATTGCGGAAACTCGTGACGAAAGAAATTGCGTCACAAAACGCCTTATAGCACGCTAACGGCATATTACACTTGAAAAAAGTCTACTTATTGTACAGAAGTGATCAGACACACCGTACTGTGCTTCGTCAAATTTATGTTGTCCACCAGACAAACTGGGAGTAGAATGAGCAATTCGTAAGTGGACATACCTCGGTCGTGAGGAATCCAGCGGAAAGCAATTACCAGCCAATTAAGGCTCGAACTGGGCAAGGAAGCCAGAAAAGGAGCTGTGATCTATTACACGTACTTGTATAGCCATCCACGAGAGCAATCGGCTCGCAAGGAAAGGGGTAGAAACTATTAACTACGATCACCTAAGAGAAATCCAATTGAATCTATCAGTATTACTCATTCAACCTTTCTACTCAATTTCCAAATTTTCTCTTATTTTCTTTTCTACTTATCTACCATGTCACGCGTCAAAGTAATCGGAATTGCATTCTCCGATCATTCTTACCATTCCTTCTTCTCATTGTCAGACCGAATGTACGGTCTTTGAGAACATGCATCTCTGTTGTGGAGAGGTCTAGAGCTCACATATGGGATAGGAGGTGTGTTCAGGTGTATACGCTTCTGAAGGGCTATCGCGCTTCTCGTAAGAGGGTGCGAGACTGCGGTCGCTCGCGCGCGCACGCGGGCCCCGCACGGCCGTGAATTATGCCTCGCGCGAGATGTCAAATTGCTCGCCATATCGTAAAATATACAACTCCACGCGCTGTGGGAAACATTATGTTCTCTCTCTGCTGGTCCTTCTCTGCCTTCTCGGACCAAACCCTCTTTCTCTTTGGATCCCTCGACTCTGGCGCTCCTTGTCCATTGCGCGCAACGATTGGACCCCTTTTCACCCTGCATTCTCGCCACGAATCATTTTTCTACCATCGCTTCTAATTTGTCTTTTTCTTTCTGGGGAAAAAATGACTCTCGATTCAAACTTTTCCTTTTATCGCTCAACTCGGATCCTGGTTTTAATTTTTGAGTAACATTTCTTTGCAAGGATATAAGTTGATCAATGAAGAAATTTATTTGGAATCAACGGAATCGATTTCACAATTGGCTATTGATCGATCGAGGGTACGTTCGATCATTTAATAATACTTGTTCCAATTAACGAGATGGAAATAAACAGGAACAAGGACAGATGTAGACTGGAAGTATAGGATAATTTAATAGCTGGTCAGCGAGACAGCTGCAGGCCAAAAGACTCGGTGCAGATCTGATTTAGCAATCTTCTCGCCACACCCTACGTCTAATCGCTAGAGCTGGCTCCGGGTTTGTTCATTAATAAGCCGAAAACGGGCCCACACACGATAGTTCTGCTGTGTGTGGACTGCCACATCAATGTGCCTCGCGCAGAGAGGGACGAGACTCTCGTCTCTCGATGATATATCCTCGCGTTGGTGCGTGAAACCGTCGAATCATCGACAGTCAATAAATACCGATCGATCTTGCGCCAGCATCTATTAATGACTAAACGTCGGCTAACCAAATTAACTGTGACTAAAGTGCGTTTAATTCGGCGTTCCTTGATTGCAGGCGATATTGTTCTCCGGTTCCGTTTGTGGAATTCGCAAATAGCAAAGTCTCGAACTAATCGAAGTAAATAATTAATTCGTTTATAGTAAAAAAGTGATATTATTTTATAAAGAATCTTGAGATATCCTCCCCTATCTTTGGTTTCTTTTTTCAAGAGTACCTTCGTCTTCCTTTATATTCTCTCAAGTATCCGTCGCGCAAGGTTTCCCCACTTAATCCCGCGGGCGCGTAAATCATGAACTTCCTTCACAACGCTTCCAAGGATACTTGGCAGTCTTTCCAAGGAAAAAAGACTGTGGGGGCGAATCGAAAGTTTTCTGCAAAGTTTTGGCCTCGCAAGAAGGACATCACTGACTTAAAAGTGTTGCCACTTTTCTTCAGCCAGATGGTACACTATTCTAAGCTCGAATCGGATCACGAGTGAATCATCAACATAATTAGCTTTCGTAAAATAATGTAGCTGGTACGAAACCTATGGAATGTCCTTTCCGTTTTCAATTTTACAAGCGCGCGTAAGTCTGAATAAAAGATAATCTCACTTTAATAGATGCCAAAAGTGTGACAACCGTATCTCGAATGCTTTATCCACGAGAAATCTGCATCTCGACGTTGGAAGGTACTCCAAAAGGAAAATACACGATGGGTTAAATTGAAAGGAGCTTCAAAGTACTTTGCACCGCAACGAAGCCGGATGAGCAGGGGCTAAAGGACAATTCGCCGAATAGAGGAAAAAGGAAGTGTGCTAAGTAGCTGTGTACTACGTGTACACGGCAATACTCGAAATACAATTCGTTCTAGTCCTCAAGATCGAGAATACTAATCCGACGGTGTTCTCTTATAACCATAGACTAGCCCTTATTCCGTCTCACTTCTTATTCGGGCCTGGTGAAAAGCGTCGGATCACAAGTGCTGGGTCTTCCAACGTGCCGAATTGCTTCGCGCGTCCGAAAAGTTGGTGAAAAATCCGGAACCGCACAATGGGTGCTCTAACAAGCCTCTCGGCCCTTTTTACGCGCGCCTCTGTGTCGTTTAGCACTGGTGCACAAAGCTGCAACAAAGCGGCGGCGGCGGCACACAGCCCTCGTCCGTTTCTCTTTAGGGGGCTGCGAGAGCCACCAGCCGACTGCTTCGTCCCGATCTGTTTGCTGTTTTCTTCTGTGCTCCGCGCAAAAGTTGACGAGACTTTCAGTGGCTCTTGAGAGCGAGGGATAAGGGCTGGCACACCTCCTTTCAGTTTGAATGCTGGCCCATGGGATCCTGCTCGAGGGCACTGGAGCCTACTCGAGTACATTGCACTGTTTGTATACCTGCGACTGGCACGAGCGCATCGCTCCTGAATCTCTCAATGTTCCTTAACTCTTTGCCATTGAAAATTAAGTGGTTCGCGACAACATATATACTGGAAATATTTATACATACTCTCGCATAACGTGATACAGTAATCATGTGAACTCAAAAAGTGATCAGTAACACAGGTACAACTGTACAACTCACAGTACAACTGTACAACTCACAGTACAACTGTTATTCAATCCCAAAAAATGACATTACATTATCCATGTAACGTGCAAAAACGCGTCAAGTACATATAGCACAGTGGTACTATATGTACTATCTACAGGATACGAATGTTTATAAATACAGTAAAGATCCTGTAAAATACTTGAAAAGAAATCCCGCAGTTTTCCATAGAAGAATTGTCACATACGTACATTGGGTGCCCGAGATATTCAATTATAATAGATCGGGAGAAAGATAGGTGGATTCGTGACAACTATATGAACAGAGGTCACTGTCCAAAAGAGTGCCACCTTCTCGGAATAAATATCACGTTTTGCTGGTGAATACCGTCTACCAGCAGGGCCGTAAACTACTGAAAAAAGTTTCAGACTAGAGCCATCCAAGGGAACATTCATCCTATTATAACATCCTAAGTATCATTAAACACAATTCGACTTGAGAACTATGTATTTCTAGCAGCAATCCACGACGTTAGCAAGCGCAAGCGTTTCTTATCAGTTCATAGCAAACATTTTTTTCACATGAGACAGAGTAGTGGGCCACGGTGCCTACCCTGGTAACTCTATCCGGGCAGTTGCATACCGTTGCTCTGGCGCCCCTATCTTTTATGCCGGCAGTTTCTGAAAATCTCGCGGTGTGATCTCTTCTCCACGGAGGAAGCGAAGCAAGCAAAGAAGGAGAAGAAGAAACCTGCGACGAGGAGGAGAAAGAGACACAGTGGGATTTCTCGCGAGGACAGCGAGAGGAACCTGAGTAGCAAAGAGAGAGATTGGTTACCAACAACGGCAGCAAGCGCAGCAGCAACACGTGTGCTGCCTGTCCGAAGTTTACATAAACACGTATAAACGTCGTGTAAAGGGAAGCAAGCGAGCGCGAGAGAGAGCCATTCTCTCGCGACTGTGTCACGTGCGTGTGAAGAGGGAGACCTGCAACGGTAGCATCCCTGCTCAGATAACGGCCAAGGATATACGACTCTAAACTGCATCTACGTGCACGACACCGGGCTACCGAATTTTCGAGAAATCAAGATGCCATGGCGATTTTTTGGAATGATTCGCCACTACCACTGTCATCTGTATCGGTGTGTAGGAACATGGTTTTAGAACCGGATCGCTGGAAGTTTCCAAGTTGCGAATACAGCTCTTTGCTTCTTCGTTTCGTGTGGGAAATACGATCGTTGCACATTGCACTTAAAGTTTACAAAATGCCAGATACAAATAACTACACGATTAATCATCGCTATTCCTGGCAACGTTTCACGGGATTAAAAATTCATGTTATCCGGGAGTCTAAACTGAATTCGATATAGCTATTTTGAAGTATCGGTTCCTTTGAGACGAACGTCGAAATCAGACAATCGCAGTCAAGATTGCAATTTCCAAAAGGCAATCGATGAGGATCGATCAAACGAGATACGGGCCGAGTTTGACTTGGATCGGATCGACCCTCTATTTGGGTCATCCTTTTATCTTATCTTCCTTGGTGATCGGTAGGTGGTGGTTTACCCCGGCTTCCAATAGCGATGCCGCGGCAAGTCGGGTATATCATCGTGCTCAGAGAGGGCAATGGGCATCCTGCCGCAGGATAGCGTCGCCCTATCCGTGAGGATCGCGCGGACAAACACTCGAATTACCTCGAGAACGAAACATCTGCCGATGGCGCTCTCCCTTTCAAAGCCAGCATGGCGGAATGATCGGCGCATCAACCGGTAGTTACGTTTACCCACGGATTTGCGGTTCTTTTCTCTCGGTTCTTCTTTCTCGTTTTCCATTTCTCTCTCATATACGCGATCCTTCCTCCTCATTCTGGAAACCAATATCTTCGACTTTTCTCTTCGCTTTCCGCGTGCGAGCTCCCGCCTCTGGCCACTTTGCCGGAAACCGCACAAAGATTCGCCCCTCTTGATTCCTAGTGGCCTCGAGGGTAAAAGCGAAGATTCAGGCGGAAGAATGCAAACGCCTTTCCGGATTCGAGGATCATGCTCGGTGAGCGTTTGTTGCTCCACGTGGCAGGTGGTGCGTAAATATACTAAGGTTTCTGCGAGTGGTCAGGATGGTCGGATGGTTTCCTACGTGAAATTTGGATCAAGGTTGTTCAGTACCGCTGCATATTTCTTTCCAAAGTAATCGAATCGCAATTGGCTAAAGAATGCATCCGCAATTGATTCAGGCCTTGATTACTAGAATGTGGAGTACTAAACGAATGCTAGGCATAAAATTCCCGTAGTGCAACTTCCATTCTTGCTGGAATGCAGTAGTAAAAAGTTTAGAAACCACCTTGATGTAATAGTTTCGTGTGTCAAGTGTTCCCATTTATAGATAATTGAATTATTCCAATCATTCGATACTTTCGCGTTATTGGATTTTAAGAAATATTGATGCTACGTTGAAATAAATCAATAGATTATATCAATGGAAATTCGTTGATATTCTCCGCGTACTGGCTCTTTCGAAACTCGCTGAAACACGTGTTTAAATTAATCGAATAATAGACACTTTAACTCAACGGTAGATTATTCGTCGATCATGCGAAATTGAACATATGGACTCGCTCGTATGTTTCTACAGTTTACTTTTATTCTTCATTCGAGAGGTAGCTCGTTCTATAAGAAGTTGCAATAGTCGGGATTTCCATAGCATTTCTAGACCTCTAGTAAAATCCCATCGATCATAACTGGCATCGCACAATCCGCAGCTCTATCTCAGCCCGATCTCGACTTTTGCCAGGAGGACAAAAATTGCTGGCAGAGAACTCCTCTGGCTCGGCACTCGAGCGACGAGAGAAAGGAAAAAAAAATGAATCCGAGAAACGCAACTCCAAGACAAGGGATCGCTGCAATCAATTTACCAAACGCCAAGGTTCTCCCTCTTATCTAGATCCAATATCTGACCCTCCTAATCCGTGCGAAGGTCGATCTGCCACGATCTCGATCCGCAAGTTTCTCAATCTTATCCTCGTCGATCGCAGTCAAAGTACACAAAACTACCAGTCACATTTCCCCACTCGAGTTTTCACTAATGTCGAACGTATAACAAGAAAATTATTCAGCCGAAGGCCCACCGATAATGGAGTGATTCGGGGCCTGAGCCGAGAAGCTTGAGGGTTCCTTTAGAGGAGCGGGGAGAAGAGGGTCGGTTTCTGGTGCGCCTCGCAACAATGTCCAGTGGTGGCTAAGGGACTGCTGCTGACCCTCCTGGACATAAAGCTCGCGAAAATCATCCATTATCCCAGGCGGGAGGGTGGCTGTGGCCGAGAAAAGACCTCGGGCCCCGGACAATGCCGTACGCCCATATATCACTCGGAAGATTTTCGGAAAACTGCAGTTCAATGAGTCCTCGACTAAGGTGCATTCAAGGAACGGTGGAACCGTGGATTGCTTTTGTGCCGCCTTTTCGAGCAGCGCGCAAACCATCCACACCACTTCCGTGCGCAAACCATCGTCCATTTTTCTCATCGGTACACCAGTGAGAAAGAGAGCGAGAAAGGGAGTGAATCTTCTCGTTGCCACCGTGTTAGAAACCTTGCGAAGACGGAAACGCATCCGTAATAAATCCTCCCTGACGCCTGTCGCGGCAACGGTTTCAGCGGGATCCAAGGAGAAAAATATGGGTGGCAATTTTGGTTGGCACCTTTTGCAGTAACGTTACAAATTCAGTCTCGTTTATTCCCGGTTATCAGTCGCATCGTGTGCACTCATCAATCTTGGCCACATTTTTTGGGCCCACCCTTTGGAGTTGTGCTGTGTGTGTGTGTGTGTGTGCGCGGAGACATCGTGATGCCGACGAGCCATTGTAGCGCTTATAAGCTCGAATATATCCACGTGGCACGAAACTCCCGACACTACAGTCAAGCGCCCTTTTCTACTGTCCCGCCAAAGTCATACAGATTGGGATCGGTATTTTTCTAATCCAGTCATTTGTGCAGTACTGTCTTCTATTTGGAAAGCATCCGGATTTCGGATACACACACGTTTGGATTTGCTCAACCATCGTAACACACATATATACACATACCAATATAATACTTTCAAGATAGTATACCTCTCTTTCTCTCTCTTTCGTCCTGTTCGATCCCAGCCGTAGCCAAAACGATTATAATAACTATTTTATCCGGCGCAGATCTGGGCCATTGTGCCTCCCCATTCTGAAAGTCATAACACGGTGCCTACACTGCCCTTCGGGAACTACGTCTCGAGGGTCGCTTTTCGCTCTGCTACGGTGTAACCTGGTGTACCATGAATCTCGAATTGTCTATACGAGTGTGAGTCCCTCTTTCTCCATCTGTGTACTCGGTACACACTCCCATCTGTGCTCTTCGCGCTACAAACGGCAAATTATTCTCATATTCAGAAGTCAAATCCCCTTAGTAGCTTTACTGCAACATTCACTCCGAGTAATTCAAAATGAATGAACACCATTACCTCGCGAAGGAGAACGAATAAATTTATAGAATTTTCTGGAGTACACGGTTTACCGTAAAACTAATAGAATTTTTATCTGACTACACGAGACGATGTTATCTCCGTATCGTCCATACGAAAGTCATTCGCTTCAATCTACAGTAATCAAAATGAATGAATGTATAATATAACGTGGCCCTTCGGAACAGAGCATGTAAGTTCATGTAAAGAAGAATTTATATGAAAAAAGGGAATTTTTAAATTGGAATATTTTGAGGAAGAGAAATAAAATAATTTTATTGGGCCTGATTGGGCCTTGAATACTGAGATCGCCTGTATCTGAGAGTGCGTACCGTAGCAGTGGGTTCCTTCGGTAGGCTTCACGAGCACACAGATCACCGGTAGAGTCGTGTCGGTGCTAGCCACACGAGCGACGAGGGCAATATTTCACAGCATATTGTTGCCATCTGCACACGCAACCCTGCGCGCGTTTCTCTTGAAGGGACTGCACGGACGTAGGAGAGGCGCACAGCAAGCTTTTATTTATCTGCTATTTATTTGGCAAGGTGGGAGCGTGCGCGAGTGAGCGAACGCTACTGTGGCCCACGAGCCTGTTGGGGACAGATTTGAAAAGTTATTAATCGTTTCGTTTTCGGAAGGAGCAGACCGGAGAACGAGGCTCCTTTTGTGCGATAGAACGTCGTTGGCACCTCGCTTCTACCCCTCCTTCGATGAGTTTATCCTACGATTGTACTGCGAAAGGGTTCCTCAAGGAGGTGTGGAATCGCGGATCAAGTGATCGATTTTTTTTTCTTCCTGTAGATTCATGAAAATTTATTCTTTGTGAATCTACTTGTAGTGCAATCCAATTAAAATTTCCTAACACATTTCTGGTGAAATCTTTCAACAAAATCTAGGTGAAATTGTTTAAAAAACTCGGAGAAGAACGTTCCATGCGATTTACTTTAAAGCAAAGATACTATTAGAAGTGACAAGTGAAATGTTTCAGCTTTTTTCCCCCGTAAATTGACTTCCGTTCTTCAAGAACCTAAGGTAAAAACTTGCCAAGTTTTCCCTGAAGGGGTTGCAAACGCACGCAGCATTTGCAATTCCAATTTGTATAGTATTTGTTCCCGAGTATTGAGATCTCCTCGAGCGAGTAAGGAACTGAAAACACCTTGCTGGGTGGAAGTGTCAGATAAGTCTGAGACCCTGAGTTCACGTGTGTTATCTTTCCCGGTTCATAAATATTTAAAACTCCTTTTTATGATGGTCGCGTTGCCAGTGTCCCATGTCCAAGCGATTTAAATATAATCTGTGTCCAAGTCGTACGTCACCAGAACTCGCTAATCTTATCGTGGTTTTCGCACGTGAGATGAGTAACGATGTTTTCAACGTGAAAAGTTTACGCGCTTTTTTGTTACCGGACGCCCTATCATTGGTTTCCTCTACCACGTCACTGATTACATTAATGACTTTATTATTCATCACGCGGCGGATCGATTACTCGCTCTATTAACAGCCGGCGATACCTAACCCCTGAGAAAAGTGACTCGAGGAAGATGAAACAGCATTTTTAGAGGGTACAAGAGGCAATATCGATTTGAGACTGACAAAAATTCATTCCCAATCAGAATATCACAATCATTAATGTCGCAGAAATGAAAGAATCTATTATAAATTATATTGAAAATTACGAGTCAATAAATCAAATCACTTATTATACATTCCATTTTTCTTTATTGATCAGACATATTTATTTGACACATTGATACTAACTCACGAATACAAAATTGTTTAGTGTGTTCAACGATTACAACACTCTTGAAATTTCTGTGAATCCATTGTAGAAACTCTTATTATTCGAATCTGAGTTGACAAGAGTAATGCCACAGACTGACTTATGTCATCGCTGACCAAATGCGTCTCCGTCTGGTCTCATTAGTCTCGGATAGATTAATCAATCATATCGGCATCAGGAAGCAAGGATTTCCAGGAGCAATAAATTTCAGATCGAGCGAAAGATTTACAAGCCGAGTCGAGTACACTCGTCCCAAGGTAAAATATGCGAGAGCACGCTGGTAAAAACCACTTCTTGGTGCAGCTGTGCGATGCGAGCTCCAGAAGGAGCAGGTCCAGCGATACGAGCAACATACATTTCCCACTCCTCCAGTATAATACCGCGTTTTTGCTTTCTGGCAGGGTGGATTTGAAGATTCGAGTCTCTTGATTTCTCTGCTCTCTCGATCTCTCGTTTCAAGTTCTATCTAGCTGACTTGCCATCTGACTGTGAGAAGGGCGGAGGCGAGAGATTGGCCACCATGTTCGCCATAAAAAATCCGCCAGGCTTGCGCTTCCTGTTCGCGCGTCTCGGCACTTCTTCTCTCGAGAGGGAGCTCCCGGAAGCGGGTGGCTACGTCGAGGCGGAGGACTCCGGGCAGACGGTAAAATATATTCCAGTCAACTTCCGCTGGAAATAAATAAGAGTCACGCCACACGGTCTCTCGTTGCGCCCTGACGACGACGACGACGACGACGACGACGACGACGACGATGGTAGTAGTGATGGCAGCCATTCGTGTGCAAGGGACCTTATATCTCGATATCTCTCTCCTCTCGTCTCCCTAAAAGCGAAGAGGAGCCATCCAAGGAAGTGGCGCAGTTCCACTGGTGCTAGCTCATCAAGATCTTTGGCAATCATGGACCGATGCTCACTGATATCCCATGATCTTTCTCAACGCTCTTCTATTCTATCTCCTTTTTTTTCTACGCCTCGTTCAACGCATCACTTTTTTTTATTACGAACGAGTTGAAAACGATCGTACTTGAATAGTAACTTTCAAGGGATACTTAGTTTTACGCGTGTTCCTAGGAGAAAGCAGTAGGCAAAGCCAACTTGTTAGAGGTGTACATAGCAGTAGATTAATCCTGTATACTTGTGGCAGTCCATTAAATTTCGCCCTGTCTTTTTTCAGGTGAGAAGCCGTTCAAGTGTGAATACTCCGGCTGCGAGAGGCGGTTTGCGAACAGCAGCGACCGTAAGAAGCACAGCCACGTCCACACGTCGGACAAGCCTTACAATTGCCGAGTCTCGGGCTGCGACAAGTCGTATACTCATCCCAGTTCGCTGCGCAAACATATGAAGGTAGCCTGTATTTGTATTTCCCTATAGAGATTTGTTTTTTCAAAATTTTCTTATTTATCATCGTAACGTATATACATATAGGAGGTTCGCAATTCCAATCTGAAATTCCCACCGATTACCTCCCGCTGGTTAGTTCTCCCTCGATCCTAGCCACATAGCCCGCGTAGCTACCTCATTTCGCAAGAGTGCCGGCGTTGTCGAAATTTATCGTGTTTCGCTGGGGCATCCGCTGTGGGCCTGTGTTCCGCCACGCGTTTCACGCTAGAACAAACCAGTGAGCGAATAGCGCGGCAAAAAACAATCGGCTGGTGAAGGAGATCACTGGGAATCCGCGGTAAGTGCATGCACGAACGAGCATGGAATCTTAATAGGAAATTATCCGTGGCGGAGAGAGAGAGAGAGAAAGGGAATAAGAAAGAGAAAGAGCGAGTAGCCGTCCCAAATCCGACTGGCAAGAGAGATACACCCGCGATAGGTTCCTCGGATAGGAACGAGCGCGTCTCATTCGGCTCTCCACGTTTTTCGCTGGGTGTACTTCGCGGAAGGCAGTCGTCGAGATTTGCTCACTGAATTATGAACGAAGGACGAGGAAGATAGAAACGGATCCTTGATCCCCGTCTCCCTGATCCCGGCTTCCTTGGTTCCGTCGACACGCTCCTTTTGCTCGCGATTCCCTTGATCTCAGGCTTCGATAACCGGCGGCCATCAAATACGGCCTGCTGCGTTTTCCTTCGCTGTTACACCTTGCTCCGTGTGTGTACGTGTGTCTACCATAGATCACCGGGGAGATTTCACGCGCTATGAAAAATAGGCTACATCGCGGGAAAAATTAAATATGCTCAGGATACCGATCTAGGAAAGATGCCGCGGCAAGGACTGCTCAATCCGTTTGTCTATTGTCGAGGTACAATGCCAAGCCGGTAGACACAAGTAGTTACTTACGTATGTACACCGGCTTTTTATTTTCAGTGAGTGTAGCACACACAGAGTACTTTACTCGTCGAACACGCTAATTATATCCCCACTTTGCAAACGATGCAAGGAAATGTTACAGTAGCTTAGGGTGGAGAAAGACCCCCCTCTGAAAGGTCTGATTTGCGAAGCAGAAGTACCCTCCAGTCGGTGGATGGGATACACGTGAGTGTCTTGTCTAACTGTAGGCTCCGCCTATTCTTGTTCCAGGTGCACGGCATGACCCTGGGCGAGGGCAAGATAGGAGGGGGCTACGAGAGCGAGGGTGAAGAGAGCAGCAGCAGCGGGGGTAGCGTGTCCGTGACCGGACACAACGAATCGCCCCAGCCACCACCGGTTGTACCAACCACGACGAGCACCAACCCGCCAACGAGTCATCCAGCGACACGAGGACCAGAACTGACGGAGTGGTATGTCTGCCAGCCACCGACGGTTGCACCCCAACACAGTCCTCTCCCTGGACCGCCACCGCCGCATCATTTAGGACCGCATCACTTCAACCCTCTGATGCATCACCAAGCGACTGCCTATTAGTTCCTCACGAGAAACACCCAGAGTGGTTTACGTGGAATTGTTCGAAGTAACTTGGGTGCGAGAAGCGCTGGAAGATGAGTCGTGCACTACTGTGATTATCGGACTTGACCATCGCTAGGGAGCCTGGCAATGTCCTCGCGTCACCTAGTGAAGAATACTCAATGTTCTGGCAACTGAGTATTCGTAAAGACTTCGGAGAGAAATTTGGATGGAACATTAGGAATCGAACTTTAAGTTGGATGAAAACATCAGTAGCAGTTGAACATCGTGACTGACTGGATTCGTGTGAAACACCCTTCGATTGTTTTGGTCCAGTGGAATTTTTACTCGTGTCGTTTATCGAGAGGAATTAGTGCGATCTTATTTCTGGGGGGAGTTTGGCTAGTTAGGTGTGTCGAACAACGTTGACAAATCTTTGCTTGGGTTTATAACGTTAGGTTCCCCGATTCAATTTTTTTACGAGGACTTCGCAAAACAACTACAGCGACAGCGACTTGAGTTTGGCGTGATATTAGAATCGCGAACTCAAGTTTCGTTTAATTATAAAGTTCCCCTTCGATAGTTTCGAGGATAATGAAGTATATTTTGTATTGGAAAAATATCTAATCTACGATAACCAAAGGACAGTTAAACGAGTCATTATAAATTTTACGCCCATAAATGTAGGGGTCTCACTATTTAATTGCAGGCAAGGAGTAATCAGCTAAATGGCCAAAACCATGATTTTGAAAGTAAGTACGTATTGTACATCTCCGACAACATCATCATGAGAAATAGAACAGCTTAGTAAAACTTCACGTTGTACCTCGTACTGCGACCTGAAAATTTTCGCAGTGCCTTACAATCGTTCTATTTATTCTTAGAATCCTCGTGTATACCTTCCGATCGAAATGTTAACGAAAGAGAATAACCGTTCGGAATTTCGAGAAGGAAAGGTTTCGATAGTAGGATTTCGGTCATATAAAATTAACACTCGTTAAAAACTCGTATCGAGCTCGAGTTATGTGCGAGCTTATTCTGATGGGAAATAGTCTCGCGACGATTATCGCATTCGACTTTTCTCTCTAGAGCACGATCGATTACGTGCGCTTCTCGTAGACCCGGGAAAAATGGAGAAAAGCCTGTGGAAATTTTTCCTCATTTACGCAAGCTAACGAAGACGTTCCTTCGATTTGCTTGCTTGCGACCTGTAAATAGTTATGATATACGTAATCACGAAAGCGAAATTGCGGCGATGGAGTGGAAGCTACGGCGACGTAGATGTTCAGTGTAAGATATGTGTACTACGATTTTTATTATGTGTGATATCCTGTAAATACAGAGCCGTTAGAACGTGACAGGCGATTATAACATTATTATTGTAATAATTATTATTTTCGTTGTGTATATGCTTAGATCAGCTGGGAGGTGGACTCCCAGGCGTCGATATCTGTATGATATAATATTTGTTTTGCAAAGATCTGAAATATATTGACGATGCGGTATATTAGATTGGGATGTAACTTATTTATTAGATTCTTGCGACTGACTTAACAACAGTGCACAATATAATATATTCCAATGAGTTTGTTGGAATTGAAATATTAAGCAATTAATAATTACAGTATTTTTATTGCTAGTAAATACTCTCAGATCTGGATATAGAAAAATAGATGTCGAAATCACGAGAGAAGATAATCGATTTGTCCTGTGAGATATCAATTAATTAGATACAGATCGAGAACGGTTAATGCTATAAAATTCATGGGTAGAATTTTTCTCGGATGATGACAATGCTACGCGGCGAAGAACCCCTTGGACCTGGGACGACCTTTTTCTTGGCGCGGAGGCGGTGGATACTTTATACTTGTATTGTACCGAAATTTATGAACGATCGAGATAATAAAATGCGGCGAGGAGCTCGGCTGGCTCACGGTTTCGGGTGAATATCGGCCGCTCGACCATCCACCACGATCTCAACTCAAAGATTACACCGTATCAATAAATAATAACATGAACATGGAGAAATTAACGTTTCCTTTATTGCACAGCGTGTATTCAATAATACACCAACCGCTTTCGATTTCAATAATGAAAAATGAATGCCTGCTACGTTTGTTCGATCTATCGAAAGTTGGTGTTCAAAAAGAGGTAAATTATTAACGATAATTAGTACTCACTCCGACAAGAAAAATGCATTCTTAACCAAGGGAGAGAGAATTTGATAAAATGTCATTCGTATAAAAGATTGAGGTAGAATATCCTGAAAGAATATCGATTCGAGCGTTTGTCTCGAGATCACTTTTAAGAACTTCGAAAAATGAAGAAACGACAGGACATTTGACCAATATTGCATTGGAAGAATCGATTTAAGAATCCAGGGAGGGCGGTTCTCAAGAAAAAGAGATCCATGGTGCGTTGCTCACGCAGGCTCCGAGATTCCTAGGCGAGATTATAAAAAGAGTTTCCCCGCGGGATTATAAATATCGTACGCGGTCGTGGGGTCCTTATTAAAGTGGCCCCGATGCTCGAACGCAAGGAGTCTCTCCTTCTGGAGCGTATTGAGCGGGCAAAAAAAAGCGAGCAAGAAGCTGGTATATACCTATGCAGGTAGATATATAGGAGGAAAGGTTGGGCTGCTGGCATGGCGCCAGTCCGAGTCTAGGCAGCTACGCAAGCAGGAGCGGAAGAGGGGGGGGGGGGGGGGGGGATGCCAAGAGATAGCATCGGCATCAGGACGGACACCGGGACATTTTATTGCCCGATAAGCAGATGAATCCGTCAGATAATTCCTCGAGTCGATGCGGATGATTTTATTAGCTGTACCGTGCCGGAATTCTTGCGTCCAGCTCCACGATTGAGATGACACCGTTCCGGATGTGATCGAGATAGAACTGCTCCTTCAGGTGCTCTTACATCGTATCCTCTGATCGAACGTTTTTTATTCTCGCAACGAGACAGACTCGGTTTCATTGAGAAGTTCCATAAATAATAAATAATCGAGAAGCTTGTTAGTTTCTTGATGATAGCAGGGATTTGCAACTTGAAGAAATAGGAATGAAATCGAATGAATAAGAAAGAGACTCTCAAGCTACATTTGTAATATGTTGAACCTGCCAGGTCCCATTTCAGTCGACATATTCGTGGAGCGAACATCTTCAGGAACACCTAATCACTCAGTTCAGTCAATGTCAGACTGCTCGTCCGCAATCAGACGGCTTGGTTTCACAGAACTCACACCGCCGCGATGCGGTCTGGTCCAAGTCCTTCCAGAGAGGACACGAGCAAATGTGGGCCAGTGGAATAGAAATATAAGAAAGAGAAAGGCCGGATGCGAAAAAATAATTCCACTGTCGGGTAAGGTCCCTTTGTCTTGCTAGCTTTTTTCCCCTCATAAAGGTGGGATTCGCATTAAAAAGACCGAGTGGATAATTAATGCGGCTTGGTCACGAAAGTAACCGCTGCCGATGGGCGCGCTTCTTCGTGACTTCATGAAGAAACTCGCTCTTCGTGACCGTAAAGCACATGCCTCCGGTTTACACGAGCGTATACGCGTGTCGCGTGCCATCCGCTACACACAACGTCGAACATGCTGACGCACGTGCGCGCTGCGTTACACGAAACTCCGTCAATTAGCTGGCTAATTAGCAACGCATTATTATACTTGTTGGGTTTTCTATTGCACCGCTCAAGCCTGCTATCTCCAGTTTTGTCTCGCGCCGCCCTTTATGGAGAACTCGCCAAACCGATTGCTAAATAAGTGCTTAGCTTCGATCAGCTTTTAATGGCAAGAACTTGGAGAGAATTGTTCAATTATTCTCCACACGATTCCCTTGTCGTAACTATCTCTTTTATGTCTGTATTCACTGTAAAAATTACCATAGTCAATTAGACTGACGAAATTGTCGCATTGATAGAGTTTATATTCGTATAAAGCTACTCGTTTACATATTCTTTTCTTTTTTAGATATTTTCACTTATCAAATATTAGTACCGACGAACTATGTTTCCTTTTTGAGTACGAATGAACTTTGGTGTTTGTAGAAAATTAAACTTGCCAGAGGGATTCTTACGTAGAAATTGACATTCCGCGACCAAGAATTTATTAGTGATCGTAGAAGTAGCGAAGAAGATGGGTGAGAGATTTACAGCGTTCGAAGATAAGCTGAAAATCGGGTGCGCGAGAAAGAAGAAACCAGCAGTCCTTAACTCGCGGACACGATCTGTAAGTTCGTTTCTACTTCCGTAGAAACGACGTACAGCCATGTAAGAGGATTAACAGGCCCAGCCGATTGGCTTCCATTACCGGTCCTCCGGGTTGTAAATCCACCGTAATGCTATTGATAAATCACGCGCAACGCATCCTGCGCTTACGGAAAGACCAACAAAGACCCTGGAAACCAGCGGCCTTAACGGGAAACCGGGTTGCATCCGCGAATGCAAAGAATTTACGAGGTTAAAGACTCGAATATTAATTAGTAGTCTGTATAACCCTCAACGAATATGCTTAATCAATTAAATGTTAAATGTATGCCACGGACTACATTAGTCACTGACACATTCAACAGTTGCACTTTTAGTATATATTCCAATTCAGAGCACTTATTGGAATTCATAATACGTAAGATTAAATAATTAGAAATTGGAATAATATCAAAGTCGAACTAAACATCAATTTCTTTCCATTACGAAAATAATTGTAGAATAAATCTTCAAATCTTCAAGTTAATTTAAACAAACTTATCGATAAGTTTTCGAAGAATTAATGTAATATTCTTCAAATGGTGTGAAATCGATAATAATTTATTTTTTTGATCGCTACAAATATTTATAATGACTCTGTACATTTGGGTAAAATAAATCCAAAAGGGTGGGTATAACGCAAAAGGGTGAAGCATACCAATGGAATTCTGTTAATATAGGAATCCCCTACTAGCACCCGATAAATCTGTCATATTGTGATTTTTCGAAATTAAACCCCGTGGGTATAAATTACGCGAGGAAGCTCGGTGCGGCTCGTGTAAAAAAATGTGTAGCCATTCAAGGAGGGTTCGGGCGCGAGGTGGGTAATGCTTCAAGAGAGGTACAAAGATTTTTTCGGGTCGATTATGCCGATGAAGGCTGCGATGTCTCAGGTTCGCGAGGATCGAACTCTCAAGACAGTTCTCACCGAGCGTCGTGTTCGAGCGAGTCCCTTATAAATCTGCCCGAAGCACGAGTTATACGAGCTACAACGAGCCCGAGTGAGCTTCTCTTGTATTTTTTGCCTTCATTTCACTCTTTTCCTTCGTTGCTTCGCTGCTTTCTTGCCAGCTCACCGCGCTCGTGGTTCTCTCTCGTCTTTGTAACCACCTTCTATTTGTTTGCCCTTACTTGGACTTGGTTGCTCGTTCATTTTGGTTTCTTCAATTTTTCTTTTCATTAAATCAATGAAATTCTTATTCATTACACGAGGATTCTAAAACGCTGATCGGTATTTAAGCGGCCAATCGTAGGTTGCACATTTTTTTATAACAGAAAGTGCTTTAATACAAAGAAATTTTGATATCATCTTATTTGTTTATTTATACTTTCCTTATTACCAGATTTAGACCTACAAAATATTATCCTTTGTATTCTGTAACTGTTTATCGTGTTTCCGTCACAAAACAATTTGTGAAAGAAAACAAAAACATTTAATACATAAACTTAATACTTATTATAGGTTGTGTTTAAAATTAATTTGAATTCAAATTGTCAATAATAGAGGTATTGCAAGAGGGTAGATTTGAGCATACAGCTCCAAGCATGAACGCGTGGGCTTCTCTCAATTGGGGTCACGAATCCGCCGACTAGTGTATCGGTGAGTAGTGTGATCTACGAGGCTTATTACAACGGCAGCGAACTACGACGCGACTGCTCACCACTGGAATATCGTGCTTGGCTACTCTTTGGCCTCGTGCTACGTGGTAACACGTTCGCTCGGACTACCTCTACTGAGTGAGCTCGGATTCCCGACAGACTGCCGGAAATCGCGAGAACATCGCCGATTCGTGGTACATATACTTGCTCGATAAGCGTAATTGAGTTTAGAGCTGGAGATTTATGGTCTGCCAGGAAATTCTGTCGCTTGGTCGCGCGAATACAGAGTAGAACAAGGCGAAACTACTGATTTTTACCGTCACCAGTAATGCCTTAAAAAGTATTTCAACAGCCGGTACTTACCAGTGGCCATAGTAATAAGCAAATGACTTTTTAGCTCGTCGCAGAATTCAATAGAATGAAAAATATAAGATAGAAGTCGTTTGTGATAATATTTTGTTATCGTTACTTGCACTCTTTACCGTGTACACACTGTCACATGTAAACGAAGACTGTGGCAGAAATAGTATTTCAGAGCAAACACTCGCAAGCTTTCAAGATGATTTAGACATAAACAGGAAAATTAATCATATTACAGTGCGGTATGTCATTCTACGCATTTCAACGTTTCACGATAGTTCGATATGTGTATAGATCGTAAAGGTAGAACAATTTTCTTACGAATGCACAATCCAAGCGAAGAAAGAAGAATATAATCGAATCGTACACGTAAGAGTGCGCAATCTAATGATTATCACGCGGAAAAGTAATATTTCTCACGGTCATATCAGATTATGATTATATCAGAACGCGATGGATTCGAGCGACTTCCGCCAGGTAATAGAATTTATTTCACTGCTTGGGATCATAAGGTAGTAAGAGTAGAAACTCAGGAAGCCGGAGTGGACATGAGAGCAGGTCCAGGGTGCGCGATTTCTCCAGAATAGTGGCGCGTTAACGTTAGATTGATCTCGGCACAATAACGGTGTTGCACGGGGCCAAAAATGAGACTTCATGCTCGCGTGATCAGGGCAGAGCACAGCGGTTCGAATATTGCGATGGTCTTCGCCAATAACCAGAATTGCACCGACCCGCTGTGAGTAGTTTTCGTTATTCGGGCGTGAAGTATTATCGCAAAGGAGGATAAATGGAGGTAGAGCCGGTGGAAGAGGAAAGCAAGAGAGGAGGGCCAGACGAACATTTACCCGTCTCCTCTGGTTCAGCACATGGAGAGAGAGCAAGAAAGAGAGAAGGATTGCGACCAAGAGAGAAAGAGAGTCAGGGTCGAGATGTGCGAGACGAAAGAGAGAAACAGAATGTGAAACGAAGAGCAGGGATAGGAAGGAACCAGAGGAACGAGAGGAACGAGAGTCGAATGAGAATGAGAGCTGGAAAGTGCAATTTGTAGTCGCTCTCATTTGTCACTGTAACTCCCTTCGTCTCGTTCACCCTTCTCTACCCGCTGCTTTCCACCACTTCACGGTCTCTGGTTGTCTCCTTTTTTCTACCTTTTTCTCGTTGTCTCACCATCCCTCTGTTCCCGGCCTACCTTCTGCTCGCACGCATTCGCATCTCCGTGCTCCCACTTGCTTTCCCCACCACCTGGCGATCTTTTTTATTTTTCAACCGTTGCACGCAGCTCGTATCCCTGCTACTCGCACTGTAGAATCTCGTGAGATAATAAGCTGATAAGCGAATGTACAGAATGGCTCTATGCAAAGTGTGCTGCACCCTCACGATTAGCTCTCGCGTGCCGTGCAACCCTCGCCACCTCGCATGTTCATCATGCTGCGGTAACTAGTCTTTTTTTTATTTCATACTCGATAAGAAACGGTCAGGAAATTTATGTTGAGATATTGCGATTCTGATTGGGAAATTGGAAGCTGTGGGATTGTAATTGATTCTGTACGAAATCTAAGAATTCTTAATTAAACTTTCATGCTGCGTATCTTTTTCAATGGAATATTGAAAGATCAGGTTTCATAGAACAAAAATGACAAGCTTACAGTAAATGACATATTGTTAAAACCATTTGTCAATGAAACCGAATCAGACAAGTCGTATTATAAAATCAAACATTTCATATGTAGCAACCTAATAGAAACCGAGGTAGAGATACGCATACATCGGGAATTTCCAATGGTGACTAATGCTAACCGGAATTCCTAATATTAGAATATTTCATTTTTATCCAGATTGCGGCGGTATTGGAAAGAAAAAATAGAGTGTGAATACAATAGACCGAGATATAGGACGCGTTATTCATACGATTTGATAAAGAGATTTTTGAGAACCTGTCGGATACTGGTGGGAATCATTCTTGGAGACTCCGAAAAGGGCTACTACTACCACGAGTGGGGTTAGGGTCGGTGGAGCTCTCTCAAGACGCGTATTCCGGTATATTAACACGTAACACATCAAAAACACGTCACACTGGCACACCTGCGCCACATTCGAGTCACGCTACACACGCTTATAGATTATTTATACCCTGTAAAAGCCGTGTTTTCGACTCACGGCTCCAGTGGAAACCCAAACTCCGGTCTCATTCACGTGGCCCGGTTATAAATGTCCGCGTAAATTCGAAGCTGGTTAGAGATCGTAAAATCGTTGGATATACCCGATACGGCTGGTGGTTTGCTACAGAAAATCATAAAGTCCTCTCACACTCTCGCAGCTCTTGGCTATCATTGGAAAACGAGGGTGTGGATCGGGCCTATCGTAACGATTTTTAGCATCGACGAGAGCAACGGATCAAAGAAGTCTCGAGATTTAGACGGGTTCACTTAGTTGCCGTGGTTTCATCGGTTCGAATTTAAAATCCCAAATTTATTATTTGTTAACATCATTCGAATGTCTATTTCATTTTCGAATATTTCTTATTGTATCGTTTACCTGTCACTGTTTACATATTCCGTGAGAACTATCGAAATCCTTACCGTAAATATGTTACAAAATATTATAATCTGTTGGACAATTTTACGCTTCAATTTCCCTTTGAATTAAGGGCAGGATTCAATTTGCAGCAAACGCAAATGATTCTTGGAATTTGAACTTTTCGTAAAGTCAGCCGATAAATATTTTCTAGGCGACGAGCGAAACGGTAGTTGGCCGATAAATAGAACAGGCCCAGAAACCCCAGCAGTTTTTTCGATCCTCGCGAAGAAGAAAAGGAGCAACGAACTGCAGACATCTCGATTAGATTTACTGACGGAACTGCAGGCGAAGGTGGTCCAGGTTGACGCACGCACCAATGCGTGCCTGCCACAACAGGCCCACATAGGCCGTCTGCTCTTATTATTATAAATTATTTATTTGCATTTCCAAATGATCCTTGAAGAATCACGGTATTATGCTAATGCCGAGATTAACATATAGGGAGGCCCAACGCGATATTTCAACTCGCCTCACCGTTTGGCCTGTGGGAGTCTAGCCACGGTGTTTGATCCCTACGCGACTTGGAAAGAAAGGCACAGGACTCTGAGATATTTTATCATTTCTCCTCGTAGAAAAAGGCTCGCACGAGTTTCCAAAGGTCTCTAGACCCCAACGAGAACAATACTTGACCCGCCATCCTTCAAGGGCGCTTAGTCAATCGCGAGCAAGTTCATCATCTGCCACTTACATACGTCAAATCTAACTAATTGTGACATGGAATTAAAATTAGCTAATTAATGTCACTGTATAAATCTGACCGAATGTCTATAAAATATGCTCAAGATTAACGAAACTCTAGAAGACGGTATCAAGGGAGAAGAAGGAGGCAACGAAGAGGATCAAATTCAGTTGTAATTCTTCGGAATAGCGTCTAACAAGTCCGCAACATTGGAACCTTCGACCTAATTTACGATGGCAGGCATAGTGGGAAGGAATTTTTCGCTAAGGGAGGCCCTAAGGTCCTGCGGACTGTGGGGGCCAGCGGTCATAAATGACTTAACCAAACGTAATTAACGTTGGCCTATCATTATGTGGTAGCGAGGCCACACCCTCGTCACATTATATGTTTATAAATCAAGCAAAGAGCGGTAAGGAAAGGACGTGGATGAAAGAGGAAAAAGGGTAGTACGAAAAGTCGAGTATCGCAGTGGCGAGGGTGGGGACGGTCGTGGATCCGTGGCTCGTGATCGAGCTGGGACCCCTTGGGCCGAGGTAAGGCGCAGGTAGAGGAATTCTTATGCTAATGATTTTATGATCGTGGAAATGAATGCTCGTCATATTTTTTTAATCGCCTGGGTTTCCACGTACCGCGGAGCCATGCACGTATAGCCAGAAACCTGGACCCTGGACCCGGGAATCGTTCCTGTCTCCCACTGTCTACTTTATGCCCGCTCGTTTTTTATCCCCGTTGTTACAGTCTTACGGCTGGTGGCCGTCTTATGTGTGCTCTCATAATCGTAAAGTAACCCCAAAAGAGCGACTTTCAGCATTTCCGTGCTTCTTCACTCTTTTTCTCTCTCCCGCGACGACGGCCTGTCATTTAAACTCCGTAATTGAATATCGAGTACCTACACTGCAAACGCCAACGTAATTAACGTGCCGCGCTGAAATGGGTTCCATTGCCGTTTGCTAATTTAAATGAGGGCTATCGATGCCACGTAATTCAGGCATGACGATCAAACGTGAATTTCACGGTGAATCGGTTAATGACAAGTTATAGCTTCTTCTTATATCACTGTGTTCATACGACTTTCAAATTTAAACCAGTTAAGTAAATGAATTTTTTAATAAGCTATATTATACGAAAACCGAAGTCCTATATTATAAAGATATATTTGTTGCTACAGGCAATCCATATATTATTCAAATATTCTGGTTTATTAAAATCCTCCAGTATACATCGTACACCTACTGTCACTCGCAAGTAGATAAGTCATGGATGACACGGGCAGAATGGACTACTTATACGTATACTACTGTTTCTGTGCGTTTATATTTCTGCTTGTGAATATATGTTGTTTCTCACGTTAAGTATACTTTATTAAAAATATGTTATTTTCTGGAATGTATATTATATGAGGATCATCATCTTCTCTTTCCATAATTATTTCTAAAAGTCATTCTGAATCACGTGAGTCTTCTCAATTAACATTGTTATGACACGGTCGAAACTCAATCCCAGAAGCCAGGTCCGCGAGTGAGACATCACCAGAAGGAGAAGTGCAACGCGACGCAGCGGAGGCCGCGGTGGAACAAGCATTATGAGGTAACAATTACATTGTGTTCGCGCGAACCGCGTATGTAAATGCAGGACCGACGTGGACAGTGCACATGGAGGTGGCCACACTGGAAAGGCAGGAGAGGATAAGAGAGACAGAGAGAGAGAGCCGTGTACACTGACGGGCGTCAAGCAGGTGTACTCACAGCTGAGTCCAGCCACCCACACAGACCTAGGTCAGCTCGACACCTTGATGGATATTGCCGTGTCCCTCTTTCGAGGTACATTGCGCAAGGTGCACTCTTGCACTTTCTTTACTAACGAACCGTAATGCACCCAGCTTCTACTGGATTGCGCTAACTGTGACTTGGAAATCGACCAAACCGTAATCACTTTAACCAACTTCCTTACTTCAAAATTGTTCTTTCCAGTCGCCACTCAACTTTCTTCTCCAAGCGAAAATGAGTTAATAGCTTCGAGCTTTCGATTATTATCCAGTTCTATCGTTTTTAAAAAATACAAAACTGTTATAAAGTATAACGTATGCATCGTGACTGTTCTTTGTTGTAAGATTGTGAGGCATAATTCAATTGCTGGTTAATAGAACAGAGTCTCCATAAATCTGACGCTCCTTGGCCTGATGTTAAATAACATTTTTCCGATGTTTACGTAAATAGTACACACGTAGCCGATGTTGAAGCTTCAGCTTGTTCCGGTAGTCTGCGCAAAGATCAATTTCGTGTGGTTGCTGACACCTGAGAAGCAGAGCTCTTCCACATATCGTTAAATATCTCTTACGTCGGCGGACAAGACAGTAACACGTGTAGTTTATGGCGGCATAAACTTCGCAGCCTATCGCTGACTTATTTTAGACGGCCACTGGCAATAAGCGTACCGATTGCCGAGTGATAGAAGCAGCAACGAAGGGGCAATACGCGATATTATTTGGCAACGGTAGCCAAGTTGTTAACATTGGGAAAGTCGACTGTCGAGCTGTGAGCCTGTCTCGTTAGCGATGAAAATATAACTTCCTCTCTTATGTTGCAAACTGGTGACCTAAAACACTGCACCAATTCGCGTGGCTAATCTTCCGGATTTCGTGAACGGTTTTACACGTGGATACGAGCTGGCGGATATTGCTGGCGCTAACACCCGACGAAATCCTCGAGCAGGTGGCCAAACGCGTAAACGCGTTCTCCAAGCGATTGTATTGCACATGCTCGTCCAACATTTTTACGTGGTATATGGGTCAAAATTAGCATCCCACGCTGTTAATTGCGCGCTGCCAGCCGCCTTTTCCTTCTCTCTGCCTCGCGTAACACGTGCTCTCACCGTAACACCTTGACTAATCTTCCTTTCGAAAAACGTGTTACATTCGTAAACACGCCCGTGGAGACTGTCCATAATTCGGTGGATGGAGCTTCTAACCCATCGACTATAACATTTTAATGAATGAAGGTTTGATGAGGACGGGCTTCAATGAATCATTTGACACTATTTTGCTTTCTAACACTGTTCCATTATCGGAAGGATTTTTACTACACATATCGTCAGTTGCAGGATAAAATATTTGGTGGATAAAGTTAACTTGAATCTTATAATTGCGTTATAGTTGATATAATAATAAAAATAGGAAGTCTATAGAAAATAGCTTAATTTTCTTTTATAAAAGGGAATTTAACGTAAATTTCAGGCCCCTCTGAGTTTGCTATGAAACGTTTACTTGACAAATAAAAAGGTGTCAGCCAATTACTCCGATCGCTCGAGTGGTTCTGGTGTTAAGCATTCCGTTGACTGAAGTGCTGGTTACCAGAGCACGATGGTGCAGGGTATCTGGAGGACGTTGGACTTGGAAAAAAGGTGAAAGAGACGCTGAGGCCCAGGATGAAACAACAATCTAATCGTAGACGCCATTTTGTTTCTGCCTACCGGAGCAGTAGTTGATATATGATCCCATTGGCTACCAAGCTGTTTGGTTCCCAGCTCTGTACTGGACAGCAGGCTCGACCTCAACCTTATGGTGGTTGCTATATAGCCGTAAGCCGGACGCGCTCCTCGGTTGCCCTGGCAATTAAAATTCTTTTCCTCCCGCCATGGTCGTCGGTGCTCCCGCTTCTCCTGCCTCTCTCCATTCGCTTCGTTCTCGCGCGCCCCTTTCACGATCTTCGCTCTACCTCCGTGCTCTTTGGCTCCTTATTCATCCTTCCTGCCTCTCGCCATCTTTCTTCCTGAGCACGCTCTTTTTGTACTTGGACACGACCTCCATCCTCGGCATCCTCCTCTTCTTCTTTGCCTCGAGAAGACGGCACTGCTCGTCATATCTGCTCTCTCGCGAGTCGAGAGATGCGCAATTAAAAGTGCTCGACCGCTCTGGACGTTTACACGATCCTTAACTCCTGGTAGCGCACGGCTCCGGGCAGGACTGACGTGCCCGCTTAAGTAGCTGCTCAAGGGAAACGGGTAATTATGCGAAATGTCGGGATACTTTTCATTGGTCTCATATTATCAGCTTGAGACTAACAGTCTACCACGAACGAGCCTTTGGCCTAATTGCGAGCTTCGTTAGCTCTCGACTCCCAATAAATCGGATTAAGCTAATGATACTATTATATCCTATTAAGGTGGAAGTGTGTGCTGTCGCGAGGAGAAAATCCACCGAGTGGAGAGGAACTGCACGCGCCCTTGGGCAGCTGCTGATCGTCGCGACCAAACAATCCTCGTGAATTGTTTCCATGGCGTATTTAATAATGACGTTAATAAGCACCGCTCTTTAGTAGCCCCCGTAAGAATCGGTATGCCAACGAGGCTGGGAATCGCGCGTCGCAGTGGTAAGGTATGTACCACGTTTTAATTAGTCGCCAGGCAGATCGATGGTCAGTGAGTGGTCGACAAAAAGCAGATCTTATTTCCAATAAGAGGCTTCGATGACATCGGTCCAATGCACAATTAATTAATGCGAGATTGTGCCGTTCGTTATGCTTGGATTGACAGCGGTAACCACGGATAACGTTGTACCATCTAGGGAATCCACTCCTCGGTCACTTAATGGATGAGAGCTAAATTATGTGCATTCAGAAATCAGAAATCATTTGTCAAGAGAAAATTACCTTAAATTCTGTCCTCATTCACGCGTGACCCGAGCTGTCATTAACCACGCTCGAGCGCAGTTAAGTTAAGAAGAAGTCGGAAGGATGAAATATTCTTACTGTACGATCGTGGTCCTTCTCCGCGGTGTCCTCGAAAGAAGGATATTGATAACGTCGTAAGAAAAGCCAGTCCATTAGCTAATTAGCGAAATGATTATATAAAGCGCGTGAAATAATTATATTCGACTTATTGAACAGCGCCATGCAGCAATTGGTTTCCTGAGGTCCTTGAGGTCGATAAGACGCGAGATCCAATACCGTTAATCGAGATAATAATTTATCATCTTCTCGACTAATAGCTTAGGTCTCGCGCACATAGTAGCCGGGTTCTTTCTTTCTCTATCGCACTCGCTTTCTTATCATTGTCGTAAATCGTATCCCCCTATCTGATGCATACGCGATATATCGTCAGTGGATCGTAAATTCGTAGCGCGTCTCGCCCCCTCAATGTTGGCCGGAATCGGCGTTTTCGAGATACATTTAAATTCGACCTATTTCTTGGTTACGTGAGCCACCACCACTAACGTTTATCAGCGCTCGTTCAATCAGCACGGTAAGTGCCGCGTATTCAGGGAGTACGGGCAGGTGATTCCTCGCAGGCTGACCTTACGCCTCGCGGATCGCAGTTGCTTTCAGCTTTCGCAGCTGTGTTTGGCTACAATTACATCGCTCACTTTAAACATTCGAATGCCGTCTTTGTGTTGCACTGTATATTGACATCGATCCGAGACTTTATTCTTCCTTTAAAGAAATTTATGAAAGGCTAGGTGACAAGGTTATTTCGAAATGTTGCAAAGAGACTATTTGTGCAATTATATATTGTCAAAATAATCGGCAGAACTAGTATTTCATTCCAAACGAATTTATTCGTAGGATAGTAAAACGTTATTCGTAAACTTACGCGTTAACTTTTATTTGGAATATGCTGATTATTAATTTATAGATTGGGCTTATATATTGAAATAAATTTAAAAGAAAGAATTGAAGAAAGTTTCGCGAAATTACGGGTGAAAGTTTCGATTGATCCGAAACGATTTCCAGTGGTATGCCACTGGAATAATGTTAAGGATTTAATTGTCGAATTGCCGACACGTCGCGATCGTGCATTTTCCAAATGCCTCATCGAGCTGATACGCAGCCGATTACAAACGAACAAAGTGTCCGCGCGATCGTACGGCACATTCTTCGGTCCTAGCGTGAGACAGATGGCTCTTTACCTGGCTTGACAAATTGTCCCATCTCATTTTTTTCCCCGTGCTTCTTCCTTCTTACCGTCTCTTCTTTCCAAGACTCTCGTTGTCCCTCGGCGTGCAAGAACTACCACGACACGGTGCAGTGCAACGAGCATGTAAGCACAGATTGACCGACAGATTTAATCTACGATCGAGCTTTTTTGTCGCACCGCAAGCGGACCATGTCGAATGGTCTCCGAAAGTATGTAATTTACGCAAATGCGCTCGCCATATATGTACTTATAATAAGATAATGACACGGTCAACTTTCTCGCTACTTCTTCTTCTGCTCGTGGGGTGCTTTGCGAAAAGGTGCTGGATCAGAGGCAATTGACCTGGATAAGCCACCACTGTGGTTCTTTAAATATACATACTCATTCTGCAACTTTATTATCATACCTCAGAATTATATATGCTTTTCTGCTTTCAAGATTCTTCTTACCTCCTAATTTCATTCTTTCTCTCAACGCTTTAGGTTGAACAAAATCGCAAATCTTTATGCAAATATGCTTTTTATTGTCTGCACAAGTAAAGTATGTATAGAATTCACTAAATTCACATTCTATAAAATTATCCATGTTTCCAATAGATTTCTCAAATTTCTAATATTACAATTTGTTTATTTCATCTCAAAATCTGCAGAATAGCTATGTGCAGTTATAATCGAGGCGGTTTCGAACCACCGTAAGGAACAAGGTCACAATGCACTCAAGTATATTGTACTGTGCAATATTGCAATGCTGCCATCAAGCACCAGGACAAAGAGAGGTTACTAATTTCGTAGGAGTCTATATTTGGGTCCTCGCGTGCGCGCTTCACCTCGGAGGCTTGTGATGTTTCTTTTAATATCGTCGCCACGCCGCGCCACGGCGCGCCAGGGCCCGGGACTCCATAATATGCGAGGTCCGTATATGCGAGGCTGGGGGCCTCGTTGCTTGTCGGGTCCGCTATGGGATATAGGCAGCGCGGCCTTAACCGTCGCTGCCCTCGCTAAGGCTAAGCGTGTACGCTTGTTCGGTGCATAAATAAGGAGCACTGCTCGGGAGGCATTAAATCACGCGCGAGGATCGCGTGCGCCCCGGCAACGCCACCACCGAGCCGAGTAGAAGGGGGAAGAAAGCGCGGCGAACGATCGGAGATCGGAGAAAGGCTCCAAGAGGATGATGCGAATTTCGAGGGAGAGGATCAACATCGTCAAAATACATACTAGATACAATACTAGATATGCTGGGAAACCCACAGAAAATTGGAAAATTAATTCAAAGGAAAATGTGTGGAAAAAGAAATAGCGATGTGTACAGAAATGATGAATATTTTTAAGTATTGATCGTTATTGATTTTTTCTGATCAATTAAGGTCTTGGTGGTAAAACAGGATCAAATCAACCTGTTTTTTATATTCTTCTAATGTTTAATGTTAAAAAACCTGCCTATATTTAAGCTGCAAATTTTCCATAATCTTAACAAATATAAATTATCAGGATATGCGAATGAGATTTTAATAATCGATCAAGAAGTGCTTCTGCATCCATCACATAATGATTACTCAAATATGGTGATGCTGGAATTGTATTACTTTTTTACCGAGGATGCAATATGAATTTTGGCAACTGGGAAAACCCTGAGAAATGAATAAAAGATGATTATTATATGGTGGAATAAGGGAGACACGAAATTACTGTATAACAACATCTGAGGATTGATTCCATCAGAGAGTCTTTGGGTCATAGGGTTGCTAAAGTTACGTCACAGCGCACCCCCGGCGAGCCAATATACCGCTCACATTAGCAATTACCAGTTTTCCTGAGCAGTTTCAGGATTCTGGTCCAAGCGTAAATAGACTTGACGGAAACTCTACTAGGCGTACTAGATCTTTTTGCACTGAGGAACAAAGCACATTGCATAGTCTGCGAATTTACCTCGTGCACGAAGGATACATGTATTCACATCGTGCCTAGAAAAACCATGAAGCATCCTTTAAGAATCAAATGAAGGTATTTAAAGGAGTAACTTATAAACACTGTGCTAAATCAAAACTCTACGATACTCGTTAAGTATCTAATTAGTTAATCGCCATGTACATACGTAGTGATATACTTTCGTTCCTACTTTATACATACTTTTTATAAACTCGCTAAGGACTTAAATCTTGGATGTTTACTTTACACATAAATACAGTGAAGGACAGAATAATAATTTTATTACTTACTAAACTTATTATTAGATTTTAAGCTTCAGAAACTTATTTATTGGTACCCTGAATGTTAATAAACTTTAATTATAATTGGCATCCTCATCCGAGATTTATCAGACATTTTTGCTGATCGCATTAAGCTACAAAAGTAGAGATGAACCTGTCTAAAAAACAAGGTCCATTAGTGAAACTGGTCATGAGGGGAATCAGGTGTCAGTAACGAACGTCGGGGCGCGTAAAATGGAAGAATGGAGTATATAGTTGGTCAGAGGAACTCAAAGTGGAAGGCAGACAACGAGTGCCGTATCCAAAAACTTCTCGCACAATCTATCACGCGCAAAGAGTGCAGCAAGAATTGATGTTAGGAATGTTAATGTGGGCAGCGGGAGCAGTCGCGGCCGGTACGCATGCGCCACCCCCCGCGGAGCCAATCACCGCCCGAGAAATGGTAGCTGCGTCCGAGTCAGCTCGTCTTGGGCACCATAACCCAGGGAAGATGGGAGAAGATTCTTAGGGTGGAAGTTTGACTGGCTTTCCTTTCTTGTCTCTTCTTTTCTCTTTCTTTCCGTTTCTTGTTTACCTAGATGAAGGACACTAATCTTAGGACGGTCAGCCTCGTGTTCGCTTTAGCATAAGAAGCAGAAGCTTGATCAAAACACAATATGTACCTCATTTGTATTGCTCAATCCTCGATAGAATTATATGAATTTGATGTCGCGTATGTGCTAATTTAGTTTTTTAATATTCAGTCTAACAACTTCGGTTAATATTATTAACAAGTGAATATCGTAAGTGGAATATAATTTTTAAGGGATGCCGTGGAAAGGAACCGTTATAACTCATGGCTTTCTACCAATGAGTTATAGATCGTAAAATAATAATGCCATATACAGAGTGAATTTCGTAACACGACTGCTGAAAATAACTTGTAAATTATATCCTGTACGAAATGAAACTGTTAAACAACCACATATATTACTGTATTCTCTTTTTACTAGGGTAATAATACATAATTTATAAATTCTTTAAATAAGGGTATTATATTTATCTTTAAACAATGTGAGTCTGTGCAATAATTGCTGATTCTTCATTAAACTCTCAATGTTGCTTTTGAAGCGTTGAAGTAAAATACTTCCTTTCGATTTTAGGCGTACGCAGAGAGGGTGAGAGGTCACAGCGGTAGAGTGCGACGCGTCCGGAGCAAAGCGCAACGGAAGGGAGGTAAGCGAGGATGCTGGAACAAGCTGATTGCGTCCGGGCTGCGTAAATCTTGTTGATGGAAATTGTCCGCGCACCTTCAGTTTGTTCGGCGATTACATCCCGCAGTGAGCGCGTTCGCCAGTAGTCCTCGCATCTCTTCATCCTTTTCTGACTCCCAACTCTGTACTCTTCTCGAGCCTTTTCCTCTCCCGCTATCTCTCTTCGGGAATCTTCTTTCTTCGCGAACGCCGAGATTAATGAGCACACCGCTCGGTACTTTTAATTCCAAAGAGCGAGTGCAAATAAGTACCGCCATCCGTCTTGCCCGCCAATTACCACTGGCCAGTTCTTTCCGTCTCTTTCTCTGTAGGCCTCTGGCTCCTTGTCACACTTGTACTCTTTTTCTCGCGATCTCGCGAACTCACTCTCTCTCTCTCTCTCTCTCTCTTTTTCTCTCCACACCTGTGCGATGCCAGTCGCCTTCTGTGCGCGTCCACCGACGCGCTGAGTACCTGCGGGATGCGATTAGATGAGCGCGGATTACTAATCACCAGACTGACCATCAGACTTCGATCAGACTTCGTGCCTCTTGATGGATCTTGCGATCTAGCCACTGGTAATGTAATGAAGACGCCGCTTTGCAAACTTTCTACTCTATCAGACTTTTTCTCCACTTTGCAATTACCTTAATTAGTGTAAGTTTGTAGAAAATCGCGTTAACTTTCAGAAATGAGGAACACTCTATCAACGTTGAATATCAGTTAAAATAGCGTTGATCGTAGGATTATCGGTGGAATATAAAACGAAAACTGTTCGTTTTGAAATCGACAAATATTTCATTAAATTTTCGCTACATTGGTGATGGTGTCAGAATTTAATGAGAGGTCGCTGAAGCGTGTCGTATGCTAATTGTTAATAATGAATTCCAGTTTTGAAATATATCGATATCGTTTGAACGGTTAACGTTGGACCCATGCAGAACTAGGTAACGTGTTCCACCCACGTACAGGTCCGAACTGTCTAAAACTGAACGCGCGCGGACTCATACGAATCGAGATCCCAAATTAGAGGAATGTCTGATTTACATTTCGAGATATCTCGGATGAAGCTATAAATAATTTTGGTGGTGGAATGTTAATATGGGCCTAAGCCTCGAAGGAAGGAACGAACGAATGTTCCAGGGACCCCCTGCCAAACGCAGACGTCCAGTCGACCTTTAAAGAGATACTGCTATGGTTCTTCGTCTTTCCACGACTCTGAACGTTAAGAACGACGTCGATTTCCTGTGTAACCTGATTCCTGAGAAAATTATTAGCAAGCCTTTCTAATATCTCTTTTAGCCACTAATCAGAATTCATTACTGCTCGTAACACCTACAGCAACTACTTCTACATACTGCTTTCCTAATTTGAGTATTGAATTCAGTAAGCTCAACCCATGTATTCTTCGATTCTCTCCAATTCAAGGGAAGTTTCCCAAGTTCCCACATTTCGATTTTATTAAAATTCATAAAAGACATACTTTTCTCCCTAATATCCAATACATATTTATTACCTACTAATATAGTAGTTATAGCTAGATTCACTCTTGGGTTGAGCATTTTTCACGTAGCACAGAATGCCCTGTGAGAGTTGGGCCATAGTAGCAAGAGCGTTTGCAGAATCGAGTCTATTCGAGGGAGCAAGTTCGTCTCCATTAGTCGAGCCGTACGTAACGTATTGTGCTTTTGCCATAGGTAAAGACAGTAGGAGATGTATACCAAAGGGAGCGAGAGGGGGCAACGGAGAGGATGGTCTGGGGGTCAGAGGGTGGGTCGAGCTGTCAGAGGCAGAGACGTTCGGGGATGGTCCCCATCCTCGGCCCTGTCCTCGTCGTTCTCCTCCTCTGTAATCGCGGGGGCGGCGTCGTAGTCCTGTCTCCGACAGGATCACATCGCCACTGAACTGCTACTCTATCTACACGTAGGTATACCCAACGTAGCTGTGCTTACTCTCCAACAGGGCTCCATCCAGCCTGTCTACCAGCTAGCCAGCAAGCCAACATGAACTGCCAATCTCGTTCGCCTAACGCAAAATCAAGTCAGAGATTGTCCTATTGTATAACATAACGCCCCAGTCTCTGTGTGTGGGACTCGAGGAGCCCTGACATAACTGCTTGAGAAAGGTCGATTTGCTTGCCGTCCAAATGCAGCATCGTTCTAGACAACCCAGAAGAAGGATGCGACCTGAGAATATAGGTCTCTTGACTTTTGCATAATAAATACGACTAATGTACCGCACTTAAAAATTTAGTCCGTAATTTTTGAATTTCAATTAAACTGATTCGTCCAAAATAAGTAAAATTGCTCTATTTTTGCGTTAAGTGTGATAGACTTGATCATAGTAATAGGATCGATGTTTCTTGATCCAATTGAGCGAGTATTGATTAACTCGGTCGCGACTCAGATAATTGCGCTGTAGTTAAGGATGTAGCAGTGGTTTTTGCTGTTAAGGATGACATGTACTCTTATACATTATATTCTCATCCCTAAGTGAAATAGAATACCCTGTACCATTGATTATGACATTAGAGATATCGTCGAAAGTAACCTGAGCCGGGGCGAGAGATAAATAATAAGTCCAGCATGCGGTGGATAGACGGAGAAATGACCCGTGTCTTCCGAGTTGGTAATGGTCCCTCCTCGATTAACCTTAACTCTGATTGTGAATCTTGTCACGAGCTTCTGTTAAGCTTGATTTGGACTGTTCGCTTAATCATTTATTCATCAATTACTAATCGTCATATTAATAATAGTGACCTTTTAAGACTCGAACTTGTTCCACCTGAAACCTTTCCGATCTCCAAATTTCCAGGAGTAAAAAAGGTCGATGTGTTGAGAAGGTAAAAGAATATATTTGCACATTAAAAATCAAGTCTGAAACGTTCGTTTCTGGCAAACCCATCGTGGGTCAGTCGGAACCAACGACGGGTGTCCGGCACAAAATCGTCGAAACACCGAAGCAAGCACATCCACGCGCGTCCCTGTAAAAAAGACGCGGGCTGGAATCGGCGGGCAGCGAGAACACGAAATACCTTATTCATTTGTGGACCGAGGGAGTAATGCTTCAGCGGTAGCGTATAGAGATGCCAATAAATATGTCCGCGGCGGCATGCAATATGTATGCGAGCGTCTGCCAATCCGCGGATAAGTCTTCAGCGGCTCCCAATTTCTCTCGTGGCCTCTTCTGTCGTCCTCAGTCTCTTCTTTGGTTCCGCAAAAAATCTAGGGACCAAGGTACGCGCGATCGAACTCGTGGACGTATTGAGACGAAATGTACCGGCATCGGGATAATCGATACCGGCCTCCTTGGATCGTGTCTTGTCCGGTGGTCGGTTGGACGTCTTCGAAGGTTATCTCGCGTGGTTTGACGGATGTCACCACCGTGGACACTTTGACGCTGCTGGACACCCCTACACGAATAACGCTGCTACGTACAGATTGACTTCAACTCGATGCAACAGTATATCTTCTATCTCGTGCGATTCCCCTGATTGCTCTGATTTGCTCCAAATTATCCGTTTACTTTATACTGTATATATTTACAATTGAATCATCCGGGCTACAAATAAAATACCATGCAAGGTATAAGTGAATTGAGTGGTTTAAAAGATATAAGTGTAGGATTGGATTCGAATTGAGGAAATAGTGGCATAAGGTAAACGAAGGAGGTTCGATGGCAGGATTTTCAAGTACAAGAGAGAACAGAAGGACTACCAAAGTACTTTGTGAGAAGGGAAAGTAACGTTTAAATAACTGAGGAGACAGTGATCGTACCGCGAGGGGCTTCAGTTCTTTTTGTAGGGTGTCGAGAAGACGGGACGCATCGGGTGGTCGCCGATCGCGATGGATAGACGTCGGATCGGTCAGCAAAACATCGTTCGATCGAACGTATTAACGATCTCATCAATAAAGCTTTCCTCCGTGGCCCAGCAGAACTCCGGCTCCAAGGAGCCCAATGGGAGTGGCGGCTTCCAGACCCCGCGTGCAGCAAGAAAAATCGCCAATTTGTTGAATGCGTCGGCCATAATTTCGCAAGAAAAACTTTGCATCTGCATTTTGTATGTGACTCAGCCCGGCAGTCGAGGCTAAGGGACAGGAAATTCGTATCGATGCAAAAGGGACTGCGTACGAACCATGTAAGTTACCTGTTTTCGGCAAAGAACAGTTTCCGGTGCAATGTAATACATGCTATTTATTCATCACTCGTGCAATGATTTTTTTCTCAGATTATGCAATTAAACCTTCTATTTTGATACAACATCAATGATATTCATTTATCATTTGTTATTGATGTCATTTTTTAATATGGATTTGGATGTTTTCCATTATTGTATATTTTCCGAAATTCTATCCATGGCTGACCATAACAATAAATATCTTATGTACTGTTTATCATCTGTGCTAGCGATACACGTACATTTCGTGAGCTAATTGATCAGTGCTGTGTTCGCGTGATCGTGGACTTAAAGATAATATTGACCCTCATTAAATTTACTGACGAAATGTAGGAATGTTATGCAGAGTATGCGATCGTGGAAAGCTACTGTAGCGTTCGTAATTAATTTAGTTTAGGCGGCCAAGAACGTCGAACTCTGGCTGGATAAACTGGATGGATCGGGAAAAGTGGTAAGAACTGTTTAAGTCGAAGCAGGTTTCACTCTTGGACTGGTGGCTTAATTGACGCTAGGCAGACGCATACTTGCTTTTAACGCGCGCTTGTAACTATATCAATTCGACTCGCCCGGTTACACAAACAAACCGCGTATTTCTGGATATGTTGATTCAGACCGAAAAAATATGCGGTGAGAAGCGGTAGTAACACTAAACACAGGAGCGCCGTAGTAAAGAAACTTTTGGTTCTTCGATTTCATCCGCTATTTTAAATAGCTAAACAATATGGTATATGAATATTGAAAAAAAAATGGAGAGAAATAATCATTCGTAAATCGATATTCCCACTTAATTATATACAATAGAGATATAATTTTTAAACGATTTCTTTGTTCAGCACAAAAATGATTAATATAGCAATTAAAACAGATGTTTTGACCAAGTTCACTTTTACTACGGAATGGAAGGAAGATAAATAATTTATTTCAATTAGAGTTTAATTACGAATGACCTAGTTTATTTGAAATACCGTTTTTCCACACTGCTCGAATTAAAAGACATCCTTTTTATATCAGATATTGTATTTTCTGCAAACGGGGAAGGCTTTTCCTTGAACTACAGGAACACACGTGTGCGCGATTTAAGTGCTGAGTTCCGGTACGTCGCGCAAGATAACATCCCTCGGAGAAAACTTATAGTTCCGTGGTTGCGGCGAAAAAAAAGGGAGGCATAAATAGGATGTCGTTGTTCGTGCTCGTATATCACTTACGTGCCTGTAATAATATCTACTCACTTCCGATTGTGCGTACACCACGATCGTAAACGCATATGTGTGCGTGCGAGGCTTGATGCGTTTCCACGCGTTCTAAACGACTCCCTCAAGCAGATTCGCTCTGCTCCCGCCCTATGCTTGAATTCCGAGTTACCCCGATTTCCGAAATCCGAGTCACTCAATGGTGTTCCGGTAATAAAATCAAGGCACTGTGTCCTTTATTCTTCCAGAAACGGTCGTTAATATTTTGGCACATGATATACTTTGTATGTATCTTATCCCATGAACTTAGCACGCGCTCGAAATATTTTTTTCTCAATATTCATTTCGAGGGTAGTTGAACCTGGATCATTCAAATAAACACGAATTATTTTGCATTTGATGAAACCGTTCAGAATAAATAATTGACAGTTTCGTATGAGATACACTTGAACATAATACTGGAAGCTAGTAACAAAAATTGAAATTTCTAGTAATTTCTTAAATTCGATAATTTTCCAAAATCCAGAAATGTTTATTGTTGCAGTAAATAAAAATATAAACGGATCGTCGATAGATTTAGCGTTAATGAGGATGAATTTTGCATGAAGATAGTCGAGCGTGTGCTACTCGCAGTCGGATAGCGTAACAATATGCCCTGAGAAAAAGAGGGGGCGAGACCGGGAGGGTCAGAGTGTAGATAGTGTGGAGAGTATGGAGAGTGTGCGAGGTAGATGATTTACGTTGTTAGTCTGTGGTTGCGGCGATATACCCTTTGTCCTTGGATGGTGAGTTCGCGCCTCGTCGCGAACTAACGTTGCGAGTCATAGAAAATAGGGGAGGATTAAAGGACGGGTGATTGTTTACATTATTTATGGCAGGCGTCGTCTCGGCGCACTGCTGCACGCACCTCACATTGTTCTTTGCCAAAAATTATCCAACCGCACGAACCAAAAGAATAAAACACTTTGCATTTCTTTCTTATATTTGGTAAACTGGCGAAAAGCAATTTCCTTAAAAGCTTAATATCTGTCAAGAGGTTAAATTTCAAGCTGTTTTTTTTATTAAACTTTTACGCTTCTTTTGTCGTAAATGTAATTAGCAATTTAAAGAGCGTTTTAATTTTAACGAATATTGTAACATATTCATATGCTTACGTCACTAATTTGATCCGCGCGGTTTGGTGACCGAAGTACATCTCGTGCGCTGTTTCCTTTCCCCCACTACTATTTTTGTCGTTGGCTCAGCTTTACGATCAGAGTTGCATCGAATTATTTCGCTCTTTCTATTACGACAATTTTGCGGACCGTGCAACTGTGTTTAGTGTGTGACAAGTGCTTCTTCTCAATCGAAACGTTCTTTGGAATGATAAGCTATATTGTCGGCAAACTAGAAGCAACAGACAGACAATTCACGTCAAGAATGTTCACAGTTGGCGTTCCACGTTCGTCCACTGCATCACAGAGGCTTTAAATTTAGTTGTTTCGCTCTTCAGATTGTAAGTACCACACTAATAGTATTAAATACGAGTCGAAAGCGCGTGGTTATAAATCAAGCAGTAGTTGTAATACAAAACTCATTGCTGTACGACGCAGTGGTAATAAGGAGTGCTTAGATGTTATTTGTGTAGCTGCATTCCAATGAAACGAACGATCGGTGCATTCAGTATTCTAAAGTTATGGTTATTTTTTTATTAGGAGAGCTTATTGTTTGAGGGCCTCGATTATTCGAAATGTTTCTACATTTGTATAGTCATTTTCTTATAGAATATGTACGGAGTTGGAATTCGCTTGGTTCTAAGCACTTCAAACTACAGAATATCATAAATTCAAAGTTCCGATCCACGTTTAGGATTAACTTGATTATTTGCCGTTTATATTTTGTATGTACATTTTCTAGACGAATATCCATTCTAGTGGGATCTAAGAGTTTGCAAATACGTACTATTACGCGTTTGTCAGTACAATTTTATTGCAGACGTCATTTAAATAAAGTAAATATTTTCAATGTCATAATATTTTATACGAGTTATATGTTACGCCTTATTTTCCGCGGAAATGTTGCCAAGTTATATGGAAATTTGAACAAATCTCCAAGTGTAGAAATGTAATATGTAGTTATTATTTCAGACTCTAGACTTTGAAATGTCGAATCGGCTTTTTGCAATAGATTCAATCGGAATTTGAGTTACTTATACGCAATACATGTTAATATCGATATTCACATAAGTCGGGAACATGTTTCGTGGACGAAGCAGCAAGGACTCGACGTAAATAAAGAAATCTTCTTTACCAGTATTCGCAGAATTTACGTCTTCGGGCGCGAAGGATCGCACGGTATTATGACTACCAGGACATTTTAATACTCCATCTGCGCGACGAAAAGAGATAGACTAATACTCAGTGCCGCGAGAACTATTCTTAAAGTAAAGGGTTTATCGAGGTGTCGTCGCTGTTGAGAACATAGCAATTACAGACTCTCGCCTTTTGCCGCAAAGAGATTCACTGGGGTACTTAACATACGTCGAATCGTAAACTTTCCATACGTATGTTGCACGAATCTTCCGCGAGCGACGTCCGACTGCTACGCGCCAAGACAATTCACTTTCCGTGAATAAATCTTTATCTTCATAAAAATTCACCACAATAGCCAATCTTGTCTCCACGATTTCTACGAGTCTCACGTTCATTTTTGAGAATTCAGTATACATATTATTATTGTTGATATAAGATTTTTAGAATCTGATTATAATTTTGGAAATACAAGCATCAGAATTTAAAAACCTAAATGACACAAGTAATACAAGCATATTCGAAATTAAAAATAAATTTTCTATAAAGCAGGATAAATTGAACATTTTTTCAGATTTCACACGATTGTATTGCAAATCAGTATATCATGAAATGAGCAATAAATCACTATCTTCGGATGCTTACCATTTATTTTCTCGATTTTTTAATTATGAGCCAAAGTTTTAATATGATTTAAAAATTAATAGCCAGTTTTTTAAAAAATAATACCTCTTTTGAAACATAGTTATTCTACTGTTATAGCTTCCGTTTTTGCTCTAAAGTGCCCCCTCCGATTTTAATAAGAATATTCGATGTGAGTGTTCAATTTACTGTTAAAAGATCGATAGATTCTATGGAAATGTAACTTTCACTTTTGTTGCATTTTTATTACGCAAGATGCGCGCGATTAAAGCTCTTTACGAGCAATCGAGAAGGAAGTCGTGCGATTCGCGCGACCCACTCTGTGATCACTGTATACATGGGGTAGAGAAATGGGGGATGAACATGTCAGAAGCAGCCCCCGGGGTCTAATTATGAGTTTGCACAGAGGGTTGGTTAGCGAGCGTCACTGTGCTCTAAAGAACCCCATTGACTCATTGACCGAAATATCTTCATTGACAGTGGTGCATGTAAATTATTAATTTCACTTGCTCATTACGTACTCTCCTGCTACAATAATATTTATTTATTTATCTATGCATACAACCACATTTTGAATAGAAGTGATTACAAAATCTCTGTCCCAAAGGAGATTACAGATTTAGAAATAATAAAATCAATTTCTATATAATATTTTTAGAATGGTTTAAAAAATCGCTACATTTTGTCTCCGGAATAGATACATAGTCGGCAGTTCTTTGTACTTGGTCCTAATAGTTATTTTCCACCTTACGTTAATAACTTATCGCTATTGAAAAGAAATACTTATACTATGATTGATATTTTCTTTGAAAGATTTTGAATTTGAAGTTTGAGTCATTAAAGTCTCGTTCAGAACCAATACAAAGTTCACAACTAGGGGAGTAGAATGTGGAGAAGGGTCATTGGGGAGGAGAGGCGCGGAGACAAGGGTGGAAAAGGGCGGAGAGGTTACGAGTCGGCGAAAAATTCGTGCGGGCAATATTTCGCGGCGCGCACGGACAAAAAGGGACACAATACCGAGGGCAGGATCGATTCTCCTCGGTCGAGAGGATCGCAGATGAGCGAAAGGACGAGAGAAGAAGGTGAGAAGGATGGAGAGAGGGTGCGTTACGCGGGACCACAAGGAGCAGCCGGTTACATTGTTGCTGAAGCAACGTTCTCTCTCCTTCTCTCTTTCTCTTTCTACCGATCTCTCTTCCTTCTGTTTTCTTTATCTCTCTGAAGGGTTTCAGGAAACAACCAGCCACCGTCTTGACCAAGAAACGTAATTAATCACTTCTTCTTGCGCAACGCGACAGGAAAAAGTAAAGTTCACGTTCTTCTCCTTCAGAGATTCTATACGTTTTTGGGAAACCGGAGATCTACTCCTTTTGGCTAGTCTTATTGTTAGCTAGTCTCTTTCTAAGATTAACGAATGTGTTTATTTGAAAAATCCGAAGTGTACACATCGATAAATGTTAAACGAACTCTTATACAATTGCATGGAATAAACTACTCAAATTAATTCTACCCAATTGTATACGTGAGACTTATTATTTTGACTTAATACAATAATACGTTTAAATCGTGATTACAATCGGAAAGACTTAAACGTCCGAAGGTGAATTATATTAGTAACAGAGATGTTGGAAGAGTTCATAATATGGTTAATTATAAGATGACTTTCGTTCAGCTCGCTTTACTACAGTACAACTTAATATCCTCGAGAAGTGAGTGTGCCAAAGAAAAATTAAGAGAGATAGAGAGGGATATGTTTGTACTATTTGAGTGTTGCGAGCGGCATGTTCCCACGGGAAGAAGAGCAGAGAAGAGAGGTTGCTTGCAAAGAGTTGCTCGATGGGCCTCGAAGCTTTTCGGCTATGATCCGGTAATTACCAACGAAGCTAGAGGTCGTCGAGGCTGTTAACGTTCGGCGGCTAATGGTATGCACGCCGGGCAATAAAAAAGTCGGGACGCGCTGGACAGAAATCAAGGGAAAAGAAAATAGGCGGACAGAGCGAAGAAAGAAGGAGAGAAAGAGAGGGAGAAAGAGAGCGAGGAGTAAAGCGAGACTCGCAGAGAGAAAGGAAAAAGAAGAATGAAAGAAGGAGAGAAAAGGATAGAAAGGTAGGAGGAAGGCCATGTGGCTCTCGACGACTACACCAAGCCGAAACAGGGCCTCGAAACGACTTTATGGGAATTACACCCGCGAAATCGGAGAGATATGGAGCCGCGAAATGCGATGTGGCCATCCGTCACTCTCGCGGCCCAAATGTCCGCGCCTCACCTTCCAAACCGGCTGCCTTTTGCCTCCTTGCTTCGTTGTCTTTGCCTGCTCGTCGCTCGAGCAGTTTTATTCATTTGCTCTCTTTTTTTTCCTGTGCATCTGAACAGGTGGACAAAGATTCGCTTTCTGCTGCAGTTGTTCGTAGAATTTTAAAACACTCTTCAAAATATGAATCTTACAATTAAATCACTATTTTATTCGTTTCACTTCTTCCTTCTGTTGTCTTTATCTGCTTATCTATAAATCCATTTAATTCCTTCTTACCTTTCTGTAAGAAGAGTAAATCTTATATCACTGAAATCACTCAGATCATTTTGATATAAACACCGAACTACCAAGGCTATCGATCTGCTTTCAATAATTATTTCTTATCATCTTCGAAACAGTCTTTTTACCAAAAAGCAAAATCCCAAGTTCGAGCAGATATCTCATGCGACTATAATCATTTATGAGTAGTATAGACTGCGTTTTATTATTTTACTTGCTACATGTCCTCCGCAGAATCATCAGGCACACAACGCACTCCCAAGGGAAGCGATCGTTCGTTTTGTTCCTGATTGACTGCCGGTAAGAGGACGTATTTGAGATTCTATCCGCTTGATCGAGGGGATTCAATTTAGCATTAAGCGGCACTGTATATCAGGAGCGCGCAATGATCGGTAGAAGGATGTGCGCGCGCGCGCGCGATCGCACTTAGCGAGCTTTGATTTATGAAGCGATGACGTTTTAAATGAATGTCCTGAGTACGGATCGTAACGCGATCTGACCACACACCAAGCGGTCGCGCGCACGTACAACCATAGTCGTCCCTTCTTCTTCTTCCTCTGCTTCACGATATCGCTCGTAATATCTCTTTTACGTCGCGCAACGCCCGAAATTAATATTAACTCTTCGGCGGCCTGATCTTACCCGGCAATAAGAAAATTAGCCACGCTGCTCTGCAGCGGAAACCTGACCAAGAGCACCTTTCTTCATTCAAGAACTTTTAGCATAGACTTAGGAAACAGCTTGATAAATTCTAGGCAATGACTTTACGTTCGCTAATTGGAATAAAGATAGAATCGGGACTGCAAAAAGATTGTCGATAAAGAATAGTTTCAAATTCAATCTTTAGTCAATATTAGACATAGTGTTTTATTCATAATTGCATATTCTTATATTGCACTCTAAATAAGCAAACTTAATAGTATAGTTTCAAATAGGTTTTTAACAATAATTCTTCTTTGCTGTGTTACGCAGTTCTAAAAGTAATAATCTGCATAAGAAATTAATTCAGAGTATTATAGAGAAGCTTAACTTAACTGTCCCTTAAAATCAAGCCTCGATATACATACTATTTCATCGACAGTGAAGTATCTTTATTCGTGAGATCCTAGAGATTTGTGCAGTTCATTCGAATTCCTCCAATTTCGCTGATGTCAACTCGCATGACTAAACGTTCCGGAACGAAAAGGAGTCACGAGGATCGAGAAATTCCGGAGGAGAGGCACGCGGCAGAGAGAAGACGGTGTTTGAGCAAAAACTCATTAAGGTGACCCCCACTGAGTGTTCCTAGACAAAACTGACGATCCTGATGATCCTGATCTTGGCAGACAGGCTGGAGCCTTCCTCGGCGCAAATTCTTGGAAGAGAAGATCGCTGAGGAGGAACTCCACCTACCTGGACAGGTGCGCGGTCTTCTGGTCTCTGGCCTAGGGCAAGATCAGCCGCCGTGGCGTGCCTCTCCATGCCTAGCGTTCGGGTGTCAGGAACGTATCACTTGAGTTATTGCATTTCTCGAGTTCCACCACGTTGGAGATGCCTAATGATTTCTTTTTTTCGAGATCGTCGTCAACGCGCCCTACGGGCTAACTCGCGTAAAACGTTTCCACCTGGATCGCCGTGCGAACCGCTTCACCTTTGCACCTCCCGTCTTTTGTTAGTCCTGACCTAAAGTGATCCTATCGTACGTACCAATGTATCTTTAAGGGAATCTACGCGCGGGATAACTTTCCATTATCGCGATCTTCGCCGAACCTACTACCCTTCGCGTTCCCTCTCGCTGGTACGAATCACGAACTCTTAGTCACTACTGTGCTTGAATACTGGCGGCCTAACTCGGGGAAAGCTCGTTTCCAAAAATTGCTGGGAACACCCACGTGCACTCCTTCACCTTCCTGCTATCTTGCATCTTGATGCCCGGTGCTTTGGTAAAGTGGGTTATAACCACACTGCGAATCCCTACGTAAATATCACGTAAAGTCTATAAATTTCATATACTATATGAACGTAACAATTTTTTATGACATTGGCCCTAATATCATACAGAAGTGAATTTAATAATTATTTTCTGTTAAATGGAAGTTGTAGAATTTATTATATTTCTTCCAGCTTTCGTCAGATTTCTCGAAAACACGAATTAAGATCGTATGCAATATGAAAAGAATAATGGATATGGCTAAGTTTAAATAAATCTTGGAACACGATTCTTCGGTACAGTAGGGAGTTGAGTGGTACGATAAGAGTGAAAGTGTTTTGGGTGGGAGTTGATAGGAGGAAGAGAGCTGAAATTGCCGGGTCTCGTGGCAGACCGATGAAAAATGTGTGCCAGCTAATGATAAACGAGCGCGAACTCATAAACGACCAAATGATACACTCGAGAGCTCATTGTCCGAGTGAGTTTTCAGGTGGTTCCTCGACTATTGTTGAAGAAGCCGGTTGTTGGCATCATTGTTGCACTGCCGTAAGATGAAACGCTCAAGGATCTTTCCGAGTCCTTCGAGAAAGAAAAGCCCGAGGAAAGGGATGCCGGGTGGGACAATGCGATTTTCGTTACACGATCTTTCAGCAACGATGGCCATTCTTCCAAGATTTACAAAATCGAGAATCACAATAGATTCCATTGGTTAGGAATGAGCGGATTTTTGTCTTGCGTGCAATCAATTTGCTCGCAGACACCCTTCGTTTCACGCTTTCTATAATATAGAATCGGTCTTCTCTTCAGTCTGCATCCTCGCGCCTTTTTTTAACATTTGATCACTGCTATCCACATATTCTATATCCACAATTTCCCTTCAATATTACTAAAACAACGAACACTTAAAAATCAAATATAATATTATAATTATAACGAATAAGTTTTTCTATAATTGTACATTCATTCCTTACTCACTGTTCTCAAAATTCAATCATTGTGTTCGACTGATCTAATTCTGCATCTAAATACAAATCTAAAGATTTAAGATCCTGAAGCTTACGAAATCAACAACATGATCGATCACTGTTACTCGTAGTGCAAGTGCAGAATCAGGTAAAGAAAAATGAATTTAAGATCGCGAGGGTTATCGAGAGGTAGTATTTGTATGTATGTACTACTATAAACTGATGACAGTGGCGAGTAGGTGACGGAAGTAGAAGGCGCGATGGCACCCTCCGTTCCGATAGGGAGCAAGCAGCCCTTACTAGCTTGACGCGACGCGGCGTAGCGCGTCGTTCCTTCCTGCGGTGGCCGTCATTGTTTCATTGTGTTATAAACGCATTGCGTGCGCTTAGTGCGTGAGCGAGGGTGTATCGATTGCCCCGCCCCCTGCTGCGTAGCCATGACGACACACACCCTATTCTATCTAACCCCTAGTCTAACCTCCAACTTCTACGTTTCACCCCTAGGGCCCTGCCCTGCCCTCCCTGATGTCCCTTGTCGCGCCTTGTCTCGAGCGAAGCGATCATCTTCTTCCTCTCTCTTACTTCTCGTTCTCTTTCTTCCTCTGTCTTTCGGATCGTACACTGTTTCGTGGCCCCTCTACGAAAGGAGGTAAGCATCTTGGAGGAAACTCTCTGAGTGACGACAGAACGCGCGACCCCTCGCGACCTCCACCTCCTCTTGTAACCTGTCATATTTCTTGATCACCGAAGTCCTGGCGACCCCGATCCTCGCGCTGTATTGGGTATCGGTGTCCGGTGGTTGCTCAAGCTTCTTGGTCTTAAACTCGAATATTGTCGCGGTGTCGAAATATTTCGAACCTAATACGTTATCTTGCATATATAAATTAGTTATTCAATCTATATTGCTTTTATAGATTAAACTATTATGTCTCATTACTTCAACAATAATATATTGGCTGTATATTGTATCCTGTATTGCTTAATCGATATTCCACGATTATTAATGTGAATATAAAAAAAAATGACACTAATACGTAAAGCAATGAATGTTTATAATGGATTCAGTGCTAAACTGAGTAAAAACACTAGGAGAACTAATAGCTTGATGAATATGGATGTTGTGGGTACCCTCGCGAGCAGAAGTATAGATTTACTCTGGGAACTCTCGGAATCAAGGTACTCACTCCAGAGAAGAAGTATCCCTATCCAACCGAAAGGAAGAAATCTCTCCAGAAGCTGTAGTAAAAACTGTTGCTTCTTGGAAAATCGAGGTAAAAGCTTGTGGAAAGAGCGGCAAAGTTTCTCGGTGTGTTCGGAAATTTTTGGAGGTTTAGTCCGGCCTCGGGAGAGTTCCTTCGACTGGTCCTCATGGGTCCTTCACGGAGCACAATACGTCTCATTATGTTATCCGTGCATCTCTCGACACGGCCATTTATCATTCTTCCGCCCGTATACGGATATATATCGATCCTCTCCTTACGTGTGTAAAAGCTAAGGCCGTTGTGCAGTCAGAGACTGCGCGTCCTTTTGGGCCTCTTGCCAGGAACCAAAAGCTCGCACCTTTGTCTAGGAGGACGCGCATCCTGCGTACGGAAAACAATCGTTCCGCTGATCGTGCGAACGATAGGGGATCGCTTATGAATATTGTATCGCGAGAGAAAGAAAAAGAGAGAGTGAGAGTGAGAGAGTCCTGCGGACTGTGGCCCACCTAGAGAATAAGGTTTGACGTATGCAAATTTCGCTAAAATAAATTGTTACATACACCTCACTAACATTCTCAGTTTTACTCGTATAACAAAGTGAAATACAGTTTCTCTTTCTCCTATATATTTTTCATCTTTTGGATCTAAGCATTCAGCTATAATAACAGGTTGTAGTTACATGGAACAGACGGACACATAACACTGGACTAGTTGATTTTAATTTATCGTTTCCGTTCGATAATATTAGTCTAATTTTAGTCTAAATTCAATTATAACTTGACTTAATATTTAACTATGTATTTGTTTCACTAAAAGAGAACTCTACGGAATGCAAATAATGTAAAATTGATGCTTAAAATGAAAAAGCAAGAAACTCGCATACAAACTGGCAACGTATCCGATCTTACTCACAATTAGTTCTCACACTCTTGTCGCGTAGCTCCGAAGGTCGCGCAGTGAGAAGTCTGAAAGCAGAGTGCATAATTAGCCCGGAGGCAAGTAAATGAGAGGAAAACGAGAAGTAAAAGATCTCGTTACACAGTGCCATCCGAGTAACAGGTACAAGGATGAAAACGGTTCATTCGCGCCACTTATTATTTATTCATGAATCGAGCGTACGATGCTTCAGCCCGTTAAAGTGTCTGGCCGTTTGCGATCGGTGTAAATGCGTATGCACGCGTGAGATGCGTCGCATCGTAGCAGTACACGTGCACACGCACGTGGGTGGTGTGCGCGCGCTAGTATGCGCGCAAATGAGGTTCAGTGGAGGAGGATCCTTACCTCGGACTCGTCGACTCGTCTTCGATGTGTGCATGGGAAAGAAAAATCATCCATCACGTTCGAGGCTATCCTGGCACTGGCAGTGCTCGACGGACGATGTTTTAGGCATCGGTTCTCTATGGACTCGCGTCATAAAATTGATGAGCGTCTTTGACTAATTTATTACACCGAAAAAACCGCACGAAATTCATAATGATCGAGGGGGACGAGGGTAAAAGTACCTTTTTTGGTTGTATCGTACTACCAAACCGTCTCGAACCCCTTACTTTTGAGCTGATCGGATACTATTCTTGTAGCCTGGTCTTCTTCCTTCCGAAATTAGAATTACGACGCTGACTATACTCTATTGTGGATATTAATTGTAGTAGGAAACGTATAGCGAACTTTTAATAGTACCAGTTGCAAATGATTGATGAATACCTATATTCCCAGACATCCTTAAAATGAATTCTGCAAATTCTTCTTATTAAAAACATTAAAAATTCTCAATATATTCAATTCGTTATAATTTATATCGATTTTGGAAAACTGAGATAAATTTCAGTTTTACCGTGGTTTGTACTAGGATGGGTGACCGCCTACGAACACCACGTTTCGTTGATAATTCACCTGATTGAGTGAAAAACTAATCAGTTACCCTGAAGAGGATTCCAAATCCCGGAATCGAAACGTTGGCCACTTATTTTTCATCTTTAAGTTCATGGATGGTGCAAAGGCATTAATAAACAATTATTTACCATTTTCTAACTATACACAATAGTAGTATTGCACAATTCTTATCGTATACTGAATTTAATTCAATAAAACTGAATTCAATTCGATCGAAGCATGATTCAGATCAAAGCTAAGGAATACAAAAACTTCAGCATAACTCGAATCACAAGTAAAACGAATTGAGAGTCACCTGGTTGAAGTAGTTCAAACTAATAGGAATAACACTTGCAGTTTTCTCAGAGATCGCGGTATAGTTCAAGAATCGAGGGTCGCCTGGTACCCTTTTATCGTTGGCTGGAAGGAATTTCATATGCGGGAATATTTCCTTAAATTCCAGCGAGCGTCGAATTAGAGGCGCGTATTGAGACTGGTGGGTAGGTGTAATAGCCGAGGAGGAGCCAGCAGCGGCATACAGCGCAGCGCGTGTCCGCAACGGAATTCAAAGGGCTCATCCAAGCACGGAGTTTAATTAATAAACTCGCGATCTTATCGAGCGCAGCAAGACACACATCCTTCCTGGGTGCGCGTACCATCCTTGGTCCACGCTTCCTTCTCGCGTCCTTGTCTCCCTCTCCCCTCCAAAGCGGTAACCAAGCTGCCGCGCGAATTTTTGAATCGGCCCTTGGAGTACTCGCGAGCGTGAAAAATGACGCAATTTTCGCGGCACGCCTCCCATAGCGAGTCCGAGTCCCTTGTATAAAGGTGCCTATTAGGTATGCCCACTCGTCTTGCGAGCGTATCCTGGCCCTTGTACCGATCTTACGCGAATCTAACGGGTGATCAGCCTTCCCTTGAGTCTCTCTTCTTATGGGATTACTCAAATCTTTTACACTTCTAGTCTAACCGTTACGTAGTCATAAATCTTACAACCTTTCAGATTTGAAGCTTCCTGTACTAATTCGTGAATCTTGAGGTCACTATCATTGCCGACAATTATTTAGACCAATTATAACCTTAACGATATTTAAACTCATTAAACTTTGATACTGGTGACTTAAATTCTTCTGCAAGTTGTGAATTAAACTTATTACGAATTGAAGAACCTCCAAAATAAAATAAAACGTAAACTAAAGAATAGAACTTAAGTTTTCTCATGGGATTTTAGTCAGTGTGATTTCATCAGAAGAATCAGGATAAAATAAGATTCCAGTATAAGTCATTTATCATTTTGTATATCATATTCTCGAGATAGATATTGTAGATTTGGTATAGTTTATAAGAGAGATACACTTTCGGATCAAAACTCTATTAACCCTTGTTATCAAGGGAAGCAGTATCACCCCGTATATCTACGTGCACAGTAAAGGTATGTACATTCAGCCAGTTTGGGTCCTGTACCGCGCAACAGCAGCAGGACCTCATGAAAGAGACAGATGGAAGCGAGGGCGCGTTCGAACATCTGCCTGTGATGTACCCCCTTGATGTCGATCAATTATATCTCCGTGTGTAGGACTCGCGCGCACCTCTATGAGACTAGATACTGCTGTCTTATCTACTCGGCTATCGAAACCCTTACTGTAAACCGATTGCTCTTGGTCTCTGAACAGTTTACGAGTTAGACTTGATTTTCAATCCAACTTGTAATATCGTGTGTATATTGACGTACCGTTATTGACGAATTTCGGTAAGACGCAAGATGAAGCACAAGTGCTATAGATTTTTACAATGGATATACTAGTCAGTAAAAACCAGATATCTAGTAAAATTAGGAATTATGAATATTCTGATTGAAGAAACATATGGTGATATGCAAATGGGATGATATAAAGTAGCTTTTACCAGAAAGACTATTTTCGATTCAGAAAATTGTAAATTAGCAATCTAGCAGAGAGATCATTGAGGAACCGTGCGGATCCACCAGGTGAGGCTCCACCTAACAGAAGATCGTACTCGTCTGGTAGGATTCCTTGCTCTCCTGCGATTGGTCGACACGTGGCCCGCCATTGTTTCATTCACGCCTGTTGCACGTTTCTCGTTTATCTTGGACGAACTGCTCCAGCAGGTTTTAAGGCTTCTAGAAAACTGGCTGCGTCTTCCACCAGCAGCTATAAATGGTAACTTGATTGACACTGACGTCAGTGCCGGTTGCGAGTCGCGGAGTTCGGATGATTCTCTTCACTTGAACATTCGTTAGCCTTAATCAACTTTCCTTTTCGTTGCTTCTAGTCACGTGGATCAGTCGATCGAATTAGTGAAATTCGCTAGTGTTCTTCAAAGTCTCCAATAGATTCTTCGAATCGAAAATCCGAGGGAGAGGGAGTAAATAATTGGGCGATTTCAAACAAGAATTTGCATACGAAATTGGATAAGAATCTGGATGAGAATCTGGATAGGAAGTTGACAGGTTTTTAAAGATATCGGGATGAACAGGGTAACCTGGTAACAAGAGCCGACCGCAAGGATACTACTCGACGAAGGAATCTGTTGGCCGAGCGGTAAAAGAATAAAGAAATCCTTGTAATCCTGGAAAGCTGAGCTGACAAGCGGCAGGATCATCCCTGGCGGCGTACACGTCGCGCCGCACAGTGCCGCACCATGCCGGAGGCTCCTTTCGAACCCAAGAGCGAACAAACAGCGCGAAGTCAAGCTGAACCACTCGAGCGAACTGAGCACGCGGGTACATAAAGAACCAACAATGCAGGACGATACGCAGCTGTCTTGTAAAACACAGAGATCCTGTGAAGATATCGAAATATCTACAGCTACCGCATACCTCGGGGTGGTCTCAGAGAACATTGTGCATTTCATCGAGCTGGAATTTCCATGCAGCTTTTTCAACCACTAGAAAACAGTTTGCCTCCAAATTTCGAGGTATTTGCATAGGATTAAATATCAAGAGACACCAAAAACTATCACAGGAACATGATATAGAGAAACAAGTGTTCAAGTCTATGTCCAGCGTTAAAAAGAAACAAATCTATATAGACGTATAAATGTTCAGGATGCCGATTAATTCAGGTAGATGCGATCTGACACGATGAGATCAACGCTAAGGGTGAACACTGGAGTCGAATACTTCATTTCTAGATCCGCGTAGTCCGGTTAAAGGCGACCCTTGAACGGTGCTGCACTGTCATCACGATCATCCTGGCGTGAAAGCAGGAAGGATCTTTCTTGGGAGCGGCGACAAAGTCGCTGTCGCGGATCTAGCCGGCCAAAAACCCAGTAGGGTTGCGATAATCCGTAAAAGCAACAAACAAGAGTCTCGAGAGGATCTGAAACCAGGAGGAAAGGACGCGGTGAAGAGAAAACTCGGATGATCGGTTTCTTGGCTCGAAAGGGCTTTTCATGGGTTTTGGGTTCAAGCTAATCCAAAGTGAATAATACGAAATCGGTTACAAGCCGTCGAATCAAGGTGGAAGGAGTCGCGATAATACCAGCGGTGGCTGGTAATCTTCTTAGGTAGAGCTTGCCAAAACTCATGGCAAACGCAGTTTTGCTTAACAGGTCACAGTGAGCCCTCTTCGACAATGGCACCTCGCCCCGGATTAAAAATATTCGTGGATCAAGTCTGTTTGGATTATCTTAAGCACCTTGTTACACTTCAAGACAATTAACACTGTCTTATAAACGTCATTCATCTTGTTACTCAACTTGACAGAGCTAAAGAATTCTGTCTCTACTTTCCCTTAATTATAATAATAAACTTCTAAAAATTATACTTTTACTATTTTCTGTTACTACTTATCGGTCACTTTATAAATACAGATAGATGAAATAAGGAGAAATAGTTTTTGAGCATCATGATTTATGAAAAGTATACAAGTATATGTATAATGATTTCTGGAAGAGGCAGTCGAAGGTATGTTACGATCGCAGTAGCAGGATCAGTAAATCAAAGGTTCACATTGGAAAGGACCGAGAGGGAGGATTCTCGTTCGCAGGCAAGGGTGAAAATTTACGCAAGAAATTTCGTAGTAAAACCAGCGATCTGAGGTAGACAGGAGTGCGTGGTCGATTACTTCCAAGAACAAGCTCACCTGTCATCAAGCGAACAATAGTGGGAGGGGTAGTGGAAGAATAAGAACGATGGAAGACTACGAAGGTAGGGTAGTTAAGAAAAAGAGGTATACAAGAGTAAAAGAGAAGAAGAGACTCGCTAGGTCCACGGGATGTTCCATGTCTCTCCTGTCTCTGATGCCATCCTACTATCCTTGCATCCATCGCTGGACTATAATTTGGTCCTTGGAGCTGCCACGCCCACGCGTATGCATCACCTTGCTATCGAGATCTTCAGCAACAGATAAAACTTGTCACTTTGTCGGTCTGCGTATGTTGTATACAGAGTTCAGGAAGCGCGGGGTACAAAAGATCAGCCCTCCGATAAGAAATCTCTCTTGAGAAAAGTAGCGTAGAACCCGCAGACCGGTAATAGCACCTGACTTCAACTAACCCAAAAATCTTCGACCCCCTCACGAATACTCAATCTTCGGAGAGATATCTTCAATTCATTTAACTCTTGTATTATGCAATGACAATGTTATTTAGTATCTAATTATTCATAATCTTAGACCGAAGCTGTTACTAATTAAATCTAACTTAGTTTAACTTATGTGGATACATTAACCCGGTTAGTTTAACATTGAAAATCTACCGAGTAAGAAGAAAAAGTAGTTTCCACCTATTTACCTTGGTTAATTCCTTAGGCTTATTACTGTTAGGTGAACGAGAAAGTTTGACCCGATGTTCAACCGCCTACTTACTTAGAGGCGTTCTAAAGTTTTCTCGACGATTCACAGAGCTGTGTCGTGACAGGAAACCTTGACACTTTTGACACGCGTTACACTGGTGTAGTAGGGTATCAACCTGTCAGAGGATGTTGCTAGGTGTGAAACCCTGAAGGATATATACAGTGTATACGCATACGTACACTGCACCAAGAGCGCATACTATACCAGGTGACCCTCTTCAAAGCAAACCACGCCTAGTTAGTCACCATTGTACACTCTCAGACTTTATGAACTGGAAACGAATGATCGCGCACCCATGACAACTTGATCGTTATGCGCTTCCACTAAATTCCCACTTTTTTTTCCCAGAATAATAACTGGTTATCCACGACGTATCCTGATTTATTTATGAGTGCGGAAGGACTATGGTATAGAGGGTGTAACGTAAAAATTGGATGTAAAAGGATTAAAGGGTTTAGTCGGGACGTAAGATGAATTTCTTTATCATTCGCATAACGATAACTCAAGGTATCGCGGGGCAATTTTTAAACGAAAATAAGATGTATTTGCATAAATCTTCCTTATCGTTTCTAAATATTGAATAAGTTATCCAATGTTATCGACAGGATACTCTGTACATACAATATGGTCCACTCGATAAAGAAACATAAATTCATCAAAGACAATTCTACCGCTTGATTTAACAGACTTGTATTTAAAGTAACAGTGTAGCTTTGATTAAAGCGAATTAAAATCTTCCGTGTTGAGCTTTGTGTTACGCGGTACATATATTTTAGTGCGTAGACCGTGGTGCGTCCCATAAAATCTAATATACGGCACTCTATCCGATTATACGCGATGTAATCCTGCGCGTCAGCCACTGTGATTTAATAGGAAATTGTCGGTGCTGACCCACCGCAATTTTGATTCATCTCGAAGCCACGTGCGATCAGAATCCCGTTCTAGCTCCCCACAAGGATAGTTTACACACGGCTCACCGTATAATGCTCCATCAACAACTATGCCACGACTTTTTGCCACTGGTCTTGCAATTGGAAAAGTCACTGCCACTAGCATACGAAGGTTTCAGCGCAGGAGCCAGTCCTAAATAAATAGAATCTCGATCTATGTGCAAACGTGTCGCAGCGCTAAACTGTTGATTCGCTACGGGATATTTGATTCCGGATGACATTTAGTAACACGTGCGTTGTGGGGCCTGTTTTGCTACTGTCATTTTATTCACAGGAGAAATACACACATTCGGTGGATATCAGGAATGTGTGATTTGCTCTATAATATTCCTTGTGTATCGATCATCAAGTTTCAATATCATATACAATATATAGTATAAACTAGTTGTTAGTACAATTTAGCATTAGAATTTGCTTAAAATATAATTAACATGAATTTTTTACTGTATAATATATTGTATTCCATTAAATATGATTTTAGTATCGGTATACTGCACTTGTGAATATTTGATACTTTTTTATCGAATACTATAGCTGGTGTTTTAAAGGCAGAGTTTTTATTACATTGAGGATTGTATAAATCGTTCGTGACCCTTCGTGTTTCAACCGCACGAAATATTAAATCTCGCGTTTAGCGGCAGTGCGTGCACTTAATTCATAAGGTGATCTATCAGCACGTGCAACTGATCCCTGCCGCCATTGTCGCACGCTAACGTCAAAAATATGAGCCGAGGGTGAGCGATAAATGAAGAAAGGGGTGGGAGAACAGGCGCACCATCATGCGTCCCTAGGGACAGTGAACCGCAATGAGTAGGTTACCTCTTTAATTAAATTATGAGTGATTGACTGCAACCACCTTTCGGTCGCACAAAATGAAACTACAAAATTCTATTAAACTTGATGAAATTCATGTACTTTTCCCACCTATGGGATTTTTCATTAAGAGTGCACTTGTTGTTTCTAAAAGTAGGACTTTCATAAATATAAACTAACTCCTCGTATTTACCATTATATTATTTTAACTCAATTTTAAATTCCCTTTGAAAATAAAATCGAATTTACAATAAGCGCGTTTAGTATGTATTCAGAAGGTAATGCCAGAATTAAAGGGTTAAGAGATTCCACTGAAAGGTGTTGAATCGGATCCGATAAATTCAAGAAGGTATTTAAGACAGATAATGAGCGAAAAACAGAGGAGGGAAATGGGTGTATCCGGGTAAAAAGGGAATATATTAAAAGGGGTACGTGATAAACAAGCTCGTAAACAAGTCTGTAAGGAACCAACAGGGGGACTATCAGTGGTAATTACCATTTGTTTGCTGGAATGATACACTAGCAACCTCACAAAGAACTTGCGGATGTATCCGTCTGCCACTTTCTTTTTCTCGGCGCTACTCTTCGTTCAATACACATAAGCATGTACTGCTTTATGGAGAATATGCAAGAGGCTCTCGTTTTCCCGCCTGGAAACTATAACCGCAGGGTCTCGAATTTTCGTGGAGTGCGGTTAATAATGTGATCGTGTTGGAGGCGGAGCAGCGTGAAAGTATCCGGAGGGCACCCCGCCCATTAAACACGAAGCTGCTGAAGAAAGAGGTAACGAATCACATGGATCACTACGAATCTTTTACCTAAATCTTCCTGGGAATAAGATTCTGACGTATCCACGTTACAGAGTTTCTTCACATAAATCCTGGGAACAGTTTACTCTTATCTAATTACCCTCTCATAACTCAATAGTTTAACGAGCTTGATTCATCATGTATACTCGATTCGTTTTGGAACTTCTGATTCCAATATTGAGATAAATCTCTGCTGCTGGTATAAACTTCTAACTCTTGATCTATGCTTTTTAGAAAGACTAGAAACCATACAATTGTTTCTTTGGTAAACTCGTAAACTTCTTTCAATTTGTTCAGTCTCCCGATTAGGCGACATTGAGAAATTTGGATGGAGTACTGTCATTTGTAAACTGTCGAATAATCAATGACAGTGTATTTGGAGAAACGTATCGTGTCAAGTGCGATAAATGGCTATAGTCTTCCTACTCTATTTTACATTTCATCGAACATTTTTCCTTATAAGAGCGATCGATCCTCTTGACGCTTAAGATCTCTGAAAATTGCTACCACAACCCATTGCTCTGATTTTCTTTCACTTCATTCTTGTTTCTCTTTGATCCCGGACTCTGTTAACTTGTCGCTTGTCTTTTTTCTTCGTTATTGCAATTGCTACGGTTCACCATGGATCCCCGTTCACCACGTAATTCTCAGGTAAATATTTCATTGTTTATAGGAAACTATCAGTAAAGTTGTTTGCAACGTTTTACCTACTTTACATAAACTTCCGGAAGGTAATTACGAAAACATAATTGGTTGTTCTGGGAATAAACCTGTTAATCGAAGCTGTCTCGCGACATATCTGGAATAAATGATCCAGGATGATACCTGAAGGTTGAATAGTGGGTGGTTAGAGTCAGATATTACGTAATTAATCACCAGCACGTAGAGGGAAAGGCAGGGCTGTCGTTAAATAATCCAGACGGGTAGAGCTCGACGTAGGATCGAAGATCGTTCGGGATCAGATGCAAATCAGATTCATTAGCGCTAAGCCCGGTTACGGGGGCGGAAGGCGGAGTCGTCTCCGGGTAGTAGGACCCTTCGACGTAAACACTGCGTCAACCTTTGGCCCCGAGTAGATGCCCGGAGAGCCCGGAGGGTTGTTATTGCGCGGTTGCGACAAACCCCTCCCCGACATTCATCTCTCTTCTCTATACGCTTACTTTCGATGTTTCTTCCGCGATCAGCCTATCGTCTCCCCCTCAGAATTTGGGACATTGATCACGCCTGATCTGCTGATCGTTCGACGATATTTTATCCTCCTGAAGTCTATGTAATTGAGCTAACGAGCTTTCCTTTGAATTTTAACATGAAAATCTTCTGATTAAATTAACGATCACTTAACAAATTTAGCAACTCATTAAGCATTCAGTAAGCAGTACACTGTTCTTTTTAGAGGAATTTATATATTTACTTTCGAATTTATTACGTATCCAATGAAAATCGCGAATCAGGTAGAGCATCTATTATTTTTATGTTGCGATTACGTACGAGCGTATAAAAAGGTCACCGAGTATGTATTACGCGACCCAGAATTCGGAGAGTTAAGAAGATAACACAATCAGATGCGCCGTTTCCTTTTGCTGAGTAAGAAGATACCGAATACGTTAAGACGAATCAGTTCCTGCGAGATTCGAAATGGCAAGAGGCATTATCATAGTTGGGCAATAATCGAGAACAATTACTGAGGAAGGGGGAGAATGCAAACAGTAGCAAAGGGAATCTGCTAGAAGAGAGTCTTCCTGACACGGGATGGAACATCACGGAGATATACCTCTAGGATTACAGGGATTAAACATGGATTGAGTCACTTTCTACCCGCTCTGCGTCTAAATGTGTCTCCAGCTCCAGTTACTCCTTAATCACTGTATCTTCAACGTGGATCGTTCCCCTCTTTCCGATAGTTATCTCCAATCCTGAGGTTCTCTGAGTAAAATCTTGACTCTGAACAATATAGTAACAGGATACAACAAAACGCTTGTTACGATGTTAATTATTATATGATGGCTATTTATGTGAATATAAAGTTAATTCTCAATATTGAATTCTTCGTGTCTCATGAACAACAATTAAAATATGTCTGTAAAATTTATACCCTATGAGTGAGTAACAATATCAGAGGGATCACAAAGAGGTAGAATCTGTGCAAGACAAGGTAGCAGTGCGTCTCGCGTCAATTAAGTGAGGACAGCGTAATGAAAAGCAGCCTGCCTGAAAACCAGTCGAAAACAAACTCTAAAAGGCCGCTAGCAACCCCCTAATCAAGTCTCGCTTAATAAAAGCTTAGTCGACGGTGTGCTAAGCCCACCCTGCATAGCCCCTCAACCCCGGCTAATCTGACTTTGATTAAAGTTTTAGCGACATCTAAAAGCAGCGTACGCACCGTGAATCGATTTTTATTATGTCACGGTGCAACATTACGCGCGAAGAGGCGAGCTCCGTGCTAAATGGACTTTTTGACGCCTTTAGGATTACGATAATCAAGTTTTCGGGCCTATCGGAAACTCTTTGTAGTTTGCGAAACCTTACGATCGTGGTTTATCTGCTGAGCTTTTTTCATTGATCGAATCTATGTTTTATTGTTGTAGAAACATCCACTCTGTTGTTTCTGTAAAACTGTCTGTATAGAAAACTATATCTAGTACTTGTATTGCACTATGAATAATAGTATTTCATTAGTCAATATTTTTTATATCAAAGTTCTATAATTTATTGTATATTGTGGATTTGATTTAAGTATGGACTGTTTGGGGTAGATATCTTTTTAATATAGCTTTCCACGGTAATAATAGGATCTTGGAAGAGTAGGGAGCGATTCCATCCGTGGTAACTTCCTATTTTGCCAACAAGCCACCCTGTACTAGCAGCTGGTTTGCTTATATCGATTTACCAAAGGAAGGTACACTTTTCAGGTGCTGGTAAAACACCGACCGTGGAGGACTCGGCTGCTCACGCTACAAGACTTCGAGCGCCCTCTAGCGGCTGACGCGGCTACTACACTGCAACATGAGAAACTGTCTCGTTGCGCGCCATATTGTGTCGCGCCAAGTTTCGCGCGGTAATAGCTCCGCGTCCGAGTTTCTAAAAATTTTAATATAAGCGACAAAAAGTGGTGTTTCGGATTACGAGTGATATCGAAAGTGTTCTCCGGAGTTAGTGTGCTGGAAAAATATCAAGTTGAAGCATTTGCATATACGACGACTTTCATCCACCAAGGTATTTGTGTCTCTAACCTGAGCAATACGGCTTTTCTTGTTACTCTCATTTTATAATACTATCATAATTTTACAAGTTTCGAATCTCTAACGAGGCTGCCTTTTTGGGCTTCGTAGAATTTTACGACTGTAATAGTCGATAATTTTATTATTTATCATAATGGAAAATCAATATTCTGTATTATTTTGAATCAAACGATATTGTGACTCTGACAATGAGAACTGTGAAGTAGGTGTAGGAATACGAGACGAAATACGAAATCGAAGAGTTATAATTAATATCTCCATGTATTTCGTTATATATTTACAATTTGACAACAGAAACGTTAAACGCAACAGGTAGCCTCGCCCTCGGCCGGAAGGTTCGTCAGCTCACCTGTCTAGGAGAGCGCGAGGCCAGCTAAAAGTCACATAAATATAATAATATTCGCCATAATAAATTCATTACAATCCATAATATGTATACATAATATACGTTATTAAATTTTTGAAACATTCGCTTAACCGTGTCCTGTACTCACGCGGCGTGGCGTAGTGCGGCGCGGCACGCGATTCCTGCGCCGATCCTGTTTCTTTGACCATATAATGTACGCTACTAACACCCACGTTGCTTTTCTCCTTAGTCTTTAATGTATATTCGGATTGTCCGTACTTGATGATATTTATTATAACGCTCACGCGGTGTCTGGCTAATTCCCGCGAGTCTTCTTAAAAATGTACGTTCGGCGAGATGACTTCGTTCCTCGTGTGTACGATTTTGTGTGTATACAATAAGTGGCTACCCGTTCACGTAACAATGTGACAATGTGCTACGAATGACCGAGCAATGCGGCCTCAAGCCACCGAAGACACCCGTATTACTGTGTGATAACATTTAAAGACACATCCTTTGATTTTACTTCGTCCTTAAATTTATGTACAAAAACCTTTGATTTCGCCATATTTTCTTTTTTTCGCTCTCTTTCTCGGGATTTTTGCTGCACTCACTCTTTTCATACTTTTTAAATGTCCACCTTTCGAATAACTTTTTTACCAGAGTTCTCATCCGCAACCGGTGCAGTTTTTCCTTTAGTTCGAGTTCGGAAATCTCTTTGTGCAAAGCTCAGTTTCTACTATTTGGTTTTGGTAAACGAAGTTTGGCGGACACTCTCGAAAGTTGTCGGTCAATCCTGATGGTTCTAATTTGAGACCCTTCTGATCATTAATCCCTTGAAGCACCCTTTGAACGATTCATGCTATATTTTATTATCGTCATTCAGTTTTGTTTCTATAGTACAGCTACAACTTTAATCAGATCTATGAAACTTTCCGTAATATAGATAGTCGCACTGTGGATGAAAAGTCTGATTTGAGAATATTTTTAATTGAATGTTCCAAACGTCTGAGACTCTTGCATATTTATTTATTAAGAATCAACTGGAAATCGAAATTATGAAACACCTTAAAATTTCGTGTCGAAGAGAAAGAAAATCTCTATTTGCATTCCGATGGATGTTCAATCGGTTCACACAATTAGTTAATGAAAGAGATAACTATACGTTTTATCTAGATATTTTTATTGTATCTGTTGTTCTAAGTGCATGCTTCAAGTGGTTAATTCCTAGTCGACGTTGAAGTCTCGACGAATTCAAATGGGAATCGTTCGCTGTGACGGTAACTCTTATAGTCTGCTTAAAGTATTCTTAAGTCTTGTGGCAGTGTGTTACGCATAACAGGAGTACATTAGTGTTTATTTTACACCTATATGTATACGTATATCTTTACAAAAAATCACGCACAATGTTAGTCGAATAATCTGTTCGCTTTCGTTAAGTTAAATTTAAATGTTCGTAGCTCGTCCTTGACTTTACGCGGATTTTCATAATCCAATCGAAGCTGATACAGTCGCTCGATCGCGTGGCGGCAAAGGGTACATTTATCGATGATTCATATTTATGCAAGTACAATTTATGCAGTCACATCACTATGCCATGATTGTGTTTTGATTTTCGTTCGAATCCCGAATTGGAATTTGTTACGATGAACTCTTTTTCTCCCTTGTAAAATTTGAATCTTACTGAAAAGCGTAAAAAAACCATCGTTTCCTTAAAGACATGCGAGATATTAGCTTCGGTGATTTGATCTTTCTCATTTGATGAACCTTGAGGCAGACCGGTTGTCATAGTGGCTGATTTGTATAGTTAAACGAAGATGTGTAGACTGTTAGACTGCCCATCGACGATCCAATTTTGATCGTACATAAGAAATTCATTTAGTTCTTTCAATTCCATTAACTTCTGAGCTTGCGTTTCATCGCAGTTTGATAAAAACATTTTGTAAATATTAATAAACAATCCTAATTGTTGCTTAGCATGTAAAGTTCTATGAACCAAACGAACCTAGCTATTTCTTAAAAAAGAAAATTTCATCGTAAGGCTACTCAAAGCATATTTCGACACATCTTTATTGATAAATACAGATTTCAAAAGGTATTGCGAAACCTGTAAACAGATATTCACAATTACAGTTTTACAGTCGGATTAATTGATTTTATTCTTACGAATAGATTATGCGTAGAATCGTCGATGTGCTAGTATTGATCTTTGATTTGAGGCATCTTCACAATCCGTATTACATGTACATACTGCGTAACGCTGACAGACGATCTAAATGACGGACGAACAAACAATACGCGGTCCAAGTACAGGTTTCCTTAGAAAGTAGCAAATTTTTTGGCGTTCTTACGGTATAAAGTCACTTTATGTACAAGGAACATCTAACATTGTTAATGGATAGTGTTTTATACACGGATTTTCCATGATCGAATCTTATTGAGCGGCTTCCTCCCTCGCTTCGTAACATCTAGAATTCATTATTAATGGCTATCTAGCTCAATAAACTGCATTTGATTTCTTCCTTGAAGATATTCTAGTGAAGTTCGATCGATTGTAGAAAGAAGGTCTTATGTTTCTCTTTTGCAGGCAGTGCATAGTAAAAAGTTTGCGTGCAAATTCTTTCTCTCTTTTTCTCTTTTGATATTTCCGTAGCTTCGTAGTTCACTGTACAGAAATTCTAGGTATCCACCAATCAAAGCAGGACATTCTATCAACGTGCACACGGGTTCACTTAACCGAGGAGATTCGGTGCATTCGAATACCACCAAGGGAAGAGCACTTGGCACACTTGGCAATGCCGCATCGCAAAATGCGCGCATAACAATTGTCTTGGTGCTTAATTTCCAAGAGGCTTACGGAAACAAGAACCACTGTGCATCGCTAATGCCGCCGTCAAACGTTCCTATCGCGCTCTTGAAATGTCTTCTCCAGACGTATACGTCTGTATGTACGTGGCTCGTAGGAATGCAAATTTTTCGATTTCCTTTTCCTGTGGCGAGTGCTTTCGTGCTTCGATGCATCTCGCCAAATCGAAATCGACTTCGTACGCTCACTGTTCCCTACCGATCTAAATTTCAGTATTCCCGACTATCCTGTTATAATCGGAGTCACGTCTTTCTCTCTTTTCCCCTTTGCGATCATTGCCAAGTTCCACCCACAATTCGACTGCGATGTCCAGAAAAATACTGGCGAACCATGAAACGCTTTGAATCGGTGAGTCCTCTCGATGGGCAGAGAATTTGGTATACTCGGTTCCTCGGTTTCCTCGGTTTCCTCGGTTTCCTCAGTCCGCAAATTGGACTAGTGGGACTTGTTCATCTTCGTTTCTCAATATCGAGCGGAAGCTCCGTTCACCCCCCTCCGTTAGTGGTTGGCTCGTTGTCACCTGGGACGTCCGTCGTCTCGTTGGCGGCCGCCGATAAAGGCCGCGAGCATATCCGGGACAGGTGCCAGTTGATTCTAGTTGTCCCGTGCAGCCGCAATAAGGCGACTTCTTGCTTTTTTTTTCTCGCATTACCTTCAGCGAGTCCAGCCGTTAAAAGGATCCACCAAAAGGGAGTTTATCGAATGGATAAAGGCGATAACTGGCGGCGGGGATAGTGCAATGACAAGACGATGAAAGGCGATCCTTTTAAAGATTGTTTCGGGTGGCCGCTGACAATCGAGACGTGGACGCGCTATGTTCCGAGCTCTCCTTAAAGCAACGTCGACGCCGTTAAGACATCCGGGACGACTGGCTTCGGAGGGGGGTCCAAGCATCACACTCGCATTTCGCTCATCGAAGCTTGCGACACGCGGCCGGAAACCGTGGCGCTCTGCAACAATGGCTGGTTCTCCGGTGGACTTTTTGCTCGAGGTGGCGGGGGCGCGCGTGGTACCGTTAAGTGTATGGACCCGTTTGGTGGACCCTGAAATATTAGTTACATATTAGTCTTCATTTTTTCTAAGTTATTCCTGGAGTATTCTAGATCACAAAATGTTTCTGGCAATTTTTGGACGTTTACTGATACGGCTGTATCGTAATACAATAGATAATGAGAGCTAGAGTGAGTGGGAGAACGAAATAGACGAGCATGAGACGGATAGTGGGGCGAGGGATGCGTCGTAGAAGGTGCATTCATCCTCCGATTTACACGGAATGAAATTGTATAAAAAGAGTTTATCAATACAAGGGAAATATTAAAAAGAAAAAGTAGGTTGGAATTACAGAATCATTTAATTTGAGTGCTCTTTATAATTTAACTAAATTCTTCTAACGCTTTCCCATTTTATACTTTTTCCAATCACTAATCACTAAAGCGAAGGAGAACGGACCGCGCGAAATGGTTGCGTAAAAAATCTAACTGATAAATCGAGGGACGGGTGTAGGATATAATATTCTGATAGCAAGCGACGTGTGTATGTACCTGGCAACGACGATTGTTGGCGACAAATAAGCGGATCTAAGGAAGAAGAAGCAGATAAGCGTTTATTTTAACTTTCGTTGATTATATTAGTAATCAGAATGAACGTGAGTGGCGGGTTGTTTGCAACTGATTGTAAGTGAATTCGTGTTTTTTAATGCATATTTAAATGTATAGTCTCTGGTTATTCCAATCGAAGAACTGAGTACAGAAGATTATCACTAATATCATAGTAACTAAAATAATGATCAGGAAGAGCAAGAGAGGATTCGCAGTGTAAATTTCGCGTCGTTGCGTCAGAAGTTTAAAACTTCATTAATAGGATTACCAATTAAACTTCCACAAGGGTCTACAGTTGACAAGAGTTTTTTAACTCAATGACGAAGCTATAATTATAAGATAGGAACTTATGCTGCGGATGCTCTCTGTCTGGGGGATTAAAATGTTTTGCCCGAGTCTCCCACTAACAATTAAACCGTTAATCCCTTTTTCCGAGTACAATTCAAAAGTCACGATTAATTAAAAAATCTTCAGTCAAATTGGATTACACATGCCCTTCTATGCTCTCGCTCCGGAATTGGTCCACGTAAAAACGTAATCGGCGTAGGTAGAAAAAACAATCCCAACGAATAGCATCAAAAATAAACTGAATAACTCGGTGCCAATTTTTCATACCGATAAAATAATACATGAACAAACGTTCGAATAATATATTTAGACGACAGGATATTAAAAGGGATAGGGATAATAAAGAAAATAGGAAAATGGAAGGTGATTTGAAAGGAGAATTGAATCTTCAGTCAACGCGTAGCTCGACTGACTAGACCGACGTGAAATTTCCTTCAGGATCGAAGGGAAATTGAACATATCGTTTCAGTAAAACGACAGGCTCTCACTTGGGTCTGTGCGTTCATGTCCTGTATGACTGAAGCTCGAGGGAGAGTGGCATGCTGCTGCTGATGTTGCTTTTGATAGTGATGTTGATGAGGCAGCGTGTGAGTTCCCTGGCCCTGTTGCAGAAGCGTGTTTGGATCGGTCGGAGGGCCTTTCATAACGTTCCTGCAACGACGATCGATCGTTAGGAGTGCCGTGCTGCTTTCGAATAAAGAAAAACACACCCGTGACCCACATTAATGCTATTACTGGCCGAAGATCTGAATCGCATCTTATTACCGTGGAAACTCTTCACTTTTTCCATTAATTATTTCTCTTTTACATTGAGTAACTAAGTTTATGCTAGGTATACAGAATCAAGCAAAGAAATAGGAGGGTCAAGATCAATGATATAGCTAGTTGTTCAATGATGCCGATGAGATCGATGCAATGACAAGTGCAAATAATGATGATATTTTGGGTCTTTTAGGATCGTCCTATGTATCGAGATAATTCTTACCTTCTAAGCATTTCATTTTCGACATCGACAATCACTTGACCACCACCGGCAAAGTGGGCATGTGGGGGCGGTGGTTGCTTGAGTTCGGTAAAGCCTCGGGGGCCACATTGTTGATTCAGTATCTGTTGCTGCTGGAGGCTCTTTACCTCCAGTTTCGTCTTGTCCCTTTGATAATAAACCCCCGCGAAAATAAGAACATTGAGGATCAGTAGACTGCATCCAATTGCGATCGTGACGCTCAAGGCAGTTGAGTACGCTGCGTACCTGTAATAAGTCGAAGATATGAAATTTCAATTTCATTCATTGCGAGAGATAGTTCTCTGTCAATGGCAATGACTTATTCATGTAAATCAAAAGAAAGAGATGGAGGATACCAAAGTTATATTACGTTTTATTTAGAATAATAAATTAGAAAGTTTCAAAGTTAATTGGAACACTTTTCTCATTGACTTAAGCTTTTCAATTTAATCCCATCAATACATTGAGATATTTAAATCTCTCTGATTTTTTACCCTCAACTGGCACTTAACGCGTCGAAGTAGCGAGATTAAAAATAAATCAAAAGTACTAAGCACGGCAAGCACGAAGATGATTTTTTGCAATATTTTTAAACGTAATATGACCCAAGGCTCTGATTACTTTGATATATCTTGCGCAGTAGAAAAAGTGTTTAATTAGAATTTAGAACGATGAATGAAATTTTCGAGTGATAGGGTGAAAATTGGAAAATTTTGATAAATTACCCAGCAGCATCCAATGCGAGGGTATCGGTACTGCCATTATGCACGTTTTGGAGATTGGTACTCTGTATGAGGCTGACGCAGGTTGTGATGCTATAATCTGTGGTAGTTGGAGGTTCAGTAGTGAGGTTTTTCCTCTTGAACTCCTCGCTGATTCTGTTAAGAGGATCGGGTCTGACTGATCCGTCGTAGAGGCTAGGGTCTGAGTGGCCGCGGAACAGATTGTGCCTGGAATCGACGTCTTCCATTCCAGCACGATGAAGTTCTGGGACGAGTCGTAACCACACGGAAAGTTGATGAGCTCGATAATGATTCTTCAATTTTGGTCTCAGACCTGAAACAATTACCGGTTAGACTTATTAGACATTAAACCATGGAAATACTTTTGGATGAAGAAGGAGACGAGTAGCTGGAAGCTTCTTAGCGTGTGCTTAACGATTACTCATAGTTTGCCGTGCATCAGGTCAATTTGACTTTTACAGCCTTTCTTCGACCGATCCTCCCAACTTCGACTCTCGTTAAATACTTTTAAAACGCGTTTCGTGTATAAAACCGTTAGCGGCGGGTGGGTTGAGGTACTTTGGCTACTTCATAAAGCACTGCTTAATTAAAAAAGTTAGCGGAGAGACCGGAGGATCTTTTGTGCTGCTTGCTTCTTCCTCAAAAATTCCCTGGAGGAATCCAAAGGATATGACGTTCAATTCGAGCAGTCGACATCCTGTATTTGAACGTATTTTTTTTAACTTTCCATTTGGAACATTTTATAGTTTGATCAAGAAAATGATTGCTGCAAAATATCTCGAGTTAACGAGACATATTGTAATACGTAACAATCAATTTGTCTATAAAAGGATTTTGTTTGCTTTTCATTTCATTCGTACTACACTTTTTTATTTAGAGCCAAGATATGTTTCTGAAATAATTTGAAGTATGTCTGAATGGAAAATGGCATGTACCATTGGTGATATACATCACGCGGAGCGCATTGAACAAATGAAACGATATACAGTAGAATAAGACAAGGAGTAGAATTTAGATCTAATTAACTATTAATGACCATTTGTGTCAAAACACCCTATACTACTGAAATCAGGGCGAGGACAAATTGTAAAGCGTTCAGGATCCACAATGGTATCAGTAATCTCCGGGAAACTTGGTTTACCCGGAAATTTGTAAACAGGCCTGTAACTGATAGCTTACGCCGAGACCTCCCTAAATCTGGTATCACAACCAATATTCTGTTTTCGATGGTCCAACTGTAAACGTAGAGAGACATCTGCAGCTGTTGGTCTGCAGATGATCCCAGAGGAACACGGTAAACTGTATTAAGGGAATGAGATTATCAAGTGTTAAAGAGCAAGTAGATAATAATCCTTAACTTGGTATTAATGTCGCAAATCTGTTTCATTCTCCGGTTTATGCATCTGAAATTATCCCGTTACTCTTTGTTTCGTATCCTGAATAAAATTATTTTCAGAATGTGAAACCAACCGGAATTCATTACCGTAACAGGGAAAAAGTCGTGTTTCGGGCTTCTGGAATATCTAGACATTTGGCGAATGAGCAGAGGAAAAGGGGGGCAGGCAGGAACGTAAGCAGCTGGGAAAAGTTAAAAGCCACATTATGCGCGGCCAGAGGTGCAAGAAAAGAGAACAATTCCCAGTTAAATACACACAGCAACGAGCGGTTTAATTTTGCGACTTTACCACGGTAGAAAAACGCGAGAGGCCTTTAAATGATCTTCTCTATTATGGAGGAGCTTTTTGTGGATTTGGATTATTTTGCGAATATGCTTGCGCACAAAGCCGACAAGCTCGCGGTCGGTGCAGTCGCGCGCGATAATATACTACGCGCGAAAAGCATTGAAAATTCCCTGACAATGAAATACCAGACAGTCAATTAATTTCGAATACTCACTAATACCTCAATATATCTATGTATATCCGCAGAAAAAAGAGTGAAAAATAAAACAGTAATAATTTCGACGCAGCAATAATCTCTATTCGTTAACGGTAATACTGGTCCTCATGAAATTCTGGGAAAAGCGTTGTAAAGCAACTCGACGATAACAATAGTCGATGAGAATAGTGGTTAAATTTATTATTCTCAAGAATTTGAAATAAATGCAGTATCAAGAAAATGACTTATCAAGGTAATTTATGAAACGATGAGGATAAAATGATGATACATAAAAGTGTCGGAGCAATAAAGTATTCGTACAGTTCTTATTTTGAGCCTTATATCGGATAAAAGCTTTTGCACCGGTACAAAGTCATCGTCGAACGGTAGAAATGTCGCCGACTGACAGAGAAAATCGCGTTTCGTGACGGGAGAAGCGATTTCCGCGAGGAATGACGCATTCAGGGGTCTCGTATTCCTGTATCACCGTATCGTGAATCATTGCGAAGCACCTCGGTGACATTTGATTTGACGGAATGCGCTCACTTCTACGCTCGATCGCACGGATCATTGCTAAATCGCGATTCACTGTTCGACTGCGAACTTCGACGCTACTACGTCGACCGCGTGATGCGATTCGCTTGAATCTTTCAGTTTGATTAGAAGACTGACAGAGTTGTGGTTTCGTGAGCTCATCAATTTTTCTACCACGCTATTTCCGGCTTCTTTCTCGCTTCTTTTCTCGGATGCAATTCTGTTATATGGCGATACCGAGTTCTTGGCACATGAATAAACTGGGAAATTGGTATTAGTAGAAAAAGATGTTGATAACGAATTAGGTGTGATTTTATGGAAAATTCTTAGCTACTTGGGAAAGTTTATTCTACAGTTTGCTTGTTTATCATTAATGTGCCCAGAAAAATTGGCTATTTGAACCACTAAAATTGTAATTATCGTGTTTCAATCTTTCTTAGCTATCAAATTTCAGTTTCATTTAAAGTTACTTGTTCAGAAAGATTTCTTTCCTTTTATGTTTCAAATAATCTTACAATAATTTCTGTTGATATTGAATGCTTCTGAATGCGCAGGAATATTGTTTATAGAAATATAATTAAATTGTTCTGTCTAAGATCCTATCTATGCTACAATCGAGGTCATGCGCACCTGAGTAGTATCATCGATTTTTTGCCCTGTGATTCGTTACCGAACCTTTTTGTTTTTGTCATGCTTTATTTCTTTTCCCGCTAATTCAGCATGTGCAAATGGAAAAGGACCGTGGAGAGGCATTAAAGTGTCAGCCGGGTGCTCCTATTAAGTTCGATAAAGCGAAATTCCTCGCGAATTCCGATCTCAGCACTCTGTAGTTCCTCTCTCTGTCTCTTTCTCGTTCTCGCTCGTCCTCTCTCTCTCTCTCTCTCTCTCCCTCTCTCTTTCTCTCTCCTTCCGTCAATGTCTACGACTTCCGCTTTGATAATACGGAATAGCCCGCGGACTAACTGTGGAATTGTTTGAGTTGGACAGGGACAATCATTTGCCGCTTCAAGCATGATTGTCAACATGCAGAGATACTCGCCAGAAATGCGATACTTGGTCGTTTTTGGACTATTTCACCTGCCCGGTGCTGTTGGAGAAATATTTTCTAAACCTTATGTTGCGGTGCCGTAGGATTCCTTGGTTAATCTGCTTTTTCTCGTATTTTCGTTTTAATGTTTTCTAACGCAAATAGTTCCTCTTTTCTTAGTTCACGTGAAAATCAATCTTTTAATACATATAGATACATTCACAAAATAAGCTGTTATAGTTCAGATTTTAAATTTGTCACATTTTCAAGCAAATGGATTAATATTTTATTAATATTCTTTCATAATTCGGTTGCCGTGTACTAGTATTTAATGTATCCAATACTTTATGTCATGTTGAATCCTTTCACAAACCAGAGAGAAACTATTTATTCCCGATATTATTGATAAATTCTGGTAGAAGTGTCGTTTTCATCAATAATTCTTATTCAATTAGGAAATGTGTAGGAATCCCTCTGTAAGAGGGATTTTCAATTTCAATTGTAACACTGGTAAAATATATGGAATACTTCAAAGTACTTCCACACATAAAGCAAAGATTTCTAGTGAATCAATTAATAAGAGAAGAGTAGACTTGTTAGAAAGAACGTTGCAGAAGTTGAAATTTTAGCTAATTGAAATTGCAGCGACTCGTATAGCAAAAGTAATAAATACAGGATTTCACATTTTGCTTAAAACAGCTCAATGCACTGGCAAAGCTAACATTATTACTTCTTAAGAGCTTTTTAATAAATTCACGCACGAGTTGACAATTAATAATTTATTAAATCGTGAGTAGCCATTCGAGCCTTTTAAGTTTGGTAAATGGATCAGGCGAATTTCCGATTGCTGCGATGCACTTTCGAATCAGATATTTATAATCTTTACAACTAGAGATTAGCAGGATTAATTTTGAAAAAGTTATTGCTAGCAGAGTGACAAATATTTCTACTACATGATGTCCGGTGAATGGTCATACCAGCATGCAGCACTGCAGTCAGAGTGCGAACGTTCTAAATTATCAAGCGTTTTACACGGATTTATATTTGGCCCGATTACGATTATTAATCTTGGCCGATATAAAATGCTGGCACGCTGTGTGCCAAGTAGGGCATGTATGTGGCATCGGAAGCAGGAGTCAACATGAAAAATGACACAGGCTACACGCCGCGACATACGCGGCCCGTTTTCCGCGACATTCGATTTCCCATCCTGCGAAAATTCTGCGTTGACCTTTCACCCCGAAACTGGAGTAGAAATTCTGTAGTAGCTTGCTGTTTCTCCCCCCAGCAACTGTGTTCACTTTTTCAAGCAAGCCGTCCTTAATCAGATTTAGTATAGAGACGATGAAAAATGCTTCGGGTTGTTTCTCTCTCCAGTTCCATAAAACTGATTAAATTGAAAAAGAAATTAAAATTTCTCCCAGTAGAATATTGTAATAAATTTAGCATTTGATCGATGAGCATTTACGCGTAATTTTTTTTTAAAAAAAAAAGAAAAAAAACAGTCTCCGTGAAGAGAAGGATTAAAAGAAGAGATTATCACAATTGTGCATCGAGAATCACTTCCCCGTGCTCCTATTTTAATTTTGACACGGGAGAGAGGCGATAGCGTGCGCTCTGCGGATTAAATATTTCCAGGTCATTTATGCTTTTAATGCCCTGCAATTTGGCCGTACGTCATGGAATTCTCGAACGAAAGCACGGGAACATTTTCCGACGCTAATTAAGTTCTCTGCATCCGGTTTCGCATTCGGAACTTGGTCATCCGTGATACGGTGTAATTGCAAAATGAATACTACACACGATTAAACTGACAGTAATGCAGAACACGGTTTCAGAACAATTCGGTTGTAATTACACACCATGGTTCGATTAATTGTATCGGTCAACTGACGGTTTTGTCACGTTTTTTATCCGTGGCTTTTTCTGTCGAAGCGACATCCACGAATGTATGTACAGATACATAGAACACAAACACCGAGAGAGAGAGAGAGAGAGAATTGGAATGGAGGTTGGCGAGGGACGATCGATGTACGATTTTTATCGTGGGCAGTTCGGTGACATTTAAAAAATTCATTAAGGGCAAGCCACAGCGGGCACGTTCGTCAAGCGAACGCATAAAACCCAAAGCTCCAAGTCATTCATCTCTTAAATCGTTGATCCATACCACTCGACCGGATCGCCGTATGTCAGGCCAATCAATTCGTCGAGTTTTCCAATGGGACAAGGGTACGTAGAGAATGCAAGTACTCTTCACACCCATGAGAGACAGAAAGAATAGAAGAGTGAAAAGCTGTAAAGTGGCTCCAAAAATGGATTTTATTGGTCACCACCAATAACCCCATTTTCCGAGGCTAAATAAAAGCGGGCACCCTTCCAATTGAGGAGAGAATATCACAGTCGTTACTGTTACACCCGGACCGTCAACTTTACCCAACAAACAGTCCGCAGTTCTATTGGAATAAAAAAAACTGCTCCGGAATCTGTCGTAAAAACGTACGCATTTGCAATCTAGTCGGACTTTACGGGTTCCGGGAGCATCCTGAGCAATATAGACTCGAGAGTATATTGGCTTGGTGTTATTGTAACGCAACCTTCCAAACCGATACGCTTTGACTCTCCTCTTTAAAACCAATGCTAGCCAGCAAGTTTTCAACCTTCTTTGGTTTGCAACATTTATTGCTTGACTCTTATACATGTATTATGTTCACGTGCTGAACGAGAATCTACGATTCGCTGTTCCTTGAATATTAGTGAAATTTTTTAAAAGAATTTTATTCTTTTATTATTTTGTCTAAAATATGGTTATATGTATGTATATCTCTATTTATATGAAACGAAAGAATGGGTCGATTTTGATTGTGTTATTTGACAGTTTTTATTCGGTAGAGCTTTTAGCGCATGTCATTTATCTCGCGTTATGTAGCGTCAGTTAATTGGATTGCGCAATTATGAGAGTATAAAATGCGGCTGAAAAGTGCAATAAGTCCAAAGTTGCATTTTGTTCGCATTTTGTTCGCATTTAATACTTTAATTACATTTCCGGAAGAAACATACGCTTCGTTTTATGATTTTTAAGCAGACATTTGTGTTTTATAATTCTGGCAGTTTCGTTGAATAAAATACAATAATATTGCTGTAAATTATGTGTGAATTTTAAAAAAATGCTCCTAGTAGAGGATTTGAAAAAATAATGATAAATGTCTTCTTTGAGCGCTGGACTGTGAAATCAAAGAGTAAGTAGTAAAGAGACTATGCACAAGAAGTAGAAAGAAAGTAGAAAGGAAGTCTCTCGTAAATTGCCTTACATCTTGAGAATTATTTTTCTTAAGATACATGTACTCGACCTTCCACGACCTGTATCTTTATTGCATAGCTTCACATTCGCCCATCAGACTTACTTGATTCACCTGTAACGTAGTTTCTCCATGTTACGAGATACGAGTTTCCCTGAAAGGTCCTTTTCATACATTTTTCAGATTTAAAGTAGCACGGTATTCTCTTTTTACGGGCCTACATATCCGTAGTCTTCCCTTTTATCTATGATTTTTCAGTCATGCAAATTATCTACCGCGTACCATAGGCTACCGGTAAAAAATGTTCTTAGAAACCGTCGACTTTTCTATCGTTACGCGTTCATTTCTGTAACAGCAGTCGACATATTTCCATAGAGGACCGTGGAAGTATTTCTGCAAGCTCAATTTGAACTTTGGCAAACTTTCGGATCGTGCAACGTTTGAACCATTAAGAAGATTCCTGTATTTTCCTTCTTATGTAAAAATATTAAGTCTTCCCTGTATTCGGTATATCCCAAACCACTGAAGAAAATTGGCTACATTTTGCAAATTCCAAGTAGAATAACGATGTCGTGAATTCCGTGAGTCACGAAGATTTCTCAGCTTTAATGGTCAGTATTCCTCGTGACGAAACATAATGGCTTGGATTTTCAAAAGGCTTTTGAGAATACCACAGAGGACACTAGCTACGCGATTCACCGAGGAATAATACGAGCACTCTAGTACAGTGGATAAGTCGGAACATAAGGGCCAACACATGTCTCAAGGTATTTCCTTCGAGTTCCGTTTCCGTGTCGTTCTACTGGACGAGTCCTGAGCTACTTTTCTGCAGCACACTTTTGTTTAGTTCTTGGTTCTTCTCGCTTAACTTTCACGGTTTTTTCATCCGCATTTTATGTACACCGAGTTGCTGGACCATCAATGCTCGCTTTGCACCTCCTATCTCGTCACTTTTCTGTTATCTCAGCTAATAGTCTTTCGAGCAGTCCTTTCAGTCACGGTCTAGCTACTTGATATTCAGACCCTCGAATACCAGCTGTATCCGATCGGTGGAAAACTGTTCGGCCAATCGAGTCTGGAAGTCCCTACTGGAAAGTGCGACAGCCACGGTGCAATAAACATCGAAACTCTTTTAGCTGAGTGGCATGGTATCTAGTGTGGATTATGTTTGGCAGGGTTTACATTTTCCGGGGACAGATTGTATCAACTCCCTTGGACTCTCACGTTTATCGGGGATTATCCTGCGATTCATAGATTCGGCTGTACGGAGAAGTCAATATTCGTCATTGGAAATCAATTAGATTTTATTTAGAGAAATTTAATGATCCTTCGATCCTTTAATCTTCTTTATAGACTCAAGTGTTGATAGAATTTTCGATTAGTCACCTAAGATGTCTTTAAATACACTCCTTATTTATTAATTTGGTACAACCTATTAAACGCAATTTATTATTGAGCACAGTAATAATACAAAGATGAAAAATGTAGAGTGTTTAGAGGGTGGGTTGTAATATTGAGCTAATCAAGGAAATTGACTTCAGAGCAGAAGAGCATAAAGCGATTTTCCTATAATAGAAAGTGAAATAGGTCTGCGGAGTTGTGTGTTCCGAGGAATTCCACTTTGCGCATAGGGATTGAAATGATCGCAGAGGGAAGACGACATTCCTTGGCAATTCCAGTTCCCGACGAATTGTCTCTGATTTCAGAATCCAATCTCAGTTAGTCGAATCCGGATAAAAGTGCGTCTTACAAGATTCTTAATCCATTCGGATTTAACCCCATTGTCACTCTATTATACTCGCTACTACCTAAATACTTTATACAGAAATGATGCTATTTAGAGCTACGAAATAATAACCCCTTACGCTTGAATATTCGATTTCAATTAAAATATCATTTTACTTGAAATGATATATATTGCTCATATAATAATTATCACATTGATTTCTCGATAAAAAATACTTATTAGCTTAAAACGATTGCATTCTCTTCAGATTTCCTCAATTTTGTTATTGCAAAATAGATAATAACGGTCCATTATTAAATTTCAATATTTCATCCAGCTGCGTTCTTAATTAAGCAGACTTCAGTGCATGTTACAGAAAAGCGTTTCATGCAATTAAATAGAGTTTCATTATATGTATAATAGAAGCCAGTGGTTCAAATTTCGCATAACCCGCATTCTGCAAAGGTAGCAAATTACGCGTGGAGAATTCTGCTGGGATGGTAGATAATGCGCACCATATGAACAATATGTAGATCTGAACAGCGTGACGTTGTTTAAGTAGAACCATAATAGATTATGTCCGTAGGTTTCCATGTAGCCAGACGGTTTCCCATAGTTGACAATTGATAGACTCGACCTCAAATCGATTTTCCCTAGTTAAAAAACGCCACGTGCCTTCTGCTAAGATTGTTTGAATTCTGACAATTGACGACTTTGCCAGTCTGTGAAAGTATCTAAATTAGTTAGTGAAATTGTTGGTGAAATTCCTGGTGACGAATTTACTCGAGAATCACACGATTCGAAAATTAGATTATTCTCTTTTATTATTCTCTATCTGCCTTGTGGCATTTCTCATTTTTTCTGACTCTCGCTCTTGTAATCTGTCCACGCGAAGCATGCATGCATAAGTGATGAAAATTAATTTTAATAAAAGTGCTAGACTGCTCTGGAAACACAGTTCGTGCATACTTTTTGATGAAGCTCCTGTCCACGACAGCAGTGCGAAAAGGGCCCTTGAAGCTTCGGGTGGAAAATTGATTCAGTCTAGTGCCTCGACAATTGGAAGGTGTCTGTAGTTTTGAACAGCTAATTATTTATTAAAATCTAATAGTTATTCCGATACATATGTAGACTTCAAGAAAACTATACTGTTTGCTTGAGAATATTATTTTTCGATCAAGTGCTTATAAATTAAAAGTTTTGATGCATTCGATAAAAATCTGCTGCTCATCATCTTTCATTAAAATTCTATCTAATTCACATTAAGTGATACAATTTGTATCCCATTCTTCGATAATTATTTTTTCTATATTTCCAAGAAATAAACACAGCGAAAAATGCAATTGGAATATTCCTGTCTTTATTATAGACTGCAAGGAAACAGTTCGAATCGGTTTAAAGATCTAGGATGAAAGCTAAAGGATAGCAGTGCCGACTCTAACGAGCACCGTCCAGTTTTTTTAGTTTATACGATGCGCATCACGCGTTGGCCGAATCCCAACAGTTAAATACAAATTTCCGCGAGTAGTTCCAATCCGATAACTTGTTCGATAAGTCGTTATTCACCTCGTATTTATATCTCTGGCATAATCTACGATTGTAGGTTTCACGCATGGGATAGTTTCGCGTTTGTTTATGACGCAAGACAGTACAAGCTTAGAATATGCCGGAAAGCTTTTACGTTAATGAAGTCATAAATGATTCCGTAGCCTTAATATACAACTGTTCCAGATCTGTACCCGAAAGCGGTGGCCATTCTTGTGTACATTTTTAACCGCCACGATGGAGACTAATCCATCCATCTATTACCAACTTAAAACCAATAACAAAATTCGGATATTTTTTGATAGAAAATTATTTCGTCGTTGCGATTTCACTGAAAAATTACATCATCGCCGATATTGCATCTGACAGATTTATTCATTAATACTCCAGCAGCTGCTAATGGAATCAAGCTGGAAAACATATTAATCGAGGGTCGTAGTTACCCGTCTTAAATCTGAAGTTCCAGCGGCAGAATGGTAACCAAATCAAGAAGTGGAAGCAAGCTTGAGTGTACTAATTAAATCTCAGGGATATCGTAAAAAACTCGAAGAATGAGGATTAACATCGATTTACTGGTAGGGGGTGTCACGGTAATTAGTTCGCGTTGACCTTATCCTGGATGAGCAAGAGTGACTATTTGGGCGCGAACTCGCATAATGGCTCGCGCATTTATAATCTTGTCTTGAGCTGGCCTTTAATTTGTATCACTCCGGGGAAGGAGATTTCCTCGTCGAGAGAAGAAGGAGCACTGACCAACTTTTCCAGCAGCCTGGGGACCACTAATTCGTAGTTTTTGGGGCGAACTCGACTCGGCACTTCCCTAATTGGGAGTCCCCCTTTCCTTAGCTCGGCGACGTCGCGGACCCTCGTCCTGTTATAAATCTTCCCCGTGACCCATTGCACCAGTTTTCGCGTTTTGCGCCAGAAGGAGAGGTTGAGAAAGAGAATGAACGGGTTGAGGACGACGCGATAGGGGGAAACAACCACGGTGCAAGTTTAATAATTTCACGAGATGACCGGTTCAGTTGCAACACGATACCATGACATAACGTGTGAATGCTAAAAGTAGCCGGGCAAAATGATTGCTTTCACGGCTGAGCGATAATTTCTATTACGAGCGGTTAAATAAATTCTCCTCCGGGAGTTTCGACTCGTTTTAAGGTACCAATATAATGAGAAAAGTTCCCTCTGAGTAATAAAAAGATGGTAATAAAAAGTGTGGCGATGATCCCATTTTCAGTAAGAAATTTAGCAGGGTTATTAACTTTCGAGAAACGGTCCTAGCTTGACCGTTGAATCCCAAAAAAGTAGACAGTAGCTTTTATATTAAAATTTATACTGAATTAATTATATCTATAATGCTTAAATACGTTTCTCATTTGTTTACTTGTTAGAGAAATTGAGTTCTCTTTTCTTACATAATATTCATTATTTTCTCCAGATATTATTCTATTTCGAATAATATTCTAGATTGCAAGTAAAGGATTTGAAACAATAGACAGTCTTATGAATTATAATGGAGTAAAAAAAATCAAGCGCACACAGAGTCAATGTTGACGGAAATAGTTTTTCGCTCAAGTTGACTTCTCGTTCGCTTCAAGGCTCGTATCATTCGAGCATCCTACCCAAGATAATCAAACCCACAGATCGCACTGAAACAGATGAGTTGTGGGATATATTCGTCTATCGTAGCGTGCAAAACAATACCGTGAATCCGCATTTGGTAGAATGACCGCATACACCATCAGATTTAACGCATCGAAATTGGAAAGGTCCGCCGAGCGTGGATATCGTCGGAACACTCGCCAAGCAATATCGCTTTTATGACGGAGCGTTAATCAACGAATTTCTCAAATTAGAAAATGGCATATACATTTTTATTTGAGCAAGCCGCGTGAATTAAACCGGGGACCGACAAATGCTGCGCGCGCGCGCGCGCGCGACTGCACCAAATTCTATGACGGGGAATGCAGTCGAATTTTTTCCTATTGGATCGAGCGCAATTTATGACAGACTGCTGCCGATCAAAATTCCAATTAAAAGGGAACTCTGTGTGTACAAGAGCGATAGACAAAGAGAGGGAGATTGACTGATTGTGAGAAAGAGAAAGAGAAAGCGAGAGATAGGTGGAAAAAGAGAGAACGATCACGGTTGTCAGGAGCGCAGCAATTAGCGCGTCTCCCTCCGCGCGAAAAAAAAAAAAAGGTAGAAGAGATCCCGACGCGACTAATGGATCGTGCGTGCACTCATCGACTTCACCCTCGACATCTGCGGGAGACTTGTGCCGGGCCGAACCCATTAGCGGCCTAGAAGGAACACGGAATGTGTAAACACGATACTCCAATTCCGCCTTCGTATCCGCCTTTAGTCAGAGACCTCGTGTCACTAGTCGCGGTCTTTGCCAGTATAGCGGTACAATATAGCTTCCTGAGCATTGTCTCGTTGCTTGGCAGACAGAAAATAAGAGAGATCGCGGAGCATTAGGAGAACAGGAACCGGAGCGAAGGTAGACAGCTTCTGCTCTGGTTATTTAGATACCTCAGGACTTCCAGAGAATGTACGATATGCTCGACAGTGACGTTGGGAGTGATCGACGAAGATCACTGTGTAAGTTAAATTCCAGAATAATCTCTACTCATGTCAACGATGCTTCTTGACAGTCTAACAGATTGTACAGAAACTTGTTTCAATTTTATCGCGTGTGGTTAGATAATTTGCAAAATGTTGATATATTTTGCAAATTCTTCTAAATGTGGGATTGCGAATGCTGATCGCTGCGAAGGAAGCATGTACCTTGAGTTAGGAGGAAGTCTTTTTGACGCTGTCACGAACGGTGGTTTCGAACTTAGTTTTTAAAAAAGGTTTTATCCGTTACCAAACTTGGTAACGGTGCTGAATATGCTCGACAAATGGGTAATACTCTAGGGGCAACTAAAAAGTTCTCCGCGGGTCAGTAGACACTTGTTAGACACTTTTATTGGAAGATGATCAGAATACACTGTGGTATCGAGTTGTGGTCGGATCTAAAAGGCCTCGCGCGCCGTTAGCGCGCCCCGTCTTATAGCTACAAAGGTGCTGATCTAGGCTTTTTGGGTTTGGTGCCGTTTAGGCGTCCGTGACAACGCGAATATCAATGATCGAAGGGCTCTGTAACACGGGACGCGCGAAGCTGGCACATCTACGTGGTACCGATAACTTACGTGTTAATTGCTATTAAATTAGTCGGATTTGCACCAACCGAAATCCAATGGCAGCTCCTCCTGCGGATCCTAGATTCTCACCACACAGCTGTCCCCCCTGGCAACCGTCGCGGTTCGATTGGCGGCGTTCTCTGATCGTATATCCCTTTCTCTCTCTCTCTTTCTCTCTCTCTACCAAGTGCTTTTCTCTGGTGCTCGTTGGTTTTTGCATTGGTTGTTCGATCACGCTCGACGGGAGCTTGATCCAATTGAGAGGAGGAGGAAGAGTAGAGATGCGGCCAAGATAAATGGCGAATGCACTAAGCGAAGTCGAGCCGACAGTTTGAGTTAATTTCCGCTGTCGAGCTTTGGATTTCTCGGGCTTCTATGTAGTGGAATACCCTGATGCCTCATTGGACTCGGTTCGATCCTTCGATCACGAGAACCGACTCCCGAGAAGAACTTCTCTATTTGTAGCTACATTTTTTTCTAATACTGATTGCGAGGCTCCATAATTCGTGAAATGTTCACTCGAACGATTTCTATCGAACACATCCCCTGAGATTGGCACAACCCCGTCATTTTGGATAATCCCGTGATTTATGAAAGTTGCCAATCGACAATGATGAAATTTCGATGAAATGGGAAATTAATGGTAACAGCAAAATGATTCGATGAATAATTATAAAAGCATCCTTTGAATTTGCGATTAAATAGAAAGCCCTACGTATTCATCTGCAATTTAATTTGAGTTAATATTTAACATTCCATATTGTAACCTGTTATGTCCAACTTGAATTACGTAATCAGTGCCAGCTTGCGCTAATTAGTATATTAACTTTCGCATAGAGGAATAAATTCCATCCATATTAATTATGTATGAGTTTTTGCGTTATGACTCCTAATAATACGTCGAGGTTTATTGTTGTGTCGGTTCGTCTAATTTTTCGCTTGGCAGCACCGGTTTAATTTCACATCGTTCAAAGTTATACCGTGAATGTTGTTTCCAAATATACGTGTCGATATACTTCGTACAGTATCTAATATCAAGAGTGTACGACGACAAGAGACCACATCAATGGCTTCGATCTTATCCAGTGCCTTCCTGATCAGCACCGAAAGCCCAGTATTTCAATACATAGAAGACAAAAGAAACCCTGCAGCCGAAACCGATCTGACCACCGATACTCCAATCTACTTGGTTTCGTGGCACAAAGGAGTTCGTGGACCAGTGATTCTGAGGTCGGTGAGAATGTGTCCGTGTGGAGGATATCAGCGAGGAATCCCGACAAAACAAAAGAGTAGCAATACGAGAGGTTTCTTCTTGAAGAGGGAATCAGGGGATGAGGATGGTGAGTGGTGGACACAAGTGAATCTTGGTGGTGGTGGTGGTGGTGGTAGAAAAGAACGCAGACTTTAAGTAAGAGTACGACGGACACGATGGTGTCGATGGCCTTTTGTCGGTTCTTTCGATTGGCGAATGTCCATCACTCGAGAAGCCAGCTGGCTTTCGAACCCTCTGGCGGTTGGTTGCTCGATGTCGATAAAGGAAGGAAGCAGCGCGGGCTCGTACACCGTGTCGGCCGAAGCTGGATCATTTAGATATCGATTAGTGTCGCGCTTTTGGCGCTCGTGTATTTACATTTAGATCGAAAAATGATTTATCGCGGCAACCCGGCTACCAAGTGGTATTTGCGCTGTCCGGTGGAATCATGAAATATTCATGTCCTTTTTATGTGGTCGCTCATAAAATTTTCGCGCATCCAATAGATTTATGGCTCGCATGCATCTTCCGGAGGTCCTAGTGGCGCGTATGTCGGCAATTAGTTATATTCGAGGAAGCTGCATTCTGTCTACCGATTTTCAGGACACGCGCGTTCGGTTATGCGACCGTGCGGCTGCGCTAGCGGGTTTGTAATGAGCAAACAAGTGCGTAAAATCGCGCCATGCCAAATTGGACTGTCATTGTGCCGGGGATATTTGCGCGTCGCGCATAAATAATCAGACGGTCGACAAATGCGCAAGCATAAATACTTGTAGTCCAATAAATCCCACAATGGTCTCACCTGATACGCGGATAGATTATGGGCAAACAGAATTCAATGGCAGTGTACACGGCTGCTAATAGCACAATAATATGAATAAACATGCCACTTATATCCGGATACTTTAGCGTAATGCCTTTGAAATATGATCGGGCTACTGGGTTGCGATCCGGTCGGATTGCGCGACACTCGCTCACGCGCAGAGTGAAATAATCATCCCTCGAGGGAAGTTGCCAGTTATGCTTGTCGGAGATATTCTGGGCTTTTCGAAAACTTTACCGAACAAATGAGAGGCGGAAGGAGATGCCGAAGAGGATGAGAAAGAGGCGAAGAGAGCTAGCGATAGGGGCGGGGGTGGCTGGAGGGTTAGCGTTTGAGATAGCAGAAGATAAGTCGTGTAAAAGGTTCGGGGGGTAGCGGTAGGGTGGGTGGTAAGCGATAGCGTTGCTTCGAGAAGCCTCGGATAGGTGGAAGGGCTGCCGAAGATGGCTGGATGGTTGCTCGACTGGTACGGTGGGTGCTGCGGAGTGAAAGATAGAGGCGAAAAGGGGGACAAGAAGGATCGAGAGACAAATTTACTCTGGCGCGGAAGCGCGGACGATGCTCCCGTGGAAAAAGGACCCAGAAGAATACGGCGGGTTGAGAAATAGTCGCGAAAGAATTTCTTATTAGATTGGAAATTGAAATAAACTCTCGACAGCACCTCGGACCAGTTACAGTGACATCGGTTGCTTCCATTCCTGGCTTGCACGAATGCTTCGCTTGGGAAAGGGAGATCGATCTCCCTGCTTCCGTGTTACTCTCTTGTTACATCCCCACCCTTTCTCTTTTACTTCACAGTAACTGCGTACTGGCGCATTAAGTTTTATTCCCGAGCATTTCCCAATGTTTCTTCATTTCACCCGAAATTTTTTCCCGTCAATATCGAGCGCCTCTCGATATTGGAGCAAATTTCATTGCAATCCTATGGGATTTTGTCGCTTCGTTATCCCGTAGTTGCTTTTTATGGTATCGTCACGCGTTATCCGACTACGCAATGGATAACTAGGCTGTCGAACTTTGTCAGGATACAATGGGTAGAAATAACGAGCGATACATTGTGAGAATGAAACTAGTGAATTCCTATTGCGGTCGGATGTGCGAATTTATCACGTATTAATGTTCCGACAGCGCACTGAATCATACAGCGATTTCACCGGAATCATCGGGGATCCGTGTAGCTTTATTTTTGCGCTTAAAATACACACAGGGTTTTAAGCTTACCGGGAAATATCATAAAATTCCGCGGCCTTTTTCGCCTGGTTGTTGGCGGCCTCTGTCAACAATGGCAAAGTGTTTTCCCAATCGCGAATTTTTGTGAGCAAACCACACTGCAGTTAACTCAATCGCACCTGGTCTTCCATAATCTAATTTCATAGGAACATTATAGGTCAGTATGCATGAGTAACATTTAACTTTATCGTCTCTACTGTCCATCATTGTAAGCCCGAGATTCAATTTAATTTTTATTCAATTCCATGCAAAGCTTATTATGAAATACTCGTCGTAGTGAAGTTTATACTCACCATGCTTGAGCCTTAGAATTTTACAATTACCGAGCCTCGAACGAATTCTTCGCGCAGACGCAAAATCAATAACCACATTTAAAGCTTTCTGCTCCCTCCATAAATTCTTCATCTATCTTCGCTCTAGTCGTGAAGGCTATATTCGCTACGGTTGTTAAAGCTACATCAATTAATCCTGAACCTACCGACCACGGCTTCCACCAATGCCGTTACGAGTTATAAAAGCTCTGGTTTTGAGAAACTGTTTAATTTAAGAGACAATAGTTAGTCTTCCTCTTTTAGACTTTGTTCACCCTGATTTGGAAGGATTCTGATATGGAATAAAAATAGGCAATTATCAAACTACTGTGGTCTCTATTAAATGTTCCCGTAGAATCATTAGGATTTTTTCGCAAAATGTCGTTTCGTTTTCTATTTAATTCAAAAATCCTAGCGTATCAAGCAAAAATGCCTGATCCTTGAACTTTCATTGTGGGTATATATCCGACAAGTAAAACCGTCATTACTTTGCATTGGTGCCCTCGTGGCTTTTGAAGACATCCTTTCGTATTCAGAAATATCAAGACTCTCCTTCAAACCCTTGACTACACGTCAATTCGTCACTCGTTCCAGCAACTTCGAAAACATCGACATACGACAGAGATTAGATCAGCGTCTGGAGAAATGTCGCGTAAAATCTGATTTCCTCGGGAGAGGTGCACACGAAGAGGTCTGGATTCTTCGCGAAGAGTGAAATTATATGATCCGACTCATCGGTCCGGAGAACGTAGTGTGGAGTCGCTGTCGCAGGGAAAAGGGGTCGCGTATGGGGTTTGGCTCAAGGCTAGATGATGCCCACACAGATAAGGGTTGTTTGCCAGTGCACAATGCGCGGAGAGGACCCTGAGCAGGATTTTGGCTGATCCTTACGCTCTCTATCCCTCCCTCCCCTTCTCGGTAAGAGTATCGGGTAGGGGGATGTCTCGTCGGTAATGCGAAATGAGAAACCCTCGAGCGTAACGTCGTCGTTGACGGTGCTCTCTTGGTGAACCTTCTCCTGAGGATCTGGAGGGTGGTTGGGTTACTTGCCATCGGCCATTAAGAAATACTTTATCGCGAGCTTTCCTCCGAGATCTCCTTGCACCCCCTCGGCAAGTTTCAGAATGAAAGCGTGGATGAAACGAAAAACTCTTATTTCCCTCTTGTCCCTACTCTCGGAAGGATCGCTTTAAGTGATTTCTGCATAATTGTGCTGTAGCTATCGAAGAAATAGGCGCTTTACCATCGTGGTCGCAATACGTAACCAGTACTTACTACGTGTCGTAAAAACTTCCCGCGTAGATTGACTTAAGTCGCCTGACTCCGTGGAAAACTTTAATTTTCGCGTACGACTTTTCGCACGTTTCTGTCGTTCGTTTTACCGTCGAGAAAAGCTTCGGCAAAAGAGTCACGTAGCCTTTGGCATTTCTCCCGCTGGAAATCGCTTAGTTCTGCGAGAAGTAAAACCTTGAAATATATTCTTCGCTAGCGTTATTCCTAATTTCGAACATATTGGAAGAAGGAAGATAGTGCGAACGGCGTTTTTTCGCGAACATTTGTCAAGCCAGTTTATCTGACACATGTTCCTCGCTTTTGCGAGGGTGGAGAAATGGTCCGACGCGTGACAGATTTTCGGGAACGCACAATTGCCTGTCTCGACACGGTGGCTGTCTGATAGTGATAAAGAAATTCGCTCGAGCGTTAGATTGTAAATATTGTGTATGCTCGAACGGTGTCAAAGTAATGGCTGTGTCAACGATTCGGATGCCTCGCTTCGAATTTCTCGAGTGTTGAGTACCAGATAAAGAAGCTCAGCCATTTGCTTGGTCACAGGTCAAGAACTTTCTGTCACAGAAATGATTAAGCTCTATCCTATCACGGACACTTCTACTACGTGTTTAGGACAAACATTCTGCGTTTAAGTCACATCAACTTTCTTCAAATAACAACAATTTAACAAGGCCTTTCAGTAAACCGAGGAATTGTGATCAACTTACAATATATTGTTTTCGACGAGAAATGTTGCAGCGAGCATTGAATTTGACAGAAGATCGAAACAAACAAATAAAAATTCTCCATGAAAATTAACCGAGAATCGATTGATAGCGCAGGGCAAAAAGGATGCCCGGTATCTCTGACAGAAGTCCACAATATTCCATACAAATCTATTGTGTACAGTTGTTGGCGAATCAATATTGAAATAACACCTACACACATATATTTACACTGTTGACAAGATTTGTGCCCCTTTTGCCACAGAAACCCTATCAGTTTTTTTACTGCAATACTGTTATTATTAATTATTGTCAAAGACTATAACAAAGGGAACGAAGAAAATTGTCTAGATTCTTACGACCGCTGGTTCGACGACTCGGACGGTCTTTTCAAGCACAGGATAAGGTGTCCCAGCAAGGTTCTGTTCAGTCTAGAAAGCAGTCAATAGTCGACAGCATCAGTACGGCTATTATTCGGACGGAAGACGACATTAAATCAAGACCAATTCGGAGGCTGTGGTCGCATTCTCCACGAATATAAAGCCTCTCCAGTCGATGTCCTCGATTTCCGTGGTTATCGGATCCACCAGCAATTAGTTGGCTCGACTTATTTTCCGGATCCACCTTCTCGGCCTTAGCGAATCCAAAAGCGTTTTTCTTACCAAAAGGACTCGATCCTCGCGCGGTAATCGTACCGTACTGTTGTCACGTTGTCCTGAATACAAATCAGGGTTGATCCGCGCCGCGAATTGGAGCGGGTTCGGGAGAGGTACGCTTATTACAATGTACGAGCAAGGGGCAGATAAAGGAAAGCTGGAATTTCCGGTAAAGCCTCGCGTATCCTTAATTCCTGCAATTTGTACGGCGACTTGTATTTGTATCTTAAAGTGGCTGGAAAAATATCTGGCGTAGATTCCGTGCTTCAGAAGGGGGGAAGAGTCGCGAGTTCGCTTGCTCTGAATACTAATGCGATACCGAGGGAAGATGCGCTATTCGGAATTTATGATGCGTTCCGTCGATCGCACCCGCGAGCTGACAGAATGATGAAATTCGGTAGGAAACGCGTCTAGAGAAATTCGAAAGAGGCTCCACTTACGTCTAAAAATCCTTCCCACTACTCCAGTTGATTTTCCGGCAGGATGGTAAACTAACAGAAAAACCAGGTACAAGCCGAAATAGAAATGTAACGTTACTCTCGTGGATAAAAGCTGGTAATGGATGTACACGAAACAGTACGCTCTCCGTAAGTGAATACCTGTGTCAGCATCGAAGGGTCAATAAACATCCGATAAGCGTAAATCGTAAATGACAATTATTTGCTATGACTTCGTTATGCAACTCTACATAGTGAAGTGCAAGTCATCAAAGTGTACTTGAACATCTCCATTGGTGTGAGATACCGAAATTGAAATTCTGGAGTGTTATAAACACAAATTTGAAGGATTATATATGTATATGTATTTACGTAGATAACAATGTTGCCAACTATATGTGTAATCGTGTAGGAATAGTTTGTGAAACGAACTGTGTAGTGCTCCGATAGCTACCCTGAAATACCTCTACAATGTTCAAATCTAATTAGCACCTGCGCAAAGTTGAAACGCGTTGAAATAGAGATGGATGGTGTCAAGTTTCGATATAAGCGGTGATAGCTCTGATCAATAGTTAAAAAGCAGATTCGTTTTAACTTATTGTCAGTCTTATACAACTAGAAGCTGACAACAGAATAATATCTGTGACAGTTATAATATTATCCTTTAATCCTCTAATTGTATAAATAACAATTTTTTTCCATTTTTGCCATGAATTTTTCCTCCAGTTTTTCAATTTGTATAGCGAAGTGTATCGTGTCACGTGACAATTCTATTTGTTATATGACAAAAGAGATCAATTGCCCATGACGAGAATACTGATCAAACAGCGGTAAACAATTAAGAACAGAAACTGCAGTTGATCTGCACAAACTGCTCACGTTGCTAGAGATTTGCCCGGTGAAATTGCCCGATTAATTGCACGCCGCGCGACAAACATCCACGAATAGCGGGTTCGCTAAATAGTTGATCGAGTGGGAGCATTGTTCGAAGGTAACTAACTCCGCGAATAAGGCTGGCAGACTCCCGACGGTGCCATGGAGGTAATTTGAGATTGACAATAGTCCCAGTAAATATTATATTTGCACGGTCTTGCGCGAACATTTCGCCAGTGCCGCGACGCGCCGACTGTAATAATGGAATAGGGTCTATGAAGATCAGGGGAATGAGGTTTGTAGCGGCAGTCGACTGCAGTACAAGCCACAAAAACAGGCGAATACGAGACTGAACAGCGTAATACCATATACACCACAGTTGGAACTCTCTCTGGCATATCGCACACCTTGTTGAATACCGCCCTTTACACGCTCTGCATCGACGAGTATTCTGCACTCGCAGCTAATTTACATCTTTGTAAAGAGTCCTGCAGCATCGCTCGATTCACTCGCTCTCTCCATCCGCGTCCTTGCAGCACATCGGACATGCTTCATAGTCCCGGATAACCAACAGTCATAAACGGTATACAACGCACGATTGCTTCAATGAGCTCTAGTTATTGTCGTCCTACGTTTGTGAATTCGTGCTTATGTGGAAGGGTTATGATGTCCATGGTGTTGCAATTCTGATCACGCAAATGTACGAAGGTAGATTCGATTCTCATTTACGTCATACTAGAGTTTTGTTCTTGAAACGATTAACACAACATTTTGAGGTACGGTTAAAGCTCAATTATTATGACCACGATATACAATATAAATACGCACCAATCTTTTCCTGTCGATTAGTTGTCGAAACTCTCAGATTCTACTCTACTATGATTGAACTACAGTTAACCATTTTAGTTTCGCGGATATCAGAAAACGATACTTCTCACGATTCAATTTTAAGCTCTGCCACAGATAGCTGTACACGCCAAGAATCCTAGGGCGTTCCGAGAGTGTGGGCGATATTCGTTGGTTATGACCAAGGCAGCGGGAACCGTATTTCTAACTCTGGTCGTTTCTTGTCGCCATTCAAGTGCGGCTTCCGTAGCCGCAGTACAGCGTCGACTACGCGAAGTCAGCTATGGCGAAGATAACCAGAAAGTATCGTCGCTAGAGTCAGAATTACACACGGGACTGCCAAGACTTCTTCCCAGCGTCGATCTTTTCCTCACCTTTAGCCGGGACTTACGGCTGGGCCGTTCTTTCCGCGAATTTATTGTGTTTACCGTCTACTTCTATCCTTTGTCACGGATCCCTGCCGCCTCTCTTGTGGTGTCTCGCTCTAATCTCTCTATATCCCCGTATATATGCTCCCACTCGCGTCCAAGCTACCCTATTCGCATTCCTAACGACTATCAATAGGTCACTTGGGAGACGCGTGAACGAGCTGTGGTCGTTCCAGCAGCACCTATCCTCGGAATTGAAGGATTAAAGCAGAATATGGCCAAATTTGATATTACACTAGAATATTCTAGGATAACAAAAATTAATTCATGAAGAACATTTCCATAGCAGAGGTTATAGAAAATTTATTAAAAATTGTAAGTTATGAATGCCAGTGATTGTATTGTATTGGTCATTATATGAAATACTTATAAAATATTAAAAAAGCTTCGGTGAAGTTTAGTGACGTTGGTGATGAAAGCGTCCAGTCAGACAAAAAGTAGCTATTCATGTTGTTTGCGCAATCTGTTGACGCTTTCACTAAAACCCACAAACTCGATGTAAGGTAACCTTTACATCGGTGTCACGAACGCTTATACCTCATTCATGAGGGCAGGCTGTTTACAATAGGTGCGTCGTTTATGACAATACTTTGCCAATAACCCTAATTTACTTCGAGGTTAAATGGGCAAACTTGACTCAATCCCTGCTGCGACACAGGAGATGGGCCATTATTGCCAAAATTCTCGAAACTTGTGACATAGCTTACATAACAAATTATCCGAGTAATAGTTTAATACCTTTCGGTACACGACAGAAACTTCAACCCCGAGTTTCTATCCCTTGGGAATGACTATAAAGGGTTTAATCATCGGATGGGATCTTCTATGGATTTAATTAAATATTTGCGATTCTAGTAAACCACCGCTAGGCAAAACTGCAACTGTTCCCCTAATCCAGATGGAAATTAATTGATCTATACCACAGATTCCAAATTCAATTAATACATGTTTGATAATTATTTTTGATATTATGTTAATTAAAATAATATAGTTATTAGTAATAGGTGATTAACTATGCAGTAATAGGTGAATCAACGAATAAACCTATACGTTTGATACTAGAACTATCAACCCGTATCCAAATTTATTCCCTACTGTCCTTGTAAAAATGACTGCAATATTGGAAAATGGTAAATCCGAAAGCATAACATTCGTTTGAATGCATTTATTTATATCCATTAGGATTTGAACCGAAGCTAAAATATGTCTAAAACACAAGTTTTCAGCATAAAGAAAATTGTAAAAGCTTTATTTTATCTGCTGTGACGGTTGCAGTGCTCAGTTCTACAATTGCAGTTTGCTCAACCAGTACTTTTCTTATTACTAATTACTAGATCACAGATCTTTATACAAATATATATTCGAACAAAGAGACATAGTCGGTGCTAATTACATTAACAATTTATGCCTAAGGACTAATCTCCATCAGTAGCTATAACAGAATCTAATAACAATAGGAATAGCAATATCAGTTAACTGCATAAATATTTCTGTTAATAGCGCGTTAGGTGGGTATTCGAGGAGATAGGAGACGTCGAGGGAAACGGAAGTTGAAGGTTCCTGCTCTAGCAGTCCCTTAGGTAATGCCGCAAAGGAGTAAGGCTTAGTGTATTATGCTGGTGCGATCGTGCGCTTAACCATCGCAATATCGACGAAGAGAGACCGTAGCGCAGCAGGGCGTATCAGGGTGCGGCATGGCAGGGGGTTCGGGTGTCTAACTTACGGTTATTCGCGTTTCGTCGGAGGCCTCGCTAATGGGCCTTCGGAAAGGCGATATTAATATCGGATGTAAGCCCCGGCTGTGCTCAAAGGGGCCCTTTCCAGCAGCAGCGACGGTACTACTGGTGGTGGCAATAGTAGTAGCACTAGTACATACTACTAGCAGACTGCTGTACTTGCGCGCATGTGCGCGCACCCGTCGTCTGAGACGATTATCGCAAAGCTTCATCGCGCATCACCGGTATGCTAATTACGTCAAAGACACTATAAGCGCGCAATGAATGCTTACATTTGACAAATTCTCGCGGTGCCATGGCAGGATAAACTACCGAGGATGAATGCGCCCTCGGGGATCTGAAATTTTGTTTATTAGAGGATAACTCGTATCGTGGCTGTTGTTCGCTTAACAGGTTCGTAGTTGGTGTTTTCGAAAGTGAGACACGTAGCTAAATAGCGCGGATAATTTGTAAAAGCCTGTAATTAAAGGATGCATGATCCTGTTGAGGGATTCTGGATTAATATAAAAATATTGTAGTATATAATATCGTGTTTGTAATAAACTATTACGAAGAATATTCAAATTGAGAGTACTGCAAGTGGCCGCGTGAGATGCTAACATTTGAGATGCTAACTTCACAGACGTTGTGTTTATCACATATGTTATTTAAAGGTTAATAATCGTTCAACGTTAAAATATCATTGTTTTTTATTAAGGCTTGTTTTTTAATAATAATAACTCAAATAATAACTCAAATATGCTGATTTCATAAATGCGTCGGCGTTATTAATAATTAGGTAGAGACCTGAATGATGACGTAGTATTTACCTTACATTAATATTCTTTAAAATAACGTAAAATTAAATCATGATTCGCAATAATGATAAGTGCATTACCGTTTCACGGAAACAAAGAGTGGATAGCATTACTTGATTCGCGGTCGCAAGCGTAAGAAAAAAAGTGTCAGATTTTTAATTCGCGATGACAGGAGTGTGTGATTCGATTTGCTCGCTAGCCTCTCGGCAAACTAACTCCTCCTCCTCTTCTAGCTTTGTTTCGGTAACGCGAGCCACCTTCTAGCCCCGTTTACACAACCCAGTAAACCAGCCCCGATTTTAATTACGAATTAAAAGGACGACGCTCACTTTTCGCCGCGAACAGCCCGCGCAGCCGCTCGCTAAGAGGAATTTTAATTAACATGTTATAAGCGGAAACATAATTCAGCGTGCTCGCACACGCGCTTCGTGCTCCTCGTACCAGTGAATGCGAGAAACTCGTAATTACGACGGTGTTTAACATTGCAGTTTGCGCATATTCGCGCGTTCCTAGAATTGAACAAAGTAGTCCTGCGGATCCGAGCAATGATGTTCCAGGGCATTCGTTAGGAGCTTTTTTTAACAAACAGAACCGGATACGCACTGGATCGAAATAATTGATAGGAATCGTCCGATGAGTAACGCTAATACCAATTAGTTGAAACTTCCTATTCGTTGCAGTTTTCTAGCAGAACCGATAACAATTAGGTGGCCCGAGATAGTGGTTCTTATCACAATGCTCGGTACAAAATTGTTTCGTTTAATTAAGCTGGACATGCGAATACCACCGCGATGTGGCCGGTGAAATGGAAGATCAACTGGATAAAATTGGCTTAATGCTTCTAACAATTTTCAATGCACTATGACAAGAAGAATTCATTGGAAATATTTAAATTTAGCAGAAACAAGTAGAATCACAATTCCGTTAATGTGATTGTTGAAATGTTCGTCGATAGTTGCTTACCTATTTAATAACTAATATGAACGAGAATTAATGCATTTGAGCGGCGATCGAACAAATGTACGGTGATCGTTGACGCAAATTCCTTGATTTTCAGGATGATTGCAATAATGCACGATCAAACATAGCTCAATTCACGCGCGCTAGCCACACTAAACATTTTCATCTGCACTATTGCTCGTGGGATTAAAATCCAGCTCGGTGGTAGCGGCCGGAACATTATTCACCGCGATGTAAACTGCCCGGAAAATAGTGGTGAGTGGGAGCGTCAGTGGTATTCGAGCGTATAATTAAAATCATTATCCGTCTTGGCGAATATTCCACGGCCTGTCAGTCGTACCAAGCGTGAAAAGGCAGTGGACGAAGGAGGAGCGGTGCAAACTCGCAAGCTTTATTCGCGGCCTTAATTAAATCCAACGGCGACCGATAAGCTATTCTATAGTCGCACTACGCTGAATTACTATTTATCGATATACTGCTTCTGGAATTGGAAGTGCCATGGCGAACAATACCTTTGCCTATATTGCATTCGCCAGCTGGGAATGGTCTGCAATCGAAAAAAAAAACTATCCCCTCAGTGACGCTCGGATTTTCACCCTCGAAATTCAAGTATAAATTGAGTCGGGGAATCGAAATCGGTTTTTAATCGCTCCACCATAGAAGTCACCGCGAGTGTATTCGCGGTGATCCGACATTGACAAATCTGTCCTGCGTCTCTCTAACAGAAAGATAGGTCGAAAGAGGGATCCCACTGTATCCATGGTAAAACGCTTACAAGAACGAGAGAGGCTATCGAGTATCGATCGAGATAAACAGTCGATAGGGTAGTTTGCGCGAACCATCGAAAAAAGCATCTGCTAAAAGAATACCTTATTACTGACAATGAGAAAGAAAAGAGAATGATTCTCAACTATTCGTTTTACTCTTAGCCAGAGGAACCCTGTTTGCGGAGGATCCGAGTGGTGGGCAGCAAGTGATGAATTCGCATTAGAGAACGGGAGATTCCATTATTTCTGGCGGACGGCCGGGCAACGGTGTGTCCCGGACAAACGAATGGCTTTGTGGAGTGGGTGTGTTGCAGTTAATCATGGTATTAGCGTGACGGAGTACCGCTAATGCGATGCCAATTTGGCGTTAAGAATTAATGTGCCCACCGCGCAACGCGACGCTTAGCCCCTGTTCTACGGAATTCGTCGTGTTTGCGTCAGCGGGGATGAACCCATGACGCAGAGCTTCTGCCCTATGCGGCTGCTCGCGATCAAAATCGGCTTGACGAAGATTTACGAAAGTAATGGGATAATGGTCCGTACAAAGTGGATGGGGGAGGGGAAACCGCAGTGCACGCGAATCGAGAGACCTACATATATACTGATGCAACTAATTCTTTTCGCTGGTATACGCTATTACTGTAATTTCCTTTGGGATTTCATCGTAACGATACTGAGGTCCTCGGAAAGGTATGGTGTATTATGAACCATCTGAAAGACCTATTACTTCATTTTTTCTTAATGATTTTTCTGATTTTGATAAATTGTGGTCACTCGAGTCTCATTGAATTTTCCACTTTTAATCGGATAATTTTATCTCGCTTATCTATAGATTTCATCATCAAAGGTATTTTCTTTATTCATTAGTTTTATTTTATATAAATTTGGGATAGTCGGAACATAATTAAGATATTATCGAAAATTGGTTAATCAATGAAAATATGCTATTCCACTAGCATAAACTGTCAGTCTAATTATGCACTATGATACTTGGCAAGTGGCACGTAGCATCGTCGGTAAGTGCGTCCCGTGGATTAGTCCCATTACTATCAGAGGATATACTTCCCCGTTCCACTCGCCTTAGAACGTTAATTCTGTCTCAAAGGAGTACCTCCCGCTGTTGTCGTGAATTTAATACGAGGACACGGCCCTTGTAAAGCTCTCCCGACTAACGAGTGAAAAGCAAAGAGTAAGGCATGCGGCGCTCAACCGTGAAATTCAAAGTTTGAGATCAAGCGCAGCTGTCTTTGCGTCAAACGAATTCCACATCTTTTGAGGCTCGGAGCGATAATGCGCGCGCTCGTACGACGAAAATTCCAAAGCCAGGGGAACTTCCGAAGAGAGAAGCTCGTCGGGTCCCGAAAAAAAACCGGGTCATAACCCAACGAATTGTACTGAATCCCGACTCCCTTCATAAGTATAATAGACTGCAGTGTAAGATCTTTTCAGAGCATGCGAAGGAGAAACAAGTAAAAGGAATCGGTAGTGTCGGGCGAGTACAGATAGGTCCCAGCCCACCAGCAGGACGCAATCGGCCGGTAAGCATAATTTTCGGCATAATTTTATGTGGTGTCCCAAATTTTGGTGGACATTTCATCCACAAATATGACGAACACCTATTACGAATAAAATATGCTTATAATCGTATATCGTGTATAAACTTTTGCACACTTGATACATGTACTTACATATTGTAGTTAATACAGCATAAGGTGTTAGTTAAACAAATTGTAATTTTTGTTAAACGAATGAAACGATATTTTTTTTGCTGATAGAACTAATTAATTAAACCATTTTTCTTAAAATCAAGACTGGTCTGCCTATACTTGGCGCACGTCTTTTTACCTTACATTTTTACTGTAAGGCTTTTTGTGAGATTTCAATAATTTTTTTCCAAACGTTTCTATCCAAGACTCTGCACTACAAGTCAAGCTGGAAAAGTATAAACTAGTATGATAATAAATAAATTTCGATTCCGATCCGATAAAATAAAATATTAAGGCTCGTCACTTAAATTATTAACTAATATAGATGTTTTGGATTTTGGACTGGTTGGATAAATGGATGTGCATATGTATTTGGCGCGAGACGCAGCCGCGTCTCTTGATTAATTGTTAGAGGGAGTAATTGACTAATTGTTTAAACAATCTATTGATTATTCGAATATAGGATTGTTAAAGAGTCGAAAAATTATAAATTAACTGTTAAGAATAAAAATCATAAGCATGAGTCTGTGTGACTGATTCAGTGACTCGGGAGGAGCTTCGATGACGTCAGGTCGGCTGTGATTGGCAGACGCCCGGCGCGCGCTCCCGTCAACCGTGCCGCCAGCCGGCAGCTTATAAAAGAGTGCCGCGCGCGACAAGTGTCATTCGCGCGGAAACTTTGATCGGATTAAGATCGCATAGCTTTCGTTACTTTTCGAATATTTACGTTGACTTAGCTTGACTTTTTCATTTGAATTGGGTCTCATGGTCACCCATTTGGTACCATGGGTTGATACTTGAATCGATTCACTTTACAATACGCGCTTTTGTTAACACTTTTAAATAAAATTTGGGTCAGTTGGCAATTATTTTTGAGAATTTTTTCGCGAAGTATACTTGATAGAATGAATTGAGTCGTGAATTTTTGATAGTGTCGCGTCTAAATGAACGATCGCGTAAGAATTATGATTCGTGAAAGTAACGAGGCTGTGTGGCTTAATTTGATCAGGTTGGCGTGAGTCACCCTAATACTAATTTGTTCTGTTTCAGATTACATCGATATTGTTATATGTTTCGAATTTTTTAGTTTTGCACGGTGTGTATTTGCGCATGGATTTTAGGTTTTCCTAATTTGTCCTGTTTCAGATTTCATCGTTACCCTTATTAATTTATTTTACTAATTTGTTCTGTTTCGATATACACCGATATTGTTATAAGTTTCGATTTTTCTGCTTTTGCACGGTGTATATTTGCGCATGGATTTTAGGTTTTACTAATTTGTTCTGTTTCAGATTCCTCCCTTTCTTGATTATTGTTTGTCTTGTTTTGAGTATCATTCCCTTTGTTTTGGACTACCTAGTTTAGCGAATACCTAGTCTTATTATTTATCGTATCACGGTAATAGACTATTACTCATAGTCCATTACTAATATCTTTTTCTAGTTGTAGGTTCTAACTCGGTAAAGGAAAGTTTAATGGGAAATCTGTGCGTCGCGAATAGTTTAACTTTGCATAGCTTGCGCTGTGATTAACGTATTTTGGGAGCACCTCGAGCTCCTTTGCAACACATCGTTTGTTAGCTGCTCTTCTAGCACTGGTGAGTCATATTAGAATCATACCCTCTGTACTTTCATGGGCACGGGCGAATATACGCGATTAGAGTAGAGTACAGTCAAATCAATTAGTAGAGTCACGTTTGCAATCGATTCAATAAACTCTTCCATGGGTGGCATACCGCGATGCCATTTCGTCCATGGAACGAGTAAGTTTCGCGTTGTCCCTTGGCGCAACAATGTTTGAGTTGTAATCGGTACCTAGCAACCCCGACATTGCGGCGGCTAAGGGCGAGAATCACCGCGTTTTGTTCATGATTTTAGAGTCAATTTTTGCGATACCCACCGCGATGGGTCGTGATTTAGAGTCACACTTTGTTGGGGTTCCTTTTTTGCTATTGTGTGAATTAGAGTAGAGTCACTTTTCCGTAAGCCCTACGAATTAGGGTCGCGGTTAGAATCACTTTGTCCGATTGCCTCTTCCCGGTGGTCCATCGTTCGCGGGCCATCGAACGGTCCGTAGATCAGGAAGAGGCCGCGATGCTAACGAAAGACGGTTCCGTTAGACCGGTCGACTACCCCTAGGGAGGCTAGTAGATCCGGCAGTGCTTGTCTGAGTTGGCGTAGAGTCATTTGCTCCGATCTTTGCCCATAGCTCGGAGCTCATGGGCCGCGTTAGAGTCACGCGACGCGCCCGCGATCTTAGTCCTTTGCTTTTTTTAATTATGGGTTTCTTTGGGTTTCATTGCCTTTTTTCGCATAATGCCCATGAAAGTACGTCAGGGAATTTGTTCAATTAGCTTTCTTCGAATGCTTGGTAATCGAATCGCATACGACTTATGATTGCAAGTTAGAATAGTGAAAGCACAGATTTCCCATTGAACTTTCCTTTAACCGGGGGTGAAGTAGCCTTTTGTTTTCGTGAATAGTTTGAAAGAGATAGTTTAATTAGTTTCGGCGTCCTAAGCACTGGGAATGATACTCATTTTTCAGATACTGTAACAAAGTAGACGAACGGGACTGCGGCGTTACAGTATCTGCTAACCCTAATCCATTTGAGGTTTTTAGGTGTTAGGTTCAACACTACGTCATCGCGGGATCACCTACTCCCTTTCCTTGTGTGTGTCTGTCTTTCCCTATGTCCTTGTCTCGGTTCGCGATCGCGATTTCTTTTTGACAGTCGCCACTGTTTAGAGTAGAGTCAATTAATTTAGTTTGGCCCGGATGCCATTGCTTTAGAGTCAAATTTGGCCAGTTTAAGTAGAGTCTTAGCTCGCGTACGCGTTCTTTTTGCAAATCGTTAGCTTATTAGTGTTGCGTAAATGGAGGGAGGATGGGCGAGGTTAGGGTGGGTCTTGAGCAGCCTCCTCCACGTGGTAAGACCTGGGTCGCTAGAACAAATCATCCAGTCCCCCGTAAATTTCTTGATTTGTAAGCCAAATGAAATGGCAATATAAAGATAGAGTCAAAGTTTGCTTTGCAATTTTATATCAATTTCATTCGGGGATTGGACTTGTTCTAGCGAGCGAAACAGCTGCACATATAACAAAATCTTAAGTAATCTGGCCTTTGAAATATTTGCGGCATCGCGTTCCGTAAAATCGAAACCGACAAAAAGTTTTACATTAAAAATGTAAGGTAAAAAGACGTGCGCCAAGTATAAGCAGAACAGTTTTAATTATTAATTAATTCTATCAGCAAGAAAAATATGTGCTGCACATATCTGCTGCATTGTAAATTAATCAGTATTAAAAGTTATAACCAGTTATAACTAAAAGCAGGCAAAAACGAGAAATTAGTTGATTAATTTATGAATTTTGCAATGTTGAAGGATCAAGAAATAATAAATTAATTGTCAGAAAGAGATATTGACTAATTGTTTACATATTGATTGATTGATTGATATATTGATTATTCAAACCCAGGTATCGCAGCTATCTCCCTCTCTGCATAGTGTATGCGAAAGAAAAAGATCGCGCTATGCTGCCAGCGAGAACCCAGCGTTTCTGGTCAAAATAGGGCTTTAGGTGTGAGCACGTTGGGGGGTCGGTTGGCCGGTAGCATTGACCTGCGTTGACATCGAAGAAAGCATGGAAAGAACCTCGCAGAAAGCAAGGTTGTTTTCTTGCTGTCGCTGCGTGTCTACCCCCTTAAGTGTCAGAAGAGTGTACGTGGGTAACAAGAGCCGAGGTATAGAGCAGGACTTTTTCAGTGTCGACTTGTTAGCGTGAGGTCGGCTCCTCGCATCGGTCTGAAAGTTTGACGTTCCGCGTTTCTTCGTTTCCGCTGGCTAACAAGCTCTACGAGAAAAGTGAGAGGAAAACTTTTCGGAGGTTTTCCTTCCGCCGTGTGAAAAGTCTGCGGTCGTATCCAGCTCGAAGCATATGGACAGACCTCCCCTAATTTAATGGCTCGCTCGCGGTGACCCGTATTTCCTGAGACACAGAGATCAACCGACTTCTGTGTTCCTCGACATTGTATTCTCTCGCCTTTCCCGAAGATGACTCCTTCGATATTGTTTGTCGAAACCACTCGGTGGGTTAAGTTGGCTGATTTGGGTTTTCTATTTAACATATTCATCATTTACGAATCACAATATATTTTGTTTTAAATAGAACCAAAATGAAAACAGTATTTTTTGTTTTATCTATGGATTTTCAATTATAGTTAGTAGTAGTGGTAAACTGCTATTACAAGCAGCGATTCTTTTTCAAAGTCTGAAGTAGGATAGCGTATAAATGAAAAAGTTATCAATCTTGCTACCTGCTCCTTCTTATCGTTAACGTTGAGTTGAGGAAACTAGAAAATGCCCGGTGCGAAGTGTGTTTTAAGCGAAAATACGTTTTTCAATATCCGCCGAAATTTGGGCTAAGTGGAAATCGATGACTACGCAATCCGTCGAATGTGTCACCTTCAAGAGTGATCACCCTCGTCGAAGGCTTTGAGATGGCGAAAAAAGGACGCATCATTATCCTATCCTTCTCAAGACGAGAGGCGTTAGGGATTCGGTTCAGGTCGGATTATACTATTCAACCCAACGTTCATTTTCAGAACTCACTTAGTTAAAAAATTCTACTACAAATTTGCAGAATCTATTGATTCTATTCATTCTAGCAACTAAATTTCTACTCATTTTTGGAAAAATCTCCGATTTGCGAAGGGAAGGAAAACAATTGTCGGTTGCAAACCCTGGTCTTGCCCATTCCTCCAATTTCCTCGTTTTCTCTTCCGTGCGTATATTAGAGGCAAACTTGGTTGGAAAATTACACAGTGTAATGAGGTGCTTATTAATCATGCAAAAGGAAATGAAAATACTCTGTTGGCTTAGAATCCGAGAATAAACCCATGTCTGCGAGAAATTCAAGTAAGCATGAAAGCTTGAACAAAAAAATTCTTTTGCCATTTACAGAGGGTTATATTCAGAAATTTAGAGAAAACGTCAGACGTAAGATGTCTCTCAATTTAGAGAGAACGTCAAGTGAGTATGAACAGTAAAATGAATTTTGTTGTATACAAACACACTTTCGCGTGATTTACGTATCACTTATTTGGAGTTACAATGAAGAGTATAGGATGCAAAATAGAAAAATTGACTCGATAGCTTTTCCTTTTAACCAATGCGATTAAAAGCTTTCTCTGAAAGGAAATGCTCTTTGTATCGGCCACTCGAATGCAGATTGATTACAAATCTGCGGATGCCTACCTCCTGAGCAGTCTGACTGCTGTAACGAAATCGATATTCAGTAAATTGTACTCTGCATTCTACTTGAGAATTGCACGCTGCTTGTTGCGAGTTAAAGCCCGTGAAAGGAGTTCTTCTATCAGATCGATTAACGAGCAATGGTTCGGAATCCTTTCGAAACTGCAAACTACTCGATACTGTAATTTTATACCTTTCATGAATGTTCGTTTAACGCAACTCTGAAAGCATCCGAAGCTTCCTTGAAAAATAAAAACTCTAAATTAATTAAGCAAAGTAGTAAGAATTAACGGATATTATCATTCTATTATTAAAAAGACACGGAATAATTCCAGCAAGTTGAAGAGTATACTTTTAAATTAATCAAAGTTCTGCACAAGAATGTTAACTTTGGTTCAGGAAAAAAAAAATCATCAGGATCGTTTTCTTTAGTAGAAATCAAGAGAGGATTCAATTCTGTTCCAAAGTCGCGGCAGATAGTATGTACCAGCGATATGAAATATCTTTGGAGAACTTTCGACGCTAAATTAAATTTCACGAAATTCCACGAGTGGATAGTTCAGAGCGACTATCGATCGAAGTCGTCCAACATGAATGTACGTCAGGGAGCAAAAGGTACATATTGACTACTCGACTAGATCGGTTTTCCTTTTCGACTCAAAAACTTGTATTTCCATGTGAGGATATTAAAACAATTATTAGACTAAAACAAAGGGGTTATACTTTATCAGTATAACAAAATTCTAGTTACAATAAAACATTGCATGTATTACAGTCAGGAATCCCAATTTGACTTTTCATAAGCGTTTAAATTTAGATAGTTATTTTACAAGACTACACGTATATTAATCTGTGTATAGAATATGAGTACTTGCGACAGACTTCTGCAGACAGACGAGCATATTTGCGTGTACATACTCCTGAACGAAAGGATTAAATCGCTCGAGTTAAAGCCGCATTGATGTGGATGTAGCACTGTCCACCTGATGAGTATGCCTCCATCAACCTTTACGAGCCTAACTTCCTCTCACATCTCTCCTTCTCTCTCTCTCTCTCTCTCTCTCTCTCTTATGCGTGTTCCGAGTTTATGTAATGTACACGGTGCATCCGTATTCCGGTTCTCCGCGCGGATATAGTCCAGGCATAAATTACCTGGACATTCCGGGTTTGTGCCGCTACGCGTCTGTCTCGTCTCCTGCTTCGCTTCTATCGCACTGCCACCCCTTTTTGGGGAGGTGGGAGACGATGCAGCGAGAGACAATTCTGTGTGATTCTCGCGCACGCGTTCACCCCCAAATACCGCTACTTTGACCTCTTACTATCAATTGCTGTCGCGGACGATTGGCGAGATTCGATTTCGCCAGCTCGATTCGACTGATTGGCCGATTGGAACGGTAATTCCAATCGTGTCTCGATGCATTGCTGCGCGGCGGACCATCGATGGAGTATACTACTTACAGTAGTACGCTTGACACATTCACGAATGTTAGGCGAGACGCTTTCGTGACTGTATCCTGTATATAATTTTGGAAAAATTTCCAAAAACTATTTATAGACTTGTAGATTTATAGATCTGTAGATCAAGCAGATGTATTTAAATGACAGAATATATTATTGTAAATTGGATGGAACTTATAAATACGTCGATCGATAAATCTAGAGTTAAGGAATACCAGAAGGATTTGGTATTTGAATTTGTGTGAATATTAAAAATATTACTACGTAACCGAATAAAAACAAGGATCAATCAATTGAAATCAATTGGATCAATCACTGGAATTTAAGGAAATAGTTCAAAATGAATGATTAAAGTGACGCAGGAATGTGTTACTGGCTTCGAATATTTTAATAATCAGCGCACAACGAGAAATACTACAGTTCTGACACGCAAACCTACTTCGATTTGGACGATTTCATAAATGGATCCCAACGCTGACAGATTTTTTTACAGATGAAAAACTAAATACATCTGCATTTTTAATGTCGACAGCGGTGAAACTCGCAGGAACTAGAGTATTGTAATTCGTTCAGCGGCGAATCAATTTCCATCGAACGTTTCGACTGAAGCTTCGACTGTTTTGTTACCGAAGCTCAATGCTTCGCGTGTAGATATTATTGAAACTGAGTTTTGTAAAATCGGAAGCAGCTTGCAAAAATTCCAGAGGGCAAATCTATACCATCGCAATTGTACTGTGATTGGTACTGATACTCGTTGTTCGGATTAGTGTAGAAAATGTCGTATGTAGGAGGATGTCCATCATAATCACGGAATAGCTTTGATAAACAGACTTCAGAAGTCCGTTTGTTAGCTGAATTCTAAGGGTAGGATGTACGCCTGTCAAACAGGATTGCTCGTTTACTGGGTATGCGTATGCGCGCGTGCTTGCTTCGTCCGCTATCTAGATTAGCCGACGCAATAATTCTGCAGGCAGTGTTAGTGCACGCGTGAACTGATTATCGCCTCCGTCCATTTGCTTGGAGTCCACGCAATCTGCAAGATTGTTGAATTGATCCACAGCAACATGGTTGTCAGTTGTGCGGAGAAATTTCTGTTTGCACGAGAACATTTCTAACGGCAGCATGTGCCTTCCATTCCCCCACGATTTATCCCGCTTGGGACAAAATTACCGTCACTGAGTTCATTTTCGCTCGCAATGATGCCGCAGTTCACCATTGGCAGCTATGTAATTGCATTTGTACTGCTAATTGCATTTCGCTTGCTAAACGGTTTATGCATTACCTATTTACTTATTGGCTCGCCGGGAGAGAGATTCCACAACGTTCCAGTTCGCCTTCGCTTTACCTTCACCTTTTTTTTTCTATTTAAGTAATATTCCTACTGGCAGCTACAGTAGATTCCTCTTACAATGATTACTTATTCTGATGAATGGGACGTGGCTGGTGAGCATGGATGTTAGATTGAAAGCTAAGAAAAAAATACATATGACTGAGCGGGAATAAGAAGGAATCTAAATAGGAATTGGAATTCTAAGGCTACTGCAATTAACCGAGCAATTTTATATTTGTTCTTGGTAAACCTTTCTTTGAGAGAGAGAGAGAAATGAAGAATGCATTCCACCAGTGAAGGAAGCTGAAATCTTGTTTCAAAGTATTCTTGGGAATGTTCGTTGGCGTTCTGAGTCGTTGCAATCTTTTTTGCGAAACCGGAACGGTTTACTTGACGGCAGTTTCTGTTATGGCGTACGAGGTTTTAGGTTCGGAAGTAGAACGGTCGAGGATGGCGAGTGGTCGCGAGCTTAGTACGTAGAAATAAAGGTAAACTCGACTGGTCGTGACCCCGGTTGTCGTATTCCAAAGGATTGCCAGCCGAGGACACGTATCGAGTTGAAGTTTTAGTTCGCGTTCACGCTCGTCGGCCGACGTATAACTTCGCCTTTAAGTTCTCGCCAGACTGCCGGGCCGTAGTCTTCCAACGAGCGTAGCTGCTTTTGAACTGAATACAAAGACGCCTGGGAGGAGCATCGCAGCCCGTTCCTGCCAGTTTATGCTCTGCGAGCGCTTCGGAACTTCTATTTTTGTCTTCATTTTACCGCGAAATCACTTTTTAATGAGCTCCTTCGGATATGCCGTCTTTCACAATAAAAATTATTCCACAAAATTGGAATTGAATGCTTGAGTCGAAATAAGAAAATATATTCTTCGGGATTTTAATAACAGATTTAATAACAGCAATTCACGAAATACCAGTATTTGAGATACTAATTTTTTTCTCCAAAAAGTGATCGACATAATGCTGTGCTGAATAAAATTCGATGATTTTCATTATTTTTTAATTCTGCTTTACTGCCACATGGAGGGCTAGAAGATTGTAAAAAGAGAAATACGGGACTCGGTTGAGAAATCTCAAGGAACAGTATTAATCGACAGCAGGGAGCCTTTAAACTCTTGACGGAGAAGCTTACTTTCCAAAAAAGACTGGATGAAATGTGGCTACTTGGTGATTGATGGGCATTAAGTAAACACGTCACCGGCATAGAAGGGAGTCTGCATTGAAGGGAAAATATAAATGGAAGTGGAGAATAATTGTTCGCGAAAAAGGGAAGCAATGTTACTTCGATGGTAGATGGGTCAACCCGCACCAGTTTCATTATTCGAATGCTGATATTTAAAAGGAGGGTCGACGCGAGTATAATGCTTTCGTCGTGAATACATTTTGTTCCGAATACGTGTTCTTGACATGGTCCTAATTATTACGTTTTAACATACGAAACGTCCGAATTTTGAAAGAGCACCATAGTGTGTTGAATATTTTTTTTTTACGCACACATTTTTCTAGCACATAATTGCGTTTTTGATTCCATTTACATAAAATCATTTTAAAACCAGAGCGCCTCAGATAAGTCGTATTATAAAATCGGACATTACATACGTAACATGCTAATAAATCTTTAATTCATTCGTCTCAGGAACGAAAGTTAACACCTGTCGCAGAAACCGAGCGAAAAGAAAACAATTATCCCTCCTAAATTACTGACTATCAGAGCCTATGTATCAGTTATCCTATCAATTCACTTTGAAGGACTTTAAAACACCCAAGGGTATAAAGTTAAGTTTCATCCGGGTCCGTTTGTTTCGTTTGGTTTTCGTTCTGCCCCCTCCCTGATTCGATTAAGCATGAAGCCGGTAAGAAGAGGGCTCGCCATAAAAAGCAATTGGATCGGATTAAATCTCACTGGAGGTCTCGAAATGGAATCTCGAAGGCGAAGCTTCGCGGTCACGGAGCGGCAGCCTGTTCGTTTCGATTTCGTCGGCAGATAAATGGAACAGCGACGGTGGCAACGGTGTAATGACGGAGAAGGTGAATAGCTGTGGCGGCGTTGGAGACGGTGAAAAGAGAAGAGAGGAGAGGAGAGGAGAATAGCAGCAGTAGCGGCAGCAGTAGTACTGATAGTAGTAGTAGTAGTAGTAGTAGTAGTAGTAGTAACAGTGGTAGTAGCAAGTCGAAACGCAATAGAGACTCGTCGGTCCAAGATAATACCGTGCCATTACAATTTGGCCCGAGCTCTAGCCGCTCTGATCCAGTTGTTCACCGGTACTAGACGATCGGCGCGGCGGTGGTACCTGTCGTAATGTGCCGAAGTTCCCACGTGCATTAGTTCCGTTCCCGTTAAGAGGATGTGTATATACGGAGTTTGAGTTTACCAGGAAAGGAGAAGTTGTGCCTTCGCTGCTGCGAACTGCTACCCCCCCCCCCCCCCCCCCCGGACTACCGTGACCACTAGGGATTCCGGGCCCTTCGTTTGTGTACCTACTACTCGTCCATTCGCCAGACGGATTTAGGCGTCAAAGTATCTCCACTCTCTGTATTCCAATTGCTTTGAAGTCTACCGACCAATGGGCCAGTTAACAACGGTCAAGTTAAGCTACTAAGCGAAAATTTACTTTTCCAGTACAAAGCAGACTTTATACCGTGCCTATCTAAATCGCTGGTATTCTTGCCCGAGTGTATTTGCGTAACAAAAAAATAATGAAAAAAGTTCAGGGAGAAGGTTGCTTCATTTAACTTTGTTTTCAAGTTACAATTACTTTTGTTGAGAGCGGGAATTGTATTAAATATATATAATACTCACAGCGTTAGTGACAAGAGAATGTCTGAAACTTATTCTGAAACTCTGGGAAATAAGCTCAGGTTATTGTATATGTGGGATTTTTTGCTAAATGTATCTCTCTGTGATCAGAAGACCTATGAACATATTAAGAAGTAATGTGTTCTCTGTTACTCAGATTGGCATAACGTTATGATTTAGCAGTAATCAGATACCATTGTAATTAAACCAGCGAAAATTATGTTTTCTGGGAGTTGATTAATTACACGGCAGTTGTATGCTGTATGAATTATAGTATGAAATATGAATAAGAACATGTGTACAGCATTTGGAATATTATCTTATATGCTTTAGTACTTTGGGCGGAAGGCCAAGGCTTACGAGAAACATGGACCATTCTGAAAACAAGAATCGCGTGTTTGTCTTCGCATTATGTTCTTACTCTAAGCGCAAGAGTTAATGTAACTAAACTAGAGTCTTCAACGAGGTAACTAGTCTCTAATTACTGCTGATGCCAAAAGCAGCTATACAGTACGTAACTCCAAAGATGTTGCATTTTGCATAGTATAATTATTAAATAGATATAAATTCTCTACTGAATATCATGGGCCATACGATGAATATTGTATCCACAAGGAACATCCAAATATTATAATTTAGGAGTGCCAAAATATTTTCCTTACTCATTATGGTTAAAAAAATTGGCAATTTGCATATCCGAGATCATAGACAAAAAGACATTACACGTGAAGATCGAAAGATACTACTACAAATGCAAACCACAAATCCAACCAAATTTCAATACTGTAATGAATGTATTGAAGGGATCCGATCGATATTACACCGCGTGTATACCACGAACAATGCATTTGAATTACGTGGGACATTATAAATGCATGAAGAATGGCCGTCCCAGTTACGTAGAAGCAAAGCAGAGAGGTAGAAACCAAGGATGATTTCAGCGAATGTAAGAGATGAGGATAGAGTTGAAAACACATGCAGTAATTTAGAAGTGTATGTGCACGTGGTCCAAAAGTGATATAGTACGGATGATTTATAACAGTCGACGACGGTACGTGACGTCTCGTAGTAGTTGTGGGTAAGGAGCCGTCTCGCTATGTGTGAAATTGTTATTATAAAACTGTGGGAAATTCCGGAAGACAGCGGAAAGGTAGCGCAAAAGTGTGCACACTTTGTCTTCCACAGGTTTTTCCCTACTTGACGCGAATGCATTCCGTCGAGGAAGCTTGCTCCTCGGCAAGAACTAATGGCAAGACTGTATCCAGAAAATGTGGACGAACGAAACGCTCCACGTAGGAAAGCTTTTCAGTTTTTGGCGAATTAAAATGTACTGAACATTCCTGACTATCAAATGGAATTATACTAATGTTTCTACATTGCAAAAAGAGAATTACATTGCTCGAAAGTATAGTTTGGATTTTGAGATTTATTAGTTGGATTATACGAAAGTTTTAGTTGACTTGACGTGTCCCAGATCGGTGAAAAGTTTTTCAACTTTTCTCTCTGGCTCTGTAGTATGGAATCCATTACGCGTATCTGAGGCGACTTATGTAAATACAGCCAGAGTCCGACACAGTGCGCCTTATATCCGAGTGCGAAAATGCGCCCCAGAAAAGTAGCGATATCGCCTCGAAAGCACTGAAACTTTTCCAGGGTACATACAAACATTGTCATCCAAGTGCGTCTATAAGAAACTTGTCGAAGGGCTGCGTAAAGTGTTCCTCGTCACTTCTCGGATGGTTTACATAGTTTCTTACACGATAAACTTTTCGAATCAAGCTTCATGCACTTGGGCATCCGTTTTCGATTATTCCCTTATTTACCTTCTACTTTACGGTTCAAAAGACGTACTTGCAATTGTCTGAATAAATAATAAAGTAATTCTACTAATCTATTAATGCTACTAGGACACGAATTCTAAATTTCGATCCGATCACAAGAAATGAACAATTGCAATGTAATAGTCGTTTTTGTATATTGGGCCAGTTTAAAGGGTACATATTATGCATCATCTTTTAAACGGTACCCTAAATCATGTTTGTTACACTAAATAAACTTTCTACAGTTGACACGATGACATGCTATTGCGTATGTATAATGTATGTACTCGATGAGTGACACTACCGCGTCTCTCGATTGTAGACCCCATAGCGCCCACTTAGAGGAGCGCAAACTTTCGGAAGATATTACGATCGCCAAGTTTCAACGTACACCGTCTACCCTGTGTTCCTGAATTCACTTGGTCTATGATAAAAGAATGGCGGAAGCGCGTTAGCACATAAGCGGAAATTGCAATATTGGGATCTAAGGAGTTTCGCGGATCAAAGCGCGGCAAGCGGTCTGAGTTAATTAAACTTATACAGTGTTCCTGACAGGGAAAGAAGCAGACTGCAGAGAAGGGAAAGCCATCGTCACAGGCGAGAACGAAGCAGAGACGGATAATAGAAAAAAAAGGAAGATTAAGAGGAATCAAGCAAGGTGTCACCTTCGATATTTTGTAATAAATTATAAACACTCGAAAATTCAGGATCAGAGTAGAATCGAGATGAAGTAGAGCGTGGAGGTTTGTTGCTCCCACCATCACTAGTACCAGTAAAAGCACTGGCGCCAGCTTTTCGGTCAGACTCGACTAATCTTGGTAAGAGCAAAGTCCCAAAGCATCGAAAGTTCGGGAAGTTCCTGTTTAGCGCTTTATACCTCGATGATAGTCTCGGAAGCACGGGGGAAGGGAGTCCTTCTCACGTTGCTGCTTCGACCTGGGTCTCCACTGCTTTTAATACAGAGGATAAGGAAACGGTGCACTGGCTGCTTCTAGTACTACTCCTTCTACTTCTACTACTACTACTAACGCTCCACAGGGCTGCACTACGGCGAGTCGAGCTCCGCGATTGGCCTCGACTCCAATTCGCTTTATTGAACTTCGCTTAATTAATCCCGCCACGAGTGCCCAGCCAATTGTAAAGTGCTTTTCGCGTGATGAAATTTTGATCCGCTGCCCCGACCGATTTGACCTAGCTCGATCTTTTTACTGGGGCGCACTTGGAAACCAAAGGGAGACGGAGTACTGGTATACTCCATCTCTCGATAGGGGTTTTTTTCAACGTAGTCTTCTCTTACGTTTTTTCGACAGAATATTTGTGGAATGGATCATCCTTCTACCGATGCATCTTGCGTGTTTCCTGCACCGAAAGAACTAGTTTTATTGGCGTGCCATAGTCCAATAAAGAATTCCTGGGATGCTGGCCCCAAACCACTTTCGATCCCTTCTATCAGCTGCAATTCCGCTTAAATGTCGAGAAATTTCCTTTTATATTGTGTCCCGTATTAAATTTTACTTTCATGTACTCTTATCAGTGTGGATAAATTGGGTGATCCTTGTTCCGCACTGACACCGAAATTATGTTTCACGAAACTAATATCTCAAAATGCGTCATACGATTGTGTGGTAAAGATATTAATTATATCATTTTGAATTGGAGTTATACAATAATATGGATTATAAACTGACCCTATTATCAAATATTTTGTCTGACACTAAATTCTTATAAGAGTTCAATTGGAAGTGAGTGAAAACGCGAAAGTAAGTATAACTTGTAATCGCACGGATAATACAATGAGCAACAGCAGTGTGGCAGGAATGAGCTTACCTTAACCCAAATTAGACTTTAATGTAAAGTTTCAACTGAATCCGTAGCTGAAACTTTCAATGGAATATGTTGAGCAGAGTTTGAGTAGAATTAAACTCTACTTCAATTCGTCCCGTCGTTTCTTTTGCAAACTCTGTCTGGCGCCCTCGATGTTGAAAGAACCCGGAGCATATTTCTAAGTAATACAGGACGTCCTAGAACTCCATGTCATAAATTCAGAGGATCGTAAGGCGCTATAAAAGAAACACTTTTCTCGATGCTATTTTATAGAATTAAAGTCATCTTAGAGATTATTAATTGCAATCATTTTGCATTATAACGTCAGGCTTCTATTCTCATCGAATTTATGGCTCTGATGCAACGGTAAATTTTTTGGGGAAAGGTAACAAGCAAAATGCTATCAACCGTTATTAATTAATTATATTGTAAATATTGGATTACTTTAAAATTTCATTTAAAATGCTTCAAACTCTGAGTTTTTACAGTAAAGAAATAAATACACTGTGTGTTCTATTTCTTTTATCAACAAACCACTGGAACAAAACGATTCGTATTAATTTCCATAAAGTTGCCTTTTTGATATGTAAACTTATCAACTGCTTCGTGATCTTGTTTGAAACATACGGAACGAATTATCTAACGAACGCAAAGCGACATTAATTCAGTATTTATTAAACCGGCCAGTGTTTAAATATCATTATTACCTCAATTGTTGCAGATCACAGTACGATATTACAAGTGAATAGTATTCCTTGTTCTTAATATTTACAGCAAAATAAACGGACAGGTACAAAGTTGCGCATGGACCGTCTCATCGAATCACAGGGAAATTTTTAATTAAGTGCTGTCAGCATCAGAGGTAGTAATTACACGCGAGTACGTGGCAGCCAATAGACGCAAGGGGAAACAGGATCAGCAAGGCACCGGCAGAGCAAGAGCACCGCTAGGACACCCGTCAGCTTTCCCGTTAATCCGGTGTCGGTTTCAATGTCCAATACCCGAAGCCACGACCGGGGGTGATCGATTAGCAGTGGCCTCATAATTTTCAGGGCTCCCCAAACTTCGGTAATCGTAATCTTCGCATAATCTGCCTAGCAGAGAATGGAAGTGTCAGAGGGTATTATGTCCCGAATATTCGCTTTATTCAGTACTTCATTTTCGCCCAGAATATGACAAAAATCAATTGTGTTATAATTTAATTTACTGCAACCCATTGCATATAATTATTGAGCTTTTTGCTTTAATTTTCTTGAGAACTAAAAAATAAAAATGATCGAAAATTGTATCGAACTTTATAAATAAATTTTGCGAAACCCGATGTTAAAATTGGAGTCGATATTAGAGCAACAAATAAGTTTAGGAAAACAGTCAATTTTCCAGCTATAATTATTTTTGTTCCATTTGGGTAGCAATCGAGTACTGTGTGACGCTTCGCAGCAACGTTAGCCGCGTATTCAGAAGGGGTGGCAGTCTCCGATATCACAGAGTGGAAAGCACCACCACCGTGTCAAATGTCATCGTTCATCATCGCCAAGGGATATAAACTCTCTGGTGTTCGCACACTTTATGACTGCGCACATGGCTCTTCTCCTCTTCCATATAGGAAGACTGCCAAAGGGAAAAAGGAGACACGATTTAATTACGGCCAACGAAGCTTCCTAACGATGCCCATTCCCAAGGAAAGAGACCTCTATTTCGCCGACGATATCCGAGCTAACTGCCTGAGGTCCGCGAAGATGATCCTTCGAAAGTCGAGCAGACTACCTATCACCTTCTCCCATCTATCTCTCTTGTCCGTCAGTCCGTTCTAAAAGGCCCAACGCTGCTATTTTCGATCCTCCAAACGGGATAATCTTCTCTAGTGAGGATTATTCGTAGTGCGGATAAGGTACTTATAATTACTTCTCCTGATGTGTTTTTGCTTCGACTAGGGATTAATGTCTCAAGATTAAAAGTATTTGCAATAATTCATTTGTATTGTTCATCTTGATGTCGTAGGACTTGGATGCACAATGTGCCAAATATTTAACAGAATATTAAGGTGCATTAATATTAACGCGATGAAGTAATATCAGCGAGTAGTTATAAGTACGTTTACATTGGCAACTTACTTCAGTATAGTGCCTGTGAGAAGCTACTAAAGAGGCGACTCGTTAGTCATGCTCAAATTACTTGTCACCACTCGAGTTGACTTCATTTGGATGTGTATGCAGTGTGTGAGTGTGTGTGGCTATTTCATATAGATGTAAACTTCCTACTTCCCACCTTTGGGAATTTCATAATGCCTTGCAAGCAGTACGTAAACTAAAATCTGCGTAACATGTAAATTTCTTCTTCCTTCCAGAGAAACATCGCGAAATTTGCTATTCGACGCACACGCTGAAACGTGTCGTCGAGAAGAGAGAATTAAAGTTTCGCGAACGTGGATTGCTAAGCTCGGCTAAATGCGTACGTGATGTTAATACGGCTAAGTGAAATTCAACATTTTCGCATTACCGCTTTTTTACACTGGAAAATTTCTTCGAAAAGGTAGTTACGTGATAACGGAATATTCTGCAATTTTCAACTTGTATTAAGCTATTCGTGACGTCCTTTAGCCTCTATCGAGTGAAATCCTTTCATTCGCGAAGCCGCAAGGAACCAAAGACGTAAGACCTAAGACCTTGGAGGATACTTCGAGAATAAGCCCCGGCTTAACGAAGCTTCATACATCGTATTGTAGATTCTCAGTAGAAATTCTTTTATCTCGAAAGGAGCCATTGTAGTCACGTTCAAACACTACAAATTATATCGATAAGTCAGTCTCCCTTTGAATGAATGCTCACTGTTCCACACTTGTACTACTATTACTGCAACAAATTTAAAACTGTCATCGAATTGCTTAGTTTATAAATACTTCAGAAGAAATGTTCAAATACCAAAAAAAAGCAATTTATTTTTAACTGAAATTCAACTTTGTGAGTATTTGATTTTTTTGATATTCAGAAAGAAGTAATAGGAACATGCGATGCCATGGATTGATTGAACGGTAGAATGAAGATTTCATAGAGAAAAGGAACTCAAAAAAATTCAGCGAACTAAAACAGCTATCTATACATTTAAAATGGAGATGCGATATGCTTGACGTTCCTGGTATAAATAATATCACGATGTACAAGGACAAATTTATGGATTCAGCATCCAGAAACCAATGAAATTTGCCTTCAGAAATCTGCAGAAAGCTGCAGAGAAATACGCATGCATCTTATAGGAACGTTTCGTTGATTGACGAGGAGCACTGATAAATGTTTCCCTTGAGACTTCCCGAAGAATGTATCAGTGAACGATTGCCAAAGCTTCGTTTGAATATTTCTGTGTCAGTTTTTCCTTAACATATTGCTTGAATCTCTGTCGGTGGCGTGTGCGAAACCAACCATTTATTCGCTACCTCTTATTTCCCCGAGCGCAGTTATTTCGCTGTCTTGCGTTGTTTCGAATTATTTTCCTCGATATTTTCAGTGGAGAAGAAAAGAAAAATTAGTTACAGTAAAAACTAGAATTACTTTTTAACTATAATATTTCGTAACCTTCTCAAACGTTACGACTCATTTCTTAATGTATACTTTGGATTTGTGGATAATTTGACTTTCAACGAGAGACGATTTGTATTCGCCTCATGTTTATTTATCAACGACCAACCACTATGCATGCTTCTACACCCTTATATGTATAAACCAATTGCATCTCTCGTTTCAATTGTGTAGCACCAGTAATTGTTTCCTTTTCCAGCATTGCTTTTTAATTACTGCATTAGGGAAACACTAACTATACGTACACTTATATTTCTGAATAGCAGAGTGAAACTGTATTCCGCAGTAAAATGAATTGAACAAAATTTTAATTGCAATGAGCGAAATTAACATAACATTTGTCGAGGGTATCCAAGGAAACCTGGGAAGCCCGTAAATCAGAATTTATCATGAGGTGCCACTGGGCCGTATCAGAACTCTCCAAAATCTATTTCCCGTGGAATCGTGGATGGTGCACGCGGAAACATGGGTGTTGATGCGAACCTCGCTTCGACGAACCTCACTGTTTCCTTTTGCCGTGATTCGATTTCGCGAGAGGATCGGAAATAGTTGAAGGGTTTACGGAGTATGTATCAGAAAAATATTATATTCCAGAGACTAAAATCTGAATATTCCACGATGAAATTAAGTAATCTGTTTTCACGATGTTCAGAATAAACATAAAATAATATAATAAGATATAAAGAATATTTTTTCTATTCTGTTAGTAAGGGCATCAAATGAAATTACCCAATTAGGTAATTACTCATGATAAAAATAGGTCGACTTTTTAAGGTATTAAGTAACAATACAAAAACTTTACCAATAAAGAACATCTATCGATACCAAGATTTCTTACGAAATGAGTGAATTATTTATTTCATTTTAACAAATCCGCTATCCACGAGCCTCTTTGACGCGTTATCCTTTTGGCGAGGATCCATTTTACACCTACAAGAAAATCCTTGCCTTAGGCGTCGCATGTCCTTACCTGTTCACGTATTTCTCTTTTTCTTTCAAAGCAGATTGCGATATTCTCCGTTTAAACGGAGAAATTCGGAGAAGCTAAAGACAGGGAGTGGAGGAGATTGTGACATAGACTGGTAAGCGAAGAGAACCACGAGGAAGGAGGAGGGTACAGCACGCGTACAGATGTGCCAAATGCGCTCGCGTGTAGTTTGCAAACACGCGCGGCTTCTGCTACTGCTTGTGCTGCAAACTCTACGCTTCGCAGCTGCGGCACACGTACACACGTAGACTTTCGCCAGTACAGGATCTAGGAGGAGGATGGGATCTCCTCCCATTACGATCGCGTGCTACCGCCAACGAAACCGGAAACTGTGGCTTGGCGGGTGTACCGTCGTTGCACGTAGATCCGGAACACCTTTGGCTTTAGAGCCTTGACCCGACCTCGGCTACCTCAACCGATTTACATGTCGCGCTTTACGTAAACTATTAGGTTCGTAGAAAGGTATTTACAGAGAACAAAAAATAATTAGACTTCTTTCTTAAGTCTGATTTCTTTTCTAACTGTTAATCAACTCACTGCTTTGAAATTTCATAGAAGGCAGTTTTAGAGTATGTAGAATTTGTTAAGCAACTTTTACTCAAACTTAAACATAGCTAGTGAAGAGAAAAGGTTTATTGCAGAACACGCAAAATATTATAATTTATCCTAATTTCGACGGGACTTGTATAAAAACTGCCTCGAAATTTAGTTAGGAGGTGCAAAACAAGCATAATTAACGATGTTTTATGTATATTGTGTTTACTTATTTAAAAATAGTTCAACCGATGGACTGTGTTTATTCGGTTAGTATCTGGCGAATTTTTCGACTTTAAAAAGAACAAAGTTTATAGGCATGCAATTGAGTTCAATGGATACCCCGGGAGTTAAGTGTAATTTTCAGAGTTAAAATATTGAATAACTGTTCAAACGATTAGTATTGAGTTTTTATATAACTTCTCCAGTTGTCTTTCCCAGATGAACTTCAAGAATGACTTTTAAATTTTTACCCCGATTAATTAATGGAGGTTCGCAACTTTCCTTAACTACAAACCTTTTCACACAATTAATCAAACAATTTAAAACCAATAACGTTAAACAACAGTACTAATAATATGATCAGAACACGCTAATTACTATATTTACTGTTGTAAAATTAACGTTTGACGAATGTCAATCTGCATAATCTATACGTGTTTACCCTATTGAAGAATGACCGGGACGAATACGATGTTTCGAAATGACGGTAAAGTAGACAGCACTGAAAGGGCTACAGCAAAAGCAACTAGAACTCGAAACAGGACTTAATCGGTAGTAAAACGAAGCTCGTAACGGAGATAAAGAATCATCACTTGGAAACTGTTTTATGTAAGAACCGTAACAAAATAAACAAACAATGTCGTGTCAGAGAAAACCCAGGCAAAGAGAAGCCGGCAATTACCAGTCGGAATGGCGGTCATTCCAAGAGGTAATTATTGTTTTCGTTTCCTTTAAAGGTCTTCCGGGTATTAAGTTACTCATCGCATTTCAGAAAGCAACGAACAACTACGGTAACAATTTCATTTACTTTTTTCTGAGTATCGGGAAAGAGGGATTGTTAGTAAAAAATATAGGATCCATTCCGTGTCGACCTTTATTTGTGAAATTAGGACCAAAATTGAAATCATAACTATCATAGCACATATATATTAGCAACAAGATTTCAATTGAATTAAATTATTGTTATCGTAGTGAAAGATGAGACCGGAATTGACCAGGTTAAAGTACTTTAAGAAAGAAAAACGGAATTTGAAAGTCTAATCTGTGATATAATATCTAGAATATGTACTCGAGGAAAGTAAGCGAAGCCCAAACAATAAATCACTAATTTCACGAAGGTATCAGACGATAGTCGCACATCTCTTGTGTGCACGCGGCAAGAGAGAAGGGAAATCGATGTTATCGCGAGGGTAGAATGTTTTTCCTTGGCAGCGTGGATCACGAGGAAATTCGAACTGGTCGCCCGGAGGCAGTCATTCGGCCAGATAAGAAAGACAAAGGAAAAAAAATTAATCACAGACCCGTAGAGGTAGTGTGGTGATGGCGGTGGTTCGCTCGCGCCCTTCCGGTCCATTTTCACGGCCCATTTTCTCGGATCACGGCCAAGCTATGTAGGTATGTATGGGTGGTGGCCCAAAGAATCGAGCACGACTAAGAGAAGTTTGCCTAGCGGAATGCGGGCTATCGTTTCGCTGTGATTTTTCACCAGCCGCCTGAGAAATGGTAACGCCCCCGACTTTTTCCTTCTACGCTGTACTTGTACTGCCCCTGTTTCCGCCGCGCCCAACGATTCTTCCGTTAGCACCCGTGGAAATCAACACGAGCTATATGTTCGGCGAAGAAAAGTTGGCTACCATCTACAAACTAAAAAGGTACCGGGGCAAGAGGCCATTATCGATTTCAGTGTTTGCAATAAAACTGTGATTTCCTCTTTTTTGGTACTTTTATCATTATTGAATCCTCCTGCGAAGGCAACCGAGAATAAAATAAATAGACTGTAAGAGTGGAAAAATAGATTTATCAGGGAGAGAGTTAGAACACCGAAGAGAATATATTATAATAAGCGCAATAATCAGGATGGATTATTCCTCGGCGAAAATTCACGGTCCCGGTAATGGTATTCGAGTTAATTAGTCGGTAATGAATTCCGAGTGACATAGGTAACGATAATAATAAATTTCGTGGGGCAGGGTCAGTCGATGGGCCAGCCGATCGAGTGCTCAGTTAAGCAGCATTCGGCACGATTATGGCGGCTATTGATCACTCATTAATGAAACGACCGTCTGATACGTTCGCCGAGTTTCTCGTACACTCAAGTATCATATACCTCACGAGCACTTGACAGCTCAATATTTCACTACAGGCATCGCGCTCCGCTTCCATAGGAAACCTTCCCAGCGACGATTACGTCGACCGTTATTAGCGGCAGGATACGAGAATCGATCAGGATTGATATTGGTCTCAGACTTAACTGTATCGGATTGGTCTTTCAGGATGAGTTGTCTCCATCGAATTTAGATTTATCTTACTACAATTAGTGATAGGATTGGAGATCTACAGATTATTATTCTGTTTCATGTGACGTTATCCGGCAATATGTTATTGACACGTTCTAGAATTCTAGATAATTCCATGAGACAGTACGGCTCTAAAATTTATATGTCTCACTAACAATTTCGAAAGATGATTAATAATCATTTGTACAATTATAAACAGTTTTTAAATCATCTTCCAAGATTGGTCAAATTGATAAGGTTCTTGTACACTCGATTTAATATCTTTTAAAGTTACATTCATTAATTGGATTGAGATATATCTGTATAGATTTAAATATCGGAATATTGTTGAGTTTACGTTTTACATTGATCTATTATTCGATCCGGATCAGATTGATGTAGCTACAAAAAATGCAAAATAGTAAAAATTCATTATTATTGGATCGAATTAATAGTTCATTTGGTGGTATTTTTCCTATATCTTGGAAATCGCATTCCGATACTCGATTAACACTTACTAGAACCGCGAGGATACCGCATGTCGCTTGGGCAAAGGGCAACATAAACAGCCACTCATCTTGTACATCTACAATCGGACACATGTACCAACGATGTTTAACCCGATTGATCAGGGTTAGTCCGCGTATGCTACGGTCAATGAACTTACCAGCTGGACCAACCCTGCGGTCACTATCGTCATACACCATACACACACTGCTCTCAGGTCGCTTCTCAATATGCCCCAAAAAAGTTGTACGCGAATTTTCAGCATTTTTGGCAAGGTTATTTCGTGCTCAACGATTCGGAGCGGAAGCATTAAAATTCGCAATTCATTACATTTTGTAGGAGAAGTACTCTCGCGGTTGGCCAGATTTCGGTAGATAAATCCGAGACAAACTATTTAATTAACTTAATTAATACGGTCATATCGTATTCACATTGCAACAAAATCATTTTCTCATCCGTTGTAACGTTCTGACTCGTTATAAAAAGGCCGGAGATTTTTCTGGGTCAAAGGTCCGCTTTTCACGTCATCCTTCTTCCTTTCTCTTACTCTCTCCCCCTCTCTCTCTCTCTCTCTCTCTCGTTTTACTTCCCTCTCGAGTAGAGCGTTGGAAAGAAAAATGGGCTCGCAGAAAGTCTTTCGCTTTTCTCCGGGGGTCGGACAACTACACACGAGTGCCAGCCGCTGTTTCTGCCCTCAGTACTTCATTTTTCGTTCTTTCTCCTCGCAATGAAACGCGCAAGCCCAACAGAGCCGCACCGTCCTACGGCTCCTCTCTACTCTAATTCGGACTAATTTGACTCGCATGATTCGCAAATTAAGACGCAAAGTCTGTCCCGGCTAATTGGACGTTCATTGCACACCACCAGGCAGTCTTTTTTTTCCTCGGACGCGCATAAATTGACGTAGAAAAGGGAGCTGTGGTATTTTATTACCGAGCTCCGAGAAAGAGAAGACGATTTTCAAAGAACACCTAAATTGGCAGTATGATTCGATTCTTGTATCTCACCGACTCAACTCACTTCGAATTTCGCTTTCATAGCGCATACGCTTTCATAGACAGCAAAATGGTGAGTTTCGATTCAGATCTATCTTATTCCCAGTCTATTTTATTCACAAAAAAGAGTTTTTCTAATATGACTAATATACATACATATATAAGGTTATCGTCATACTTACAATGCGGTTCTAACGTTGGGTATCTAACACTGGGTTTACTCACGCAAATAAATAAATAAAGAAGGAACGAGAAATATGCGAATAGTGACTCACCAACTTCGAGATACTTCTGATGGACCGGATCGTATTCTTCCCAAATGACTCCTCGGAAGCGATTCTTCTCTTTGCTGACTGGCAAATGGGTATCGTTCCTACCGTGATGATCCAACCCGTTTGGGTTTCTAGAATTACAAAAAGAATGCCACTATTATTTCCAGCGACAATGACGCGTAAAGCGAGTTTAGTCTCTGAGGCGCCGGTCGGCGCTGTCACGTATCAGGATCACTGACTATCAACGGAACGTAATGGCAGGGGGTAAAGGTGGGATTGGACGCCTTGGATGGATACGCGCGAGCAACAAGTAGCCCATCGAATGGGAATTAAGCGGTGGTGTTCGAGGTGCTCGCTCGCTTCTACGTTCAAAGTCACTCAGCGAGTCCGAGGAACAACAGCCTCACCGAAAACGCACCACGATAGAATTGGAGACGTTCATGGAAACTGTCGATTCTTGTCACGGTCATCGCATAATTCATATACATTCCTGTCGCGAGATCGGAAACTTTCGACACAAGACAATTTGCAGAATTCTATTGTGTGCACTTCTATCCTCTGACGATAACTATATCTGTACGGATGGAACGTCATACCAACATCCTAACTCTCACGTTTATCCTGCAGCCGCCTCTCAAGCAAGTAATGGCCAAGCTCTAACGTCATTTGCACCAGCCCCGCGTGGATTTCACCATCCGCCAAGCACGTGTTCAACATACATGTTATCAAGTTTCTAGTGATCGTCTTAGTTTGTCGGATGAGCTGCGTTCAGTTTGCTCGGTGTAAATTATGGTCATGTATACACTAAAGTGTTATGGTCAATGTTGCTGGATACATGTATTCAGTTGTGACGAGTCACTTTATAATACTCGAATCACAGATTTTTGTGAAGATGTAATCCGACAGTGTCGTGGAATGCGAATGTGAATTATAGAAAATTCTCTATTTTTCAAGTTATCTTTCATTTAATAACCACAATCTTTTCATCCGTGTCGTTTCATTTTCCTCGCGTACGAGACTGAGAGAACGAAAGTAAGACGTAATAAAATTTCGATTACATTGTAATCTCCGTGGCTAATGTTATAGTTGCAGAAGAGGTGGCTGGTGCATTGCGAGCAGAAGATTAGATCGTGGTCAACAATAAAATACTGCGACACATTCGTTGCGTTTTACAGAAGCTACCAACGATTGCATTTCCCAGGACGAGCATTGTCGCGCGACTGTACGACGGTAATCGAACCACGGCGCATAACGATCGGCGATTAATTGCCGCCCTTTATATCGGCGGCTGCGGTCGGCCTTATCTCGCTCAGGCAGCAGATAGAGCGCATAAAAAATTGATTTCCGCTGCGGGACACGAGCGGGCCAGGCAACTTTTCTGGGGAAAAAACTTAATTGACGCAGCCAATCGGATCGAGATTTATAGCGCGACAGTAACAGCTATCGATTGCGTTATTCACTCCGATAATAGTACGTTATACCGATTTTGTGTATTAGTCGCCAGGCAATTCGTAAGATTTATTGCCGAACCGGGGATAAATGCTAAACTACAGCGTGAGCCTTGATTTTCAAATATTTGATGAATAACGCAGCCGAACAGTTTTCCGAACGCATCTCGCTCGCTACGGATTTTCAGCGATAAATGATTGGAAAAAGAGAGGGCAATGGAGGAAAAAGCTTGCCGTGAGTAACGATACTAGAGATCAAGTGCATCGGTGAAAATTGAAAAATCTAATGCCACTAAATAACAAGGTAGCTTTGACGACTACTCTGCTAATCTATCGGATGTTTTGTTATTGCAACTTCATATTTCGCAGAAAATCTTCCAATTTATTGGGCCGCGACGAGGGAAATTTCAAACATTAGATTCTCTGTGACACTTGAAACACCTATTAAAATAACTCTACTTTCTTTTAACAGTGTTCTACATGAAATTATAAGCGAGTCTCTCCGAAACGCATTGAATTCGCAAAAATCGCAAAGGAAGAGACTCATATTACGTTTGCACGAATTTTGTGAATATTTTACTCCTGATACTCTCCTAGGTGGCAGACTTTTTGTCCGACCGGAAGTCTATTTTACACCGGAAAGATTCACAGTTTTAACCGCAGATATTCGTAACAATTTCTCGTGTATTTTGTGAAGTCACGTGTCAAAATTCATTACTTGTTACATGTAAAACATCTAAATTTTGATTCAACTTTTAATGGACGTATCTGTTTCAATATACATACATAACCGATTCTAGTATATTACAAGCTTTTTAGTTCCATTTTCATACAAATTTAAGTATTTGTCATTTATAAAATAAACAGAGTGGCAGATGCTCAGAAAAATAAAGATCGTATACTCTAAACAATACATATATATACATACATTATAGTATACTGCATGCAGACAGTATTTCTATTCACTATATAAAAAATGATTTTTTACTAATCTTCAGTAATATATCACCAGTCTTCTAGTCGTAGAAGGAAAAAGCAGACAACTCGTACCTATTATAAAATTGGACATTTCGTATGAAATGACCAAATGCACGAAACTTATGCGCGACCGCGCTGGACTTTTCCATTAGCAGTTCGTGCTCTCCCGTTGTCGCGCGAAGATTGCAATGAAACAAGCCTGGAAGAGGAATTTCAAAACGAGCTGCACGGTTTTCCCGCTAGTGCTACAGGGTAAATCTCTTCGACGAAGGTACATCCTATCCGCTTTAATACTGTAATTATAGAGCTAAACCGTAATCCTTGGATGCCCCAATTGTGTTCCTCACACTTGAAGCACGAGTCCCTGACCTATTTTTCAACTGCAGCACACTCAAGGGAATTCGTCTGCAACAAACTCTTGTGCAACCGTAGAGATTCACCGTCTACCGCATGAACGGATTAAAGCTATACCTACCCGACATTAACAACAAACTTGCTCAAACTTTCCTCAAATGTATGCGCGCATTCGTCTAGCCCCCCTAGTACGAATGTGCTGGAACTCTATTCCTTCCAGAAGTTTTTCAGAATCAAATTGAATTTCATTTTGCCTGAATACATGATCAGCATTGAGTTACTGACTGGTTCTCTCCGATTGGGTATAGGAATTCAGCCAATCAGTTTCTATACAGTTTCAATGCTCGCTCCATAAGCTACATGCTGTTCGAATTTGCTGTCGATATCGTATCGCTTATTAATGTACATACAGGTACTCCATTTAATTTGCGAAACATCCTTTGCCTAAGCTGAATATATACATATATGTATAGGTTCACTAGACGTCAGGAATATCCCGGAATACTGGCTTCATTATCCGCAGGGGTAACACGGTAATATAGTGTTCGATATCTCCAGAGAAAGCAGAGAAAAATGGTTGAATTCGATAAAGCCCCCATCGAGAATCACCATCCTCTTTGATCATGGAATTGTAAAATATACTTCGGGTAAACATTTTGCGTGTCTCACGCGGGTTACGTTGTAAAAGCAAATGTACAAATTATCTCTTACGGGAAATAATTCGAAAGATAACTCATTCTAATTAGCTGGCGCTAGCAAAAGCATCCTGGAGCGGAAACAAATTACTTAAAGCATGCGTATGCAATTTTTGTCAAAAATGCACTCAGAGTTAATTTAATGGTAAAATTAGCCATTCGTTAAATATTTGTTTCAATAATTGTTCTGAAGTACTTCGAATTAACGCTGAGCGAATTCTGAATTAACCGAACTAATGGAGTTGAACAAATATAATTAACTGTGGTTTCTCTAATTCAGGCAGCTTTTTCAAATTCAAGTGTATTTATAACTAGGGCGAAAATTAACCTGTGTACTTGTCGAATGATTTCCATAGGTCCAAAGTCAATACTACCAGTTGCTCGTTACAAGGCTGACATCAGTTGCTTATTTCGAGACCGAAAGCAGTTGCCTAGTTCGGGACAGTATTACACCATTGCAAACTGAAGGTCAGATGTTAGTTCGCAATGTAACACGTAGCACTGTTATTAGTTAGGAATGGAACGGTATCGCATAGCTCAGCAGTGGTATAGATTCCAGAATCAAGGGAGCAGAAATAATCCCTCTAACATAACCGTGAGATCAGCATACTTGGAGCTTTGATGTCACGAGGATACTGTAAACCGTTTTATCTTGAGAGTACTGTATCCTTCGCAAAGGATCAATGCACATATCGGAGAATGAAATCGTTTCAGTCGGTTCCTAATGTCGTAAAGAGTCGCGTCAACGCGAGAGTTGTCATAACGACGACGCCAAATAGATTTAGATTGCATATGCAGGTAGCACGAATGCATCGTGGATTCTTTGTGCCACGGTAAGAGTCAACAGAGTCGGATTACAGAGCTAGCTCTGCCTCGCGAAGTGCAAAGACCGTTCTAGTGGCCCTTTGAGGAGGCTCTCTCTCTCTCTCTCTCTCTCTGCCTTCAGGTTGCGGAATGAAGCATTCAAATTCGCCGGTGGCTATTTTCCGGACAAAGGTAGTTGACCTCAGCGCACACATACAAGAGTTTGAAAAAATGTCGAAACATTTTTCCCTCCTACTATCGGAGCTACAAGCGTGCAAACTCAATATTCACGGGAGCAACTACGGTGTCACGCTTGATCGTAGTGCAGCTTTGTCACTGGGAAAGTGAACACAGTGTACGCGTTTCCACAGATAAATTCCGAGAGGATCAGGACCTCCAACGTACACACAGGCCAGTGTCAGGTTACACGAGTCCTCTGTTATTAGCTGAGGGACAATAATCTATAATGCGACTGCACCACCTGCAGCACGCACGTCTGTCTATATCACTCAGGGTCGTAAATGGTCCAAGTTACCTGACGTATTTCAACAGAGATCTAAATTGCCTGTACAATGTGGTGCATTCGATCAACTTAGATAAGAGGTGCGATTCGTTTCGCGGTAGATTGGAAGAACGAATACTTTCTGGTCTCTGGGTACATGTGCAACACGCAGCGTTCTCTCGTGTTACTGTCTTTTTAAAGAACACTCAAGAGGCTTCCGAGTGAGTTGCTTTTTCGGTCAAATGGGGAGAGCATTCAGGAATTAGTTTAAATGCTTGCGTCTGAGAGATACTTGGAGCAAAGAGGACTAGAGTCCTGGGCATCGAGAAGGACATGGAGAGAGTGAGAAGCATTCTACTCGGTGTAGAAGCACGTTGCTACTTTTTCGACACGATCGCCAGCTTCTGAAGAGTGCCACGCACGTGCCAGGAATGACACAGAAGAATCAAGAACGAAAGCGTGAAGCTGAGAGAGAGGGAGAGAAAGAGACGAAGATGAAAAAGAAGAAGGGAAGCTAAAAAGAAAGAGGAAAAGACAGAATGGAAGAAAGGAAAAGAAAAGCAGAGTAAGGGCAGTAACATCGTCAGAAAGACTTGCCTACTTTTTCCCTATATTTGCTAGCTCCTCTTGGTGTCTCTTTTTCAAGGGTGTTCCATTTACTCCTGAAGTAGCACATACTTCTCCGCCTCTCTTCTGTTTCTCGCTTCTTCCGAGTCTACTTCTATGAAATTCTAAATGCGGAGCGGGGGGGATAGTGGCGAATCATCCGTCGAGGTTCTCGACTTTTGCTGACGAGCGACCGAGCGGAGGAAAACACATTCTTATAAAGCGGAAGAGAACGAACCACCCGAGACTACCACTTGTTAGTTCAGTCAGGCGGTGGAACTCTGCATAAGAGATCAATCCACTTATTGTTCTTGAACCGAAGGAAAACTAGACTCTAACATTTACGGATTATGCCTCAATGAAATTCCTCCATGAAATGCCTCTACGGAAGCTCAAGCTCTCACTGGCAAAGCCAGAAAGATTCGTAAAGTTTAAGAACGATTTGGCAAGGATCCAGGATGTTTGGCGTGAAGCAATGAATGGCCGACGATGGCTTCAAGATTGGTCCTCGATAGGACATTGGCGGAAAGAGAATACACAGGCGGGTTCCGTTACACTCCTATAGAGGAAAGTTGGCGAGGGAACTCTGTCTCACCACCATCGTCACCAGACACTAGTCTTCCCTCGTTCTCTTCATCACTGTCTCTCGCTCTTTCGGTCTGGTCTCTTTGTTCACACCTAAGCAGAGTTATCGCACACAGGCTGCGTATAAACGTCAGCTCACTCCTCGTAAAGCCTGCCCGGTCAGGTGTGCCATCAAGGTCCACCGATTTAGCATGGCTTCCGCGTTAGCCGAGTCCGTTCCGCCACCGACACTTTTCCACTCTGGAGCTCTGCTGCCGGATTATGGGAAAATTGAGCTCTAAACCCAGCTCCAGTGCAGTCGGCCACCCTTGATTCATCGATCCGGTTTCACTTAAATTCCCGTTACAGAGCGACCAACCCCTCGCTCGTTCTCTATGTCGCTTGTTCTCTGGGCATTAACGATGCCAGGGTCCGACTGAGCGCGTTTGACTGATGTCCCTGTGCACGAGCTCTCTCTAATTGGCTCGACCCGTGTCCTGCTTCTCTTCCTCTTCTTTCTCCTCTTTCTTCTCTACCGTTCACCTTTTTCTGTTTTTTTTTTTTTTTCACTCGATCCTTTTACCTTTTCTCGCACCTGCCTCGTCAGCCAATTGTTACAAAGTTTCCATTAACTTTTCGAACGGACACGATCACATGTATCATCCTTAATTAATGTCCGGCACCATGGGTTAGCTATTGATTCGGCCGCTTGCACCTCCAACTCTGCTCTCTTTTTTTCCAGAAAGACTGCATTTGCGTGTTTGGATTCAGAAATTCTCTAGCGGAACCGAGAGGAAAATATATTGAGGCGAGGCAACTTGTCTTTCGAATGGAGATCTATTAAACGAGTGAATTGCTGTTAAATGAGTGGCAATATATGTACGTTGACGAGCAATCGTACACTCATTGGATATCGATCTATTGTATACAATGGTTGTTCACCATCGTGAACGCAAGCCTAGCGTCTCTAATAGGCTTTGCTCTAGCTGACTGTTATTCTCGTATTTTTCCCTCTGATTTGTCGCTTCACCTGACTGTGATTTGCTCCGTTACTGCTCTCTATACCGTATAGATCAGAGTTAATCTTGCAAACCTACTCTCACAACCCCCTTTTTCCAGTCCCACGCCTTTCCGGTCGCACTGTTTTATCTCTGCTTCGTTACCGGAATATTGCGTAGGACGAAGAGTCCTCGGATTTCTTCCATATCGAGTGCATTTCACATTCATAGAATATTTCTTTTGCATCTATATTAATAATCCTTTATCCAACGTTACCACGATGCCCCCTATATTCGGCTGATGTGAGATATCTATTCAAAGCAACGTGACGTTTAATTATGATTTTTACCAGATTTGCCAAAATAGTGCAATTTTGCTGATGTCGAAAATGATACGCGAGCACACTAGAGGCGAATAAAATTCGCAGATGTAGCAGAAATTCTCAGACATTTCGCGAACCCGTGATTATCGAATTTTCGAGTATTAGAATGATTTTTCGCACGTAATCATATGGTTATCAGAAAAGTTATTAAAATGCATATAAGATTTGAGAGGTTTGCAGATAAAAATTCTAGAGAATAAGATCTCTATCGAAGTATCAATAAAATTATTGTAACAACCCAATTACCGAACAGTCGGAAATAAACATCGTGCAGAAATTCACGCCATTCTCGGTAGACATATTAAATGATTCTATTTCGTGGTAGAGCCTAATAAACGTCCAGCTAATTAGTATCAATAATAATTAATACGCTATCCAGAGTGCTGTTTATTCTAAATGCCTCAACATATTGCGCAAGGTAAAATTAACAATTATTAACCACACTATTAATGAGCAATCGATAAGCTCGCGGAGCGCGGCAGTTTTCGCGTAGCCTGAAAGCGATCACGGCTCAAGTATAATTCGACGGTTACTATTAATGGATCCGCTGCGTCAAGAGTTCGTTAGAAACGTAGGCTTTTAATCGACGCCATTCACACCGTTCATCTTCAGTTCTTTTTCCGATTCTTCTTCAGCTTCGAATGCTCTTCTTCGAGGCTTCTCGCCTTTCTGGCTTCTCGGAGACCGATGCAATTTCACGATTAAACACGCTCGGCTAGAAGACCGAAATTAGTAGCACTCTGCTCTGAACGACAGGAATGATTTATTGGGGATATAAAATGGGTTACACTCGTGAATCAGTAGCGGCGAAGTTTATGCTGGTAAGTCCCGCTGCTCTCACGCCAAATTATGCGCGAGAGAAAGTTGGCTGCGTGGCGCACTTGGCACTAACTATACGTGTAATTATTCAACGAGAAAACTTCTTCTTCCTTTCCGCAGTTACGCGCTGTATTTTTTTCACGGGTAATGCTCCCAAGTTCCATGGAGCCTGGAGACTCGATCCGAGGGTAGCTCCATTTACTTGCGGTATCTTTTCACGAATTTCGCATTTTTCTAAATTCCCGAGTCAACATAAAATTCCTGGCTTACTACTGTTTTAACGAAAATTCTCCGCAACCGAAAATATTCCTGGATAATGCGATTGTACGCTGTTCTTTTCAGAAAGCTATGCATCTCTAAGGTAGGGAGTTTGTAATTTAGGCAGAGACGCAATGATGGGAGCAATAATGTTACTGCGATCCTAGGTTGAAATTCGAAATCACTGTCAAGATCCCTTAATACACACAAAACAACAATACCATATTCCAAAGACACACCACGACTGTTCGATTCTCTGCTCAGTTGCTCCTCGGTTTCCTCATCTTGTCGTGAAAATCATGAATAGGAGCATCTGTTGTGAGAATGCATTTGTCGTACGGGATAGCGAGTACATATTCTGCAATTCCTGCAATCTGACGACACGCGCGAGGGGCCGTATCTGTCACTCTCTCTCTCCCATGGACGGGTTCGTCCAATCGTAAAAGAGACGTTAAGCCCACCGAATATGAAGCTTTTTCGCCGTTATCAGCAGGAAATTCTGCACTGCGGCGGCCAAGAATGTACTAACGACTTAGAACAGGAGATGCCCGGCGTTACTGGAAGCGAGAGAGGACAGGGAGTCACTGGAGCACGCTATAACGATGATATAGTGCCAGTTGTAATTACGACTGCCGGATGCCTTTCCCTTCCCTAACACGCGTATTGCGGGACCTTCGGCCTTTTTCTTCCTGGAAATGAAGCATTCACGATTTTTGCAGCGCACGCGGCGAAAGCAATTCCACAACAGGAATAAGATACCTTGTGTTCTCCGCTAGCAACAGGAATCGTAGATTTCGAGATTTGGCACGTATATTTTATTCCTCCCCACGTTGACCGTAACGTCATTAATCAATTTCACAGACAAATAAGAGTATTTAACAGTGACATTAGTATCTGTATTAGATACTAGATGATTAGTTCTCTTCGATGTCTATTTACTGATACCGATATTAAAAGATTAACCATGACAACGGTATCTTAATGGTAGCCTCGAAATTGCAAGGGGCACATTTGGCACAAACGCAGAAAATTCCATTGAAAAAAGAAATTCTAAGGGGATCTTGACGCAGTAGCGAGAGTTCAGGCAGGTTAGTTGGAGGCGCATGAAATTAATGAGAAGTCGGGAGAGGCTTTGACGAAGTGCAAACAGAAAGAACCACGAGGGTGAAGAAAGTCGCGAGACGCGATCGAAGCGAGGGCTGCGATTCACCCTTACAGGTTTCACGGGCTCCTTCACTGCAGGACGTAATAATTATGGCAGTCGTGCGATCACGTAGAGTATCGTTATATAGCTGCGTGGTTCGCGGCTGCTGGAAGATCAGTGGTGTGGTACGGCTGAACGTGAGGGGTGGGGGTGGTTATGGTCCGGGAGAATATTAAAGTTTGCTCATTAACCGCTGATGCATTGCCTCTGTCCGGCCGTCCTCTGCCCCCCGGGCGACATGACGTCCCGAGGATAGCCTTTTTCCGTGGTAACGCGCTTGCTAAAAAATGTTCCGGCTGCTGCGAGCTACTATCCGGTATTAATCATCTTTCGTTTGAACCTTGCGTGTACACGAGCTATTCTTCCCTGCTCTAGACCTGGGATTAGTACACGAGCGTCTGCTGCTTCCGGTGGTTGCGAGTTTTTCCCCAGACCCTTCATTTTCGCGACCTGTCACCGGCCTTAATATGCTTTCGTTACAAACGACGATGGGAATTATGTTGGCTAACAAATGCGCCGATGGATCACAATCTTCCCTACGACCTCAGGATTATTTGTCACACGCGGCCTGGTAACGCACTGCCTCATTTTAAAGGGATTCGCCGAAGTTATAAAGTATTGGATTTGTGCGTTGAAAAATGACGCGTTTGCTCATACACAAATTATAAAATTACAGAGTGAAATTTTCTAGCGTCTGTATCAAATTAAGAGAACGCTTCAAAAGTATTGGTTTCAATACTCACAAGTTTATCCAATTTGGGTAAAACCTGTCTAACTGATGTCTAGGAGATCTTCAAAAAGCACCCAATGAATTCTTGCTAAAAAGTCTCAATAAAATGCACTTCTTAAAAACCTGCGGCGCATACAGTTGACGTTGATGACAATTCGCCGTGATGTAAACTGTGATTTTATCATAGTACAAACCACCTAGATGAAGCGACGAGGTAAGCAGTCTTGCTGGGCATAAAAAACCTTCGTAGAAGAGAAACCATAGTGCATGGGAATTGCCGACAAATTGCAAAGTTTCGCGGAAGACATTACGGCATCCCTGGGGGTGGAAGGAAGAGGAGCATAACGATTCGATACAGTGTCTGGATGGGTTACGATGCCACTAATGCGGTCGGCCCTCCCGTCGTTTCATAACGCCTCGCTTCGAGACCGCAAAATCTGCTCCCTCGGCTTTCGTGACGAGGGCTGCACGCTTCCTGCTCTACTCTAGTGCAAGAGAGAGAGGAAGAGCGAGGAAGCGTGAGAGCGAGGGAAAGGGGTGGCTGGAAATTCCTAGACTTAATTATGCACTACGCGAATGTACGCGCTCGCTAAATTGCCATTAGGAGTTACGGGAATTCACGTAAATGATTAGAGTATCGTCACTCTGCCGAAATACACGCTGTCGGGATGCACTAATAGGTTCGAGCGAAGGGTAAAAACCCTCAGTGACAGTGTACCGACATAATGATGATGTCAGTTTCTTCTCCGTAAATTCTGTACTGAATTATCTTTTACATTAATAAGGATGAACAAAATCAAAGTCAAGTGTGTAAAGTCAAATTCAACATAATGATAGTTTAACTAGTATCGTTATTCTCCTCATAATTTTACACTCACTTCGAGTGGCCGACGCTCTCGAAAGTTTTTCGCAACTGCAGCTATTAAAACTTCTATCTTACGATTCACGCTTAGCGTCGACCACAAGTCGGTGTAATAAAAATTCAGGCGAGCCTCATATAGATGCGCGTGGCATTACTCAGGGAGGAAAATCCGACGGGAATCAGCTGTTTAATTTTCTCGCCAACAATGAACAACGCGCTTAATTAGGAAAGGCCGAGAGAAAGGGCTGCAAAGAAAAAGAGAAAAGAGGGAAAGAAAAAGAAAGAGGGAAAAGGTCGCGGCATTCGCATGGAATACCAGCCAAAGATGCGTTTCTCGTTGCAGCGCTATTTGCAAATTAAACGACAGGCACGAAGCGCGGCACGCAATAAATTGTGAGCCCGCGCTAATTCTTTCGCGGACTACAGACAAAGCCTTGCGTACACACGAAGATCTCTTTTTCAACTTCAATTTACGCGAAAGGTGCGCACCGAGTACACAGAGGGTTGCTTTCCCGCAGGCTACCACCCCTCTGTACCGCCACTGAAAGATTTTACCGGACAATTTACAATGCAAATATCTTCCTGCCTCGCGCTTAGCACCAAGTTATTCGGTCATGCAACTCGCCCACCATTACGGTCAAGCATTTCGCGAACCACTCATCCTGCATTTTCACCGATTCCACTGACAGTGATGTTCTCTGTTAAATTACAACATACGGGTATTATTCCGTTTACCTGAGACTATTCATCATTTAGTATTAATGTTTCTGAACGTCAACGAAAATAAACTCTCATTGACATCGTTTCCCACAAATAGAGCGCGATTAAATCTCCTCTCAAGCGGCGTTACTTTCGTACATCCAATGACTTTTGAGGTGTTCACTTTGGATCGCATGGAAGTGAATTGCGAGTTGCGAATTAACGGTGATGAGATATAGCTGATTGGACTGGTTGCAGCAATCGGATGATGGTCGAACGTTTGATCACTTCACTGTCTCCTTTCGAAAGGGACGGACATTGATGGATATTAATCTTACTCCTACGGTAGTGAGCGAGTTAGAGAATTCCTCGAGAGAGAATACTTTGAGAGATCAAACTTTAATTATTATCAGGCGCATTTGTCTTTTTTCAGCAAATACGTTTGGTAAATCTTTCGATCGCTACCACTAAGCGACCACTTGTCTGATTTATTTGCAAAATTACCGCTAAACGCTTGTTAAATGGCAGCAATCTTTTTGCACTTGGTGCAACGGACCAAGAAAATTTATGTTCCGGTATCAAGCGTACAACCACCGTGCAAATATTTCGCAATTACTCTTGGTTTCGGGCATATCAACGGGAAACCAATTGAAATTCGGTCATTGTGTACTTATTGTGAGTTTTTTATAATAGTTTGAATATTACTTTCACACTTTTTTGCATTTCTTTAAAGACTCAAAAAGTAAATAAAGTTCTTCTAAATCAGGGTTGCGCGAGAAGAACAGGAGATGAAAAGGATTGATATTAGTGTCGTGCTCGAAGTGTTTTTCCCCAACGAAAAGACGTGTGTTATATTACCGTAATATGCGTATAGCGACGGGGACACTTGCACCGGAGATTTTTTAAGAACGTTTCATGTTTTAAGCGACTATGAAGATGAAACCTGAGTGCATCATAAACTAAAGTGCTTTTAACGTTATGCCTCTATAACTCGAATGAAACTAGAATACGTTTCTCTTAAGGGGAATCCTAACGTTCCTAAGGAATTAGCTTTATATCGTATTACAAACACATGCATATGTATAATTCAGTAACTCTTTGACAATATAACGCAGTAATTCCAATTGAATTTACAGTGACAAGCAAGAAGGACTTCAAACACAAATATATTATCCTACATTTATCAGAATTCCTGAATGATGCGTATATTAAATAAAGTAATAAAAAGCACAAGAATGGCTATTGTAAGTGAATATTTTATGTTATGCGAAATAATTCGTCTTAAAGTTATCGAAGCAAACAGTAAACTTTTATTATCCACCATGATGGGTCACTGGATATATCAGTTCAATCGGTCTTAAATTAAATTGAATCCCTTGGCTACGAGTTTAAGTTTCGTAAAAGCGACTCTTATCGACTTCATTCCAATAAACGTTCGTCAAGATCCATCAGCAGTCTGCAACTGTTTTGCTCGCCAATTCCGCAGGTTCCGAAGTGTTCCTATTTCTCTCTCTCCGTCTCTCCCCCGCAACAGGTAACTCAGTGGTTAGTTGGTCCTTGTTCTCCCTGTCTTCTGCTGGATGCATAATAGATCGCCGAAGAGAGAGTGAGAGGACGAACGACAGAGAGGAATGAATACCGTGTCGAGAGGAGAAGATCGATAAATGGTCCAAGTCGTAGGATGAGAATCGTCTATACGTCTATAGCTACGAAGTGAGGTTTGCTTGCACCAACTCGCTATATACGAAATTGGTCTGACGGTGTAATTAAGTTTCGCAGTTCGTCATGTTCTCCTAGTAACCGAAGAACCTGACAGCTCTACTTCGTTAACGCGATGCCACCCTAGTAAATATGAAAATTTTCGATTGGCTTTAATTTGCTTCGAATCGATATCAACCTGGTTTCAGATTCGGCTGGTATTTTACCACAGACACGGGAAATGCGATCGTGGAATATTTCATGAAAATCGTCTGGTCAGGCAAAAATCCTCATGAATACCTGCGCACGAGTGATTTAGCAGTTGAGCAATGTGCTTTTAGGACATACGAAATTAACGGGTGAATTTTTAATCGACTATGGTGGGGGTCGATGCGACGAGCATTGTGGCTCTGCGGCGAGTGGCGATCACCGAGGCAATATAGAGCGTAGTTCCTAGTAAATAGATAAATAGGGTTGGGTTGGCGTAAACAATAATTTAGCATAATCGTCAGGACTAAGCGTTCCGGTAGTCCAATAACCACGGAAGCGAGCATAGCAATAGCAAACAGTGTCGCGCAACTCCTGGCCACCGTACTTCACTCACGTGATCCGCAGGCAAATAGCAAATAATACACACATACGTACTAACGTTTCGCTGGGCCAATTTCTCCTTAATGTCACTCCAGCCCCTGATCAAAAGTTTTGTCAGGATAGATTCTCACTGAGAAATTCAAATCAAATTAATCTTCTTTCAGTCCCAAATAACAAGCAGATCCTCCGTTGCCCAAATTTCCATTATTTGCGATAGTATAAATTATTACGAAACTGTCGGTAAAATTTGATTTGATGTTGGAATAGAATTGTGAATCAAATATAACTGCTATGGAATTGAATTTATTTAAGCTACAATTGTAACAATGATAATCATATTAGTCGAACCATATCGTTATTCAAATTTAAGTAATTTCTATGGAATTTAATTAAATCGTTATCGAAACTAAAACTTCCAACATTCAGAGAAAATATGATTGAATTGCAATGTGATATTTTATGGCTTCGTCAGATTTTACCGATAATTGCAAACGTGAAGTTATCGCTGATAACATGTTTCCCATGGATTGAACAAATATCTTAGAGAGCCAGCCGGCGGCTTTTCAGGAAAATGGACCGCAATAAAAGTCGCGTTTTACATTTGCGATGAATTACGGCCTCGTAAGCTGCCTTCCGATGACACCCCCATACGTTGCAGCAACGGGGATGCGCGGTCGTGCGAATTATTTGCGAGCCGCGCTTTAAACTGGCTATTATGCACCTGTCGTAATGTGACACGTACTTTCAGCTGGATGAGCGCACGTCCTATGCCATTGTAAATCGTGACAGAAGAAATTACAGGAAACACTATTTCTATTCGAGTAATACAGTACTTACACTCTTCGTGTGTCAAAACAGAAGAGTACAAAATTTGCTATAAAATTTCTTGTCGACACAAATAACACACGAGATCTTGTAATTCAATTATAGAATAGTTTTATTCTTCGTTGTTAGCGAGCGTAAGAGTTTTGCATACGTGCCAGTCTGTCTCGCGATTCTGACAATTTGTAGTACCAATGTAAATGTAATAGTGATAATATGTAAGCACATAATTCCTTCTCGGCCCGTTTTTCGTATTTCACTGCATTGCGCGCTTTAAGCGTCCTATCGATTTTAAATGATTTGCAATCGCGTTCCGATTAAACCGCTATCTAATTTGAATCTAATTCCGCCGTTGTGTATCAATGGCCGAATTAGCATCGGCACACCACTAAAATCGGGTCGGCATTAGCGCGCTCAGTCAGACTTAATTTCATTATACAAACGATCACTTATCCTCTTTAATATTTTCAGATCTAGGCTTATTAGATAATCGCAATGAGCCGTCGCTCTCAAAACGAATGAACGGCGGCAATATCGATTCGGTATTTATTATCACGCACCGTGTACTTTGTCATAATTTACGGCAAATAGGCCGGGCTTGTGTACCATCACCCGTCGTAATTCAGCCTTGACTGACGCTAACTCCATAGGATTATCCGTTCGGCCCACCTGGATTAGCCCACAAACCACAGCCATTCCCTTGCCATTAACTTTCAGATTTGACGTATTTCTTTTTTGACAATTCCCACAAATGCTTTCATCCAAGCTCATTTCTGTGGTAACTACGTTATTGTTCTTGTTTTACTCTTCTAAAAGCATATGTCTAATATAACACACTCATTGTCAGTTAAAACCTCAAAAGACCCAAAAATCGCAATATTTGAATCATCATGACTGAAAATAACGCAGAAATATTTATCGATCTTGTCACTGTATGATAAAAGTGTCGAAACTTAAAAAAAGGTGCTCTTCTAATATTGCACAGTAAAAAATAATCAATTACTTGTTTTGTGACCATTATTGTAATGAGCACTTTGGAAACAGGTCACCGACAACGATATCAACAGCGGTTTTATCGTTAACTTTCAGCGGATGATAACTCGTTTCACTAGTGTCAATGGCGATGAGTCGATTTCATGTATCGTGAAATAGAGGTCTGTTCTATTTAGCACCAAATGGAATATAGAGTAGTTTGGAAAGTCAATGTACGTTGTCACTGCATCGCAATTGATCGGAGACTGAACCGAGGGCAAGTACTATAGATATCGCTGTTATACAGCACAAACAATTGCCAATCGGACGAGTATTGTCATTTTTTATTGATATCTGCAGTTAGTCCGGCGCCTGCTAACGAATCGAAAATCAATACATTTATCTGGAATCGCATATCTATTGCAAATGTCGATTAATAAAATTCAATTGATAGAAATGTATCATACATACGCAGAAGAACTTTCTATTTTGTTGAAAATATGCACGGAAAGAAAACAGCCGCTGGAATACGTATAGAAACACGAATTTTTTTTTTACAACTATAGATAGCAAAAATACTTGGGAATTAAACATTGAGACTGTTTGAATGGCTTCTCGCGTACACGTGAGTTTGGTAACAGCGTGGCGCGGCATCTACCGGTGTCACCGTCAAGCCAATTGCTACGAAAGGTGTCCAATCCATGACCTTGATAAAAACCTTACTGCGCAACTTTGATACCGATCAGATCTTTCCCATTGATAGTCATCATTCGGGTGTCGATCGGGGCAACAAACAATAATAATTTTATCACCACAGTTGGTTTGACTATCAATGCTCCGGTGTGGAGATATTTTACGGTTAAATCGTGATATAAGAGAATATTCCGGTAATTGTTAAAGATAACTTGAGGCGAACAAAAAGCAATAGTTTATTTGGGTTAGCCTGGAAAAGAGAATCCAGGCTGGGAAAAGGGGGGGAAAGACCGTGATATAGGGAGAAAAAAAAAATGTCAAAATATAATTACACCGGAAAATATCATTGTTACCAGTGAGCGAATGCTTTTATCCCAGCATTGAATTGTAACACGGTGCTCGTGTACCAGGACGCAGAAGGTTGACCCGACTAAAGGGCAATACTGTTACGGAATTGAGAGCGCAGAGGGCAGACCGAAAACTGTACAACTATTACAGCAGGTTCGTTAATTAAAGCGGCAAGAATGAATCGGCCGCGCGTCGAATATACGCAGTCCCCATTCAGCATTGGTGTTGAAAAACGAGGACAGCGTGCTGCACACGAGCTTTCCTCAATAGAATCGGCCACGGTTTCACCGGTGTCGTGTGCCAATTTCGCGTCTGAATCAGTAAATTGCGCGACACGCTACCAAGGAGGAACGAGTATAACGTGTATCAGAGCACTAGCGGGTTCTCACACGACGATGACGACGGCGACCCACCTTTCCCACTCTCTCGGCATTCCGTTCCGTTCGGCCTCGTACACGTAAATGCGGCGTTATAGATACGAGAAAGCGCTTTATCACTGTGTATACCAGTGAGCTCCTCCCCCAATAATGGAAATGGAAAGGGCATTCAAGCAGAGATTGCGCTTCGCGGTCCGGATTGCTCCGACCTCGCACAAAGCTTCGCAAAGAAACGACGAGAGACGGATCCTCTTTCCTGTACCAAGCTTTTCTCATCCGGCTAAGAGAAAGGGATCTGCGAATCAGGCTTTTGTCAAGGTTATAGCCTCGAAACTCAGCCGAGTGAAATTTTCTTTCTCGAATGTTTTCCTTCTTTCTAATATGAACAGTTTTCACAGGCATGTCAGCTCGAAACAACCTTCAACCACTTCGAATTCTCTTTCCTTTATGTAATTACTATCAGCTACCTACTCTCCACCGAGGATATACGTGTACATACATTCGTGTACTCAAGGTATGCGATGACGCATGAATATTCAAAATTCGTTGAGTGTATCCGATTCCCTCATTACGGGACTACTATCGAATTAACGAACTCGTCGGGCATATCGTTGACCTACGCTACTTTTCAGAGTGATCGAACACGAACAGGAGACTGTTATTCGCCGGAGACTCTCGCAAGTTATATAACGAGCCTCGACGGTGGAGCAGTTTGCAAGGAAAGTTTCGAAGGCAGCGTTGAATGCGAAAAGTAACCTGGCATGCTCGTTTGTCGATTCTTCGTCTCCACCCAACTCCCGGTGGCGACCAATCAAGCTAATAACTTGAAGTTTCATCCGTTTGGCGAAATGGTTCGACTGACACAGACTGACGGTAATTCGCCACGTGTTGCCAAAAAGAATCACTCGTAGTTTCGCGAGGTTTCATTCAATGAAAGCCACCAGTGATAAAGTTGCTCTCGTGGTCACCCGTGACCGATTCTTAGCTAAGGAGTTCGGTGCTTATACAGTTTATTTTTCCCTTCGGCCTTCTTTTTCTCCTCCATACGTTTTTCTTCAAGTATCGTACTATCTTTTGCGACCGAGACCAGCTTAAATCGTTCTCGGGGCCAAGTAAGTAGCGGACTTTGTGTTTCGGACAACGAGCGACTTTTCGAACTACAAAAGTCGTATGTATCGAAACTTCACTATTTGCCTCGGAGAATCATAGACAGAGTAGCCTGAGGAAGCGGATCGAAATTTACTTGAAAAGTTCGTCGCCGCGGTTTTCGCCGGAGAGGAGAACTTATATGGTAAGAAAGAGAGATAAATATGTTACCGTCGATTTTATGGTACCGCGATCGCGAGAATGTGTGGCTTGAATTATTCTAATTGATGGCTTGCAACTAGTTTTCTTTACAATTCAATGTCAGCTCAGCTGGTCGTATTCCTTTCACAAATCGTGTATTAAATATTAAATATAATTAAATTGTAGCTGAATGTATTATGTGCAGTTTCGAAATTTCATATTTTCGCGTAGAGAAATGAATTTGCGTGATTTTTCATGATGGACCGGATGCGTATAGGTGCAAAACGCACTCACAATCAGTTGAGCTGGAAATCGAAAATTGGTTATCTCTACCGGTGTGCGCTACAGTAAATATCTCGGTTTTGTTGGAGCCTTTTAAATGTTAATTTTATTTAAATACTGTTCAAATTCCCAGTTTATTCCATTCGTAATGATTCTCACTCAAAGCAAGGTCATGTTCGCCAAAAGTGTATTTGAAATAATTCCTTTCATGTGTGGTAATTATTTGTTCTCACAAATGAAGAGTTAGCAAGAAAAAGTTAATGACACTTGAGCACGAATGGCCTGGAATCAAGAACCAAACCTCTATCAAGAGTTAAAACGGAGATTGTTCTAGCACGCCGCTATAAGAATCCTCTCAAACTGATCGATAGTTGGCCAAACGAAATGGCGAAAAAAATTTCTCTGACAATATTCGGCTACTGTAATTTTTATTCGACGAATATATTGCAATATACATACATGCGAGTTGTAGGTGAGCCACTGCGGTTTTTTTCTTCCCTCTCACTTTTTTTGTTTATATTGTTTATGCGAAATTGCAAAACCGTACAGATCGTAGAGGGAATTGCGCCCGATTGGTATCGGCGATACGCGGCTCTCCCCTATCGCAGAAATAAATTGAACAAACAGACGAGGCGTCGCTGCTGGTGATAGGATCGCGCAAGGCGATTCGCTAAATCGGCCACCATCCTCTTCCTCTCCCTTTTTCTCTTTTTCTCCATAGAAATCATTTCCGGAGCTTTCCTTCTGCGCTCTTCGCTTTTATATCTCTTGCTGAGGATCGATTGATCGATCAATACTCTACTACACCTCTCGCATCTCAAACGTTACTAAGAGTTACTCATTCCAATGCATGGAGTCTGATCGAATGACAAAATCAGACAGTCTTTTTAATTTGCGGTCAAGTCATCCTATGTCAACTTTTGAACAGTGCAATACTCCTTCGAAGCACTTGTTTCGCTGAACGAAGTGTACCACATCTGTACAAGGAAATTAACGAGAGGGTTGTCTAAAAACGTAGACCAATTTCTACTGTAACAATTAAATTAACCTTTTGAACGCGATATTTTTGGATATAACCATCGGTAACTGGAACTCAAATAATTCTGCATGAAACATACATTTTGTATTCGTTCGCATTCTTTCTTCATTTTCAATATTCTATCCAATGCACGTATGTACGTGTCACTGAAATATTTTGAGCTGTTAAAAAATATACGGTAATAAAAAATATTCCATATGTACATTTTACGATTGATAATGCTTCTCGGATGAAGAAAAAAGCGTGAAAAACATGGGCAGAAATGAATACTATCAATATTATAAATAACTTGTAAGCTGTTTATAAACTGTTTTCTCTGTGGTATTGTAATGTTAGAGCGCCACTAATTAATTAATTCTAGTGTTAAGACGAGACATTTTGCAGTCAACTGTCAGACAGCAAATTTGTGGCTCAGTTGACAATCAAGATAATCGTGACCGTGTTATCGCAATGTCATCAACAGACCACGCATGCTCATTACGGTTTATTTAGCTTCGGAGAGGAGCAACCCGTTCCTCTATACCGAAATCCAGCATTTCGCTGACGATTAATATTAATCCCGTCGAAGCAAATACGGCCAGTTCAATCTCATTGGCGGCGACGATGGCAGGTGTGCCTTTTGATCGCGCCGAGATAGCTGTCGTTCGCTTAATAATGAAAAAACCTGGGGCTTAGCAGTGGATAAAAAAAGAGAGACGAACATTTGGGTCGAGGCGCGCTTACTCTTCCGTGGCTTATGGGAAATTTATATCCGTTTAAGCGCTCCTGATTTTCGCGCATCGTACACATTTTACTCATTCCAAACGTTTAAATACGCCGTATATTCTGCTCGCGCTCGAGAACTAGCGACGAGCAAAAATTATTTGCTCGATGAAATTAATTTGCAACAGTATGGCGCGCGCATCAGGTCGGGGAATTAAATTTTCAATGGCGCTTTATGTTTCGCTTGAAATGCAGATGCGACATGGAAAAATTACGATGTGATCGGGCGATATTTGTCTCGATAACCCGACTGTCGTCGAAAAACGAACTAATGCAATATTTGAATTGATTTTGTCAAGGCACGTATCCTCCAGTGAACCCTTTTGCATGTGAGATTTTTATGTAATAAGATGGATCCTCTCGCAAACCACACAACTCGATAATACAGTGCAAGAGGAGACTGGCGAGCTAATAAAGCTGCGACCTCAATTTTAATGAACTCCCCATTTCTGCATGGCCTCGTGATCTGATTTCTACAATATCAATCCCGTAAGCCCAGCGAATAGTTCTCCGAAATCACGTTAAATGAGGACCGTACGCAACTGTAGAAGAACTTGTAATTCCCTTATTCAGAAATTTTAATGAATAATACATTTCCTGTCGGAGTTTTCAATACGAATTATACAAAAAATTAACGTCAATTTATCTCTGGCTTCCTTCATCGAAAGGACTGGCATATCCGCACTGCGGTATATGATCCGCCAGTTTTTTAATCTGACCCAGATAAAAAAAATACTACAGTTAGCAATTTAGGCAAGAATTGCTGCAATTTTTTTTGTTCTATCTCGTTTATTTGATATCCGATGGAACGTGCCGAAGCTCACGTGCCAGTAACCACGTGTGTAGGGTAGGTTTGGAAGAGTGTGCAGTTTCTTTTAAGAATTTTCGCTGCGTAAAATATCTCCTCCTCGGCTTCATCGATATTCTATTTGCAACACTGAGTGTCACGTAGACTGGTACACGCGAACGCACGGAAGGAGTTGAAAAGGATCAGCACTGGTTCGTTGGCACACTTGTGTCGTGGTATAAGAGCCATATTCTACGGCAGTCTTGCAGCAGGAAGTCGTCCAATTTTCCCATAATCCTGGACAGCTCTCTTTCCCCCTGGGAACGCCCTAGGCTACTGTTGACCCGGTCGATGTCCAGTACACCGAAAACGAAACCGTTCCATCGGTCCTTCTACTACCGACTTACTCGGATCTCCCAAATCCCCTAATAATACATGAACAGAGAAACGACACAATAATGTTGTCAACGATAAGGCGACCCAAACCTCCGATCATCCCTCTACCCGCATCCCTGATCTACCCTTACTGTTTCAGTTGCTTCGGGGAGACACGATACTCTCAGGAGTAGAAGTTATCACGGCATAGATATGAGAGAGTCATATCCAAAAGTGGATAGCAGTCCTGGGAATTACCCTTCGTAAGGCAAATCTCAATAAAAGAAATATATCCTGCTGTTTTTGGTGCTGAATATTCAGTAGCTTCTTGTGGAAGCAATGAAAAGATCCCTCAGATTTTCAGTCGATTGCTAATTAGCTAAATTTAAACCTAATATCAATTATATATATATATATATAATAATTTGTGTTTCATGACGGAGGTAATTACGATTATATGTATTCTAGCTTTGCATTTAACATTTCAAGGACGTCTAAAAAGAGTCTAAAGACGACGTATATGTAATAAAGCTATTCGAATTAGATATAAAATAATCTCGTTTAAAAGACGAAAGTATTAGTTTCGAATATACTTAGTGCATTGTGTGCGCATATATCACCACTGGTCCAGCCAGTCGCAAAGCGCATTTCCAGTGGAAAGCGGTCCGGCGTTATCATAGCCCGCGCAGGGCCACATCAGCGCACAAAGTCGTGATAAGACCTGTCAAACGCACTGCGAAAGAGTAATCTTTGTGGAATGATCTCTGGGTGGGTCCCTTGATTTTCCACGAACAGCGGGCACCCATCGCGCTACACCATGCGCAATACTAGTCCCTCTCTAACTTTGGCCACCTGGATAACAGGGATCCGAACCCACAGTGGGATCCAAAAAAGAGAAATCACATTATCGCCTTTTAATTTCGCGTACCAAGAGTGATACGCTCGGCCACACAGGCACCAGCAGAAAGCCACACGAACTAAAACGGAAGAGGGTGGGAGAGAACGGGGCAACCGGGATGGTTGGTGTATCGATGAAGCGAAATTCACGTCGCTGCGGGCGACGGCCAGACTGAAATATCGTCGGCTCGTTTCAAGCGCACTCTTGCATATTCATGCTCCAATGGAGAGGGGGCGGGAGAGGGGGGAAGATTCACCAGAAGAGGCCGTGCTTAGGCGAAAGATAGCGATAGGGGGCTGAAACAAGAGCAGAAGGGAGCAAGCTAAATGTGGAAAGACGAAGAGAGAGAGAGAGAGAGAGAGAAAGGAAGTTCCGCATATGTCGCCAATAACTTTCCAGTTTCGCGATGGATCCGCGTAGGAATCTGCCACAGTGCGCACCGAGATTTCTCTTCGTTTACGCGATAGCGACGTGTATTTACGGGAGCAGGTTGTCGGGACGCGACACCAGGCGATATCGGGCCTCGATACTATACCGAGTCTCGTTCTGTCTCGGAGCGTCACGTCGCAAAACATGTCGTTGCGATCAGCGGTGGGAGAGACCGGCAGTCATGGCACGTAATATCGTCACCGTTTCTCGCTCTCTCTCTCTCTCTTTCTGCTGATCTACTACCTATCTTCCTCGCTCTTTCTCTGTCTCTGTCTGCGTGGTCGCGAACGAAATTACTCGATATCGTACGTCTCCCCGCGCGGGACGTGCAGACGAGCATGCGATTAGTTGTCGTTCGATACTTAGCACCGATCTGGTTTCGGTTCTCTCACGGAGTGTGGATGCGGAATTACTCGGAATTTGGGGTTTCGTTGCCATCCACTCTTGCCACCCTCTCAGCTACGTGCTTTGGGCAGACCGGTTCAGAGACAAATGGAACCAGCCCCGTTTCCAACGGGAAACTCGGGACTCGATTGGCGGCAAGGAGAAATTTCGATTGAATTCACGGGAAATTCTCTTACAATTAGTATAAGCAGGAAAAATGTCTGTTTACTCTGGTAGATCGAAGCAGACAACCTGTTTCTACTGCGAGTTTGACATAATATGCAATATAAATTTATTGGACGAAAATTTAATTTTCTACTGCGTGGCATGTAATGTGAGGATTGGTATTGCGATATTAAATTTGGATGCATAACACGTGGCGTCGTTAATTAATGCAAAGTAATAATTTAGCATTATTTACCTCTATGGCGTGATGCGCGTGTCTTCCGGTAACGAATAATCGAAATCGGGATCGAAACAGGCAAATAGAAATACAAACGCAGAAATATGTTTCCTCTATTACGCGTGCCCTCTCATGTTTACTTTCATGAATATTTCATGAATATTTTTCGAAATGTTGTCCCATCCATGCTTTTTTGAACGTAGAATTTTTCGATTTTAAAGCTCAATATCGAATGAAATTAATTTGCTGTCAAGCGCACCAGCCAAAAAACAAGGCCGAACTGATCTGCATGGTAAAGAGACCGCGAGCTCGGGGGGATATCGCATACAGTAAAACGATCCACTCGTAAATTAATAATTTACGTATTACAGCTTTCGATGTTGTATGATTTCGATACGAATTAGACTCTGATTTAAAATTACTGCAGTACTTATCACACATATTGAATCATACGTGTTATCGATAAAATATGCGAAAATTTGAAGATGACTTTATAAAGTTTTATAGAGATACTCCACTCTGTCAGAAGAAACAATCAATTAACCCTCTGTGGACTGAACTTTGAATATCACACATGTACATTGTATATTTATCCTGTTCGAGGAACAAAACATAAAATTGGAAATCGATGATTACGTCACTTTGAAGTGACATAGGTCGATAGAGAATTTCCCATATTTCCAACGCACCACTTTTTACAATAATCAATAGTATCCAAAGTCTTCGCGCAGACTTTGAAAGTTCTTTACACGAGATCTCGGCGTAAACTGGTCACACAGTTGACTTTAGCATCAGCTCGCTTACAAATGCGGCGGAAAAACAAGTTTTGTTAGAGTTGGACAAGTTTCTATTTCACTGAAAATAAACAGATAACCACACCTGACCTCGGATATGAGTAATAACGCGCGGAAGAGATGAGAAAGGGCATTCACGGTACGGTTCCAAAAGGCTGTTATAATCCGGGTGGAATATCTTCGTTACTGCACCGAGGGTACCCGTTAATTTAGCGGCATCCGGCTCGTACGCGGAGCAAGAGAATTTGAATAGAGGCCGTTTGCTGGAGGGTCTCCCCTACGGTCAGAGGTTCGCCGATGACCGAAAAACGCTGGCGGTCTCACTGCGGTTGGATTCAAAAAATATTTTCGCTCTAATCCAGCGAGCGGACACCGTTCTGCCAGCTACAGTTCCTCTCTTTGTTCTCACTGCTCATCCTTCCAATGGTTCTTCTTTCTCTCCCACTCGAAAACAACCCCAGCGAGACAGTCCTTTCTCTTTTCCACCTGTTCCCCCGCTTCATGAATATGGAAAATTAGACCTTTTGGCGGTACCGGCCTTTTTGCGCGCTCCGCAAATTGATTCCGCGCAAGCGGTGCTCCTCTCCCATTCGCCTAGCTATTCACGAAAAGTGCCACGCGCGCGCGCGCGAAGGAAACTGGAATCGGTTTCCTGGCTATTCGAGATTCAAAATTGAAATTCACGCGACCATATGCGCGTGCACTCCAAGAACAAATTTCTTTCTTTCTCTTTCGCTCTTTCATTTTGTATAATATATTGAATCGCTTTCGCTGCTCTTGTTCGCGACTGCGACTCCCCAACCACTGACCGATCCAATTACGCGACCTTTGCTTATTCCACCCTCAACTTTTTCGCTCTCCGAGCCGTCGCAAACACATTTGTTGGATTTATTCTTTTAGGTACCCTGCCTGATGTATATTATGCAAGATGTTGTACAGTGTAGTATTACTTCAACGCTAAGAATTTGAATATTCATTCTTTAAGGTAAAATCAAAAAGACTTATTGAACCAAAATCGGAAGCAATAAGAAAATAACCGGATAGGACTGATGTATAATTAGTACTTGTACCTAACCACTTAAATACCTAACATCAAATAATAATATTGGAACTAGACGGTAGAATACTGTAATTGGAAGAGGCTATTTAATTATAAGCAAAAAGCACAGAATCATAATTAAGAATGATTAACTTGCACAATCAGTGAAAGCCGAACTAATTCGATGTCGATAAACTTAATATTTATTCAAGTGTGGCATTACACTCCTAATTTGCTAATTTCAACCCAAGTACCGGTGCTTCGCCAGTACCACAGAGGCAAACAATGGGTAATGGTTTGATAGCTGGCAAGATTGCTGGATACTTACCCAGTTTTGGCGAAGTTCGCGAAGAGCTGGACGATGGTCTCCGACAACACCAACTCGGATTTTGTGTAATTCCTTGGGAAATGGCCGAAACCAGCGACCAGAGGCGCTCCAAACACGAACGGCAGTTCCTCACCGTGAACGGAACCCATTTTCTGTAAGCAGAGCGAAACCAGACCCTGTTAGTAAACGCTTAAATGCTTCTGTGCTTGTGGAGTTCACTTACTATAATACATTGGCAATCAGGTTCTATTCTGTTTTACGAATGTAGTAGTGCAGACGCTTTGTAGGGAGAGACGGGAGGGACGGAGTAGGATTTTTGGCTTCACATCATTACATAATTATATCAGTGGCACGAAATTGCACGGGCCAGTAATACATCGGTTAATGCCCTGAGGGATTTATGAAAAGCCACCCTCGGAGCGGATTTGCCCGCAACCTCAATCACGCTGGACACGTCAGGTGCGCGTAATTCAATTTCTCAAGTGAGCCCCTTCACCTGGAATTACTATATTCCTCGGTCCAGCAACTGCAGCGAACAGTAACGAGGGGTCCCCTGTCACCCTGCGAACAATACGTGCACACGACTATTTGATTCTCGCGATTTTATACGCTCGGTTTATTGCGTTGTTCTTAAAAATTAATCTTTCGGAGAAAACCTCTACTTTCTTTGTTCAACCCCTCGGGGAGATCCGTAATCCAGAAGGAGACTCTTAGAACACGTATTTGAGGTCACAATCTGCGAAACTCTAATTCCTTCCTTCGAAATTCCATGTCGACGAATTAGAAGGAATTTCGTGAATGGGGGAAAAATTATGTTCGTTTCACAGGCAAATTTAATTTTTCAGTCCTGCGTTCTTCTGTGCGCGAAACACAAGAGCGTACAGCAACACATGATCCTTTAATTGACACATTTGCCAACACGATCCAAGGTACAGGGTCACTATGCAAACCAATTGAAAGCACGTTGCGAATTCGACTGAGTTTTGTGGAGGAGGATCTAGGTCTGGAATTCGAAGGTCCTCGAGAGAATCATGGGAAAAGGACGGCAAATTACAGGCGACGAGGATCTTCCGCAAGCACTCGAAGCATCCGGCTGTCTTTTATTTAAGCCATTAAGCCGTGAAATTGCTCGTCTATGCTCTCGCATTCCGCGACTGCGATTGTCGAGCGGCTGGCTCGCGCTCGGTCGCCGTTTTTCCGCAATCGGAAAAAGAGAGCAATGGGCTGCGGTGGTAATAGTAGAGGAGCAAATGAAAAAAGGTTCTAAACAGAGAAGAGCGAGGAAGGCAAAGGTTGCGCAGAGTGAACATGGCGAAGCAGGAGAAGGGGAGTTCCACCAAGAGCGAGAGAAAAAGGAAAAGTTAGAATGAGAAGAAAGGAAAAGAGAAGAGAAAAAGAGAAAAATCGGTACTATTCGAACAAAGAGCTGAAAGCGGGTGGTTCGCAAAAGGAACCATCTATTGAGCGTTTTTAATTTTATATTCTGAACAATTTTCCAGCTTTTGCAAGGAAGATCACGTCGCTCGTCGGTGGTTTGAATTTGTAAGCGGGTCTCTGGTTCTTGCATGTAAAGGAATCGATAAAAATCTATTTTCTTCGAGTGCGCGCCAAGCAGCCGAGATATCTCCGATCATTTGTTTCAAGAATGCGGACCCCCCGTCCAGTGACAATTATTCTTGACGTCCCTTCTTGATGGAAATCGAAGACCCGTCTACTACTTGCGAACGAAGATGAATATTCCTGTCGAAAACTTTAAACATTTTGCCAGCGAGTAAGATTGCGCCTGCTGCTTGCCAAGAAGAATCGTTCGCGAATATAGTTCTCGAGGCAACGTGTCCTGCGTCATATTGACACTGATGTCACTTATCCTCGTGGTCCGTCAAGTGACTCAATTTAGAATATTGTTCCTAATTTGGATATCAACCAGAATTACACAGCTATACTGAAATAATGAAATGTATAGAAAATGTAATTCTTTTCATTTGGATAATTTGAGAGCGATTTGCGGATTAAGTGGTCTGCAATCAAAAGTTTTGTCGTTAGAGCAGAATAGCAATTTAACTGATATACATATGTATGTATAATAATAATAACTCGATCAGTACTTTAAAACTGAGTTTGAAAAATTCCTACATAAATGAATCACTGAAACGGTTTTATCCTCATTTGCCATTTGAGTTGGTCCGGGCTAAGTGGTGGCCAAGAACTGTCTCTCGGTTGCAAATAGTTAAGGGTCTTACAAGAGCCATAGATAACACGGAGTCCTGCTACGAGCAGGCGGTCTCAAAAAATAGTGAAGATAACTCATGGCTATATACAAGAGGAATACTATATTCCCACTTACATTGCGTTAATTGCTCGATAGTCAAACTCTCATTAGTCGTCTCCTCGAGAAGCTCGATATACGATCCTACCGCCCTCTCCGTTACGAGATGAACATTCCTATAAACCGGTAGTACGTACCAAAGCACTATTTTTTTACGATATTCGCGAAGAGTGTATCCGTGGATACGTAGCGAGTGTTATCGGCGTCGCACCGCTCTTCCGTGGCTTTAACACTTTCGCGGTCGGTAACTCGACCTGGAACGAGCGAATTTAGTTGCACAAAGACCCCCTTTCGTCGCAGCATTGTTCCCGATCCGCGTCAAGTGTGGACAGTTTTAGGGTCTGTTCTTCCGCGAGATGCGCGCCCGTAAAACTGCTAAGTACTCGCCGCATCACTTGGTCTAGGGTCATCGAACGATCGGAGGATTTTTTTTCTTAGAACTTTAGTCTAATTGCTCTTTGTAGTTGCCCGCTGGAGCTACTGCCTCTCGTCTGGCTAATAGCAGTTTTTATTTTTCGTTCTCAACGGTTTGAAGCGCTCGCGCTTGTGCGAGAGAGAAAGAGGGGAGGAAAGAAGGAGAGAGTGAGCAATACGGCAAGCTGCAACGGCGAGATAACACGAACAAAAGGCGGTCAAGAGAATCGCAGACTGCAAATGTGAACCATCCCGAAATCGAGCGAAGCCACCAGGGCAACTTGTTTAGGCCACTGTGGGAAAAAGTCCGCGGAATTTGTTTTCGCGTTGCAAGCACACACCTTCGTTCAAAGGTTCCGATACCATTAGAAAATTAGCCACCAGGGATTGGCACCTTTTTCAGAGAGACTTGCTTTCCCGTTTGCGGTGAACGTTTGACCGCGCTAGCTGAGTACGTCGTTAAAAAAATGTGCTTGAGTTATAACCTCGATGGATCGTTCCACGCGAATATATCCTGCGAAATTTTTCTTCGCTGCAATATACCCAAATTTTTTCCAAACCGAACACACTCCTTTCACTCGGTGAATTATTGGATTTATGTAGAAATGAAATGAGTGATTTCAGGATCAAATAGCGGGATATAAAATTGACACTACTGTAATCTGTAGAAAATCATATAGCGGAATTTTATGAAGATATTTCAGTTCTAAGCAATAAAAATGTTATGTTAGGTTGTTAATATTGGCTCGTAGAGCAATAATACTGCGCTACGATAACTTTCATCTCCGAAAAGACATTTTCAGTATATAATTCCTGTTTTACGTTATTTAAAATATCCTGCGTCGCATGGAACTTCAATAAATTAAAGTAAATATTCGGGACAACTGGACGTCAAAATTTTGCGGTTTTATGAGAATTATGTAATTATAAGATACGTGAAATATTTACTCTTGGGAAAAGTTAATATGTTAGTGAAGAAAAAATGGGAGAAAACGGTCTGCATCGGAATAAAAGGTTTGAGAGTGAATACCGAGAAAAGATTCCACCTTAATGATTTCAGAGCTTTCAATTGCAAATTAAACAGTTACAGCAAACGTGTATTTAGAACAATTTTAACCCAATTCTGAAAAATCCCCTTTTGGAAACTGAGGCACAAACTCCTTCAGAGTTGTTGTATTCATTCGCTCAGCTCATATGACCTCAAACTTTGTATGAGCTTAGAGCATAATTATTTATAACATAATACTGCACTCTAGCTATCCCCTTGTTCTCTTTATGAATCATTAAAACATTTTCGGAGGAGCAGAAATAGCGTAACGACTACGGAAGAAAAGAATAACACAAAGAGATTGTTGTAGTTCAGTAATTAAGCGCAAATCTTAATTTTAATGAATGCTTTTGAATCGAAAAAGAAGCAGGACACACGAAATCTTAATTTCAGTAATCAAAATGAATGAATTAAATACATTTAAAGAGAGTGATGAATAACCAACGTTCTCTCTAGCAGTTCATCCTCCGAATTTCGTTTATGTGACTTCTTCTTCTCTCTAACTCTCCTCGGTTAATTTACGTCTTAGCTTTGGTTTTAGCATTACATTTACTTCCATTCGACAGAACTTTTACCGTCCGTCACGCGCAACACAAGGTTTCTATTCTACTTAAAACAAATAGACATACCAAGTAGAAGTGCTCTTTCATATATCATTAAGTTCTCTTAAACTTCTGCCCGGCGTACAAAGACAAACTCTACCTAGGAAACCCTCCGAAATATTTATTTGCACTAATTAGGTACAAGTTCATCAGCGTCAAATTAATTCGCCTTAAGAGAAATCGTCTTAACGAGTATACTGTATTTACTGTGAACTAAGTACTTCTGGATATTTAACTCTAGTGTGACACAATTCTGTGAATTTACTATAGACGAACAAGAGAGATTCTTGCTAAAAATCGCAAGAGGTTTTAGAATCTTAAAATTCTACAAAATTGTGGTAGTGGTTGTGGTTTCTATGGTATTCGGTAAGAAGGATAATATGTGTACAGCTATTAAAACGTGTCACGCGTTTTTGATTAGTAAATACTGCAGAGTTCTCTTATTATCTCGAGGGAAGTGTTTCGGCGTAGCAGCGGATCGTTTTACTCAGCGGTTTCGGAACAAGGTCGCACAGCGGAAATTTGCTTAATTGATTTAATATTTGCGGCAAACTACAAGGAGTATCGAGTAACGCAGTTTACCAAGTAGTTATTAACTAGCTGTTACTTGAACAGGAGACACCAGTTATTGTACTGTTGCTTCTATCACTATTTGAAACTATCATAAACTTGAGATTAAAATTCTGATAATATTATTACTAACAGATTAATCTGTCAATTTGAAACATACGATACATCATTGACAATCTCCACACATTGTAAAGTGTTAATCTTAATGATGTTAGTAAGGAGATTAATATCACACTTGAAACATTCCTTCGAATTTCTAAATTGCATTTCGTTCCTTGACAAATACTCTTTCGTGCGCGGGCGCGACAACTGCTGGTTCTATTACCACTGCATCGATTCTACTGTCCGTTTACTCAACCGCTCTCACCCATCGGCTTTGTTTACTCTGATAGTACCGAAATGTATACTAGCGCATCTTGTTTCTCGGTTGCATGAATTACTTGTATTGCAGGTCTTATTCGTGCGAGGGGTTTGTGGCCACGGCACAAAACGATTATGGTTTTGCGTGGGGGTTTGCTGGCAAATACGTTAATTTGTTCTGCGAAATCGACTGGGTCTCGGGTAAACATGAATCGGTGAATTCTCCTAGTATTATTTAACCACGACGTAGATGCAACGAGAAATGTTTCGTAGATTCTTGCTGAATACTTCTCTTTATTGACACTAGAACTATCGAATGGTAATTGGTATTTATTCCTACGTTGATTATAAAGATAATATTGATTTAAGTGTTGCATGCGTTCATTGTCAACCGAATATGTGTGTAAACGATGTGTTTCGGATGTTCCAACAGAACTGGATAAATATGGGAAATTGTGCGAAAGATTTGGGAAAATAGAAAAGTGTAAATATTGAATAGATTGATTATTCGAGTTAATGGGTCACAGAGACTCGAAATGTCTATAGATAATATTTCGAACAAAAAAGATAGAGCAATGAGTATAATACCGCTTACAAGCTGCAATAATGCACAAGATTAGAGGCTGAACAAAAGGCTATTGACGGGTGAGGTCTAATCGATTCAATCCGAAAGATTCATTCGATATGCGAGGTGGATTCATTACAGTTGAGCTGAGAAAAAAGCGACAGTCGATCGGCAAACAAAGCCGACCGAAAGCTCTATATCCGCAGCGATTCAAATAGACCTCTCGCATTTTAACTTTTAACTATTTCTAATACGCTCACTTTGCAATTCGTCTCGATGCTTTATGCTTTCATACGATTTTCCGTATGACTTTAATTAACGATTCCGTGCCGGTATAATTCTCGCGTGAGCGAAGATTATCTCCCTCGTCAAACGTAGATTATTATACGAAGAAAGAAGATGGAACGAATAGCGAGTAAGTATGTACTTAAGAATCATCCGAAGTGGATAATAAGGATTAGTGATAACGAAGTTAATAAGCTATTACGCAAAGACGGAAAGAGTAATTGGCTGAGCTTTGCTCGGTTCTTAAAACAATTACCATGAACAAAAGTGGTAGTATCATCTCATCATCCTGAATTAGAGGTACTCACAAGGAGGGTTTTCAAACGAGAAATGGTCGATTTTGATCAAATTTATACCACGTATAGATCTCGCAATAATAATATTATACAGCTATAAAACTACCGAAATTAATATTTTATGTAGGTATTTGTTTTTGTTATTCCCCGATTTTTCATAAATTTTTAAATATCATAATTTTAGTATTAAATATGTTGGAATTTTCATCGCTCTGAGCAGAATTGTAGAACAGGTAATTCCCGAGAATACGGATATTTTGGATTTTGCAAATTCGAATTTCAAATAAACAACATATTATGTACATATCATGTACTACTTCGGATTTCAATAAACGACCATATTATGTACTGGTGTAAGTTTTAATGACACTCCTTTGATTGTGGAGAATCATTTTTATTGTCAAACATTTTTATTGTCAGTTTGATTTCAACAGAAAAAGACAGAAGGAAACAGAGATTTCAATTAACATGATTGTTAATTACCACCGATTACAACATTATCATCGCGAGTTTCCGAACCAAACTCATTCAATGGAGAAAGGAATTCTGCAAGCTTTGTGGAATTACCTTTTAAAGAAATTTTAGCAGGCATTTACAAAATTCAAAAAAGGTCGATATTAAACTTCTGTACAGATTATAAACGCGGCATACATATGTATAATCATACGAAATATTTTTTTATAATTCTCTGGTTCTTTTTAACGAGCTGCAACCGGGAAAGGATTTTATTAATTATTTTGACGTGCTCATTACACTCGCAAAGCATCAGCCAGCTAAAATAACCAGCGAATTGAAATGTGTGTATCTCTCTTACTAATCGGCTCGCGAAGTTCGTCACTGCTTCTCGCGAAAGATCGAATTAAACGTTTAATTAAACAGCACTGCATCCTTTCCGCCAAGGAAGCAGGCGGCTTAAAGATAATTAAACAACGCGTCGTCAAGGCCAAGTGAGTCTGACAAAGAGACAATAGCATACAATATAATTCGGGTATTTTAGAGGATGCAACGAGTAATTTCGAGTATTCCGTCGTAGCTTGTCAGTGTGAGAGAGAGAGTCTGCGGCTTCTGGAATAAAGGGATCGTACCGTGCGAACCATTTGAATCCACCTGCTTGTAACATTGTGCTCTCTCCGGTTAATGCAGATAGTATACACTTCCTTATTCGTATTCTGTTCATGCTCCGCATTACCACTGCCTGCTACTTGTTCGACTTTTCTTTATTATGTTGATTACATTGTTCACCATTCTCGTCCTCCAGGGGAGTTTTGGATGTTCTTCGTTTCTCTCTATTTCTGTCTCTTTCTTATACAGACTAGTTGAAGTTTCGGTAAATATACAAACTTGAATAGCATACTCTAATGTAACCATACTATAATTGTAGACCACATTTGGTAGTAATTTACTGTGAAATTATGGAGAGACTGTAAATCAAAAAACAGTAACAAATTATTGCTATTCTGAAATTTATTCTAAAATGACGTTTAGAAACTGTGTTGGATAGTCAATGTACTTTATGCAATTGTTATTAATGAATTTTAAAAACGTTGCTATTATAGTTCACTACTGTTCTCATTATATTTCTTGTTTGTACCATAGCTTATTCATAAAGCTTTCAGTTAATACAATGCCCATTTGTCCAATATTATCGTCCTATGTACCGCGACGGAACGTAACAATAAAATTGAATTCCCAGAACCTGAATCTATTTAATGTTCCAATTGTTACTGTTCCACAATTTTAATGGGAAAAATGGAGCTGAATCCGTTTCGCGTTAATACACTCGGGCATACAGGTTTAATTTTACAATGCCAAGTAGTACGAAACGAAGAACATAAGATGTACGGATTTTGTCAGACTTTTAAGATATTATTCCTCGTCCTCTGGAGAATCGCGAGCACCGCACCAGTGTAGCGTGCACGGAACGGCTTTGAGTTCCCGTGATCCGTGCGAGCGGAACTTTGTAGCGGAAGGAGGGAAGAAAGGATAAAAGGAGAATCAGAAGCTTCGAGAGAACTAGTGCCGAAGATGAAAACCGCTTAAATGTTGAAGAAAAGAGAGAAGATCTAGGGTGCTCTCCATTATTAAAAGTCCTGAGCAGTTGAAGAATTCAAGGTGCACGAAGTCCACCGTGTTTTCCCTCGATCGTATTCTCTGATTCGCCGTGATACGCTTACATTTCATTTTTTCACAAGTAGACTGCTTAAGTATATACTGTGCCTCGGGAGAGAACGGTATTCACTGAAATTGTCGACTCTACTAAGTATGGACTTCTTGTATCATAATTGTACGTTAGTTCAAAATAATATACATATGATAGTATTATTTGTGTTTCTCTTTTAATATTCATAGTAAATACTCCTCTGCCAGATCTTTGAATTACAAAAATGCTTGATGCCTGCAGCCTTCTCCCAACTGGTCACGACCGCCATTACCGAAAATCACAATCCAAAATATGAAGGAATACTGTGTTACGGCAATTTAATTAAAACAGCAAATGGTTAGCTAGTTAGTCTCTACAGGAAATATATTCGATCCGATTGGGCATTTCCAACGGCCATTAATTAATTATGGCTAATCCTGATTGAATTCATTACTACAAAACAATTCTCTGTGTAATTTGATGAACTATAAAGTCCGGAAATTATTAACCGGTAATTAATTTCCCATTATTTGATACCATTGTATTATTTGTTTCGCGCAATATTTAAATGATAACTATGGGCTGAATTAACGTGCTAAGAGAACAGTTGGATATCCACGATCGATGGAGTTGAAATTTTTGGAGTGAACCACGTCAACGAGATTTGACGGTGAAAAGCAATGAAGCTTTCGACGATTTCACACAGCGATTGAAAAAGTTTCGTAAGAATATTTGCACACGTAGTGTCTCCCATAACGGACCACCAATTCCATCGGTCTTGGCATCTCAAACCAAATTACGCTAGCCTCGATCCAGTGAAGCGGCACGACAAGTCCAAGCTCGAGGCGAAGAAAACGCTGTCGTTAGCAGATATCCGACTCATGATTCCCTCGCCAAGGCTCCAGTTCGACACGGCAGGCTCTGAAAAGCCAAAGAACCAGTACCATCCGGCAAAAAGAGGCGTTCGAAGTGGACTTCGCACCACTACCCAATCCGTTCGTTTCTTTCGCTTCAACTTTTTGCATGCTTCTTCTTTTGCCCCTCGCGGTCAAGCCAGAAATCCTCGCCACTGAAGTTTCCGACTTGAAAGAAGAAAGGTAAAAAAAAAGGTAACCCTTGGTGGAGGTTTTCTGTTCAAGTGCGAGAAAACTGCGACACTCGCTTTCCCGAATCTTCACAACGAGGAACTCATTTCCAACTTCCTGCTAGCTGGATACAGAAGTATCCTTGCGTAATTTCATGTAAAATGCGGAGAGCAATGTCCGCTTTTCTATAAGAGATTGGGCAAGTTCTTCCTCAGAGCACTTTACTTCTTATGCATGGGATTGCTGCCGTTATGGCACCGACCCAGCAGGGAGAAAATTTGTCATCGTTATTATAGGGTATTATTCATGAGAAATATGATTCTTTTTGATGGTTTTGCGATTCGATATGTATTCCGCTCTCCATTATCGGATTATACTCTAATCCGATTATACAAAGAGTCTCAAACGAAGAACATAATTATTGCGTTACTTTTTCAAAGCAAAGCCTGTATCATTTTCTTTATATTTTCTTAAGAGCGTTATTTGCCTCTACTCCTTTGTCGCAAGAACATAAGAATACTAAACGCATAGGAAACCCAAATCTTCTGTATAATTTCATTTTGACATTTGTATTTAACCCATGATTAAGTAATACACTGATCGAGAGTGAGATTGTAATTTTCTTATGAAGCAAAATGTAACGTCAGTTGCAGTGGTCACTTATTAAAATTGACGATTGTAATGAATTTTTTGGGATGTAAACTGGTAACATTGTTCGGCTGCACAGTTTCACAATACCTGCAGTTTGCAGCAGTCAAACTCAGAAGCTGACTATGCACTTAATACGAACCACTTTGGTCATGGAAGCGCAAAAAGGGAGAAAGTACGCAAAGAAGAAAAGTTAAAATTTCCGCCACCCCCATTTGCGCGTATTTATCTTGAGGCAAGCCTTCTAAAAAGGCACTGAAATAATTAAAACTTCGTTGTGGCTATTCGTCCAGATTACCCGACGTATTCTTTGTCTTAGCTTTCGCGAAAATGTACCTGCTGAAGTAAACGCACGCATTTGCTTCGAAGTAGGTTGGAAACTTTCCCCCTTTTCCAATTTGCGTTTTACTTTTGAATGGTTTGTAGCTAATGGTCCATGGTTTTAGTTGACACCTTCGTACAATTAGAATTCAACTTTTCCACAACGTTCGTGCTCCCAATTGTCAAGGAACGATTTTTTGGTCAGTTCTTTGTAACAGAGGGTGGGAAACTGAAATCACTATTGCCGTTGAGCCAAAGTTGAGCAAAATCAAAATCAGTATCATCAAAGTCTAGGCCTTTTTTTAATTAAATAGAACTATTTAATATTGTATAATCAATTTGATTTTCTACATGCAAAGGGCAGTTTCATTGTCAGATTAAGAGAGATTAAAAGGTTGAAAGTGGTTTCAGCCATTCGTTTTGATTTAATGCGAATTGTTTAGCGAATTTGATCTCCGTTAAATTCACGAGCGGTCCGCAATTGGTTGCCACGAAGCTGAACGCAAATATTTTAGGTGGCAATTACGGGAGTCGGTAATTTAGATTAATTTATCATATTACAATCTCCGAGGATGGCACGGTGCGCTAGAGTGCGAACTATGCGCGTAATAACGCAACAATACCTCTATCGTAATATATCACGGTTGCTTCGGAATGCGGCTCTGTTCGACGTGACTGTCGTGTGCTGACGTCCCATCATTCGCGTTATTAATCATTTATTGCGCGTGTCTAATTATCGCAAGCCACTTCATTACCAAACCGACATAAAGGCTCTATAAACCGTTTACTCCTGTTGGGGTTTTTTTTTTATTAAAGCATTTGGAACACTTTGTTTTTCTCGCAACACAGTGGTTCTCCCTCTTTTATTTGTTCTTTCCGGCTTTTGTTGCGTACCTTGGTTCTGCTGTCGTGGAATTTCGCTTCCGGGGAGAATCAATGGGGCGTCAAAGTAAACTATGCGACGACAGATTCAATCCTACAAGCACAAAATACAATTCTACGAGAAAGTTAATTAATTTTGCTATACCACAAATGTTTGCTTTTCACGCAATAATTGCTTTGGTGGATTGAAAGAAGATGTTTTGTTTCGGGATAAAAATCGGACTATACATATAAACCGTGTATGTATATTCTTCCTATGAATTGATGCTTGAGAGTAACGAGCATCAATTGTTTCTGCGATTGCAGATAAAAGTATTTCCTACAGGCACATTTTTATTAACGTGGAAACGGAAGATATGTTTCGACGTCGATTGATTTGATTTATAACGGAGAAAGGTAAAAAGATCGACAAAATATGGTGAGAGGTAAGAAAGTATTAGCAAAGAAAAAGAAAATGCCTGCTGAAAAGGCTTAACTAGACTAGCAGAGTTGGTGTTATATGCCATCTGATTTTCTGAGAAAAGCCTGTGCAAACTTCAGACGCTGTAAGGTTGAAGCAATCCCTAGTTTCTGTTTTATTTGCTGTTATTCTGCCCTACCTCTTCCGTGGACACTTCTGTTGTGGGCTTTATCTGTGTTAGGTGAGTAAACACAACCATTTTATCGGCCAATAGAAAGTACGAAACTACCCTCCAGGTAATTTCTCTGTTAGACTACGAATGAGTCTTGCATTTTATTGCGCGGTCACAGATCTTGTTCGTTGATATTTCTGAAACTCTGATTTTCAGTTTCTACCACTCTTCGCAGTGATATAGAGTGATATTAAGTTTCCCTTATTTTCGCTAAAACCACTCGTTCTTAGAGAAACATATTGATCTGGATTTTAATCTTTCTTATCCAAAAGTTTTTTTGTCAAAGAAGAAATCGTAAACTTAAACTTTTTATAATAGAATCTGCATGAAAGTTTTTACATGTTTATCCGCCCAGTAAAATGTATTATTTTCAAAAAGACGTATAATTTATTAATAATGTCAGAACTATTTGATCGAACTGAAACAATCGTTACAGGATCGAATACTGATTGTGAGATTTAATTAACAGTAATCCTACGCGGTTTAGTAAAAATCGTATAGTGCAAGTAGAATTGGCGGCAGTCTTTCGCTCGAATTTTTTTGCGAAAGCCGTAGAAGGACGCACACTCATCGCCGTGGATTTAAATTTAAATGGAAGCTCTAGCTGGTGTACCTTGCCATCCCAGGGCGGCGGTGTCCGTTCCATGGTACGCTTTTTCACCTGCGAAGCGACTCCGATTGCCACGAGAGCGGAAATGCCCTCTGGATCCCGACCCTTTCGCCTTTATGACCAGGACAATGCTTCACTTTCCTCTCTCCTTCTCTCTTCTTCGTCCTATGTTCCTCGCTCACTGTTCCTCTTCGCGGAACCTATTTCTATTGGCTATTATTTCCAGCTCGTAATTGAGAGTGCACGCACGTCTATGTGCGACAGTGTCGCGAATATTGACAGGTTCGCTTCAGTGTTATCTGCCTCGAGTATACCGCTTTTGTTTGACTCGATGTCAAACCAACGATACTTGCTTTCCCTTGTCGTTCCTCCTTCCACTTGTCTCTTCTGTTTGCATTAACCCTTTGAGACCTGTGGCTCAGTCTCCTCCAATCTTGCCTTTACGCTCGGCAAGAAGTGTTTTTCTTCCTGTTCTCAAACCATAAGGCTTATTGTTTCGAAGTCTCTGCTAAGTTATTACTTTGCATACTATTCGGCTTGATATTTCGGTCTCTTATTTGTCTCGTTGAGCTATCAGACTTCGCTCATTGTTCTTCCATTTTTGGACAGAGAATGAGAATTTTTTACTATTTCTCATACTGATTTACATAGTTTGTGAATATGAGTAGTGAGGATAATTGATCCATTTCGATTGTTACTGAATTATTCTGTTTCTAACAAAATCCATTTAGTTATACATTAATCGATGGGATCGCGAATCATTTATTCCTCTATATTATTAGGTATGTATCATAATGCACGTCGGGCTATTAATGGTCCTGTTATTTATTTACGTTCCAGTTTCGTCCATTTTCGAATTTACCCACCTTTCGGCGGCTAATCACAAAGGAAGGGACAAGGAAGACTTGTTTTTGTGTTATGAAAAATCCATTAACTAATTAGGAAATAACAACTTTCATTATTATCGCATATTGCGGGTTTACAACGATTTAGAGATCGGCTTTTGACGGGTGTAATTAATTTTATCACGCTACAGTGTAATTTTGAAGTAGTAAACCATTGTCCTTTGTTGGCGAATAACTCGAGTAAACAGAAGAAACGAAGGGGTGATGGATACTTTTATAAGCTGATGCATTAAAAGCGGAAACATTTTATGGAAGTTTTATCACTGGAAATGCAGGTCGTTGCACCTTTATTTCCGTGTTCCTTCTGTTTTCAGTTGACAAGAAACCCAAAGTTTTTCTCGTCGTACGTCGTGTGTGCTATTGTCCAGCTTCCAACGGAGAATCTTTGACCTCAATTTAACTGGATATGGATTTATTCTGTCTTTTTGGTGGCCCTCGCACATTCTGATGCGCAGTTCTTCTTCGTAAAGCTCGAATAGGAAAGTTTCTTCAACTTTTCGACATTGAACAAATTTCGAGTATTACTCCGACTATTTATCTACGCTTTTCTCTGTTCTTATGTTCTATTTCCGTTTTTCCCCTTTCTCACTTTGAGAACCTTTTTGATATTTTACTAATGTGAGGATTAACTTATGATTGACACGCGATTAGTAAATCTGTGAAAATTTTCTACATCTATCGACAGATAGTACACTCTGCTCCGTTCGACGAAAAGCGTATCCAATTAAATTTGTGTGTTCAATCAAATTGGATATGTGAATTGACATAATAACAACTAGCGATTGATCTATCCGATAATAGTAAATATTGAACCTAGTCTTCTATCTCGATGCTTCGTTGTAATTGTTTGTCATTGCTAAATGCATATTTGTTAAATACCGGAATTAGTACGAAAATCATCAAGATTATCATTGCAGGCTTTCAGACTTTGCGATTAATATTTTGTGTATGTTTGTTACCACTAACACTGCAAGTTGCCAAACTTGGCGAAATAAAAGCTGAAACTTGCAGCCCACGCGAAATAAGGGAGAAAAAGTATAGCGACCCAATCACTTGACTTTGAACAGCAGTTTGTTCTTGAAAGTTCATTAATTTGTCAAACTAAAGAAACTTGGAAAGTAGCGGCATATTTACTGGCCACCCCGATAAAGAAGTGAAGCCATGACAAACACACATTAGAGTCCTTTCTCCCGATTTAACAGAATTTATTAGCTGTAGTTGTAACTCTCATTTACCCGCAGGGCATATAGGGTATTTTAGATAAAACCTGACAAACTTTACCAACATAGTTAAGCAGCTATTCTGCACAAAGTATGTTTTTGAAATGTGAAATGTGAATTGATGCAAAGCAGGAGTAATCTTATGCATTCTATTTTCTCAATTTTTAAGGACAATCATTTATTTTAAGCTATGTTTTATAGTTTCCTTTTAAAAAGTGGTATAGTAAGTTTCTGAGGAGTATAACCAAATTTCTAAACTATCATTTTGAAAAATCTGTCTTGTTCAGTAAGTTATTAAGGTTTAATTGATAGCATCAACTATCTCGAGAACAAAGTAACTAAATGCAAGAGAAAAAGCGGGCACAATTGGTATAAAGCCACCTTTGAAGAACATAGATAACGTAACCTATTATGTAGCAGCATTTTTTGCTCATAACGTGCTTGGAAAAATGTTGGGAAAGTTTGTCAGTTCTCGGTTGGAACTCGCTACACTTCGTAAGACCACATATTTTGTATAACATTAAACGCATTGTATGTATAAGTACTTTAGCATGCAAGTAAGTTATTCCATTAAGCATCGTAATAACAGTACTGTAAAGAAGAGCGCATTGCTCAGGGCTTAATTAAAAGATCTCACAGGGCTACCCATAACAACATCGTTTTATCTCCATTTAAGAAGATCTACTGATTTTTCACGAAACGCAAGGCGTTCTTATTAAACATCGCGCTTTCGTTCTTTGCTCGTTAAACTGGACATCTTCCAATTAGCTTTGCAAAGAATCGGCCAGAACTTGATGAACCAGCCGAGTAAACGACGGCAAGCAGGCGAAAGCACCTGGAACGAAGAAAGTAACATCTTTCTGCTAACTGCATCTCAGCACAGGCTTTAATTAAATAATACACGTTCCTTTCTCAACTTCGTTCTCTGTTGATTTGCTTTGCAGTGGAAATTGTAAATATTATACAGAAATACTTTCGATTTGCAAAACGAATTAGCTTCATTACGGCAAATTATTCTGTGAAAAATTTATCCTGACGTAATAAGGACCAAAGGAGAAATGGGAAGCTTATTAAAAGTATTATTTTATTATACAATGGCGATTGGCCGCAAGTAACCAACATAAATCTACTTCGAAAAATAATGCTAATATTGCTCTAGATAATTGATTTTTCTTTTCAGAGGACATAATTCCATAAAAAATGGAGAAGAGTTTCACGAATGCAATAGGCCAGTTAGTTTATTGGCATTAATCGCGAGTCACGGTGGTTGTGCAGCATGACCATTTTCGCACTGGGATGGATATTTCAGTTTCGGTTTTGCGATTCCTGTGCACGCGGGACCCCTGCGTGGAATTGCAAAAAGCAGTTATTGACGCTATACTCTTTATTGGTCCAGCGACAGTTGTTGGATCGTTATCGTCAACGATTGCTAACGGACCGGAGAAATTTACGAATCCAATAACCGCAAAGTTCTCTCACCACCCTGGCGCACATCCAGGAAGTGCACGTGTTATTAAAAGCATCCTGCATAAATAGTGGCCAGTGTTATAAGCGAGCTTGAGTCAATTACACTTTCACTTAAATTAGTTCTAATTAATCGCATCCCACTTACTCATCCTTATCCCGATCATAATTAATAAATTATTATATTAATATTAATATTATATTGTGTTATATCACATATTATGTATTTCTGAATATTACTGTTTATTAAAATCTACACATAGGAATAATATATAACCTTATTGTGGAGAATGGTGTAGAAGCTAAATCAGTGAGAGTATCGAATCTCTGCATGCTTTTAGTATATCCTCTTACTCACTGTCCAATAGCGTACAATTTATATGGAAACGTAGCACCTTCCTAGTAACTTTTCTTACTTTCTGTAATCCTATGAAACGTATGAAATGCGCTAAAATGGGAGTCCGCGTTTCATTTATTTCCATTAAAGTGATTCGAGAGAATCTACTGGTCTAAATGGCATCCAGAAAGTAAGAGGACAATTTTTCAAAATGCTACTACTAAAAGAATGCGAACCTCTTTCGCGGTAATGCGCTCTCTGGCCGCGGCACGCCCGCGACGTTTGCCCTCTGACAATGAACGAACCAACGACATACGGGGAAAGTGTCGCGACTCACTGGCACGACCGTATTTCTCTCCCGCTTGCGAAATGGAGAAATAGCAATCACAGCGAATAGCGGAGAGTAGTAACCCTCTCATATTGGGGTAATCCCCGGATGTCTCTTTTCGCGTTCACAGTCGTCCGCGAGTGTATTTGCTACTTCGTGCCGTTCTCCCTTGGCAATAAGTAGTTCAATCTCCTAGAAACGGGAAGAAATCCCCTCTAGTTTCCCGCAGAACCTGAATCTTCTAATTAGTGCATAATTCGACGTGTCGACTATCTCTTAGATCTTCAGTAGATCAGAAGAGCTTAAGTTTGAAATTCTGCGAAGTTAAGAACTACTCTAAGAATTCCTACTAAATTGATCCATTCATTTCTTTTCACTATTTACTTCTTATATTATTGTTATTTCTCGTTGCCACGTTAGATAAATATTTGTTAATTAGTCGTTATATGCAGCCTATTTTTATCTCAATGACAATGTTGGGTTTACCGAGGAGTGCTTTTGAACATGCATGTTCAAAAATTGTAATAGTTGGATACACAACAGTGTAGCAAGCAGAAATTCAACTCCGATGTTTACAATCCCAATGCGTGTTACAGAGTATTCCTTTCTCGCATGAAAAATAAACACGGGAAAACTGAAGCTTCGTTTTTATATGCGCAGCAAACATGTAGGAAGATATTGATATTTTTCTTTCCAGGATTCCCGTGTTTATGTTTTTCCAGGAAAGAGAAGCTTACCTGATTGTCGGTGTTGGTTGCCAGTGGCCTGGATAGTTTGAAGGTTTTTCGGCTTCTGTTGGGAGTTCGCGATAAAAATCAAGTCATAACGTTACTTTTAATATATCCTTCAATAAATAACAAACAAGACTATGCGAGCGAACAAATTCCAAATTCTTGGTAGGAATACAAAATTGTTGGGTCATCGCATTTTTGGCAAATTTTCGGATAATACATATACAAGAATAAATATTGTTTTACTGCTTTATAAACTTTTGTGCAAAGTTTGCCACGTATTGGAAGACACACTGTTATTGTATACATGACAGTATTTACTGATATCAGTTAGCAATATCCTTTCCAGATGGCCACAAATGCAAGGAAAAGAAAAGCAAAAATCGCAGGAAGCAAAGAGAGAAGTCGCTTCGAACTCATGAAACGCTTCGCCACTGCTAAAGCTGTTTGTAATCTGACGGCAAAGTGAAAAGCGACGTTGCGAGCGGGAACCATCGATTTCCAGTGCTCCCAAGCGAAATTCGTCCCAAAGATCGCACACGGAGATTTGCGAGGGCCCTTCACCAATGCCAGCGGGGATTTTCGTGCCCAGGGCCGGAAATCTATCAGCTCCACCTATCACACTCGTATCTTTTAAGAATCAACCAGGCTAACACACGCATTACTTGCAAATCCAACGATCACGGCAAATCATGTCGAGCCGAGATTTTAACATGTGATACTTAAGTGTTTTCGGTTTCGTGGTTCACACAAGTATGTGGATACTTGTCACCTACATTTGTAACGTTAGACCGATCAAAAGGGCGAAAATGATCTGTTCAAAATTTTTAGGTTACAGAAAGGAAGCTTAATAATAATAATAATAACGAAATGATTTTTTTAATAACGGATTTTTGCAGAAAACTAGTCAAATTAATTAACTAGAGAAATGAATTCATGTAACTGTTGCTAATTGGAATCTTCAACATTGATCTAGTAAGATTAGAAATTTAAATCTAATTAAATCTAATTAAATCTAATTTATATCGTATACCTTTGCTATGCTGTTTTCTGCTATGAATACAATAAACTAGTGCGTATGTCTGTTTAAGTATGGACATATAATTTCGGCTCTGAAATCTACATTCAGACAACCTTTCAAGCTATTATGCCTACATGTAAGTGGATACTTAAAAGTTTCGGACTATTATTATGGACTCTTCCCTGAATCCAGGACTTAAACAGATTCTTTAGTTGGCAAATTGTGCTTCGCGAGAATCGGCTAACGAAAAATTGGATATTACGGTATTATGTTCGAATTTATACTATAGGCGAAGATTCACGCGAATACTGCCTTTTATTCTCTATTATTGGCCGGATTCAAATGAATTGTACGGAAGATACAATAACCGAAATGTTTGGAGCGCTTAATTGGAATTTCTGATTGTCGATCAACAAGCGGCTTCTGGATTTTTTGTGCTCACGGATTTTATGAGAGCTACTCGAACGCATCTTTTGAAAGTTCAGAAAGCAGAAACCTCGCCGTAGTCACAAAATAAAAATTGAGTTTTTTTTTATCTTTTTCAACTGCCGAATAACGTTGATGAATTCAATTGGTTTGATTGTTTGACCGGGATGATTGGCTTAGTTTCGTGCGATCCAAACGATTCGAGGATACGTTAGATGATTCCTATACAAATGCTGCTGTCAATTACGCTCGAAGTATGCTTCTGATAAATGTAATAAATTTTGCAATCAGTGCATTCACCGAACATCGCGAAATAGAACTTTTAATCGGTATAGAATACGTCAAATATGGAATTTTTCATCAAACATTTGAAAGGGGAGAAAAAAGTACATAGGTTCAGCTAGGATTTTTCGCACAACCTACGACTAGTACCATGGCTTTTTCTAATACCGTAGCTTACGCAACGGAGTACTGATAGAAAATCCATTGTCAATGAAATAGTTTCGTGTTTTCGGATCGAAGAAAAGAACAGTATTTCGCCAAAATTCTCCTCTGAAGAAAACGTTATAAACCATCGCAATTTCTTATTGTTAGTTAAATTATTAGACTGTTCATCTAATACATTCGTATGACAATACAAATTGACTTACAAATAACAAGACCAAGCTTTTCAGTGTCTGAAGCAGAAATTTTTCTGGAAACTAGATGAAATCGAAGCTCCATGAGACTATTTTATCCTTTGTCGAAAATCCGGTGTACAAGTTGTTCCTACTAAAGCACGTAACCCAAAAATGGAGTGTTCTGGATTCTGTGAAAAACGTAGTTTTCATACTTTTTCACAGCGTTCTCGAAATTTCGCTCACATATCTCTCTGCCCGCAGGAGAGACCGTGATTTTCGTTTCATACACGCAGTCACACTCGAACCAGTAATTGTTATTGGTAACGCGCCGTTTTGTGCCACGAAATTTGACACAGTTGTGTGACTCGTCTCCGGTTATTGAAAACTACTTTCACTGGCCGTCCGTGGCGGAAAATTGCTCTCATCTCGCGAACGATAATTAATTTCTCTCCGCTAACTGACACCGGAGATTCGAAACTGGAAACTTTGTAGTAAATCACATAAAATTCACTTCGTTCTCCAGTTGCTAATTTAACTGTCGATCTTTATTGTAACATCACCTGTCAGAGTCAGGAAAGAATGAATAATGTATGACTAAATTATAAAATAGATTATAAAACTATTCAGAGGAACATTCCACGCTAAATACGACTAATACCTTCATAATCGAATAATAATGAGGTTGAGTAAATCATATTTTACACTTTTGGCTTTCACTTTATTTATTGAGTACTCATATACAGAGAATACAAATCCCCATTAAATATCCATCATGACCGTGCAAATTTTCCACATGTTGACTTCATTACTTTTAATGATATTGGGCTATGTTAAACAGTATCCGTTTGTTGAAAATTAATGTTATTAATAATAACTCATAATGACTCATTATGATATAACAATTGTTACCGATAATATAAATGTACATAAAGTAGATTTGGAGCATAGAGAAATCGAAAGTAAGAGTTTCGCTAACTCATAATGAAATCATCAACCAAACCAATTGTGCTTGTCACGAGGTTCTTTGTTCACGAAGAGTAATAGAGTAATCGTTTTCAGGTATTACGCCTAAGCTTGCGAAATTACTGACAGTGGCTATTCCCAATGAATTTTAAGCGGCATAACGTTGCTCCCTTCGATGGTCTAATCGATCAATTTCCCTATTATTGGAAGATAGCGAAGGGGTCTGTTCTCGAGGATGGCCGCGCCAAACGAAAGAACGGGCCGAGGCTCTTGCAAACAATTTAACGCAAATTGGAATCGGAACCGAGTTCTAACGACCAGCTGCCAGTGACACAATACGCTCAACTCCTTATTATTTTCGACGGAACCTCGCTCAATTTCTCTGGAAATGGCTGCTCAAGTGCTCCAAATATTCGTACGCTTGAAATTTAAATTGAGCGTGACTGCTCCCTGTTGGTAGAATTGCTGCAACGAATTCGTAGGTAGTAGTATAGTTAAATACTACAGTAACTCTGTCCACTGCTGAATGCTTAATCAATCTTCTTGTTCCACTGGTGACTGGTAGCTTTCTGTTATATAGAAGTTTTACTATTTTCCAGATGACTACTGATACTTGATGTGAAAAGACACTTTATTGCGTTGAAAAAGTTACTACCATTCGGCTGAAAAATGTGTATAGAGATTTTATCTAGTGAATACAAGGTATAAATTCACTTGATCACTATTTTTCGGGGGATAATTCTACGTGTCTAAATAAAATGAAAGTTAGGAAGGGTCATATACAATATAGTATTTCCCAAAACATAGCTATGATATCTCTGCATATTGTTTATAATCAAATTTTTAGTGAGGTGGATCGCGGTTAGGGTCAATTGCAGTGCGGCTGTTGGTTCTCTAATATCAATGCTATTACGATAACAAAGTGGCTAAAGTGCTCGTTGCCAGTTGTTGCGTATTCCAATAACGCGGGGCCGCATAATAGCCAGAGTATAAGCACCTGATGCAATGGGGAAATAAATATTAATATTATTAATCTTTGTAATAATATTAATCCGAAAAAGAACATTATAACGTATTTATAATATAATATTATACAATGGTGCATTAATAATGTAATGTGTCTCTTCGGATATCGTATAATATTAGAAAATAAATTTCTAAAACAGATTCCATTTCGATACTACGAAGCGCTAATGGTAAGGTTGAATACCATAATAATATGTATAATAAAACAGGTGAGATTCGTAGGAAGGAAACAAAATACTTGAACATATCGAATGTATAACTTCAAGCAACATGTGTTTATAGTGTTTACACGAAGCGTTTCAATAACCCGAATGAAAAGTGATAGGTTGAAATCAATTATTATTATAAGAGACTCTTTTACTATAAGAGAATTTGCATCGTATTGATAGTACAAATCGATTGCAGTTCGGCTCAGGGTATTAAATGTTGTTTGCAAGTCGACTTTACGATATGTGTATGCACTGTATATCGTCGATTGGGTATTATCGATACTGTAGCATTTATTTGAATTAATATTGAAACATTCCAAATAGTTTTGAACCAAAGGCAAAACAACTTTCATTGATATTGTACTACAGGGCTGATTCTCTGATATGTTAATATGTAACAGCTAATTACAGAAGGATGCCTCATTAGTATCAGTGTCATTCAATTCGCAACTAACAAGCGAGTTGTTCCAGGATTCTAGCGAAATTCAGTTTGCAGTATGTAACATAGTGTATAACATACCTAACATATTCCCTGTTTGTCGCCGACCGTTTATATAGCAAATTATGTTGAGTTTCACTGTTCTTCCTGTCCAGGAACTACACCCGCAAAGTCCGAATAATTTGAGTTCATTTTCGGATGTCACACAAGGATACCAAACAGCAATTTATCATAAAATCTATTATACATAAATCATTAAGCACTCACGAGTCTGCGCATATTTACAATTAAGAGTACAAATTTGTCTGGGAATTGCATTTTTGTCTGCACGCTTAATGCAAATGCAAGCTGCATAAATTAAAGCTCTACATTATGAGTTCAGCAATTTGCAGCCGTTGCGCATCACGTGATAGCGGTTTGAACATTGAATAATCATGTCAAAACCAACTTTATCCTTGTATACAAGAGATATTAAATCAAGCATTGTGTACATTCACAATCCTGAAGTGAACAACTTTAAAAACAAAAAGCCATTTATGGATTTCGAAAATGAAGGTATATTATGGTGATTAGGGTGTTAATCATTTTTAAAACCCAATTTAGGGTTTTTAAATAAATGATTCTAAGCTTCGTTACTTCTAACTTGAAAATATAGATCATGAGAGTATATAATTTTCCAAAAATCTTTCAGTATTTCCAGAAGCGAAAATCGAAGAGAATAGAAAAAAGGTGATTTTCCATCGGAACAATTTCTATAATGTGACAAAAATTAATATACCCAAGTTTATGAATTTATGACTTCGTAAAGTATTTTTTATTAAACATATTAATTTTGCCGATAAGAAAAATAAGTAGTATTTTCCGATCAAACAATTTGCAGGCAGGTGAACGTTTGAAAACAAGGATCTGGGTATGTTTTAGTTCACGTCAGTTGCCTTTCAAACTGCTTTTTCGTATCGCTCGATCAAAGGAGCGCCGCTCGATTGGGATGGTGTACCAAAGCGTACCCTGCAAATTACGTGGTTTGGGTTACTGTAATTCTGCGGAACGGAACACGAGCAGCAGCGTGAAAATTTCACAGAGAATACATAATAGTATATGCATTAGAGAGCGGAAGGGTCGAAGCTGCCAGGCGCAACGTAGCTAGTCAATTTACAGCCACCCTAAAGGAATGGATACTCTTGAACATAATTTTTACCGATATAGCCGACTTCGTCTTATACTGCGTCAGTTATGACCGTATTAAAACGTGAAAATGGTTCACGTGAAACGAGTAGCTTTCTCGAATCATTTCTATTATTCTTTACTGCTGAAATCTTTTATTTCGCACGGATAAATTGCAGCATATATTATTAATATACAGTGAATAAATATATTAATAAATACAATGGAATTTTTTCTTCCGTTCTAAAAATTAGGATTCAACAAATTAATAAAGATGTTATTCAACATATAATATTTATTGGTATTTATTACTGATTTTGTCACTTTGACATAAGTATCTACTATGTAGAATAGAAGTCGAAGTGAATTTTTGGACGGGACACATACAGGGCCAGTTGTACGTTTTCTACAATTTTAACAAAAACAAAGAATCTTATTTCAGCGTTATTTTTACATGACTCTGAGTCAAAAATATCACTCAAATGTTATATCGAATATTGTTCTTTCAGTTGTACGGATTTTCCTATCCGCTTGAAATTTGCATCGCGTTTCAATTCTCTTTATTTAATGTGCTGTGACAACTCATTCAGATAATACAAATGACCTGTTACATAATCCTCGTGCAAACGTCTGTGAGCATAACAGTTTTAAATGCAGAATATATGAAAATTTTAAATATCGTTTCCTCTGATTTCGCTCGGAACGCATGTTGCAAATTCAGCTGACGCAAATCATTCCAGAATTCGATATAACATACTGCAAAGAAGAAAAAAATATAGAATGTAGGCATATGCAATTTTTAACAATTACTGGTTATATCATTGAAATACAAAATAGTTCGTAGTCATCATAGTTCAAATATACCAATTCTAAAAAATGGCATAAGAAGCAACTGTAATGTAAGAAAATCAGCTAAATTGACTAGAGGGTTATAATCAATTGGGTGACGTGGGAGGCGTGTAACATAATCAAGTTACTCGTTGCTTCTTCTCCCAAGAAAATTTGTAGATCTGAACAACACAGCTGCCAGGACGTAGTTATCGGTGAATTCGCTTAGTTCCCTGGTTTCTTAGGGTAAAAAACGTCTTCCGCTCGCCGTAAAAAGGGACGATGAGGCATTACCCGTAGCATAACCGGCATAATAGTGTCAGCTGGGTGACAATGGGCGCGGAAAATAATGTTTGCGTGAATAATGCACGTCACAGTGGTCACTTTCGAGGGGAGGGACGTAAGCGTGAAATTATGAACGCATCATCTTATAGTGTGCCATTAACATTGTCGAATATATTTAAATTGGGGTGGAAAACTACTGGGAATAAGGAAGATAATTGGAAGATGGGGTGGCATACATGGTTGCAAATTCAGTCTTTGCCAGGATTTTAAGAGGAGGAGAATTGAAGTTAGGGTGGTTTTCAGGGCAGCCGTTGTTTCTCTAATATCGATGCTATTACGATCATAAATTAGCCAAAGTGCTCGTTGCCAGTTATTACGCGCTATCATGGGAAAATGTTAAAAACAATGTATTATTGTCAACACCCTAATAACCTGGGGCCGCATAATACCGACAATATTAGCACTCGAGACAATATTAATGAACATATTAATATTAATATTAATAATCTCTGTAATATACTGATGAGACCACTTTGTCGTTGAGTAAAATCCACTCGACACGAGCATTCAATGCACTTGGGATCTCATACTGCGTTGCCAACACCAGCTTTCTTCTAACAATATTCATAATCAGAGCTCACGAGTAATGCGTTCTCATTACAGCGATTCTCGCGGTGCGAGTGGAGTACTCATCATCCAAGATTAAATTCCAATCTCACCCTGTTTAGTTAAAAAAAGAACTTTGAATAAGGATACTCACTGACACCAAAGCAACGTTTCTTTCCCCTGTATCTATGAATTCAATATCGTTTGCTAGCGATTCAAACTCCGTTTGATACTGAGTGATATTAATATCAGCGAGAAATTGAAATGCCAAGTGCTGATGAAGAATTGTAAAACATGAGAGCACTGCCGACATAAACGGACACTGTTATTGTTAAATGTGAAGAGCGACTGGGCGAGTATACCCGTGAAGGTATAAGGGAGAATTTCAAATGCCGCAATGAAACGACGTCCAAATGAGCGAATTGTTTGATTCTGATAGAAGTATCATACTATATGAAGGTAGATAGTCAAGTGAGAGCTATGAATGCTGATTGTTCGTACTATAAGTCACTAGACCTAAATCAATTGTTCGTTATTTAAGTCTAATGCATTTCTACTCTATATTTTTTTACCGTGAAGATTTCTCATTCTAGTGCACACTCAAAAGTTTTGATTGGAAACGTCGGAATTGGTCAGAGTGTTAGATACAGTTAGTCTAAATTAGAAGAGAGGTTGTTTGGCGACAGGAATAAAATTGTTCGAGAAAGAAAAAGACCAAGATGTTCAGGAACGTTCTTACGAACGGAACAGAATGTAGCTAGAAACTTTGAAGAATTCGGTAATCTTTACTTACGTAGTTAAGTTAAAGTCAAAGTCAATAGAATTGGTAGTCGGCGTGAAAGGGAGTAACCACAGATTCGCTGCTGGAAGCCATTGTGGTCGAACTTGTTTCCAGTTTGCGTGACTCCGCATCTGGGAGAATGAACACTACAAAAACCGAGAGCTAACTAGATTCTGGTGGTTGGAGATCTTTTGGTACTAGCACCTTGAAAATCGGTTCTATTGGTAGTTGGGCACTCCCACTTCAGGGAGACTTCTTGAAAAGAGGGACAGGAACCGAGCTCCCTCGTCCGACTGTCAATAGACCAATTGTTGGAAAAGCTCCTCCCTACTTTGAAATATACATATATATGTATGTATATGTATATAAATATATATGTATATCGCTTGACCCCATCGATTTATGCAATATTATTCTAGCCTTTCACTCCGGACATTTCACTGCAGTTTTACATGATTTGGTACAGAATATCAGAACGTCGAGATATAAAGATAACGGTCATAATTCACAAAATTAACAATTTCACGAATTCCGATTTATGGAAAAATACATATATTTATTATATTGCATTTTCCTATTTCTAACCTGAACACAAATGATGGGAAGTATTTGACAGCATACAATGTAGCTCGGTGATTATCCTTAAAGTTTTGCATATAACTTTATATGTTTTGCGTTAGATAAAAACAAATGAAAGAATTTATCCTTTTGCACTTGATTGTGAGACTCGCAAGTGGAATATTAGAGCTTTCCACGTTAGTCGGTCGATTCGTCTAGTAATTCAAAGTTCCAAAGTCATTTTTAAGTTCTGCCGCGGCCATGTGTCTCGACCGCAGTAATTCATCGGTGGGCTAATGGCCGAAATTATTTAGGCGGAATCTAGCCGGACGGAGAGAGAAAATCGTGACGCGGCTCCCTGAGGCTTGATCGCTGTTTGCCATGCGTGCACTTAGAGATTTATGGTCCCGGGGATATTTCAATTATTATCTGCCGATACGAACGACGAATTCCATGGTGGCATGACCGACGGATCATTAGGCGCCTGGCCGATTATGTTTGCAGCGACGTGATTTCGATGGGAATTGTTCGTCGAACACAGTCAGTTGCTCGCTCGAATGCATTGCGCTCTCGCCAATAATTTCACGGCCACTCTAATACGCTTTTAATGAATTTCTAATTCAATCCTTTCCTCCTCCTCCCTTTGTATGGAGGAATCCGTAATCAACATTCATTTTCTATGCATATATCACGATATAATTCTAGCCCCATAAATTAATTATTTGGATGATACTTGAAAATTGAATTTTAATGCATTGAGTTTCGCGAACCTCAACTGATGAGGTCCGATTGATAGAAGATTAAACGGGTACATATCTGCTTGACAAGATTAAAGTATGCCGCCGTATTCTAATGATTTAGAAGCGTGATAATTCGAGTGTGCTAGTATACACAGTGCCATATTTAATTTGAAATTTGTAACCGGTGGTTTGAGTTTTCGCTCGACGTGGTAGGGAACCCCCTTTTCGGGTGACAACGAGTTCCCTCATTTACCAACAGGACTCTAGGTGTCAATATAGTTGACGCGACACAGGAAGAGGGCCGATCGCCGAACGCGTTCGATCGAGGATCGATCGCCATAAACTCACTCTGATCCCGATCATCATAGCGTTTAGAACTCTAATTCCAACCTTTACAGAGTCACAGTTACTCTTGCTCTTACGCTGGATCTCGACTAATGTACCACATGGAGCTCCGATGGCTATTATGTTGTATAATTTTCTTGTGCACCACGTGTTTTCGAATTCCTTCGTCAAATAGATTGTAAGGCGATTGACGAGATATTGAGGAGAAAGAAGAAGCCAAGTAGGTCAGAAATTATATAATTTCATCTGAGAATTGTTTCTTTCTTTGTTTCGTTTCCTCGAATACTATATTAGGTCATCCAACCACCCGTTCACTGAGACGTCTCTAAATCATTCCTTTTGTCGATTTTTAGTTTAAATCGACTGGCGCCCATTATTTAGCTATTCAAATTTATTACTTAGAGTCTCTTTCTTACTTAGAATTATTAAATTAGTCGCATCTCGACAAAGGAAAAGAATGCTACCTCAGATTGTAAAAAATCTCGAAGACATTTGATTCTGGAGAAACAAGTCTTAGTATTTCGAGTAGGGAGATAAATAGCACTACTAATCTTTTCTCTAGGATTTTTTTAAGATTATTTGCATCACATTGGTAGTACTAAACGATTGCAATTCGGCTCAGGGTATTAAACTTTGTTTGCAAGTCTACTTTACGATATGTATTATCGATACTGTAGCATTATATTCGAATCAATACTGGAATATTCCAAATAGTTTTCAACCGAAGGTAAAACAACTTTAATCGATTTTCAATTACAGGGCTGATTCTCTAATTTGTTAATATGTAACAATTAATTACAGAAGAACGCCTCACCGATATCAGTGTCATCAATTCGCGACTAACAAGTGTGTTGTTCGAGAACTCTAGCGTAATTCTATTTGTGGTATGTAACATAGTGTGTAATAGACCTACCATATTCTCTGTTTGTCGCCAACCGTTTATATAGCAAATCATGTTAAGGTTCACTGCACTTCCAGTTCGAACGCTTCTCTCACAAAGTCCAATTAATTTGAATTCATTGTGATACCTTCTACAAAACTATCTAACAAAAATTTATCATAAAACCCATAATACATAAATTAAGCATTCCAAAGTTTGCGTATATTTATAATTAAGAGTAAAAATGAAATCTGGGTATTGCATTTCTGTCTGTACGCTTAATGTAAAAACGAACTCCGTATGGCATCGTATGTACTAATATATGTATTTATTGTAACTATATTATGTAACTGCAGTTAGTATATCGAACGATATGTTTATTTCAACCCATGAGAAATGTTTCATCATTCTCTTTTACTATTGGTAAAGTACTAATTGCGACACCTTAATAAACACTTTAATAAAAATGTTAATCAACACATACAATTTATTGGTGTTTATTACTGGCATTGTCATTTTTACTTGAGTAACAATTAAAATAGTAATGCCAAAGTACTTACGGACGGAAATATGCGAATAGAAAGCAAGTTTACGCTATTTACAGTTTTAGTAAAAAAAATAAGAACCTTACCGATGTAGCTAGTTATTTTTTCCACGACTATGAGCCAAAAATGTTACTCTTGTATGTGACAGCTTTTACTATGTCATCAGGTATCATTTGAGGAGCATACGCTCCGCTCCATTCTGCGAAGTGTTATCAAACTGCATTTTACGGGTTGCTCAGAAAACATGATGTGTAATGATGTTATTTACTTTATGGTGGAAGATTTTATATTGTTCACTTTACGACAGCGGTATCCTCGCTCAGTTTATGGAACATTCATCGAATGTTTACCGATGGGATTTTTAACGTTAAAACGTAATAGGATTTAAAGTGTACGTGCCTCGAATGTTTTTTCGAATCTTGGTTTTGGGACAGAAAAATTGTTTATGCAAGCAGACAGTTTTGCATCGGCAGTATTTTCCGCGTGACCGGAAACTGAAAAACTAGGACCGGAAATCCGTGCAGTTAAAAATCGTTCGATACGTGATAAATGGTGCAGTCGACGTTGTATTCTTCGTTTTTTTTTTTAACAAAAATAGACAATTGAGGTGTCTATTATTATTGCAACTGCAAGTTGACGATACGTAAGCAAGGTTTGTTTTCGACGATCGTACTCCTATCGATATTTCAATTTTTAACAAAATCAAATATTGTTGTTTCAGTCACGCGAAATTTTCCTATACGCTTGAAATTTACGTAATATTTCTATACTCGGTAATTAATGTGCTGTGACAACCTTTTCAGGTCATACAGATGATCCGCTGTATAATAATCCTCGTCCAGATGTCTGTAAGCATAAGAGCTTTAAATGTTGAATATATGAAAATATTAAACATCGTTTTCTCTGATTTCGCTCGGAATGCATGTATGAAAATGCTCCAAATTCAGCTACGCAAATCATTCGAGAGTTTAATACAGCACACTACAACGGCTAAAAAAAATGTGGAATGAATATTTCTTAACAACTGTTGGCTGTCTCATTGAAATACATAAAATAGTTTGTAGTCATCAGAGTTTAAATATACCAATTCTAAGAAAAAAGTATTGGAGAAAACTGTAATGTAAGAAAATCAACGCTAATCACAGACAAATTTACAATTTACTATCTGCATATAGTCAAAATGAATTATTAAGTACCAACTTGAATTCTAACAGAGGTAACACGTCACAGGTAATATTACGTGTTAAAATTGATTACACGGTTACAATGAATTTAGCAGCTTTACATAGGTCAATTTACTTCGAATAGCGTTTGGAACTATTAATAACCGTGCTTTCATCGAGAGTATGGAAACAAATGTATCGGTAGACTCTATTGAAATTTAATTCAATTGGGTAATACGTATTATAATTACTATGCGAAATACGTAGCCACACGGAACACTGAATGTCCAATCGGTTTCAATTCCGATAATTCAATAAACTGCCAAGTGATTTTTGCTTACGCGCTATGCGTAGGTGCGTGACACTACACTCTGTCAGTATGTTCATCGACACTCCATGTTTAAGTTACTCATGTGTCCTGAATGCACACTCGTTAGGTGTGTATCAAGTTACTCGTTGCTTCTTCTTCCGCAAAAATTTGCACATCCGAACGACACGGCTGCCAGTACGTGACTGTCGGTGAGTTCGCTTAGTTCTCTGGTTTCTCAGGGTAAAAAACGCCTTCCGTACGCCGGAAAAAGGGACGATGAAGCATTATCCGCAACATAACCGGCATAATAGTGTCAGCTGGGTGACAATGGGTGCGGAAAATAATGGTAGAGTGAATAATGCACGCCACAGTGGTTACTTCCGAGGGGAAAGACATAAGCGCGAAATTATGAACGCATCATCTTATAGTGTGCCATTAACATTGTCGAATACATTTGAATTGGGGCGGAAAACTAATGGGAATAAAGATGAAAATTGTTGCGAGATAGGACACATGGTCGCAAATTCAGTCTTTGCAAAGATTTCAATGCAGAGGTATCATGGATTTCTATCAAAATCGTTACTATGATACTACTCGCCGTTTTATGGTTCTCATTGGGCAATGGCCATACGATCAGACCAAATTTAAACATTTTCGGAGAATTTTAATTTTATTTTTTGGCGTGTCTTTCGCTCACTTTCAGGTAAGATAACATTTTTACCTAATGTAATAAGTACTGGACAAGAACTGGAACGGTTTGGAATAAATAAAAATATCTGTAAAATAAAATAATGAACAATTGTTTGCGTAAAGTGATTTGCACCAAAGTTCCCAATAATGTCATATGTGAATACTAACTTTAAACACTCTATTGTTCCTAAGTCTACGTATACACATTTTTCGATAGATCGATGTTGTGGAAACAAAGTATTTATTCGAAACTTTTATCCTTTAGATATTGAAGCTGTTGAACTCAAGAATTGACATCGACCTTTTTCTAGAGATTTTTACTCCTTTAATAATATCTATGCTCTGCTATTCAAAGTATCTCACTTGTTGGTATAATGCTGACATCGTAAGTCCATTTCCCTTTTAAGAATAAAAAATCCGTCGTATCTCTTTAGACCTTATCCGAATCTATTGTGCATCAGGTAAAGCAACTCTTGGATCAAATAAAATATGACTGGAGTTTAGTCAAGCACTCTGGGGAACAGAAACTTTTGGAGAAATATGCGGATGATGCTAGATTTTTCGTTTTCGTGTATATGCGTAAGAAAATTTCGATCAATATCATTTTAACTAATAATATTAGCTATGGGACATTGTTCTCTATTTTTAACACTATTAATATTTAATGCCAATTTTATTCGTAATTACAGTATTCATGTATGCAGGGCTTTCTGTGTTCATCAGTGTGCCTTTTTTACCCGGGTTTCTCGATATTGTGCTCCCGTTGAACGAGTCTCGAGCTCGACTATATCCCCTCGAAGCGGAATACCTTTTGGACAAGGAAAAATATTTTTATCTGATCATAGTGCACATGCTCACCACCGTCGTCGTAGTCCTTACGATCGCTGCCTCTACCGACTTTGTTTTTATTTCCATTGTGCTACATGGATGTGGAATTTTCGCTGTGTTGGGGCGAGTATCTGTTGCAAAAGTCCTTTAAAGTTTAAGTTACCCTTATTTAATGAAAAATACGAGTGTAATGCTGAGCAGAGAATCCTGCGAGATAAATATGAAATTTACTGGACTTTAGATATCGATTGGAACATATCTTTGATGATTTTGAGATGAAGCGTGACGAGGCATGCAAGAAATCTCGAAAGACTTCGCTTTATCGGAGGATCGCTGCTTGCGTCGACACCCATAAAAAGAGCATCGAGTTAAGATTATAATTTTTCTTCTCTTAATTTTATGTATCTATCGAAATGTTCATAATTATAAATCATAAGTAATTTTCTATTTTAGTAAAATAGCTTTACACTAGTTTCACAATATTCATTCTATAATTTAAGATACGTCGGTGTCGTAAATTCCTGCTATGCTCGCTCGTCTGTTCTTCAACTCGTCCTAACCTTATTTATATTATCGTCCATTTTGCTCAAGGTAAATCATTTCGAAGCAAAACAAAACTTAAGCACACGTTCTACACCGATTCATAATATTTTTAGATGGTCGAGAGTTTAATGGCAATGGCTAATCTTGATGCGATTATTGTCTGTACAGTCCACGCGACTGGTTACATATTTCTAGGGTTCCTAAATGTTTTACCGGCTCAAATGTTGCTAGACTCAAGTGCGAATATATTTTACAAAGCGTGAGTACTTGCAAATCTGTCATTTTGATCGATGCGCGCACTTTAATTCAGCTTGTATAAATTACACTTTAATTGCAGTGGCCTGCAACTTGGTTTAATAAAAAGAGTCGCTGGCGAACAATAACTTTGCATTTTAAGAGAGCGGAAATTTAATTTCACGGTAAATGGGATTTTTTAAATGCCCCTGTTATTTCACAGATACAGCAGCCAGTGGTACACAGCACCGTTTGAGGTCCAAAGGCTTTTGATTCTGATTATGCGCAAAAGCATGCAACCCTGCGGCTTGACAGCGGCTAATGTTTTGACTTCGTCGTTGGAAGTATTTGCTGCGGTAAGCTGATCCTATGTGCAGTAGAATTTCGATTATACGAATAACATTTAATAAAAAGAAAACTTCAAAGTTATATATAACACATGGCACATGTCGGCCTCTTTCCTGTGAGAACGATTTAGTTACTAATCCAAAAATGGTAATTTATTTAATCAAGAAGTGTATCATGAAGCATTTTGAATAATCACAAATCTACTGTACATACTATCCGAAGAATTTATTAAGGTGATCCAAGCAATTTCTGTGCACTCCCACAGGTAATACAAACTTCACTGTCCTACTTCACGGTCTTGTACTCAGTACGGCAGTCATAGGCAGGAAGCCACGAGTTAGGGGATGAGAAATGATTTGAATGACGAAATGCACGCGCGAGTTTCTATATGAAATCTCCGGTCTGTCTAACATACTTTTACTTTTATTATTATAGCATGACATATGAAATAAAAGAGCATGCTTGGCAAGTAATAATCAAGTCGAAGATGAATTGCCCTGCTAATAGTTTAAGCAATTGCTAATTGTGACATTATGATATTCCCAAATATATAGTGTACACTTAACTAAAATGCGTCACCCATCTGAGGAAAATTTGAATAAACACCCAAATACAAAGTTAAACAACGCATCCTATACCTGAACGTACGTGTGGTCGAACTATACACTCTCCATTCGGATGGAATCTTTGACACACAAAAAAGTAGCTGACAATCAGTTAGGAGATGCACTTGGCGCGAAGTCTGAGACGGCACTGTGGTTGCTGCACAAACTGTTCTAATACGAACTGTTGTGAGTGATTGTCAGACGCTACCTAAAGCTACCTCTGAGGAGCATCGCAATAGAATATTTCATGTGCGGTAGATGCAGCTCCCCCTGTGCAATACAGAACCTTCTTGAATAGTGAAATAGTAGCTCTTTTGAGTTAACAGTAATTTGACCAATTTACCTAGACGCATTGATTCTGGTATAGAAGACAAAGTAAACAGAAAGTGTCACAAATGTAGCATTAACAGTTTAGGAATACTTTCAGTAAAAACCTATCGCGTGACTCTGCGACAGTGTGCGCAATTTAACCAGCAGGATATTTAGAGTATGGATTTCTTCGGCAACATCTACCACAGTAGACTTCGTGCTCACTTGTTGCGTATCGGTTTATGGCCTTACGAAAGATCTGCTGCTCAGAAGTTTCGAGCGATTGGTTGTTTTATCTTTATAACTCATGGCATCATTCTTCAGGTAGGACAACTAACATTAATTCAATGAAAAGTCGCAGTTTTTGAACCACACTCTCTACCTGTTTATTACAACGGAATATATTTAAATAAAGTGGCCATTAGTCAATAATTTTCACAAATTATAGTATAGTGTTTCATTGAAAACAAGGAAAGTTTTAATGTCACTTCCTACTGATATAAGCTGATGTCTATAGGTCGCACGGGTGGTTACGACAAATTACAATCTAAATGTTTTGGTAGATATTGTACCAACATTTCTTGCTGAGTTAAGTGTTACTATAAAATTTTCAGCAATCTGGCTAAACATATCCCTGGTAAGTGAAATATAATCTACATTCACAGTTTGCTACTTATTCTTAGTAATTTATTAATTAAGCCTCTCCATACGCAAATGATACGAAGACTACAATTCATGTATTACTAATGTGATTTTCGAGCTTATCAACATGCTTACTTGAGCGATTTTGATTTTTCAGACACGGAATTTGTTTGATATAATTAAATGCGATTGGCAAAAATTCTGTATGCAGAAGGAAAAGAGTATATTAAAGCATTATGCAGAGATATGCAGAACTATCGGAAAGATCTATGAGTGTAAGTCCAGAACAATGCTGAAATTACGAATTCTGATTAAGCCGAAAGGTATACATTTGAATATGAAAGGGAAATTGCTTTTAAAGGAATAGCTACAATCTCGAACGCCGACATATCACTACCATTGTGTTAATTTTTATTTTTTCGGGACCAACGGCTAAGGTCATAATGCAATCACATCCGCCTGACCACCATTTTGGATTCGGGTAGTCGGTCAAGCAGTCGATTTTTTGCGAATAGGGCCGGTAATACCGACAGACATGTAGCACACTGTACACAGCACACTGTATACATAAAGCACATTGCGCGACCCGCCTTCTGCGGCGAAGGCCCGACAACCGGGCCAATGTATTACGATGTGCTACATGTCTACCGCTATTATCGGCCCTATACGCGAAAAATCGGATGTTTGACCGACCACCCGAATTCAAAATGGTGGTGCGACGCATATTCCCCTTAAATACCCATCGTTACAGTTAGCATCGAAAGTGCGATTGTCATACTAGTGATGCAGCAGCTCACTCCAGGTTTCCTTGACATCGTTATCCCTCTAAACCACTCACGTCCTCGTTATCATGTGTTGGAAGCCGAATATTTTGTGGATCAGGACGATTACTACTATACTATTGTGCTGCACACGGCACTGGGTCTGCAGCTAGGAGCATGGCTATTACTTGCCGCAGATTTGGTTTATACATGGCTTGTGCTACATGCTTGCGCCCTTTGTGACCTGGTTGGGTAAGACTATGTTTAAAAGGAATCAATTTAACAGATTTTTTATTTAGTACATTTTACGGTTAAGGTGAATGCTTACAGATACAGATTTCAAAGCGCGTTTGAAGATATAAAAGACCACCATTGTGAAAATAAGAAGAGATGTGAAGTTCACAAGAAATTGGTATCGTGCATTCAAACACATAAAATGTTGATAGCGTAAGGTTTCCGTCAACTACTCAAAGCGATGCACTACATATTACCACTTCGTTCTTTCTTTCCATTGTGTGCCAGATCTACAATACACAGTTATCTTTATGAGACAAAAGATTGGAAATGCTCATCATTTTCAGCTTCACTACGCACAATCAACTATAAAGGCATTCGGCACTTGACTAGAATTTTTTGTTCTTGAAGGTATACTAACAGGATAAATGCGTACTATGCAAAATCTGTTGCCATGCAATGTATAATTCTGATAATAGGCCTGACGGTGGTACTTTTCCGAGTGAGTGTATCAATGTACAAGAAAATATGCTTTTAAAGAATTAAATTTGTGGTGATAAACTAATGTCTCGCAAATAGATTACTATGCGATAATAAAATTCATTTTATCTAACATAAATTGGATATTGGTATACAATGGTACGTAACACGTTTGTTTACTTTTGACGCACAGCTGTTCAAATCAGTTTTACATCACGAACTAAGTACTGGCGTTGCGCACATAATGTATATACTCATTTATTGTGTGCCGGTCATTTTTGTTGCATTTCCCGGACAGACATTACTCGATTGTAGCTCCGATTTACACCATACAGTGTAAGTGCTACACGCAGAATGTCCTAATATAATTAAAACATGCTGTGCCAGCTGACTGTTTTCACCTAATTCTATGTTTACGTTTGATTTTTAGATATTGTGGATTGTGGTATACAGCTTGTACATTCTCACAAAAGGCGCTGATAATTGTGATGCGAATGAGCAAAGAGCCACTAGTGCTTCGATTTTTTTTCTTTGTGACCGTGTCCTACGAAACTGTGTTGTCGGTACGGCACCTTTACCTATTAGATTTTCTTGGAAATATTGGCACAGAGATTCATTAGAACTAGAAATACTTTTATTTACTCTATATGTATTTTTTCCTTTATACAAATAAATTAATTATGCTTCTTCAACTCTATGTTTGGGATTCCGTAACATAATTATCTATATTACATAAAAACTTATTCAATGATGTTGCATCAATCATATATCAACCGAATCAGTTTGATTTTTTTTGTCAAAGCACCGTACTTTGTAAGGAAAAGGAAACAAAACTTCAGAAGGAATAATAATAACTATTCAATCTCTATGCTGACATGTCCTTAACAAGCTGGATGGTATATTATGTTGAGTATTACGCGTGTTGTAAGGTGATACTTTCTCCTTTGAAGGTTCTACAGATGCCAGTTTCGTACTTCATGGTACTCTATTCCGCGTATAACAAAGGAGATTTGCGGTAACATCTAAGATTTGATACCAAACACTGTACTCCACGTCCTCAAAATTAAGTTAGCTGTAATGTGCAGGATATAACAATGAATGAGGAGTAATCCACTCGGTCTGCATGTAACGAATATGTATAGTAGAAATAGAACAGCATGGAAAAAACATGCCGGAATCTGCAACTGTGTTTATGTATATTTAAACCTAGGTCCACTATTTTTTGATTTTATCGTAACGCTGCAATCGAATGAATATATTTAGCTGACGAATAATTACAATCCAAAACCAGAGCAATTATCATGAATGAATTTTGAGAAACCACTCGAATTATCGCACTATGTATTCAAATTGCTGTTCATTTAGCATACACACTTAAGGCACACTTTCCAATCCGCATTGTAGATGAAATTTGGAGAATCAAAGAAGACACTCGGGGACCGCATGTGCGGCAAACATCGAACGATTCAACACTCGTGATGCCTAGTCGACAGTATAAATCTAACTACGTGTTAGTGATCATGAAACAACAATGCGAAGCACTGCGATCATGCTACGCACGCTATACATGAACGTACCGTGGATTCAAACTATACACTTTCCTCTTGAATAGAATCTTTGCCACAGAAGAAAATAGCTGACAATCAGTTAGGAGATGCACTTGCCACGAAGCCTGAGACGCAACTGTGGTCGCCGGACAAACTGTTCTGACACGAACTGTTGCGAATAATGATTACAAGCTACCTAGAGCTACCTGTAAGGAGCATCGAAACAAAATATTTCATGAGCAGTAGATACAGCTCCACTTGTGCAATTCTGACCCCCTTGAGGTATGAAATAGTAGGTGTTATCAGTGAACAGTAATTTGAACAATTTACTTCAGCTGATTGATTCTGGTATAGAAGAGAAAGTAAACAGAAAGTGTCATAAATGTAGCCTTAACAGTTTAGGAATACTTTCAGTAAAAACCTATTGCGTGACTTTGCGACAGTGTGTGCAATTTAACAGCAAGTTATTTAGAATATGGATTTCTTCGAGAATATCTACCACAGTAGACTTCGTGCTCACTTGTTGCGTATTGGTTTGTGGCCTTACGAAAGGTCTGCTGCCCAGACGTTTCGAGCAATTGCTTGTTGCATCTTTATAACTCATGGTTTCATTCTTCAGGTATGACAATTAACTTTATTTCGATGAAAAGTCGCAATTTTTGAAAGGCACCCTCTATCGTTCAACCGCAACGAAATAGATCTAAATAAAGCGGCAATTAGTCAATAATATTCACAAATTTTAGTAGTATTTCATTGAAAACAAGGAAAGTTTTAATGTCAGTTCCTACTGATATAAGATGATGTCTATAGGTCGCACGGGTGGTTACGTCAAATTATAATCTAAATGTTTTGGTAGATATTGTACCCATGTTTATTGCTGAGTTAGGTGTTACAATAAAATTTTCAACAATCTGGCTAAACATATCCCTGGTAAGTGAAGTGTAAACTACTTTCTTAGTTTGCTACTTAGTAATTTATGTATTTTGTAGCCTATCTACACGTTTAATTGTGTGATTCTGAGTTTTCAGACAAGAAATCTATTTGATGTAATTAAATGCGACTGGCAGAACTTCTGTACGCAGAAGGAAAAGAGTATATTGAAGCATTATGCAGAGATAGGCAGAACTATCGGAAAGACCTATGAGTGTAAGTCTAGAATGGTAATGAAGTTACGAATTTAGATTAATCCGAAAGGTATATATTCGAACATGGAAAGAGAAATTGTAAATTAACTGAATTAACTAAAATCACGGACACCAAGATAGCTCGTCGCGTTTTATTTGCTGTATGTAGCTAACACGTATGTAGTGACAGTTGTAGCTAACGCTTAAGGACGCATCGTTATAGTTACCATACAAAGTGCGGTTCTCATACCAGTGATGCAGCAGCTCACTCCAGGTTTCCTCGACATCGTCATCCCCCTAAATCACTCACGACCTCGTTATCATTTGTTTGAAGCGGAATATTTTGTCAATCAGGACGACTATTACTATTCAATTGTGCTGCACACGGCACTGAATCTGCAACTAGGAGCATGGCTATTACTGAGCGCAGATTTGATCTATATATGGTTTGTGCTACATGCTTGTGCCCTTTGTGACGTGGTTGGGTAAGACCATGTTTAAGAGGAGTCAGTTTAGTACATTTTTTATTCAGCATGTTTTACGGTCAAGGTGAACCTTCACAGATACAGATTTCGAAGCGCGTTTGAAGATATAAAGGATCACCATTGTGAAAATAAGAAGAGATGTAAAGTTCACAAGAAATTGGTATCGTGTATTGAACTTCATAAAATATTAATAGCGTAAGCTCTCCGTCGACAACTTAATACAGATCACTATGCATGTATTAAGCTTCGTTCTTTCTTTTCATTGTGTGCCAGATCTACAATGCACAGTAATCTTTATGCGACAGAAGATTGGAACGTTCATTATTTTCAGCTTCACGACACACAATCAACTATAACGGGATTCGGCACTTGACACAGAATTTTTTGTTTTTGAAGGTATACTAAGAGGATAAATGCGTACTATGCAAAATCTGTCGCCATGCAATGTACAATTGTAATAATAGGCCTGACGGTGGTACTTTTCCGAGTGAGTGTATCAATGTACAAGAAAATATGCTTTCGACGAATTAAATTTATGGTGATAAGCTAATGTCTCGCAAATAGATTAGTACGCGATAATAAAATTCATTTTATCTAACATAAATTGGATATTGGTATACAATGGTACGTAACACGTTTGTTTACTTTTGACGCACAGCTGTTCAAATCAGTTTTACATCACGAACTAAGTACTGGCGTTGCGCACATAATGTATATACTCATTTATTGTGTGCCGGTCATTTTTGTTGCGTTTCCCGGACAGATATTACTCGATTGTAGTTCCGATTTACACCATACAGTGTAAGTGCTACACGCAGAATGTCCTAATATAATTAAAACATGCTGTGCCAGCTGACTGTTTTCACCTCATTCTATGTTTATGCTTGACTTTTAGATACTGTGGATTGTGGTATACAGCTTGTACATTCTCACAAAAGGCGCTGATAATTGTGATGCGAATGAGCAAGGAGCCACTAGTGCTTCGATTTCTTTTCCTTGTGACCGTATCATACGAAACATTATTGTCGGTACGGCACCTTTACGTATCACATTTTCTTTGCAAATCTTGGCACACAGATTCATTAGAACTAGAAATACCTTTATTGACTCTATATACATTGTATATGTATTTGTTCCTTAATACAAGTAAATTAATTATACATCTTTAAGTCCCTAGTTGGGATTTCAAAACATAAATTTCTACTGTATATTAAAACCTATTCAATGATATTGCGTCAAACGTATACGAACTGACTCACTTAGATTTTTTTCCAAAACACCTTACTTGTTAGGGAAAAGGAGAAGAAAATCTGAGAACGAGTAATGATAACTCTTCAATGTCTACGCCAATATTTCCTAAACAAGCTAGATGGTGTATTACTTTCAGTATTACGCGTGTTTTAATCCGATACTTTCTTGTTTGAAGGTTCTACAGATGCCAGTTTCGTACTTCATGGTACTCTATTCCGCGTATACCAACGAAGATTTGCGGTAACATCTAAGATTTGGTGCTAAACACTGTACTCCAGGCACTCAAAATCAGATTAGAAGTAATGTGCACGGCATATAGATAAATGAGGAGTGATCGACTCGGTCTACATGTAACAAATGTGTATAGTAGAAATAGAACAGCAGTTTATATGGAAATAGAGCTGAGTGGAATAAACATGCCTGAACATGCAACTGTTTTGATGTACAATAAACCTGGGTCCACCATCTTTCACTTTATCGTAATGGTGTAGTAATTGAATAAGTATATTAAGCTGACAAATGATTTCAATGCAAAACCAGAGCAATTTTCATGAATGAATTTTGGGAAACCACTCGTTGTATCGCACTAACCAATTTTTTGTTCACTTGGCACACAAAGTCAACGCACACTTTCCACATAATCATTGTAGATGAACTTGATAATGAGAGAGTTACAGACCTTTGGAGAACTAACTGTAAGGAAGACACTTGGGGACCATGTGCAGCAGACGTCGAACAAGTCGACACTCGTGAAGCCCAGTCAATACTATAAACTTCGTTTCGATTAAAAAGAAATAGATCGCCTGCTACCATTTCACCAATTTGATCATTTTAAACCCAGACGTTATGATGAAAAACGGCGTGTAATCCTGAATAAAACAGCAATTGATTCGTTGATTTGATACATTTTAGCGCACTATCATTGTTAAAAGTTAAATACGTATATCAATGTATATTTGGTTTTGTGATAATCTTCCCTATATTATTCCATAAGATATTTACGGATAATTCTATATTTGGACTAAAATTTTGTCCAACATGCGTCAAGTTCTCTCGATATATCTCATGTGGATGGAGACTGGAGTAAGTAAGTATACATTGTATGTATATTGTATATTGTGTACCTACAATAAACGAGTCACCCATGCTCCAACATGAAATACAATTGTAGTATACCCAACTGCAAGTATCAGTCCGAGACGGATGGTACGAAAGTCCAAGAGCGACTGTGCATACTATGCAATTCAATTCACAGCGATCCATATTTCAATTGTAAGTCTGTATGCTCTATTACAGGGCAATAATGTCATTGGCGAGATTACTCAAACTATTCACAATTCGAAATGAAAATACAAAATAATGCTTCCAATCGAAGATAAGTATGCTTGTAACAATTGGTGTCAGAATTGAGTTTTACAGTATTACGATGAGTGCGGAAACGATCATTCTATAGTACTCGGTGCAGCAGTGTAGGGGAACTAAACTCGTAGCTTAGCGAACGCTCTAAGGTCTAAGGAGTGCATTTTGCAATTTGGTGTCGCGGAAATAAGTGAACATCTACAAGAGTGAAAAATGAAAGAATCGTCCGAAGAAGTAGTGAATTTCTTCCAAAACATGTATTACAACAGATTATATGAGTATCTTTCGTTTTATGGATTATGGCCTTATAACCAGTCACTACTGCAAAAATTTCGGACGTTCTGCATGTTTTGTTATGCATCGCATTTCCTTATGCTTCAGGTACTTTAGTGTCACGCGAAAATAGAAGAATTCTCACTGTTGCAAAGGATTAACATTGCTATTAACCAATAATTGGTTACTACTTTTATTCTTATGTTTTTTTCTCGTAAATATGCATGTTTCATTTGTTTTGTTTTAGATTTCTCGTTTGTTCACTGCGAATGGTGACATCAATATAGTAATAGACGTTTTACCCACCCTTTCTGCCAATCTCGTTATCATCATAAAACAAGCAACAATTTGGATGAATATGTCGGCTGTTAGTGAATCGTTAACATATATTTTTCTAATCCAAAATTGAGACACTTGTGCTGACACATCCAGAGCTGTTCTAGTGTGAAATGTGTTCGAACTTACGGTATTGCTCGGCTTATAACATTGCCGATCTTAATTTATAGGTAAAGACTTTACTAGATGTGATCGAGCATGACTGGCAGAGTATATATATGAAGAAGGAGATAAACGTTCTGGAAGAGTATGCTGACAAAACAAGAGTCCTTGGAAAAATATATGTTTGTAAGTTGAGCATTAGTATCTGTATGTAAATTACAACGCTGGGTAATTAGTAAGCAATATAATGCACAGAAGTTAATCTACCTAAGAAAATCATTATACCATTTCGCTTAAAATACAATGAACATGCATTAGAAATAATCCTCCTTCAGAAAATTATTACCATTTCAATTTTCACTTGTAATTAACGGAAACATACAAACGATCATTGGAGTAGCTGAATTTTTTAGTGTTGAATTTCTTCGTTTGTTTCAGTTTGTATACAAAGCGCCGTTTTTATACTCCTTTTACAACAGCTGTCGCCAGGTGTCCTCGACGTAATCCTACCACTGAATCATTCGCGGCCCCGTCGTCATATTTTTGAAATGGAATATTTTATAAATAAAGACGATTACTATTATCCTATCGTTCTGCACATGCTTTTTAGTGTGCAGCTAGGTGCATGGGCTTTAATTGGTGCGGATTTAATTTATTTATCATCCGTACTCCACGCTTGTGCCGTCTGCGACTTAGTTGGGTGGGACAAATATACATATCTCATAACTTATAAAGTTATTATAATTTTATAGTTTACAAATTCACTTTGTAATTGATCCTTTTTTGATTTTTCTAGTTCGTACAGCAGAGATGCACGATTCTGAATACAAAACTTTATGTTTACAGGCTCAGAATTGAAAACGCATTTCACAGTCTCACGTATCATAATTGCAAACGCAATGCGAAATGTTTGGTTCGTGGGAAATTAAAAATTTGCGTTGAAACTCATAGAGTACTGATACGGTAAGTTACCATTTGAGTTTTTAAAATTCAGTCTACTATTTTAAATGTTTTATTGTACCAGTGGTGTCGTGCAGTGCGACGCTCCACTCGCTCCCCTACCACGCACTCACCCATAGCTCAATCGTAACGCTACTCCCTAACCGTCTTGCTTGCAAAAGTGTTGTATTATATCTGAATTGCTTTTACGATACTTTCATTTACTTGCTGCGTAAACACACCATAGGGTTTATTTTTATACACAAGATATTCGAATACTGCTACGGAAAATTTTAAAACATGGTTTTACAAGCGAAAATGTTTGACAAAATGAAAACATTTGTACTATTCTTACGCGATGTTCTATATGAATTGTGAACTAAAAAATCAGGCTGCAAATAATAGTTGGTGATTTCTTACGATTGAAACGATAAAATCGATTGGAATTCTCAGTATGTAATGTGCTCAAATTCGTAAATGTGTAAATTTCGATACAGGAGATTCAACGAGATGTCTCTCGTTATTAAAATGACTACTAGAAGCAAGTGATCGTATAATGATCACATTCAGATTTAGAAAGAATTGTATATCACGGAAAATAATCTTCGCCATTCGATGTCACTTTGTTTAGTAAATCCGACGAATTTTTTGTCGTTTAAGGTATGCGAATACAATAAATTCCTGCTATTGCAATTCGTACGCTCTGCAATGTGCAATTGCGATAATAAGCGTGACACTAATACTCTTTCGGGTAAGTCTTTTCGATGCCTTCTATCTACAATATAATATGCAATTCCATAATTACTTTATTATGCCAACGTAATTTAATCCACTTGCGATACCAGAAAAAACTATACCTTATTTTTGAGCGCAGCTATTTAAATCAGTCATATCTCGCGATCCAAGTACCGGGGTAGTACATGTGATGTATATAATTGCCTTTTGTCTGCCACTCTCTTTTACAATGTTGTCCGGACAGATGTTACTTAATATCAGTACCGACTTGTACCACAAAGTGTAAGTAAACTGTTGGATATAAATAAATCAATCTAATGTACTAGTGCAAGTTTAAGTATGGTTAATTTAACGTAACACGCAGATATTGCGGAAAATGGTATATGATATGTGCGAGATCACAAAAACTCCTGATAATAATAATGCAAATGAGCAGACGGCCATTGGAACTCTATATTCTTTACTATATAACTTTATCATTTGAATCACTCTCGATGGTAAGTATCACTGAAAAATTCCACGACTTGTAGTTTAAAACAGAGCAATTTGAATAATAATAGTATTCAATTATTTACGAGTAAGAGTTATGTTTTAACACTTGTTATAATCAATTATTTTCATTCTTAAAGATTTTGCGGACGGCGGTATCGTACTTTATGGTGCTGCTATCGGTTTATCCACGCTCATAGCCCGACTCAAATTTCTGATTTATCCTGCATGGTAGTGAAACAATAGTAAATAACTTATTAATCGCAATAGTTATAGCTAGTGGTAGAAGCGATAGCATAAGGTAGAATACACACGTTGTGTAGCATATTCCGATATACATACATGTATAAGTATTCTCACAATCAGATCTATCCAGTGTTCTAGTAGCAGCTTTTTTCTCTTCTCTCGTCATTCACAAAGCTACAGACTACGCAAGCATCGACTTAAAATCCGAATTGAGAAACGATATGAGAATCTTAATTCCATTCAGAATTCCGATCAGAAATTACGAGAAGGTGGAAGAAATGCAGGAAGAGAAATTTCGAAAAAGGAAAAACCAAGAGTGCGATAGAGATGCTTGCGACACGGAGATCGACGGTCGACTGTGTTGACGAAGTGAGTTTACGGACAAACAGTAGAGCGATGAGTCTAGAACTGTACAGTCATGGAACCTAGATCCGAATGTTTCGCTGTAAATCGATGGGGTTAGCGTATAATTATAGTTCATGTTATATCGCCTATAAATCCAACAGCAATTATAAAATAATACTCGCGCTGAAGGGATAAGTGCTCCCATCAATGAAAAGAGACCGCCGACTGTAATCATCGTACCATCAATTATTGAGAAGTCTATTAGAGAGCAGAGTAGAGTTGTGTGATTGCAAAAACGTAGAACCGAACGTAGAGTCGAACATGAATATCGAGAATAAAGGGGCAGTGCCGACATTTGCAGTGTCGCCTAACTTAACGCGTGTTTAATAACGTGAAATGTAAGATAATAACCGTCTCGTAGAAAAATGGACTTCTTCCAGAATACATACTACTACCAACGACTGTACAAATGGCTTCTGATTATTGGTTCCTGGCCATATGTGAGGACACGTTCGCAAAAACTTCGTGTCTTTGCTCTGTTTGCTTATTTGATGCATGTCGTCACTCTTCAGGTACTGTACTTGATTCTTTTGCGGAAGAGCTTCATCATCCGAAACACACGGCTTTGCGATAGAATACGGTAAACCTAAACTAAACAACAGCAGTTCACTCATCAATTTTATCAATTATAGCACAGTGTCACTGTTGAAGATTAAACAAGTGTTATGTGTCGAATGATGTTGTTTTGAGATAATGGTTGCAGATTCTACGAATGGTTAGAACAAATTTCGACTTAGAAATATTGGTTAATGTTATACCAGAATTTATTGCTGCTCTCGTTGTTATAATAAAACTTGCAACAACTTTAATTCACTTGGGAATGGTAAGTCGAATGCAAAATGTTATATTTATGCTCTTTAGTTAATATTTTCTCGTCATTTGGATTTAGTATAAATTTCATTCTCTAATTTACGCTGCTAATAACATAATTATTTGTATTATTCATTCTTTGCAGATAAGAAATTTATTTGAGATAATCAAGTCTCACTGGCAAGAGTTTAATATAGGAGGAGAAAGGGGTATTCTAATGGAGTATGCTGACAAAGCAAGACTAGTTAGCAAGGGTTACGTAAGTAAGTGAAAACAAAGCGTGAAAAATGTTTTGAAGACATTCTTGTGACAACTTCAGGAGGCTTATTCAATTTTACTATCGTAAATTCGATTGTAGTTGCTCAACGTATTATACATATTATATATCACTCGAAAGGCACTGCATAAATGAATTCCATTAGATTAGATTTATTAGGAAGGATACAGTTACCAATAATATTCCCGCGCACAAATTGCTATTCCATCCTGAATTCCATTTCACATGTTTCCCGTTATAGCATTAATTTGAAAATGTTGATCGATTATGATTTTCACTTATGTGTCTTCACCAGGTTCTCAAAATACACGTAAAATGTAATTGTGTAAATGGATATTTCGTACGTTCCAGTCTGCATAGAATCTGCGTTGGTTGTATTAGTGGTTCAACAGCTCTCGCCATGTTTTCTTGACTTAGTTATACCATTAAATCAGTCGCGTCCCCGAAACCCCATCTTTGAACTGGAATATTTTGTCGATGAAACTGATTATTATTATGCGATCGTGGCACACATGGTCGTCACTGTCCAGGTGGCAGCGTGGATTCTAATTGGGACGGATTTAGCTTTTCTTTATTCTACTATGCATGCTTGTGGTCTCTGTGATATAGTGGGGTAAGATAATTTTACTGTTGATCCAAATTAACGATAAAGATTCCACATATATGTTTCACGTGGAATTTCTCTACTTCGGAACAGTTTAAAAATACAATTTTTTCAGATATCGATTCCAACGCGCGTTCGATGATATCGAAGCTCATTTTTGCAAGACTGCGCTATCATGTTCAATTCGAAGAAAACTAGAGGAGAGCATCAAAACTCATAAAACATTGCTGCAGTAAGTTTTGGTCTATTTTTGACATCAGATTGCATTTCTATTTATCCACTATTCCCAAAGCAGTTTTGCTAGTCTCGCCCAATTTAGTACAAGAGGAGATTATTAAATTTTAAATGTCTCCGGAAAAGTCACCGACTTGATACATATGCTTATCGTTAGAAAAAGTGGAGTCTAATTTCAGTAATTAGCGATAGCTGTGTACTTGGTAAAACCTACTGAATTTTGATCGTTGAAGGTACGCAGACAATATCAATGCTTGCTATTCTAACTCCTTGGCCCTCCAATGCTTAATTGCAATAATCAGTTTGTCATTAATATTGTTCCAAGTAAGTATTTCATATTCTATAGCAATTGCATCGTTCTGGGATAAAAGTATAATTAATATGTATATTTGAATCGTGGATCATTTTAATCGGTGATTTAATCGGGGTTACCCAATACCAAGTATTTGCGTATACAATACATAAATATGTGTCCATTTCATTCTTGAGCATAGCTATTCAAATCAGTTCTATCACATGATCCGAGTTCAGGAGTGGTACACATAATGTACATAGTAGCTTTCTGTATACCGCTGTGTTTTGTCATGGTACCGGGACAGCTACTACTTAATACTAGCGAGAAGATGTTCCATGATGTGTAAGTAACATATATACATATGCATGTACAAATTCCAGCAATTCGATTATGTTAATCGCTATTTCTCTAATTTGCCTCCTTATCGCAGGTACTGTGGAAATTGGTACATGGGATGTACAGCATCAGCGAAATTACTCGTAATGACAATGCGCATGAGTTTTAAACCTTTGACACTTTACATTCTTTACTACATCCCCTTATCGCTGGAGACATTCTCAATGGTAATTATTTTTCTTTGCACACAATTTTCCCGTTCAAATATCCACTGCCTTTATAAAAAAATCTTCTAATTGACAATTTACAAGTGAAATCATTGTAATGAACAATATTTTTTTCCCCCGAAAGATGATGCAAACGACGATGTCCTACTTTATGGTATTATACTCCGCTTACACGAGCTGAAACTAACGATGGTATAGAATAGAAACTAATAAAATGAGAAAATGATAGTCGATGAAAAATAAGAAAATCGCTGTAGTTGTGACAAATAGGAGAAGGTAGTATGGTATAAAATACAAGGGTTTTGAGGATTTACATTTTGTTGATAGTGGATATCCCACATATACTCGCCCTTTCTTTTTAATAGTATCTATCATCGTGACAAAAATACAAATTGCCTTTGAGAAATTCGAATTAAGATATCTCTGAATCACGGTTAGGACTCTCAATAGGCAGTTCACTCTAATTGCAGTATTATATAGAAAATAATAGTAGATTTGGTGCACACAATTATTAAGTTACTAGCTGTCACGATAATTGGTGGAAGTACGAGAATCGAATTGGAGATACCGTCTCGTGGTGAGCGACATGTGGACCAAGTCATATTGCTCCTACAAAAAAACGAAGACTGATGAGTTTAGAATCGTTGGGTTTTTGTTCTTACATTTCCGCGTCTCGGTTGTGGTCGACTGATCATCATCATCATGAGTCCAAACCTTTTTTTGTTATTTCGTATAGCTGAAATATACTTTCGCAAATTAGAAATTTGCATCCAGACACACACAATATTAATACGATGAGTTTGTTTGAAAATTACATTATAATTGTTGATTTTAATAATATAACTTATTTAATTCTACATATAAGCGTACAAGGTAAGTGCGATAAAAATGCAAAATATGAAAATGTTGGCAATGTATTTTTTTGAGCATATTAAATAGTTGAGAACAAATATCCAATGTCTCACATGGTACAATCCTTCCTCAAACCTTCTCGGACCCTTTAACCCTTTAACGTATTGAGTGATACTGGCAATACTATGTGTTGCTATATGTATATTGTATTCTACGAAAAATGCTTTGTAATCAAGGGGCATTTACAAAAGGGACTGATCGGTTCCCGACACTGTTTTTGGTGAGCCTATGCAATTGGAAGAGTGTAATACGGCACGCCCGACTGGCACGACATGGCGCGGCGTGGAAGACCTAGAATAGCAAGGGAAAACTTCTCACACTCTCACACCAAGTCCTGGAAGAAAGTCGACCCCTCTCGCGTGTACTCCCCTTCGCATTTACTACCATCATCATCTTCATTTGCGGTTGCTACCACTTCTGCTGAATTTCAATTCAAGGAATACAAAAAAAAATAAAGAAATTTTCAAAAAAAAAAGTAGAGAAAGTAAACGCAACATAAAAAAGCTCGCTAAATATTCACGTATATTATACAAAAATAGTGAAATTGATCATCAGTCGAATCTTTTCTGAAATGATAGAATGCATTATCTTCTTTAATCAGGGATTTTCGATTCACAGGTTTTATTTTACGATCGAAATGACGAGGTGATGCGATACGATGTTCAAAATTGCTTTCAGTCGACCACTAGTTATTAGGGTACTACTGGTACAAATACTGTTCGATGCCGGTTCCAACTACTTCCATGAAGTGTTAGCGATACATGTACATTACAGGGAAAATACATGTAGGGGAGACCAAAGAGAATCGGATCACAGGGTGAGTCCTGCAGTTATAACGCTGCTGTATCGATCATTTTAACAACCAATTACAAATGCATATGTAGTTCAAGTAATTCAACCTTTTATATACAATTATTTAAAGACCTTGTCGTATAGTGCGAATCGGATCTTTTTTTGCACAAAATATTTGCTTAATTTTCAATATGCTGATTCTACAACTATTAAAACACTGTATTCTTGCGAATCAGATGTTATGTATGATTGCTACACCTCTAATTATTTAATTAGAGGTGTTTTCATACGTTAATATTAACTTTCATTTTAAAGAAATTTGATGTTTTTAAAGATGTATGAACGATCCGATTTTCCACAGAGCTTTCGTTTTATTTCTCAAATAAAAACCATTTTCGTAAGATAAAAGCACGAGTGATTCGACTCGCATTGGCTTATTTTACGTAATTGTAACAAGTAATACGCCTGTAGAACGATACGAAAGATCTACCATTTAATTTTGAATAGCGTTCAAAGCTATATTGCCACTAAAATTGACGTACCATTCAAAATTATATCACCACTAAAATTTACATGCCATTCAGAATTAATCATTTGATTTTAATCAGACACTCTATTGAGTATCAGCAATTCATTTTATACGGAGTTACGTTGCATACGCGTTAAATAAATTTAGTACCATCAGCACTTCCCTCCAAATCACTAAAATAACGAGAACCGTATCGCTTTGACGCACACGAATCAGTCCTCGACTAACCTTAGAGCGAACAACACATAAAAGATATTAATCCTTGAAGAATTTTCGAGACACATAATTAACATATAATCAATTGTATAGATCGAAAAGTCGAATAACATACACCAACGATTACTAATTACATCTTTCGCCTATTCTTTCGAGATCCGCTCTTTACGAATCAACGACTCCAAAAGCCCTGCGTGAGTGGTGTATCCCATACATAGTTCTGCATTAAAAACCCACAGAACAGGGATACCAATTGCATCTACCAAGCTACAGACACTCATGTACGGAAAAAGAACGCGAAACTTTTAGAAATGACGCTACGACGGCTGGAAACCGACTGTAAATTGTTTTATACAGAGCTGCCTACGCAATCAAGATATAATTATAGGTACAGGCACTATAGGTAGAAACAATTATAGCGGAGAATAAGTGGACCTTAGACACTATACCTGTAATTAGCATTAGCAAAATGAACGTCTACTCGCACCAAGGAATTGGTAAATACTTCGGCGAAAGAAATTATTGTACAATATATTGCGGAGTTAGAGGGGTGCCTAAGGGTCGTCTGCCTCACAGCATTGACAGGAGGGTTGGTCGCGGCGGTGTCGTATATGGGTAGAGAGAAGAATACGACGATCGCTATAGAACGCAATGGATTTCTTCCAGAATATGTACTACAGCCGCGTACGTAACGTTCTTAGATGTACTGGGACATGGCCCTATGATCAATCGTATGCTCAGAAATGTATCGCAACCGCTGCAATAACATATCTATGGCACTTTTTATTCCTTCAGGTATTGTCAGTGAATCTTTTTAATTAAAAATCGATCATTAAGTCATCCCATAAGTAATAAGGTTCACTCGATTGGTTCTTTAAGTCAAAATGCAATGGTCTTTAGCCGTATTTTCGTAGAAGGGGTTTCTCATATTAAAGTTATCGTCTCATTTTCTTTTTTTTGTTTACAAATTACTCTAAGCAATCCAATAGCTAGTTTTGATACATTTACTTCACTTAACCCCCCTCTAATATTTTCACGTGAAAAATATTACAAATTTCAAACGCTGACACCTGTCAAAACGGGTGGCCGAATTGGCATGCAACCACTCATACATGTATCACCGAGAACACAAAAAATTGAATAATACCATAGGACTTGGTCATTCGGACATTTGCAACAATTTACTATTCATTCATAATTACATTTGGGTAATACTTTTAGGTCGCCCGTATAATAACAGCAAAAGGCGATCTGGAAATTATAGTAGATGTTATACCCACCCTACTTGCTAATACTCTTATTATTGTAAAGTTCATGGCAACTTGGACTAATACTATTGGAGTAAGTTCAGTGCCTCATTATTTTCGCTAGGCTTTGTTAACCCCTTCCGTGTACATTATGCATGCAAAAAAACAAATTAAATGGCGCGTCTTGTTAAACATTTAATCGCGACGTCTTCTGATAGATCCGAAATGTGTTGGATCACTTCAAGAACGATTGGGTTATTTTTACTGCTGAAGAAGAGGTCTGTATTTTAAAGAAGCAGGCTGAGAAAACAAGATTTATTGGACACATCTATCTGTGTAAGTCATGATTCACTGACTCGAAGCATGGCTATACAAGGTGTTTAAAAAATCTTCTACAAGAGAAATTGATCGGCAATTCCTATTTTTTATTGTTAGTCGAATAATGACGAGTTGATAATTTTTAACGTATCTCGGAATAAATTGCTTTACGTATACAGTGCTTTGTATATCAAAAACATCCACAGTAACACTAATGCTTGAAGTTGTAAATTACGATGTATTCTTTAAACACTTTGTTAATACGAGCTTGGAATTAAAACAAAAATAACTAACACGGTTCTACGAAACTACCTATATTGCATTTTTAAGCGTTAGGTATTCATACATTGCTTCTATTCTCAAACTATATTCAACGTTCCAGACTGTATACAGACAACCCTTATCATACTCGTATTACAACAGCTCTCGCCAGCGGTTCTTGACATCGTCATACCACTATCAAATCGTACGTGGCCTCGTCGTCACATGTTTGAAATAGAGTATTTTGTCGATCGCAGCAAATATTATTACCCGATTGTACTTCACATGGTAGTCGCGGTACAGATCGCGGTGTGGACTTTAGTTGGTACAGATATGGTTTACATATCGTGTGGTCTGCATGCTTGCGGGATGTCCATTATACTTGGGTAAGAGAACTTTATTAGTGAGTTCGAAACGCGTTGATGTCAACATAAAAAATATCATTTTTACAGAAAAAAATTTGAAGCCGTATTTAAAGATGACACACAGCACGTTTGCAATAATATTGGAAGATGCAACATGGAGCAAAAAATAAGACATTGTCTGAAAGTTCATGGAGCATTGGTCCAGTGAGTTACTTTCACAATTATCAAAACTATAATCGTTTCTTCTGTACTTCCGTAAAATGTTGCCCAAACCGGTGTTCCCAATGAACGAAATGATATGCCCCCTCTTTTCGCCGGGACGCTTGAAATAATAAAATTTTTTATATACCGGAAGATAAAAAAATATTGGTATTTCATTATTTCGTAGAGACAAAGTAATTCATTCTAGAACCGATCATTTTCAATTCATACTATCTAGTGATTTTTTTATACTAAATCTCTTAAATAAATGTGACGCACAGTTTTCCAGCTGATCCAGTGACCAGCTGTCCAAAAACAATCTTTGCATGTTCCGCGACATTCTGTTGGATGCGTTTAACGGATTTAACCAATACTTTTCATTTAAGGTTTACTAAAGATGTCAATGCCAGCTTTTACGTGGGTTATGCTACACAATCTATAATTGTAGTTGTGGGCTTGACATTAATATTTTTCCGGGTAAGTATCTTTGTGCTTTATGATCCATAACGTGTGTTATTAATAGTTTAATAATTGCTTGAGATGTATAAGTTTAAATGAATAGCTCTCTATCAACTGCCACAAATTGTTTCCCAGAAATTCATAAAATTAGATAAATATTAATTTGACGATATAATAAAACTACATTAAACTCAATTCCTGAATTATGAAATCTATTCTGTCTGTTTCTCAAGCGCAGCTGTTTAAATCACTTCTGTTTCGAGATCCAAGTTCCGCAGTGATACATATCATGTACATAATCGCCTTCTGCGTTCCGACAACCATTGTGGCACTAGTCGGGCAAATGCTACTTAATTGTAGTTCGGATCTTTATCAGGCAATGTAAATGTTATGAGCTAAAACAGAATAATGTGATAAATTGCACTCTAACTGGTATTACATTGTAATACAGATACCGCGGCCAATGGTATATGGGTTGTCGATCGTCGCAAAAGTCCCTCATTATTGCTCTGCGGATGGCTCTAGAACCATTGTCACTCTACTTTGTACATACTGCAACTATGTCCTTATCGACGTTATCAGGGGTAAGAGTAATTAAACTCTATAATTAATTGCAAATTTGGACATAGTTATAGCGAAATTAACGTTGAACAAAACAAAGGCAAATATATATATATATATATATATATTTACTTTATCTTTAAACAATCAACAACTGTCAATGTAACTTGAGACAATTCAATTGTCAACATTCTAATAGGAACACTGTTTAAATATCTATGTCCAATTTTCTAACATTCTTAATTAGGTCTTGAATTTTTAATCGATGATGATTTTGATTGCAAACTCTTTTTCATGAAGATTTTGAGAGCACCGGTATCGTATTTCACAGTGCTATGCTCTATGTACACCGAATCCAACATGCAAGATGTGTAGAGTGTCATAGTAGGTTAGATCATCTAGCCGCCACGCACCAGTGCACGGTGTAATCGTGGTAAATTCCGAGAAAAATAACGAGCAACACTTTCTTGGGGGTTTAAACACACTCTGTTACATGCTGCTAATAACGAAACTGAAAATGGGTCTGTGGTTTATCAAATAAATAAATTAGTTCTGTCTCTGTGTTATTGCACTTTTTTTTAGTAATTTCATCACGATTTTATTCTGACACGGTTCTACCTCCTTTTTTCACCCTTTCGGAAATATTTCCTCTGATTTATACGCTCGCTAATACTCACAGACTATCTTCAGTCGATGACGTAATTATACTATTAGTAATTTCATTATCATAATGAGTGCTATTATATTATTATAAAGTACTAAGAAGTATAAGTACTATTACAAAGTATCTACGGGCATAAATGGTATGCAGTTTGATCTATGTATCCAGAGAGACCCATTATTCTCATTAGAATATTAACGTATTTATCCAGTCGGATCACGCAAATGCTGGGATTATTGGCGAAAGGCTTTTCGAATAAAGGTAAGGCTGCGCAAGCTTAGAAAATTCAAAGAGCTATCAAAGTGGAGAAAATATGTTCGTAGATACCATTAAATGAAACGTCAAAAATTCTTGCCTGACAATTAATGCTGATTCATTTTTCTGCAAACCAAAATTGCGACCTCGTTAACACTAGAATTAGATAATCACTCAAAATGAGAGGTTTCCAAGTAATGAGACAAATTCTGTAAAGATATAAATTTCCGACATGGCTACAAAAATATTAAAAACAGTAACCTTCGTAATAATATTTGGAATTATCCCCGAACTTATAAAGCATGGATTCAGTTATTTCTCTTTAATTTTTTTTATATCGTAATCACTTTCTTCCTATTTTGGTAGGAATTTGTGCGAAATCCCTAAATTCTGCACGATTTTTGATTTGCAAATATACAGTGGCAAGTAGATTAAAATTTCTCTATGAGCTGAAATAGAAGAGATATTCAATTTTCAAATATATTGAGAACAGATTTGTTTCGTAGGAACTAACAGGAAGCAGCTGACTTATGCAAGAACCGGCTTTTGCGCAATCAATTTATATAAATTTATATAAACAACTACATGATAAAAGGTTTTCACGTCAACAGTAACATACTAATGGCATGAAGGTTAGTAAAGTGATTTAAAAAAAGGTATCCTCCATCGCCGATTAAACTCTACTGACACTAAATATACTGTAGCACATCCACCACATTGAAAATCACAATATTGTATATACCAATGTAACCTTCTGATGCCAGTATTTATCCATCAATAAATAAATGTATCATCAGTACTTTGTTGACCTTATATTTTCGATTAGTTTAACCCCACCTTTTTGTTGGGTTTTCATATAGCAAGATTTTACGGTTTTAAGTATACTAACAGTATCAATTATTACTATTCCAATGCTTATGGTGTGCAACATTATTCAGAGGCAGCTTGATATTGATAATTTTCAGACTGATTGTCAGTATTACTAATAATATAAGCACTACACGGTTGTTCGGTTCGTACCATTAGGTAAATACCTATTGTAAATTTTACCTATAGCGAGAATTTTATCAGCGATTTATGATCGTCAATGAGGGTTGCAAAAACCTGACGGTTGACTCGCACGTGTGGGTAAACGCAGGGCAATTTGCATTATTTAGCGTCATGTCTGTGGCCTCGCGCTCGCACCCCCCTTGACAGGACATCGTAGCCGGACACCCCCTTCTAGGACATCGTAGGGGTAAGATACGCGTCCTTCGATCGAGCGAACCTTTCTGAAACGCTGACATGACAATAAATTAGAGAGTAAGAAAAAACATCTCCAAGAACAACTTGGGAGCCCCACTCCAACACAATCAGACTTTAGCTGGACTACAGGACAGATTGGTTTCTTCAACCACTACACAGACACATCTCGCACACCAGTAACACTTATGATACACATGGTTGATTTCGTGTTGTCTTCCTGCACCATGGTGCAAAAAAAAAATAGGTGCTCTTTGTTAAACCGCATAATTGATTATACAGATAATTCTACTAGAAACAAATTAATCCCATTAAATAATAGCCTCACGCAATCCGTGCAAGTCTTGTTTATCAAACTATTCTCTATGCCTGACACTTTTTGAGATATTTAAGGGAGAAAACCATCGGGGGATGAACCAACCCCTAAAACCTATTGCCATAGCTAATTGAATTCAGCTTAACCCCAGCATTCAGATTATCCAAAAAATGTAGGTCGACCCATTTAAGGAAATTCAGTAAACATTAATAACGAAGAACCACCGATTAAAGCCAAAAAATCTATTACCATTCTACGAGCCTCCTCGTGCCATAAAACATTCTCTATGACTGTTTTCGCGTGTCAAGTAAATTGACGAAATTATTTCAGACATGGTTCTTAGAAAATCACCACTTTTTAGATAACTTTCGTAGGAATAAGAGAGACGTCCTCGAGATGTTGACGGTACGAAGGTTCCCAATTGACTCTAGCTGGTTTTGCCTAGCGGCTACCTATGCAATCTAAATAATATTACATACATGCGTAGTAGTTACTTTAATCGACAGTGTAAGGAGTATGCTCGCCGCATCTATACGTGGTATTAGAAATATGAAAACTGTACTCGCATATAAACGATCGAATAGGTACTGCGGCCAAAGAAATCCACCCATCCATTATTTTAACTATCAATTATCAATTGTTATTGTACGGTATAGCAGAGCTATATACCATATCAGAGCTATGTATACCGTACGATTCAGCAACGTGGTTGTTACTCCTCTGCGCGCTTGATATTGTGTGTGTGTGTATGTAGTAACGGATGGACACAGCCCGAGAGGTAGGTAGGTTCAGGGTGAAATGCATCGCGTGACTCCCTACGATTGGGTAGATCGCTATAACAGTCGATTTTTTGGCTCTAGAAAAGGCCAAAATGGACAATTTGTCAAAAGACACCGTCGCAAATGCAGGAGAAAGTATGTGGTCGAACGCATCGGTTGACAGGTCTTCGTCGGACAAAATGGGTCCTCTCGACGATTGCTCCGTTACAGGTTTGGCACACAGGCTCCCAAAGTGATCCGTCCCATCGAAAAACTTGTCGACATTCGCACAATTCTAACTTTGTTGAAAAAATTCTAACATTATGAATTTTCTTTAAACTGATTCTCGCAGAAAATTGCAAAGTTAAACATCCACTATCAGAACAGAAAAATTTTTTGAATCATTTTGAATGACACAAGGTACACCACACTATTCATGGACAAATTTCCTTAGAGCAGATGCGCGAGAATCAACACAGGAACTAATTGATTCCCTCTACAAGTCCTACTACGCGCGGATGCGGTTCTTGTCACGTCTTGTTGGCGTATGGCCTAGAGATCCCTTTCGTACACAGAAATATCAGGCGACCCTCGTGGCGGTCGCTCTGTTCCACTTCGCTTCGCTCCAGGTACAATCAGCGAATCTCCCCAACTAATTATAAAATATACTATTCGACTAATGCTTGCAGATTATACGCATGATAACGGCTAACGGTGATCTAGAGATTATAATTGATGTTATACCGACTCTAATTGCTAATATGGTCCTTTTCGTAAGGCTGATATCAACATGGGCTAATTTCGCTGGTGTAAGTCAAATGTTAATTTTTCTACTATGCATATTAAAAAAACATATTAAATTGTACGTCCAATTAAAACAACATCTGACGACGTTTCAAATTTCTAGATCAAGAAATTGTTACAACAGTTTGAGGGCGATTGGATTCATTATTCTCTTGCCGAGGATCAGAATATTTTAAAACACTATGCCATTAGAGCAAAATCTATTGGAAAGGCGTACCTGTGTAAGTTGAGATCAGTGGATGCCAAGCGTTGATATCATATCAATATATGTATAAAATGGGGGAAGACGAAAGTGACTAAAGTTTGCTTAGCAAGAAACTCCCATTGGGGTTCAAACTGGGGTTAGAACCCCATCCATATTACTGTCGTACTATGATATAACTATTGTACAATGGCGTTGAGCCAGTGTGACCAGTCATACAATTAAAAAAAAAAAAAAAAGATCCATGGATCTAACTTGGAAAAAGTTTTGTATCAAATACTTGCGCTAAATTTTGTATACATTGGCGGCCCTTAGTACGAATTTCTACGGCGCTACATATATTTAAAAAAAAAAACACCCACTACGTATTACTGCTAGTATTCCACCGTGTGCTACGTTCCAGGCTGTATACAAGGATCACTTGTCGTACTCTTACTCCAGCAGCTCTCGCCAGCTGTCCTTGACATTGTTGCGCCACTAACAAATCATTCCTGGCCTCGTCGCCCTATGTTCGAAGCGGAATATTTTGTCGATAGCTCCGAATACTATTACCCTATTGTGCTTCATATGGTATTCTGTGTGCAGCTTGGAGTATGGACTGTAGTTGGTACGGATATGGTTTTTGTATCGTGTGCTCTGCATGCTTGCGGTCTTTGCCGTATAGTTGGGTAAGACAGCTATTCTAATGAGTCATTAAAATTTATTGGATTTCTGTCACAAACAGCAGAAACACTGCACGATGATTGTTCTCAATGATTTCTACCAGTTGATTTCAATGTAAGAAATATGATTTTTACAGATACAGGTTCGAGAGGGTGTTCAACGATTCTAAGTGGCATGCTTGCGATGCCAGAAGCTGCGACATTACCAAAAAAGTTGGCACTTGCATTAAAGCTCATAAAGGACTAATAAGGTGAGTTACGTTCAAAACTATCAATGATTAAATTCCATCTTCTTTAGTTCTGTAAGATATCGTGAAAAATTACTGAATATACAACGGGAAAGAAAATTTTGACCGCAGGTTTATTTCGCAAAAACCAATCATAGAGATGAAAATAATTTCAGAAACTGACACTCGTGGAATGAATTTTTATAGACACCAAGTATTATACTAAGTGTATAATCAAATCTTACAGAAACTAGTTTGTAGCTACAGTGGATGATCAAAATGTGATGGTAGATATAGCACCAGGGGATATACTCGGTGTAGTATAGTTGATGATTACGACTTCCCATACCGTCAAATGTGTGTTTCTTATTTGTCTAAAGACTTGCCAATGAACAAACGTATCATTATCAATATTGTTGACGTTATATTTTAGTTTCATTTAGTTTTTCTATTCATCGAATTTTCTAGCAACAGCATTATCTGGCACAATACTTCGTTGAATGGGTTTAACCGATACTTTTTATTTAAGGTTTACTGAAGCTATCAATGGTTGCTATTACAAATGTTACGCGACACAATGCATACTTTCAGTTGTAGGCATGACGTTAATATTTTTTCGGGTAAGCATCTTCACCGTATAAAAATTGCTTCGCTGTAAACTGAGACTCGTAGTTGACGCACGCGAATGGTCTATCTAAACGTGACTACTTCAAACATTGGTATTTAGATATCCACATTGACAAGATTATACCTTAAGAATTAGTCTAACCATACGGATGGCTCCGTTTAAGTAGATTATTTGGTAAATATTGTAGGGAGTCTTTTGTTTGGAAATCGCTATACGCATGTGAATCTTATAATATAATAAAATTACATCTAATTCTCTTGCAACGTTATAAATTTTGTTATGTTTTGTTTGTTTATGGATCGCAGTTGTTCAAAGCGATATTTCTTCACGAGCTAGGTGCTGCAGTGATACATGTCATGTACATCATCGCCTTTTGTGTTCCAACAAGCTTGATTTCACTAATTGGACAAATACTACTTAATTCTAGCTCGGATTTGTATGACGCAATGTAAATATTCCGAAGTAGAATAAGACAACTAAATAAATGGTATTTTAACCAGTCTTGCATCATGGCACAGATATCGTGGGCAATGGTACAGCGGTTGCATGTCATCGCAAAGGTGTGTGATAATTGCCCTCCGCATGGCTAAGGAACCCTTGACTCTCTACTTTCTGCATACTGCTCCAATGTCCTGCGAGACCTTATCGGCGGTAAGAATCATTCAACTGACGTTAAAAGAATAATATAATGCAAAAGTGCGATTCCTAAATTTTTCTTTCCAAGTAAATAATTAACAATGTAATTTGACACTATCCCAAAAAATGTATTATGTATCTCATTATAGCGTATTTTTAAATAGAACTTTACTTCCTCATGTATGCTTTGCTTCATTAAAAACCGTTTTTTTAAGGTGTTGCGGACGCCGCTGTCGTATTTCACAGTACTAATGTCTATGTACACTGAAAATAATGCGCCCTAATGTGAGGTGTTCAATAGTGGATAGAAAATTATTGGGTCACCATCGTTGCAACGAGTAGGGGATAAATAGAGCTAGAAAAAATCCACGAATGTAAATTATATGTATATCGATCTATCTCGTCAAATATAACTTTTATGTTTGCCGGAATGGTAACTTGTTTAGCAAGTCAGTTTAGAAAATCAGAACAAACGGTAATTTCGGAAATATTGATGAGAAGATTTGCCTATGCAAGAAGAGGATATAACAGTATTAAGAGAATCCATAAAACAGAAACTGAAGAAATATGATAAAATACCATACGTCGTTTTTCAAAATTCTCTATAAAAAGAAAATTGGCCGCACCCTTGCTCGAAACCGGGAATTTCATTATTCCAATGATTTACATTAGAGTACAGAGTTAAGCAGCATGGCTTCTGTAATAAATTATCTATTATTTGGCAACGAAACAAACTTTGATGTTTATCGGTATTAATCGACATAACTCGGGAAATTTACTATAAATAAAAAAAGTTATTCCACCAAGTGCTTTCACACTAAAATTTAAGATATATCAAAAAGCGAAGTTAATCGGTATGGTCTGCGAATGGCTCAATTATTACAATTTTTATACTTAACCGAGTTGCTCTGCATAACACCAACATATCCCATAAAGAACACTCAACAATAGACTCAGGCGCAAATGCTAGTAGTATGAAAGTTGAAAACTCAGGTCCAAATACTACTGCATCGGATCGATGCATGGTTAAGCAGGCGTCTTTACGTTCAATTAAATGTGTAATAATAGAGTGCGACTAACACTTGCACTCCAGGCGTAAGTACCCACGCCATGGAGCCGTCAATAATTCACTGGCGCTACGCCCATCTCGATTTTAATAGCACTCATTCTTCTCGGTAATACTACAATACATAACGAACGTGGGCAGGGCTGATTCCAGAATGCGAAATTTGTCGGTTAATATAGCGCAGTCAGTTGTATGTACTTGTTTGACCACTCGTGAAATGATCGTTGGAGAATGCAATGGACTTCTTCCAGAACTCTGACTACCGCCCGGTTCGGAATTCATTGTTACGAATTGGCTCGTGGCCTTACGAGCGGTCAAATTCTCAGAGATTTCGTGGGGCTGCGATAATCATCTATTTATTTATCCTCTGCATACTTCAGGTACGACAGGCATTAATAATTAGGGTTTAAGAAAATTAGATACAAATACAGCAATGATTTGTATGACACTTCTCATTGAATATACATTAAACCTAAAAGCATCTGATGTATTTATTTATCGTATTTTGACGTATATTTGCAGGTCGCGCGTATGATAACAACAAAGTTTGATCTAAATATCCTCTTGGATATCATACCTAGTTTCATTGCCAATGCTGTTATGAGTGTAAAGCTTATAACAGGGTGGATAAAATTGAAGACCGTAAGTGGAACCAGATTGAATATTCTTTTCTTTTTTTCAAGAGCTCTCTGCGTTATCAGAATTTATTATAATATCCGAACATCCAGATAAGAACCTTAATGGATCGAATTATGTACCACTGGAAGATATTTTCTACAGAGACAGAGAATATGATTCTAAGGGATTATGCTTACAAAACAAAAATTGTGGGAAAAGTATACTTAGGTGAATTGCTATTAATATATTACATAATTTCGTCTTACGTTTAACGAATCATTATTTTTACATACAAATGGTGAGGAAAGATCTCTATTTAATTTTTTGATAAAACTGTCAAAAATCAATTCATGCTATTGCTCATCACATATTTCGTACCGTTCCAGCTTGTACAGAAGGATCTCTCGCTGTACTGGTCCTACAGCAACTTTCTCCGGGATTCCTTGATATCGTTCTACCCTTAAATGAGTCGCGACCTCGTCGTCACATGTTTGATGCGGAATATTTCATCGAAAAAACCGATCATTATTACCTTGTATTGCTACATATGACAATAGCTGTGCAACTCTGGGTATCGTGTTTGATTGGCGCTGATATGGCGTACATATCAGCTGTTCTCCATGCTTGCGGAGTTTGCGATGTAGTTGGGTAAGACCACTATCCTATTCAATTCATTAATTACGGTTTATTGGTTGCCACTTGTTGTTGTTGCCCTTGCTATTCGTATTATATTGATTGCTGTTTTTGTGCCAAAATATTTTGCGATCAGATTAAATTTAGGCAAGTAACATTTTTGCAGACAGAAATTCCAGAATGCCTTCGAAGGCATTGAACATCATACTTGCACTAGTGATCGAACCTGCTCGATTGTACAGAAACTGGAAGATGGCATAAAATCTCACCGCATGTTAATATCGTGAGTTCCAATGGAAATTCTTGATACTGGTGCGCTTTCTTGCAATAATAGAATAATTTTACTTGGTCGATTAATATTAAAACAAAAAATTACGCGTTGCATTCATTATGTATACTCCGTTCAATATCAAATACTAAAGCGCACGTCATTCGTTTACAAAAAAGAAAGTTAAAAATTAAGTTAATTTGAGAAAGCATGAAACACGATACGCTTCTGCCAATTAATTTACTTTGAATTCTGCACAGTGATTTTGAATACTGAGCCTGGCTTATTTTTCATTGTTGAAGGTATAAGGACAGTATCAATGCATGCTATTCCAATTCTTTCGCTGTACAATGCCTAGCTGCAATATTTGGCCTGACAATAATATTTTTACAAGTAGGTGTCAGGTACATTTCTATAATGGCACAATTAATATTTCCTCTGTATTGTGTAATATTCCGTAACACATGATTTACCGTTATTGCTCTAAATCATGATACATTCACTTTTCGAGTATAGTTGTTCAAAGCACTTTTAAATATGGACGTCGAGGCTGGAGTTCTGCATATAATAACGTTAGTCGCTTTCTCTGTACCACCTATCTGCGTTGCAATACCAGGCGAACTACTAATGAATGTTAGCTCCGATTTATTTCAAACAGTGTAAGTATCACGTATGATATAAAGCAATTTAACGAAACCATTCAATATACGGAATATTTCTGGGAGCATCTAATACATTGTGGGGCCATAGTGAAGGTACAAACACGACTGATGTGAAACAAGTTAAGATACTCCATTTCATTTTGACTCCAAGCAACAACCACTTTTTAACTGCAAGGGTGTGTTGCGTATATAGACGCATTATAATTAAATATTGGTTGATCGCTTATTTGAAAAATTTGAAACTTAAAAATCCTAGTTTCTTTCTATACACTTTTATGTATCGCCAATAGTATTCTAATCGTAAATTGGCGGCAAGCGGAAGTATCAGATTAAATCGACTACTCAAAAATTTCTTCACTTCGCATACATGATCGCGTGAATTGCTTTTTTATAGCATCCTGCATATTTTCATCTAACTGATTTGACGTGTTAATGCAGATACTGCGGTAAGTGGTACATGGCATGCGTACGATCCCAAAAAATCCTAGTACTCGTGATGCAAAGGAGTTATGCACCGTTGAGACTTCTCATTCTTTATTATGTGTCCATGTCACTTGAAACTTTAGTGATGGTGAGAATCTTTCACGTAATCCGTTGTAACGAAAGTAATTGCGATGGAATAATTAAAGGCTGTTTTGAAAAACTCTACGCATAATTATACATTTTTGAGCAACGAAATTCATACGATAGATCACGAAAATGAGCAAGGTGTCGTACATTTGTTTCGGTAGAACTTTGTCAGCGAGTTCTAGACGTTCAAGTAGGAAAAGAACGTATTAAAATGTCGTAAGTAATATCAACAGCATTATTGTTTCTGTCAATCTTAAATTCTCAATAGGAGACGACACTTTGAACTGGAACTGTCGTAGATCGAGAAACTTTGCGAAATCTGTGAGATGCCGTGTCGCATTTGTCTTGTAACTTTTTAAAAACATATAGTTCAAGGTACGTTTATGTGAATTTATACCTTTCTTCTACTCGTAGGATATGTTGACAAAGATTCACTGAAACAAACTGAAACAGCTTGTATACGGTGTTGAATAATTATGGATAATGGAATTTATGTGAAATTTTCTAAACAGTAATTTTATTGCAATAACATACATTTTCTAATGAAGAATTCTCCCTTCCAAAGGTTATGAAAGCGCCGGTTTCATATTTTATGGTGATCTACTCGATGTATTGATGACAAGATCCTGCTGTGTAATGTACGGTATTGGAACAAGAATTAGGATAACGCTGTACTTTTGTCAATTAGGTGTAGTGACATCCAGACACTGTTTCACTAATTGCTCAGAGCGTGGATAATAGTAGTAATAGTAGTAGAAATAGTAGTCACTGGACTGTAAATCGAAGTAGTGCCAGTCCCGGAATATTTGCGGCAGATGCCGCCGCAAATTTCTATCGTTGGATTTTGGTTTCAAATAATTGTTATTTCGTTAAATGAAATTAAAAACACTATTTATAGTAGTACAAATAAAGAAACACTGCGCGGAAATGCGATGGTAAGAATTGAAGATGCTGCTATGGCTTTACAAAACTGACTGACACATACAGTCGGGCCGGCTAGGCCCAACATACCGCACTCAAGAGAGCCATCAAAATGTCAATAATGTGGTGTCGAATCCACAGCGGGTTGAAGGGGTATCGATGTAAGTACGGTTCGAACGGACTAAATATTTATTTTATTTACGAACAATATGTACATCGGCCAATATGTATATCGGCTTTGCGATATCGTCTGTCGCGCCGGTCGTAGCACGTCTGCTACCGTCTTTGTAACCGTCCCCGTCAGGCATGGGCACCAGCGCGGCTCTAGGAGCCACGCCGGAGCAATCAAGAGCGTTCTCGGCTCCCAAGAGCGAAGAAGAGGACAGGTAGCGAAAAGAAAAGGATGGAGGACTATTCGCAAGTGGAGGGGGGCGTTCGAGAGGGACCTGAACCCGACGTTCGTGGATCAGGGTACTGCAAGGAGGTGTGAGATATTTTCGCTCTTCGATCGGCTCGCGAGCGCCGAAGAGCGCTCCGGCTCTTCCAAGGCAAGTTGTCCATGCCTAGCCTAGGTGTTTTGCTGTCGTCTCACGCGCTGCGATCCGCAGCCACACACTCTGGGCTCATACAAGACCCGTACAAACTCGGGAGTAATCGGGCTTGTCCGTGTAACGTTCGGGAAGCCGGGAGAACCGAGGCGACGCGCAGCCGAAGACAACGCGACGTCGCCGTCCGCGTGATCTTCGCTGACCGTACCCCCTATTCTGACGGGCGCATTCCTCGAACACACCTCTACAATAGTACCCTTAGACCTTAGACCCACACATACACAAATACAGCGTCATAGTTGCATTTTGAGTCTTTCGTGCTTATTCTAACTTTAATTATTACCAAATCCCGCTGCAAGTGGAGACACGAAAGGAAATGTCGACAGGTCAACTGTTTACTGCATAACACAACAACTGTTGCTTTCCTTATTCAAGTATATAAATCAGTTCATAATTTTATTCCTTCGCACAGATTATTTGAAATCTCAAATTAAACTACATCTTTTCTTCAAATATTAAATTTTCATTTTACTTGAAACGAAACAATGCAATAATAGAATGATTACACTTTTTAAATGACATTAGGAACAAAATACCGTTGACATACTTCTTATAAACCAGGGTCTTTTTCGGTCCCTAAAAAAAGACTTTTTCCCATTGCAATACATGTTTACACTACTTCACCAAAACCACAACCATGCGTCGTACACTAATGTTATATCTTAGTTATAATTGAACTAACATGCACCATCTATACCGTAACTCATGATGGAAACCCATGTCAAGGTCAAACTAGCTATGTAGCTAACAAAATTACATACGTGGTGTGATACCGTTTAACTCTGGTGACACGGTGACACTATTTGACTTTATAAAAGGGTGAGCCATGCACTTTCGCGATCCAGCAAGCATCTTTGATCTGGGTACGAGTTAAGAGTCAGCTGTAGCCCAGTTTCATGGCTTGCTGCGGAGATTACGTTGGAGGAGTGGTGGTTGTGCTGTTCACCGCAATAACAGTCGGTAACTTTGTCGCCCGACCATCAGCCGTGCATCAATGAAACAAAGTACGAGCGGCACTTCTCACTCACTTATTGTCGTTCTTCTGACCGTGATGTGCCAGGTTGATCGACGCGAAATGGAAGCAGGTTGCTGCTTCGGGTTGCGCTACGACGTCACCGTTGCAGTTCCAGCAACTGCTTCGCCAGTGGATAAATATTCTTTTCTCCTAGACTTGCAGTTGTGACGATGCAATTGCTTGAATGCAACTTTGAATGTAACGAAAACTTGATGACTTTTTCTAACCATCTTTGTTGAATTGTCTAGTTAATTTACCCGGATTAGAGAATTTTCAATTTTTATATTTCGCGCATTTCTTCTAGAGTTATTATGTACTTAATTGTTGACAAGCCTATTTTACAAATGATAAAACCATAGTCTTTTCTCTCGAGTGTTATTTGTCCAAAGGAAATATTGTTTATTTAGAAGAAATATTCGCAGCAACTACTGAATGCACAGCAGGACTTTAATGAGGTATTCCCGTAGTATCGTGGAGTCCAATTCCATGGTCAGTTTGTCAAGGAACAGAGTCCTTAAACAATTGTAACTCGTTTAAGAAGTCAGTTTTGAAAACCACAGTAAACAGTAAATTTGGAATTATTGGAGACACAATTGGCCTATGCAAAAAGAGGATGTAACAATATTAAGAGAATCCATCTAGCCGAAAGTGAGAAAATGTGATGAAATAATACATGTTCTTCTTCAAAATTCCCTTTAAAATGCAAATTGGCTCGTCACCGCGCATTTCATTATTTCAACGATTTACATTAGAGTACGGAGTAAGTGCCTTCACACTAAAATTTTAAATATTATATAGTAAACGGCACAATTATTAAAATTGTTATATTTAACCAAGTTGCTTTGCACAACACCAAAATATCCCATAAGGAACACTGAACAATAGACTCTTGCAAAAATGCTCGCAGTATGAAAGTTGAAAGCAGACGATGTCTACAAGACGCTCGGTTCAAGAAACTGAAGGACAACTCTCATCATGACAGACTGAAGTCGTGTTACTCAGGTACAAACATTACTGCATCGGATCGATGTATGGTTAAGCGGTCGGCTTTACGCTCAATTAAACATGTAATAATGGAGTGCGAATAACACTTACACTCGCAGGTGTAAGTACCCACGCCACGGAGTCGTCAATAATTCACTGGATTTACGCCCATCTCGATTTTAATAGCACTCATTCTTTTCGCTAATACTACAATACACATCGACCGCGGGCAGGATTGATCGCGGAATGCAAAATTTGTCGGTTAATTTACGCAATCCCGTCTATACACTTGTCTAACCACTCCTGAAATGATCTTTGGAGAATGCAATGGACATCTTCCAGAACTCTGACTACCGTCCGGTTCGCAATTCGTTGCTACGAATTGGTTCGTGGCCTTACGAGCGGTCAAATTCTCAAAGATTTCGTGGGGCTGTGATAATCATCTATTTCCTCATCTTTGGCATACTTCAGGTACTGCAGGCATTAATAATTGGTGTTTAAAAATAAGTAGATACAATAAGAGCAATCATTTGTATGACACTTTATATTGAATATAGATTAAATCTGAAAGCATCTAATGTATTCATTTATCCTATTTTGACGTATACTTTATGAATATTATAATTCGCAGGTCGCGCGAATGATAACAGCAAACTTTGATCTAGAAATCCTGTTGAACATTCTACCTATTTTCATTGCTAATAGTGTTATTAGTATAAAGCTTATAACAGGGTGGATAAAATTGAAGACCGTAAGTGGGGCCAGATTCAATATTCTTTATTTTCAAGAGTTTTCTGCGTTATCCGAATTTGCTATAATATCCGAACATCCAGATACGAACCTTAATGGGTCGAATTACGTACCACTGGAAGATATTTTCCACAGAGACAGAGAATATGATTCTGAAGGATTATGCTTACAAAACAAAACTCGTGGGAAAGGTATACTTAGGTGAATTACTATTAATATACTACATAATTTGATCTTACTTTTAACGAATCATTAATTTTACATACAAATGGTGAGGAAAGATCTCTATTTAATTTTTTGGTAAAACTGTCAAAAATCAATTCATGCTATTGCTCATCATACATTTCGTTCCATTCCAGCTTGTACAGAAGGATCTCTCGCTGTACTGGTCCTACAGCAACTGTCTCCGGGTTTCCTTGATATCGTTCTACCCTTAAATGAATCGCGATCTCGTCGTCACATGTTTGAACTGGAATATTTCGTCGAAAAGAACGAACATTATTACTCCATATTGGCACATATGGCAATTGCTGTGCAGCTTTGGGTATCGAGTTTAATTGGCGCTGATATGGCGTACATATCAGCTGTTCTCCATGCTTGCGGAGTTTGCGATGTAGTTGGGTAAGACCACTATCCTATTCAATTCATTAATTACGGTTTATTGGTTGCCACTTGTTGTTGTTGCCCTTGCTATTCGTATTATATTGATTGCTGTTTTTGTGCCAAAATATTTTGCGATGAGATTAAATTTAGGCAAGTAACATTCTTGCAGACAGAAATTCCAGAATGCCTTCGAAGGCATTGAACATCATACTTGCACGAGTGATCGAACCTGCTCGATTGTACAGAAACTGGAAGATTGCATAAAATCTCACCGCATGTTAATATCGTGAGTTTCAATCGAAATTCTTGATACTGGTGCGCTTTCTTGCAATTATAGAATAATCTTATTTGGTCGAATTTTATTAAAACAAAAAATTAGGTTTTGCATTCCTCATGTACACTCAGTTCAATATTAAATAGTAAAGCGTACATCATTCGTTTACCAAAAAGAAAGTTAAAAATTACGTTAATTTGAGAAAGCATGAAACACGATACGCTTCTGTCAATTAATTTAATTTGAATCCTGCACAGTGATTTTGAATACTGAGCCTGGTTTATTTTTCATTGTTTAAGGTATAAGGACAGTATCAATGCATGCTATTCCAATTCTTTCGCTGTACAATGCCTAGCTGCAATATTTGGCCTGACAATAATATTTTTACAAGTAGGTGTCAGGTACATTTCTATAATAGCACAATTAACATTTCCTCTGTATTGTGTAATATTTCGTAATACGTGATTTACCGTTATTGCTCTAAATCATGATACATTCACTTTTCGAGTATAGTTGTTCAAAGCACTTATAAATATGGACTTAGAGGCTGGAATTCTGCATATAATAACGTTAGTCGCTTTCTCTGTACCACCTATCTGCGTTGCAATACCAGGCGAACTGCTAATAAGTGTTAGCTCCGATTTATTTCAAACAGTGTAAGTATCACGTATGATATAAAGCAATTTAACGACATGATTTAATATACGAAATATTTCTGGGTCCATCTAATATATTGTGGGGCAGTAGTGAAGGTACAAACACGACTGATGTGAAACAAGTTAAGATGCTGCATTTCATTTTGACTCCAAGCAACAACCACTTTTTAACTGCAAGGGTGTGTTGCGTATATAGACACATTATAATTAAATATTGGTTGATCGCTTATTTGAAAAATTTGAAACTTAAAAATCCTGGTTTCTTTCTATACACTTTTATGTATCGCCAATAGTATTCTAATCGTGAATTGGCGGCAAGCGGAATTATCAGTTTAAATCGACTATTCAAAGATTTCTTCACTTCACATATATGATCGCGCGAATTGCTTTCTTACAGCACCCTGCATATTTTCATCTAACTTATTTAACGTGTTAATGCAGATACCGCGGTAAGTGGTACACGGCATGCGTCCGATCGCAGAAACTCCTAATAATGGTGATGCAAAGGAGTCATGCACCCTTGAGACTTCTCATTCTTTATTATGTGTCTATGTCACTTGAGACTCTAGTGATGGTGAGAATCTTTCACGTAATTGGTCGTAATGAATGTAATTGCGATGAAATAATTTTACGGTGTTCCGAAAACTTTGTGCATAATTATACATTTTTGTGTAACGCAATTCATCCGATACATCACGAAAATGAGCAAGATGTCTTACATTTGTTTTGGTACAACTTTGTCAGCGGGATGTAGAAACACAAGTAGACAAAAACGTATTAATAAGTCGTAAGTCATATCAACAGTATTATTGTTTCTGTCAGTATTGAATTCTCAATAGGAGACGATACTTTGAACTGGAACTGTCGTAAACCGGGAAACTTCGCAAAATCTGTGAGCTGCAGCTTCGCATTTGTCATGTAAATTTTTGAAAACATATAGTGCTATGTATGCACGTTTACATAAATTTATACCTTTGTTCTAATCGTAAGATATGTCAACAAAGATTCGCTGAAACAAATTGAAACAGCTTGTATACGATGTTGAATAATTATGGCTAATGGAATTTATGGAACATTTTCTAAACAGTAATTTCCTTGCAATAGCATACATTTTCTGATGAAAAATTCTCTCTTTCGAAGGTTATGAAAGCACCGGTTTCATATTTCATGGTGATCTACTCGATGTATTGATGACCAGATCCTGCAGTGTAATGTACGGTATTGGGACAAGAATTAGGATAACGCTGTACTTTTGTCAATTAGGTGTAGTGACATCCAGACACTGTTTCACTAATTGTTCAGAGCGTCGGATAGTAGTAGTAGCGGTAGTAGTAAGAGTAGTAATGTGGATAGTACATCCAAGTAGTGTCAGTCTCGAAATATTTGCGGCAGACGGCACCGTAAGTATTTAAGGTTGCATTACGTTTTCAAATGAAACTTATTTCGCTAAATGAAAATAAAAACACTCTTTATAGTAGTTGAAATAAAGAAACACTGCGTGGCAGTGGGATAGTAAGATTCGAAGATGCTGCTATGGCTTTACAAAACTGGCTGCCGCACGCAATCCTGCCTGCTAGGCTCAAGCATGCCGCACTTAAGGGGGCCATGAAGAAGTCAATAGTACCCTTAGAGCCACACATGCAGAAACACAGCGTCATAGTTGCATTTTGGGCCTTTCGTGCTTATTCTAACCTTAATTATTACCAAATCCCGGTACAAGTGAAGACAGTGAAGAAGAAAATGTCGACAGTTTGGCTCTTTCTTATATAAACCAACAACTATTGCTTTCCTTATTTGAAATACATAAAACAGTTCATAATTTTATTCCTTCGCATAAATTATTTCCGACCTCAAATTACACTACATCTTTTCTTCAAATACTAATTCTCATTTTACTTGAAACGAAACAATGCAATGATGGAATGGTTATAATTTTTAAATAAACATTTCAAAAAGTGAAGTTAATCGATTTGGTATGTGAACGGCTCAATTATTAAAAGTTGTTTACTTAACCCAGTTGCTTTGCATAACACCAAAATATCGCATAAAGAACACGGACAGCAAACTCGGGCAAAAATGCTAGTAGTATGAAAGCTGAAAACGGACGATGTTCACAACACGCTCGGTTGGAAAAACTGAAGGACAACTCTCATCATGACAGACTGAAGTCGTGTTACTCAGGTACAAACATTACTGCATCGGATCGATGTATGGTTAAGCGGTCGGCTTTACGTTCAATTAAATGTGTAATAATAGAGTGCGAATAACACTTGCACTCCAGGCGTAAGTACCCACGCCATGGAGCCGTCAATAATTCACTGGCGCTACGCCCATCTCGATTTTAATAGCACTCATTCTTCTCGGTAATATTACAATACATAACGAACGTGGGCAGGGCTGATTCCAGAATGCGAAATTTGTCGGTTAATATAGCGCAGTCAGTTGTATGTACTTGTTTGACCACTCGTGAAATGATCGTTGGAGAATGCAATGGACTTCTTCCAGAACTCTGACTACCGCCCGGTTCGGAATTCATTGTTACGAATTGGCTCGTGGCCTTACGAGCGATCAAATTCTCAGAGGCTTCGCGGGGCTGTGATAATCATCTATTTCCTCATCTTCTGCATACTTCAGGTACTGCAGCTACAGATACAGCAATAATTTGTATGACACTTTTCATTGAATATACATTAAACCTAAAAGCATCTGATGAATTTATCATATTTTGACGTATATTTGCAGATCGCGCGTATGATAACATCAAAGTTTGATCTAGAAATTCTGCTAGATATTATACCTATTTTCATTGCTAATAGTGTTATGAGTATAAAGCTTATAACAGGGTGGATAAAATTGAAGACCGTAAGTGGAACCAGATTCAATATTCTTTTTCTTTCAAGAGTGTCTGCGTTATCCGAATTTGCTATAATGTCCGAACATTCAGATAAGAACCTTAATGGGTCGAATTTCGTACCACTGGAAGGTATTTTCCACAGAGGCAGAGAATATGATTCTGAAGGATTATGCTTACAAAACAAAACTCGTGGGAAAGGTATACTTAGGTGAATTACTATTAATATACTACATAATTTGATCTTACTTTTAACGAATCATTATTTTTACATACAAACGGTGAGGAAAGATCTCTATTTAATTTTTTGGTAAAACTGTTAATTATCAATTGATGCTATTCCTCATCATACATTTCGTTCCATTCCAGCTTGTACAGAAGGATCTCTCGCTGTACTGGTCCTACAGCAACTGTCTCCGGGTTTCCTTGATATCGTTCTACCCTTAAATGAGTCACGATCTCGTCGACACATGTTTGAACTGGAATATTTCGTCGAAAAGAACGATCATTATTACCCTATTTTGGCACATATGGCAATTGCTGTGCAACTCTGGGTATCGAGTTTGATTGGCTGTGATATGGCGTACATATCAGCAGTTTTCCACTCTTGTGGAGTTTGCGATGTAGTTGGGTGAGACCACTATCCTATTCAATTCATTAATTACGGTTTATTGGTTGCCACTTGTTTTTGTTGCCCTTGCTATTCGTATTATATTAATTGCTGTTTTTGTGCCAAAATATTTTGGGATCAGACTAAATTTATACAAGTAACATTCTTGCAGACAGAAATTCGAGAATGCCTTCGAAGACATTGAGCATCATACTTGCAGGAGTGATCGAACCTGTTCGATTGTAAAGAAACTGGAAGATTGCATAAAATCTCACCGCATGTTAATATCGTGAGTTCCAATCGAAATACTTGATACTGGTGCGCTTTCTTGCAATTATAGAATAATTTTAATTAGTCGATTTTTATTAAAACAAAATATTAGGCGTTGCATTCATTATGTATACTCCGTTCAATATCAAATACTAAAGCGTGCTTCGTTCGTTTACCAAAAATAAAGATAAAAATTAAGTTAATCTGAGAAATCATGAAACACGATACGCTTCTGTGAATTAATTTAATTTGAATTATGCACAGTGATGTCGAGTAGTAAGTCTAGTTTATTTTTCATTGTTCAAGGTATAAGGACAGTATCAATGCATGCTATTCCAATTCTTACGCTGTACAATGCCTAGCTGGAATGTTTGGGCTGACAGTAATATTTTTACAAGTAGGTGTCAGGTACATTTCTATAATGGCACAACTAACATTTCCTCTTTCTTGTGTAATATTTCGTAATACGTAATTTACGGTTATTCTTCTAATTGTAAGTCATGTTATATTCATTTTTCGAGTGTAGTTGTTCAAAGCACTTTTAAATATGGATGTGGAGGCTGGAATTCTGCATGTAGTAACGTTAGTCGCTTTCTCTGTACCAATTACCTTCGCTATTATACCAGGCGAACTGCTAATGAATGCTAGCACCGACTTATATCAAGCAGTGTAAGTATCATGTATGATACTTCCTAAAGCAGTATAACGATATCATTTAATGTACGGAATATTTTGTAATGCATGTAATATATTGTGGGGCTATATTGAAGATTCAGACACGACTGATCTGAAACAAGATAAGATGCTCCATTTCATTTCGACTTCAAACAACAACCACTTTATAATTATAACGGTCTGATGCGGATATAAACAGATGATTATTAAATATTGGTTGATTGTTTTCTGAGAAATTTGAATCTTACGAATACTGGTTTCTTTCGATACGCATTTATGTATCGCCAATAGGATTCTAATTGTGAGTTGGCGGCAAACGGAAGTTTCAATTTATATCGACTACTCAAAGATTTTTCCAGTTTGCATACATGATCATGTGAATTGCTTTTTTATAGCGCCCTGCATATTGTAATCTAACTGATTTGACGTGTTGCTGCAGATACCGTGCTAAGTGGTACATGGCATGCGTACGGTCGCAAAAAATCCTAATAATCGTGATGCGAAGGAGTCATACACCGTTGAAACTTTTCATTCTTTATTATGTGACCCTGTCAGTTGAAACTCTAGTGATGGTGAGAATCCTTCACGTAATTGATCGTAACCGAAATAATTAAACGGTGTTTTGAAAAACTTTACGCATAATTATAAATTCTTGCGCAACGATATTCATACGATACATTACGAAAATGAGCAAGGTGTCTTACATTTGTTTTGGTAGAACTTTGTCAACGGGTTCTAGACGTATAAGCATGAAAAACGTAGCAATAAGTCGTAAGTAATACCAACAGTATTATTGTTTCTGTCAATCTTGAAGTCTCAATAGGAGACGACACTTTGAATTGGAACTGTCGAAGATCAGCAAACTTTACAAAATCTGCCATCTACAGTTTCGCATTTGTTTTGTAACTCTTTGAAAACATATAGTTCAATGTACGTTTATATAAATTTATGCCTTTGTTCTACTGATAGGATATGTTGACAAAGATTCGCTGAAACAAACCGAAACAGCTTGTATACGATGTTGAATAATTATGGCTAATGCAATTAATGTAACATTTTCTAAACAGTAATTTCATTGTAATAGCATACATTTTCTGATGAAGCATTCTCTCTTTCAAAGGTTATGAAAGCACCGGTTTCATATTTTATGGTGATCTACTCGATGTATTGATGAAGAGATCCTGCATTGTAATATACGGTATTGAGACAAGAATTAGAATAACGCTATACTTTTGTCAATTAAATGTACTGACATCGAGACTCTGTTTCACTAATTGTTCAGTGTGACGAATAGTGGTCGTAGTAGTAGTTGTAGTTGAATTTGTAGTAGTAGTCACAGTAGTAGTAGTAGCAGGTCAAACTAGCTATGTAACTAACAAAATTACATGCGTAGTGTGATATCGTTTAACTCTGGTGGCACGGTGACAGTATTTGACTTTATAGAAGGGTGAGCCATGCACTTTCGCGATCCAGCAAGCATCTTTGATGTGAGTGAGATCTTTGAGTGAGCTGTAGCCCAGTTTCATGGCTTACTGCGGAGATTACGTTGTTGGGGTGGTGGTTGTGCAGTTCACCGCAATAACAGTCGGTAACTTTGTCGCCCGACCATCAGCCGTGCATCAATGAAGCAAAGTGCGAGCGGTACTTCTCACTCACTTATTGTCGTTCTTCTGACCGTGATGTGCCAGGTTGATCGACGCGAAATGGAAGCAGGTTGCTGCTTCGGGTTGCGCTACGACGTCACCGTTGCAGTTCCAGCAACTGCGTCGCCAGTGGATAAATATTCTTTTCTCCTAGACTTGCAGTTGTGACGATGCAATTGCTTGAATGCAACTTTGAATGTAACGAAAACTTGATGACTTTTTCTAACCATCTTTGTTGAATTGTCTAGTTAATTTGCCCGGATTAGAGAATTTTCTATTTTTATATTTCGCGCATTTCTTCTAGAGTTATTATGTACTTAATTGTTGACAAGCCTATTTTACAAATGATAAAACAATAGTCTTTTCTCTCGAGTGTTATTTGTCCAAAGGAAATATTGTTTATTTAGAAGAAATATTCGCAGCAACTACTGAATGCACAGCAGGACTTTAATGGGGTATTCCCGTAGTATCGTGGAGTCCAATTCCATGGTCAGTTTGTCAAGGAACAGAGTCCTTAAACAATTGTAACTCGTTTAAGAAGTCAGTTTTGAAAACCACAGTAAACAGTAAATTTGGAATTATTGGAGGCACAATTGGCCTATGCAAAAAGAGGATGTAACAATATTAAGAGAATCCATCTAGCCGAAAGTGAGAAAATGTGATGAAATAATACATGTTCTTCTTCAAAATTCCCTTTAAAATACAAATTGGCTCGTCACCGCGCATTTCATTATTTCAACGATTTACATTAGAGTACGGAGTAAGTGCCTTCACACTAAAATTTTAAATATTATATAGTAAACGACACTGTTGAGGCCCAGAACCTCAATAAACATCGAGTCGAAGCGAACCTTTTCTTTTTACCACTTGAGCACCGAATCTAACGGTACAGCCTCGCTCATGGTCATCCGCAGCAATTCTTTGGGTACAGAACTCCCTACAGTTTTCAAACAGGTACAATAAGTTTACAACTGGTACGTGCCAAATTATACCCGCGCCGAAACCGTTTAATAATTAGCCAGACTTCCTGGAACCTTCGCCCAGGCTACCCGCGCTACCTGGGCATCCCTACCTCGGGCCGCCGGAAAACACCGAAATTCGGCGTCTTAAGGGTGGAGTTTTAACAAACTAGCATAACGAATCACCGTCGCCGAAGAAAATCGGATCCACCCTCAAGACGCCGATTACCACGACCACCCCGCGAATTGACACGTCGCGCCATCGCGACGAATTCCAAAACAAAAAAATCGGTCCCGTAGCGAACGACGAATCTTCGACACTTAGAACCACGACACCGAGTCGTACACACCACCTGCGACATAGAACCTCTGATAGACACGCCTTGTATCAACCTCGAATAATAGTCACAGAATTGTATCAGAATCTTGTCTTAATCATTCCAAATACCTCAGTGTATCACCTCACACCTGGTCCTTCGAGTAAAACCGCAACCTACATTGACGCTCTCGATACCGCGACAAGACTGCCAGTGCATCGGCTGCAGTTTTTGTGAATCGCAAGTGTGAGACGTCAACAGACACAATTATTAAAATTGTTATATTTAACCAAGTTGCTTTGCACAAAACCAAAATATCCCATAAGGAACACTGAACAATAGACTCTTGCAAAAATGCTCGCAGTATGAAAGTGGAAAGCAGACGATGTCTACAAGACGCTCGGTTCAAGAAACTGAAGGACAACTCTCATCATGACAGACTGAAGTCGTGTTACTCAGGTACAAACATTACTGCATCGGATCGATGTATGGTTAAGCGGTCGGCTTTACGTTCAATTAAACGTGTAATAATGGAGTGCGAATATCACTTGCACTTGCAGGTGTAAGTACCCACGCCACGGAGCCGTCAATAATTCACTGGATTGACGCCCATCTCGATTTTAATAGCGCTCATTCTTCTCGGTAATACTATAAAACACAATACTCGTGGGCAGGGCTGATTGTGGAATGAAAAAATTGTCGGTTAATATAGCGCAGTCAGTTGTATGTACTTGTTTAACCACTCGTGAAATGATCGTTGGAGAATGCAATGGACTTCTTCCAGAACTCTGACTACCGCCCGGTTCGGAATTCATTGTTACGAATTGGCTCGTGGCCTTACGAGCGATCAAATTCTCAGAGGCTTCGCGGGGCTGTGATAATGATCTATTTCCTCATCTTCGGCATACTTCAGGTACTGCAGCTACAGATACAGCAATAATTTGTATGACACTTTTCATTGAATATACATTAAACCTAAAAGCATCTGATGCATTTATCATATTTTGACGTATATTTGCAGATCGCGCGTATGATAACATCAAAGTTTGATCTAGAAATTCTGCTAGATATTATACCTATTTTCATTGCTAATAGTGTTATGAGTATAAAGCTTATAACAGGGTGGATAAAATTGAAGACCGTAAGTGGAACCAGATTCAATATTCTTTTTCTTTCAAGAGTGTCTGCGTTATCCGAATTTGCTATAATGTCCGAACATTCAGATAAGAACCTTAATGGGTCGAATTTCGTACCACTGGAAGATATTTTCCACAGAGACAGAGAATATGATTCTGAAGGATTATGCTTACAAAACAAAACTCGTGGGAAAGGTATACTTAGGTGAATTACTATTAATATATTACATAATTTGATCTTACTTTTAACGAATCATTATTTTTACATACAAATGGTGAGGAAAAATCTCTATTTAATTTTTTGGTAAAACTGTTAATTATCAATTGATGCTATTCCTCATCATACATTTCGTTCCATTCCAGCTTGTACAGAAGGATCTCTCGCTGTACTGGTCCTACAGCAACTGTCTCCGGGTTTCCTTGACATCGTTCTACCCTTAAATGAGTCACGATCTCGTCGACACATGTTTGAACTGGAATATTTCGTCGAAAAGAACGATCATTATTACCCTATTTTGGCACATATGGCAATTGCTGTGCAACTCTGGGTATCGAGTTTGATTGGCTGTGATATGGCGTACATATCAGCAGTTTTCCACACTTGTGGAGTTTGCGATGTAGTTGGGTGAGACCACTATCCTATTCAATTCATTAATTACGGTTTATTGGTTGCCACTTGTTGTTGTTGTCCTTGCTATTCGTATTATATTAATTGCTGTTTTTGTGCCAAAATATTTTGCGATCAGACTAAATTTATACAAGTAACATTTTTGCAGACAGAAATTCGAGAATGCCTTCGAAGACATTGAGCATCATACTTGCAGGAGTGATCGAACCTGTTCGATTGTAAAGAAACTGGAAGATTGCATAAAATCTCACCGCATGTTAATATCGTGAGTTCCAATCGAAATACTTGATACTGGTGCGCTTTCTTGCAATTATAGAATAATTTTAATTAGTCGATTTTTATGAAAACAAAATATTAGGCGTTGCATTCATTATGTATACTCCGTTCAATATCAAATACTAAAGCGTGCTTCGTTCGTTTACCAAAAATAAAGATAAAAATTAAGTTAATCTGAGAAATCATGAAAGACGATACGCTTCTGTGAATTAATTTAATTTGAATTATGCACAGTGATTTCGAGTAGTAAGTCTAGTTTATTTTTCATTGTTCAAGGTATAAGGACAGTATCAATGCATGCTATTCAAATTCTTACGCTGTACAATGCCTAGCTGCAATGTTTGGGCTGACAGTAATATTTTTACAAGTAGGTGTCAGGTACATTTCTATAATGGCACAACTAACATTTCCTCTTTCTTGTGTAATATTTCGTAATACGTAATTTACGGTTATTCTTCTAATTGTAAGTCATGTTATATTCATTTTTCGAGTGTAGTTGTTCAAAGCACTTTTAAATATGGATGTGGAGGCTGGAATTCTGCATGTAGTAACGTTAGTCGCTTTCTCTGTACCAATTACCTTCGCTATTATACCAGGCGAACTGCTAATGAATGCTAGCACCGACTTATTTCAAGCAGTGTAAGTATCATGTATGATACTTCTTAAAGCAGTATAACGATATCATTTAATGTACGGAATATTTTGTAATGCATGTAATATATTGTGGGGCTATATTGAAGATTCAGACACGACTGATCTGAAACAAGATAAGATGCTCCATTTCATTTCGACTTCAAACAACAACCACTTTATAATTATAACGGTCTGATGCGGATATAAACAGATGATTATTAAATATTGGTTGATTGTTTTCTGAGAAATTTGAATCTTACTATGTATCGCCAATAGTATTCTAATTGTGAGTTGGCGGCAAACGGAAGTTTCAATTTATATCGACTACTCAAAGATTTCTCCAGTTTGCATACATGATCATGTGAATTGCTTTTTTATAGCGCCCTGCATATTGTAATTTAACTGATTTGACGTGTTGCTGCAGATACCGCGCTAAGTGGTACATGGGATGCGTACGGTCGCAAAAAATCCTAATAATCGTGATGCGAAGGAGTCATACACCGTTGAAACTTTTCTTTCTTTATTATGTGACCATGTCAGTTGAAACTCTAGTGATGGTGAGAATCCTTCACGTAATTGATCGTAACCGAAATAATTAAACGGTGTTTTGAAAAACTTTACGCATAATTATAAATTTTTGCGCAACGATATTCATACGATACATTACGAAAATGAGCAAGGTGTCTTACATTTGTTTTGGTAGAACTTTGTCAACGGGTTCTAGACGTATAAGCATGAAAAACGGAGCAATAAGTCGTCAGTAATACCAACAGTATTATTGTTTCTGTCAATCTTGAAGTCTCAATAGGAGACGACACTTTGAATTGGAACTGTCGAAGATCAGCAAACTTTACAAAATCTGTCATCTGCAGTTTCGCATTTGTTTTGTAACTCTTTGAAAACATATAGTTCAATGTACGTTTATAGAAATTTATGCCTTTGTTCTACTGATAGGATATGTTGACAAAGATTCGCTGAAACAAACCGAAACAGCTTGTATACGATGTTGAATAATTATGGCTAATGCAATTAATGTAACATTTTCTAAACAGTATTTTCATTGTAATAGCATACATTTTCTGATGAAGCATTCTTTCTTTCAAAGGTTATGAAAGCGCCGGTTTCATATTTTATGGTGATCTACTCGATGTATTGATGAAGAGGTCCTGCACTGTAATATACGGTATTGAGACAAGAATTAAAATAACGCTATACTTTTGTCAATTAAATGTACTGACATCGAGACTCTGTTTCACTAATTGTTCAGTGTGACGAATAGTGGTCGTAGTAGTAGTTGTAGTTGAATTTGTAGTAGTAGTCACAGTAGTAGTAGTAACAGGTCAAACTAGCTATGTAACTAACAAAATTACATACGTAGTATGATATCGTTTAATTCTGGTGGCACGGTGACAGTATTTGACTTTATAAAAGGGTGAGCCATGCACTTTCGCGATCCAGCAAGCATCTTTGATGTGAGTGAGATCTTTGAATGAGCTGTAGCCCAGTTTCATGGCTTACTGCGGAGATTACGTTGTTGGGGTGGTGGTTGTGCAGTTCACCGCAATAACAGTCGGTAACTTTGTCGCCCGACCATCAGCCGTGCATCAATGAAGCAAAGTGCGAGCGGTAATGGAAGCAGGTTGCTGCTTCGCGTTGCGCTACGACGTCACCGTTGCAGTTCCAGTAACTGCTTCGCCAGTGGATAAATATTCTTTTCTCCTAGAGTTGCAGTTGTGACGATGCAATTGCTAGAATGCAACTTCGAATATAAGGAAAAATTCATGACTTTTTCTAACCATCTTTGTTAAATTGTCTAATTAATTTACCCGGATTAGAGAATTTTCTATTTTGATATTTCGCGCATTTCTTCTGTAGTTATTATGTACTTAATTGTTGACAAGTCTATTTTGCAAATGATAAAACAATAGTCTTTTCTCTCGAGTGTTAGTTATCAAAAGGAAATATTGTTTATTTAGAAAAAATATACGCAACAACAACTGAATGGACAGCAGAATTTTAGCAGGTTGTTCCCGTAGTATCGTGGAGTCAAACACAGTCCTGTTATTAACAGTCATTACCATCTGCCCCACTCTGTGGTCAGATTCTCAAAGAACAGAGTCCTTAAATTCGGCAACGCAGCGACAGGCTGCATGCAATATTCTAAACAATTATACATGTAGCCCTTAGACCTCCGAAGGCTACGTGATGTCGTTCACTAATCAATGAATAAACGTGTTATCGATATTATTGACATGATACCTTCGTTTTATTTCATTTTGCAATCCTTTGAATTTTCTAACAACAGCATTACTCCGCCACAACACTTTGTTTAAGGTGTACGGACGCTATCAATGGTTCGTATTACAAATGCTACGCGATATAATGTGTACTTTGAGTTATGCGCACGACTTTCACACTCGAGTAAACATCTTCACAGTATAAAAATTGCTCTGTTGTGAACTGAGAGTTGCAGTTAACGTACGGGGTGATTTCGTTCGTCTCGGGATCGCAATTGTATAACTCAATTGTACTTCGCAACCCAAGTTCTGAAACGATACAGCTAATATCCATTATCAGCTTTTCGGTTGCGACGCCTTCGGTTACACTAGACGCACAAATGCTATTTAATTCTAGTTCGAATTTGTGTCGATCAATGTAAATAGTGCGTGGTAGACCAGAATAATCAAATAAATCGGACGCTTACCGGTATTGCATGGTAATACAGATACCATGGGCAATAATACGTGGCTTGTTTATCATCGCAAAGGTCCCTAATAATTCCGATACGAATGGCGGTGCAACTACTGGCTTCCTGCTTTCTGCACACTGCGACCATGTCCTGCGAAACCTTATTCGTGGTAAGAATCATTCAACCGACATAAAATAAATAATGGGGTGTGATTGTATTATTCTGGATAACCCAAAATAAAAGTCACTAGTTTCAATTTCGTACATTCTTCACGCGTGTGGAACAAAACTACGCTATATTCATATCATGAATTTTTCCACAACTCTGACGATTATTTGATTACACAATTTATTTTTCCGTATGATATTCTATTGCATTTATATGCATTCGCATGCTAATTATTGAATCGAGGGGCATCGATTGAAAATAAACCGCGTAAGTACTACTACTCACCAAAACAACACTATGCAACACCATGAAACAAAATTCAGAGTATCGTAGACACTGGTACAGAGCATCAGTAAAAAATTATTACAATTTTTATACTTAATCCAGTCGCTGTGCATTACGCCGAAAAATTCAATAAAGAACTCGAATAATACACTCGGCCAGAGATGTTCACAGCACGAAAGCTAAGACCGAACTGCTTGATGAATACGCTTCGTTGGACAAACTAGAGAAGAATTGTCGTCTTTACAGACTACTAATTGTAGTTACTCTAGTCTGAGTATTTCTGCATTGGATCGATAAATGATTAAACAGGTGGAGTTGCGTTTAAATAAACGCGTAATTATGGAATGACAATAACGCTTGCGTTGCACGTGTGAGTACCCACGGTACGATGCCACTTATACTTGACTGTAGTTACTACGATCTCGTGATTAATAGCACATTTTCTTTTTAGAGGTAATATCGAGTAACCGATCACATACGTTTACCTGGACTGTATGTGAAATGATCGTTGCAGAACACCATGGATTTCTTCCGAAACTTTTACTTCTATCAGCTCCGCAATTCACATTTATGGGTGGGCACGTGGCCTTACGAACGGTCAAATACGCAGAGGTTCTGTACGGCTGCAATATTGATTTATTTATTTATCTTCTTCGTACTTCAGGTACGGGTATTAAGTGGTGATATTTAAACAAAGTAGATACAAATGAAGCAATAATTGTATGACATTTCTCAATCAGATATAAATTAGCTTCTTTAAATGCATCCGATGTGTCCATTTATCGTATTTCGAGATATATTTACAGGTTCTGCGGATGATAACGGCAAATTTTGAGCTAGAAATCCTGTTCGATATTATACCTAGTTTTATTGCTAATTCTGTTCTTGCTATCAAACTTATAACAGCCTATGTGAAGATGGCAGCCGTAAGTGAGACCACCAGTTTTGCTAGTTTTGCTTTTGGAAGCTTTGTGGATTGTCAGAATTTTGTATGATATCCTAAACCTACAGATAAAAGGCTTATTGGGTCAAATTAAGCACCACTGGGAAATATTTTCTTCAGAGCCGGAGAGTAAGATTTTGAAAGAATATGCGTACAAATCAAAACTCGTGGGAAAGGTCTACTTTGGTAAATTGGTATTAATGTACTATTTACATTGATTTTACTTTGAACCAATCAATATTTATACACACAAATGATGAGGAAAGAAGTCGCTTTAATTTTCTTGTACCACTGACGTTAATTAACTGTTGCTATTACTAAATATATAAATTCTGTCCATTACTAGCTTGTACAGAAGGACCTTTTCTTGTACTCGTCCTACAGCAGCTTTCACCAGGTATTCTCGATACAGTTCTACCGTTAAATGAGTCGCGTATTCGTCGTCACATGTTTGAAGTGGAATATTTTGTCGAGAAGAATGATTATTATTACCCTATTTTGGTACATATGGCATTTGCTGTTCAATGTTGGGTATCGAGCTTGATGGGCACTGATATGGCGTTCATATTAGCTGTTCTCCACGCTTGCGGTCTTTGCGGTGTAGTTGCGTGAGACAATTATCCTATTCAATTTATTAATTACGCTTAATAAATGCTTCTTACTTTTTTGTTATTGCAATTACTATTCGTAATACTTTAATTGCTATTGTCGCCGACGAAATATTTAGCGATCAGATGAACCTACGCAAGTCAAATTTTGCAGACATAAATTCCAAGCTGCGTTCGAAGGTATTGAACGGCATGCTTGCAAGAAGGATGAAAGCTGCTCGATTATCCAGCAACTGGAAGATTGCATAAAATCTCATCGCATGTTATTATCGTAAGTTTCAATCGCAATTCTTTATACTGCTGCACTTTCGTTCAATTGGAGAATAATTTTCTCGGGTCGATTTTTAATAAAACCAACAACTAAGGTTTGCATTTTTTACCTACGTTCTGTTCTACATACAAATACTGTATATCAAATTCTATAACGAATATATTATACATGCATATCATTCGTTTATAAAGGTAATACCTTTCATAAGAAAGCACGATTAGGCAAGATTTATGTTTAACTGTTCAAGGTATACGGAGAGTATAAATGCTTGCTATTCCAATTCCTTCGGTGTGCAATGCCTAGCTGCAATGTTCGGACTGACAGTTATATTTCTACAAGTAGGTTTTAAGTATATTTTGCAAAATGTATTTTTTTATTGTATATTGACACAATTAACATTTTTCCTTTATATCATATTTCGTAACACGCGATTTATCATTATTTTTCTAAATAATGTTATATTTATTTTTGGAACGTAGCTGTTCAAATCAGTTTTAGTTGTGGACCTAGACGGTGCAATTGTGAATCTAATAACGTTAATCGCTTTCTTTGTACCAACTTCTTTTGTTGTAATACCTGGGCAAGTGCTATTGAATGCTAGCACCGACTTATTTCACGCAGTGTAAGTTTCACGTATATTATAAAGTAGTTTGGCTACATTACATAATGTACGGAGTATTTTCCAATATACGGAATATATCGTGGCGTTGTATGCAGAATACAAAAACAACAAAAACAAATTTACATACTCGATTTGATTTCGATTCCCAGCAATAGCCAGTTTTCAATTCCAACAATGTTTTGTGCATATCAACAGAACATGATGAAATATAGGTTTATCGTTTGTCTGGAAACACTTTTGTGTATTGCATGTAGTATTTCATTCTTGTCGTGAATCGGCGACAATCTTGTATTTTAATTGAAAATCAATTAGCGAAAGACTTAAGGTTGCGAATGATTATCATTTTTCTATCCTAAACTCATTCTTGCAATACATATCACGCATTAGACGACATCCTGTATATCGTAAACTAACTATTTTGACGTGTTAATGCAGATACTGCGGTAAGTGGTACATGGCATGCGGACGATCGCAGAGAATCTTAGTAGTCGTGATGCGAATGAGTCATAATCCTTTGAGGCTTCACTTCTTTTACTATGTGACCTTGTCACTTGAAACTCTGGCGATGGTGAGAATCCTTCATGTAATTTCTCGTTCATCGAAATAATTAAGATGAAACAACTGACCGAGAGTCTAATAATGTTTACGCATAATTGTACGTTTTAAATCAACAAAAGTTTAACGGTCTGCCGGAAAAATATACAAGGTGTCCTACATTTGGTTGGCAAAACATTGTCAACGAATTCCATAAGTGAAAATAAGAAAAAGCTTAATAATAAATTTCAAAAGTGGCATTTCAATCTGGCAGTAACGCTGTTGTAATGCTGTAAACAGAGTGAACAGTGTTAGTATGAGTGGTCAATCTTTTGTTCTTATTGTTAGAGCTATTTCTTAAACGATATTTTGAACTAAAACTGTCGTAAATAGGTAAATATTGCAAAGCTAGAGTTACAATTTCCTATTTCTCTTTTAAGTTTTGAATAACACACAGTAGTTCACATGAAATTCTTGCCATACAATTAGTTTTACTCGTTGAAAATGTTGATAGACATTTGTTGGGACAAACCGAAACACCTTGTATGCAGTGCTGAAAAATTGCATCCAGTGCAATTTATGTGACATATTCTAAACAATACTTTTATTTCAATAGCATAAATTTCCTAATTAAGAATTCTTTCTTCCAAAGGTTATGAAAACGCCGGTTTCGTATTTTATGGTGATCTACTCGAAGTATACGGATCCTGAAAATCAGTAGACGGTATTGTAGCAAAAACTGCCATAGTACTATAGTTCTGTCGATTACGTGTAAAGAAATACACCTACTGTTTCACTATAAGCGTTCGTTGTCTTCGTGAAATTGAAATTGTTGGGAGTGCCACATTGCGATAGTAGTACTAGTAGTAGTAGTAGCAGTAGTAGTAGTCGTAGTACTTGTATTATTAAACCATCAAAAGTGGTTTGTTTGACTGTTTAACAGAAATCTTGTTATATTCTTAATATACATTATTAAAACGATTATATAGTTAAATTTCCGTTCCTTGAATATTCGTAATATTGTACATACATATATGCATTTACGTAGTTCTGTAGGATGACATCTGGTTAAAGTACAATTTATTGGCAGTATGAACTTGCAGTAGTATGAATCAGGTTATCACGCAATGTTGCCAATATAAAAAAAGGCGGAGACGCTATTATGACATACATTAAGAAATATTGCTTCAGTTTATTCTAGGTCCAATAAAATCAAGTTCAATTTTAACCGCCTGTAATTCTCTTATGTGAAATTTGTCTTATACGGATACATTGGGTTCCCAATCAGTTCAGTTAGCGGAAACGCTATCCTACTGCTTACATTTCACAACACCGTCAACAAACCTTTCACCGCACAAACAAACAATCCCTCGCCAAGAGTTGTTGACTGTTAAGTGCATGAATTTCGAAGGAACTGAAGAAGACCAAATAATAGTATAGGTCGGTGTCTTTATTTTATTCTACACGGCGGGTGGAGATCTCGTTTCGCGCGAATAAAAAGAGGAATATATCTACAGTTACAATTGTCAGAGAGGTATCGACGCAGTAACCTGTGCAGTTGTCCCGTTAACAAATATTATCCGCAATCCACGGAAAAACCTCCGGCGGATTTTCCAGAGAATTATTCCGCGATTAGCGCAGTTTATTTTCCACTATATTTTTCCGCAATTAACACGTGGCTTACTGACCATAAAACGCGACTCTTCCAAATAATTCCGCGAATTTACCGGTAAATCATTTTCCAAGGATACTGTTTTTTTGTGCTGTACCATTTGACTTTGTGAAAGAAAGCTGCGAGTGATAAACGGGATTCGAAAATTAGTGGAGCGTGCCGTTCCCGTAGGCTATAAAAAATAGGCTTTTAAAGGTATCCCATCGTCAAGAAAGGGAAAAAGGCTGCCGTAAAAATTATGGTACGTGTCGATAAGGCTGTACTTCTGGGGCTGGACTTATAAGGGGGAAACGTTTCTCGTGTCAGTCCCGTCCTGTAGAAAGTTATTGTGAGGAAGGATTTTCAGTCGGTTGCTTCACCCCCCTCGAGAAAGTGTTAGGATCCGAGAATTTTATTAACGAGTGGAACTCCCCTTATGGGAAATTAAACGGAATTGTCACCCTTCTATGTGTCATGCCGGAGGGGCGTATACTGGAAAAACGTTTCTTCACGATTTATCTGTTCCCCATCGCAACCAGGATTTAGGTCAACACAACGAAATCGGCTATTCACTGACTACTTTTCAATTTAATAGAAATCTAGTACGGATGCACTAGAGTCTCCCTTATTCGAAGTCCCATTATCCGAATGTTACCGACCGAAATAATCAGAAATGCAAGCATTCAATTTTCGTTCATTTTTCCCAAGATAAATAAAAACGAAGAGTATTAACATTTTTAGCTTCTATCAAGCGTAGAAAGCCACGTATCAATTCTATGTGAATTTTTAAAAACTAATAAATTAGACCTCTCATCTTTTATTAATTTAGACGACAAAACGTACATCATCCTATTTCCGCAATTAATACAATTTTGGAAACACTAATATAGAATATCAATATAGAAAATCGTTTCCTCGAAGTTCTACATTTTTCCTTAAATTTAATTGCATACAAGTTTACGTATACACTTGAAGGAAAACATCTGGAAACGGAGATTTCCAATCTAACTGAAGTATTTGCGCTGCCCGTTCACCACTAGAAATACAATCTACGCAGAATAGAATTCTCATTTGTATTATTATGCTATATAGAACAGTACATATGAAGTATAATAATAATCCACGTTTCTAAGATTACTGTAATACTCCCTCGGTACATATTCAAAATATTTTACGGGGTATCTTCTATGCACGTCAAAGGCACAAGGCAAAGAAATGCCCCTGCGCTTTTAGAAACGTTCAAAGTAATACAAGCTTAATGCATAAGTGAATAGTACTCCGCTGTAATGTAAATCGAATGAAAACCCAGTCAGCAACATATTTCGTACAAAATTTTAACTCTATCCTACCACGAAATCAAAGCACATGTGATCATTTATGGATCTAATATCTTAATGTTCATATTTTCATATTAGATTAGGGTGTTCTGCTTCGTATTAGAAGTAGAATTACGCGAAGCTTATTAGTCAGACTAGTCTAAAATGAGACTAAATGCTGCGTTTAGGATTCTTATCGTCTACTGAGCCATATTACCGTTGGATTACGGATACGCATTAATCCAATAGCAGGTAGATCTCGCCGCTAAATTCTTCGATTGCCTGCACCCGGATTATTTCTCCGCTACGAGGAATTATACCCATGATTCCACGAAATATGTGCTATAAATTGGAGGTTGATGGCAGAAGGACCGATGTATCCAATAAGAGCCTTCGTAATTATAGGCAACCAACCCCGAAAATTCGTTCTGTACGTATTGATTTTGGTAGAATTATTAATACCCAGTATTAATAAGTACCGTTAAACAATTTTGAAGCTACTGCTTTATACGCATTTCTCATTTTATGAAACCGTGTACATTATCCTCGAGAGGATCAATTTCGAAAATTAATGTTCAGTAGCATGGTTTGAAAGAAAATATTGCACGCTTAAGCTACAATGGAGCAATGAATATTACCTGAAAAAGCGCGACGTACCAAATGCACCGTAATAAAAGCTAAATAGTGAAACTAAAAAGTTACGCAACCATTAATGTCACAAAAGTAATATTGTTATCAAGGCAAAAAAAAAGTCTTGTATTGTGTTGCAAGACTGTTGGAAAAAGGTTAAAAATGTAGTAAAACGAGCAAGTTATTATCCCTGACTGCCCGATATGTCAAGAAATATTGCTGGCAGTTAAGCGGTTGCAACAACTGCAAAGAACACCACTTTGAACACTATTGACGATGCAATGTAGACCGGCGCGTCCCGTCAGCATCAATTTAAACATTAGTTGAACTTTTTCCTGCTCTGGTACCTATTCCGAAGTTGATACAAATGCCATTGTTGCAGTCGTTTAAGGTTTTTCTAAAAGCTTGCAAATATAAATGAATTTGAAGCGATTACTGACACGATGGCACTATGTGAAAAGTGCAGCGTTTACCACAGCACTACGTAATCTCCATAAATCGAAAAATATTCATGCAATATCGATTACGTGGGCGGAAGGGGAACATTGAGACTCACACGTTATCGTGATCCAGGAAGTATGTTAACTTTTATGCTGAAATGGAGTTCTTCGAGAACTATTACTTTAGAATATACATGTATACATAAATCCTTTCTAATGCTAGTCACACAATGACCTTCCGAAAACTCGAAATTTCTTTTTCCAAAAAGAATTCTGATTCACTGCATTATAGTATTCTTCCCACGTGCAGAAATAACTCAAATAACCGTAAATTCTGTTTTTTAACTTGTTTCGGTACTGACAATTATACGAGAATAAGATAACAAATAAAACAATAAATTTTGTGGCAGAAATCGATATCAGATTTCGGGAGTAGTAGAGTACAATACAGTTGGATTTTAGTGTTGGCAGTATGCATACGAAATACAATTGATTTCAACCTCTTACGTTATAAATTAATTGGCAGAAGCACGTGACCAACCCAGTCAAATTAACTCCGAACGGGTGTTTACTTGGAATAATTTCAACTGCTAATAAATTACCGACGACATGGATAGAACATCATTACAGTGCAAGTGGTTGAAATCGTTCTAACGTTCATCTTTGTCATGAATAGGTTTTGAAACTGATTGTGAGAATGTCAGAAGAGGATTAATATTTATTTGTAAACTACTATACGTTTTGGATTAACTTCTGCAAAGTAAATTTGGCCGTAATTATTGTATGCAATTTTCCAAATTTCTACATTACAATTATGACTCGCGAGAGACATTTGATTATAAGAAAGAAATTTACGAGAACGCCCAGAACCACAAAACTATACATATAGTTACATAGTTAGACGCAATGTTACGTTTCCATTTTTACCTGTTGAACGAAAAATCGGGGCTTGGTTTAATAGCTACATTGTAGTTTACAGTGATTTCTTTTGTTTGGAGAATTAACAAGTAACCATTTACTTAGAAAACTATACTTTTTTTCGTAATAGATACTTTTCAAACAAAACGTTTTATATATATTAAAAAGTGCAAAGTGTATAAGGTTTTGTTTTTTCAGGTTTGTACACATCATGGTTTTTTACCACGGAGGATCTTATACATCTTATCACATACAGCTCATTCTTATAGTTGTGGTGCTCAGTGTTCAAGTATGTTCCTTTCAAATCGTTAATAAAATTTCTGAATAATTATTTCCAAGAATGCATTGTAAAACAACAAATAGGTTAATCCATGTATTGTACATTAGTTAAAATGAATTAATATTATTGTTGCAAATATTTGTATTGATTTCAAATCAAACAATAAGCTTTCCAATAATTCTTCCTACATCAAGATTACAATTGACTAATGAGGTCGAAATAAACTAAATTAATTGTCATTTTGATTAAATACGTGAAAATGAGAAAATAAAAAGACTTACGTTAGATAAAAAGTAGTCGATGGATCGTTTTGTCTTTCATTTGTAGTACACTCACCGATCACTTAATGCAAACTGACTAAAAATTGTAAGCGAAAATCGCTGAGAGGAAGATTCTTGCGCGATCGAAATAACCAGACAACTACTTATAAAAAGTGGTGCATAAGTTAAACTGTTACCAACATCGGACAAACTTGATCGACCGTATAGCAATCTAATCCACTTGTTACAATATTCGCATACCAGAAACAAGTAAACTTTAGACTAATTTTTGACTACATTACTGTAGTACTCTTTTAGTATAACTGTGTGTATTTTCCTCGATTGGAGGGGTAGCGAGCAATTTTGAAAACTGCGCGCATCAAAGATTATCTTATACCTCCGATACGTTACCGATGACGGCGAAGTATGAAAAATTCACGATAAAAAATCGTACATTGTTGAAACAATCGAAAGAACGCTGCCAGTGTTTGCTGCTACTTCGTCGCGGACTCGCCGACTCTGAAATGGACACCTTCAAGGATCGTTATAAGGCTACTCACTTCTTTATGACAGTGGTTGGCCATTGGCCGTATAGCAATGCCAAGATCAGAACATTACAAAAAGTATTATTATCAGTCACCATGATATCGTTTATGTTCGTTGAGGTATTTCTACCAATAATATATGTTTCAAATTATATAAAACTTATTGGTAAACAGTATAGAAATCATGGTGTCGTTTTAACTGAATAAATAATTTCTAGATTGTTTTTCACAACTTCCGAATCATTGAAATCAAACAATCCGTTACAGTGTCATAGGGCGTTCATCCGCGGCGGAAATTAATTTGTAATTACTTTCTGATTAATTATATATCGCGTTTGATATTATGGACGATGCGATTGATTACTGAGAAAATTAATTGATGTGCAGGATAAATATGCAAATGCTTACGAAATTGAAATTATGATTGGCAACGTTGTAGCAGTACTGGCGGAATTTAACGAACAATTCATCAACAAAATTCTTTATAGATTAATCAATATTAATTTTTATTTGATTCGATAATTGTTTGGGATATATTAAATAAATCTCTGATATGTGAGAACAGAATAAAATTGACTATTGCTTACAGATTTGTATGTTTTTTACCAAAAAGATAACTATGAGGCTAGTTATCGACTTCATGCCACCTTTTGTATTTTGCGCAATACCTATGATCAAGTGCATCACATTTTGGGTGGATGAGAATTTTGTAAGAGATTTTTTTCTGAACATAAATTTGAGTGATTGATAAATCAGGTGGAATATGAGCCTATCGTAATTGTAGATTATAGACTCTTTGAACCTAGTGGAGCGCGACTGGAAATTAGTGAAAAACGCGGACGAACGGAAGCTCTTAGAAGAAGCTCAACAAGAAACAAAACTCTATATTACATGCCTTGTGTGTCAGTATAATATTATTCATACAATATACTTTCTACGTGTTCGATATGTCGATACCATACAAATTATTTGTTATTCTAATTTCAGCGACCTGTTACGTAGGCACAATTCTGTTTTTATCATTGCAATACATACCGTACACGCTTGATATCATATTGCCATTAAACGAATCAAGGCCGAACAGTTTACCGTATGACGGAGAGTATTTCGTCGACCCTGATAAGCACTTTTTTCTCATAGTGTTTCATATGCAATTTTGCATTTTTATCGCAGTGACAATGGTAATAGGTTCAGATACGATTTTGATCACGTTGCTCATGCACATATGTGGAATGTTAAATATCGTTGGGTGCGTATTGAATATCGTAGCTCTCCATTGTTTTTATCAAAGTTTAAATGAAATTTTGAAAATTCTTCTTCAGATATCGCTTCGAGCATGCTTTCGACAACATCGAGAACATCAGTGATCCCCAAAGGATTTCTACATTTTATGTCAGAATCGTTCAGACTGTCAAGGTTCACCGATATATTCTACAGTTCGTAACATCATAAATGAAGAGATTAAAATGACGTACCATATGTTTCGATTTTGTTAACAATTCAATCGTGTTTTAGGCTTGTTAAAATTTTTGTTGCAAAGGTGAAGGTATCTTATTTGATACAGGTCGTTTTAATAGTCCTTTCATTAACAGCCTTACTGATGGAAGTGAGTTTGCTTTTCCGCAAATTTTATAATTAACCAATCGCTCTTTAACCTATTGGAAGATAATATTGTCATCTAATTTAGTATCTATTGTAGTATAATATTGATTTTTATTTAGTTATATCTAGCGTTGACGCCAATCGACGATATTGGTATTTTGATCCTGGCTATGTTTCGCGTTGGTGGCCACTTTCTCGTGCTTTTTCTCAACATAATTCCGGCTCAACGAATAATAGACATCAGTACCGACCTGTTCTTTAATGTGTAAGTACCTTCGACAATTGTAATTCTCCCGTTTGCAATTTTTATCAGTAATTAACACGCTGATGCCGGTGGAACAGTTACAGTAGCCAATGGTACGAGGCTCCCTTAGTATTCCAGAAATTCATTTTAATTCTGATGGTTAAAATCGCAGAACCAATCAAATTATCGATTGGAAATGTGCTACACATGAATTTCCAAATTTTCGGGAATGTAAGTATTAAGCTTCAATATTTAACCAAATGGCACTCCTGTGTCTTTACTAACTGGTAATTACTATTCCTTTCAGATCGTACAGTTAACCGTTTCTTACTTTACGGTGATTCTATCCGTGCAAGATTAACAAAGTCTGTGACATAGACTCTGTTATTGTTTACATAACTCGTGGCCTCTCCCAAAGATACATATTTCATCGAGAACCCCATTTCCTCGAGAAATGATGAAGAACAAATTTCATTTTACAATAACAATATAACTTCATGTTGAACTTGATTCTTTAATTAATATTAATACTAACTTTTGTTCTCGCTGCAATAACGACTGAATGTATATTACACGTGCAGTTAGAAATGCTGAATTACTGACTACACAATTGTTTATAAAGTTGGAGCATAATGTAAAGTGTTATTCTCCCTGAATGATTAGAAAATATAACGCAACATTGCCCAATATCATTTGTCGAGGTTGTAGTATTAATTGTAGTATTACGATATGTAACATTAATTCTCGTAACCTAGATCAGTGCTAGAGAACGAGAAAGTGATCGAATCCGTGTCAGCAAAAGTTGCAGTGGGTGTATGACTGGTGTAGGTACGAAAAAAAAAATTGAAGAATGCAATATGTGAGGTGAATTGCTATGCAAATATCACGCCTGCTATAAAGTGACAATTATTATTCCTTTCGAGGTGAAAAACTTGAGATGTTGACGGCGTGCTCGTGCCTGGGCTTGCGCGAAACTTGTATACTCGCTATTTTGAGTTTGTCGTACGGAAAAGTGCGATAACTTTGTAGTGCACTTCCTCGCGTAAAGTGAGCTCTGTGGGGCTGAGAGCATGTTTCTTGCACACGGTGTTCCGCCGTGGAAAATTCGCGGAAACTTGAAATGACATCTTAAAGCCAAAAAGATTGCATACGGGATAGAAGCTTTCACAACTTCGCAATACGGGTGTAATATAAATCAGCTTCAATCTACGAAGCCACCCTCGCAACGTATGTATATTCGCCACTGAACATTTTCCTTTCAATGGCAAAGGAATGAGAACTACGAATTAATATTTACTTCTTTCTGTGCTTTACGATTAAACTTAATATCTCATTCTCTTTGATGGCTTTTAACAGTTTGCCCCCCACCAGATTTTTTCTCGCATCAGCGAATATTACGTCTTAACCCGCGAGTAAGGTAACATTTTAAACACAAAGATGCCACGCTGGAAATAGTCGCTTTAATTAAATGACGTATAAAGCAAAACGCTTGGTATACATTACGTAAAAAGTAAACGAATTTTACGGTTTAAGCTCTTTCAAAGTTTATAATCACCTGCAATATTATGCCGTCACTTTGAAACGGGTGTTTGACTACAAAAGATTAAAAATAGTTTCCACTGAACTTCTTATGCAGTAGGTTTTAAAGCAGATATATAACATCCTTTGAATATTAATACTTCGTGATATTTCATTAATAGTTACCTGTTACGTTGAGGTAAATATTTACCTTTACCAACAATTATCCTATCCATATAATGTATTAGTATAAATACGTGAATCGATGAATAGTCGAAATCCGAACTGTGAAATATTATACAATACATAGATGTACAAGGTATCTCTCTTTAGTTTCGAAATAGAACAAAGCGATCTGTAACACGCTGCAAACGAAACAGAACTGGTTGCATAACATAAAACTTCCGTCCACCCTTCCCATATTACATACTATCTCAGAATTCTAGAAATTGTGGAAAAATTGAAGACAACTGTATTCTTACGGAACAACGACTGCAAAGCGTTTTACCACTTATTGCTATAATGGAGTCAAAATCAATACGAAGTAAAACATCGCACCAAAACCGTTCTACAGACTTGTGAACCGCAATTACGCCTCCCTTTCACACCAACAGCACTACGAGAAATTTCAAGTGAAGTTTCCTTCAATTTTTTTCCAATTTCAGCCTAATTTTCTTATGTTTCATGTACAGTCGACGATTGTAACGTGCACCCTCAACTATGAGGGGTATATCAATTTTTAAAAGAACACGAATGGTGTAAGAGAGCTACCACAGGATATTCAGCAGAAGGGGTTTAAGTTCAGACGAGAAATGGATGCTTTCGAGAAGCAGTATTTCAAGTACAGCAGACCTCTTTTGACGGTAGTTGGCCTGTGGCCCTACAACGATTTGAAATCTCAATTTCCGTGGAGAATGGTTACAGTTCTCGTGCTGATCAGTTTCATATTTGTTCAGGTAATAATTCGGATTAATTCAGATCTGAATTATATTTCGATATTCTTCGACATCCATAACAGTATATTATAATGAAATCTTGTTATCTTTTTGCTTAGCTGGCGAAAATTTACACCGGTGGCGAAGAGTTTGACTTTCTATTCGATATTTTTCCGTTCCTAATGTACAACTTAATCGTGCATATCAAATATTACTCTGTTTGGATTAAAAATCGGCCTGTAAGATTCGCTCCTCGTAATTTTTCATAAATAACGATTTTGAGTGAAACGCCGCGCGTGTCTTTGTCTCTTCCACAGATACGAGATCTGCTGGTATGCATGAAGGCTGATTGGAACGCAATTCGATCACAAAATGAATTTGTTGTTCTGAAAAAAGTTGCCGATGAGGGAAGACTCTTTGCTACTTATTATATGGGTGAGTACTACAATTCTTCTTTTCGTATAATAACATTAGTGGTAACGTTACTGTTCATTACATATACGGCCAACAACTGTATCTACGTTATCCAGGATTCTAGTAATATTGAATTAGCATGATTGAGAGCATAATTAAAATATACAGAATTACTTATATGATTATTAATTAGATAGTCGCTGAATGTGCATATACATATAACATATACATATATGTATAGGTTATTTGTTATAATAATAATACAAATTATTGTTATTTCAGTGTGCTTTTTTTCACTATTAGCCGGTATTGTGGTTCTTTCGTGTCTACCGCCTCTGCTCAGTATCGTCACGACATCGAATACATCGAAAACTTGGCAACTTCCGTATCATTTCGAATACTTTGTCGATACAGAGAAGTATTTCTTTCCAATTTTAGTGCATGGGCAACTCTATTTCATAGTGGCTGGATGCATATTGACTAGTACCGACATGATCTACATACAGATCGTTTATCACGCTTGTGGATTATTTAACGTCGTTGGGTAAGTGTCCTTTTATTACAAAGATAATGGGTTAATTTACAAGTCGAGAATTCCCCTGGAGGCTCACTGCAGTCGTATCACTCGCATGAAGAATATTAAGCTGAAATTTTGCTCCATTCACGAAATATTTCGGAGAGTTAGTCTCATCCTCTTGCGAGCATGCGTTTGCATGGTTGGTCCACGATTTTCCATTACTCTTTGTACTGCGTTCACCAGTATTCTCCGAATTTCCTCTCGACGACATTCCAGGGACAATAAACGTGTGCATTGTTTTTAAGATATTCTTTGAGGAATGAGTTACGCGCGTTTGAATTCAGAACAACTGGGGACATTTTTCTTATGAAGCCAATGCAATATACCTACCTGATACACAGGGTGTCCCGTTTAAATTAGCTCAATTGATGTACAGAAAAAAATTTGCACTTGTGTATTTTATGATCTGGGACGAACATTTAAATAGAGATATTATTTTCCCGTTATCTTCAACAAGTGAAAAAAATGAATTGACATTGGAAACAAAACTGCTATTTCAACCAATAATAATCTATCTTGCTAGTCACTTATTTAAAATTATTTAATATTTTATCTTTCTTCTTCTTTCTTTCAGTTTTGTTTTCCTGTAATTAGTTCTAATGAACATTGGATCCAATTGATAATGAGAATCGTTTTATTTTGAAATTAATACGTGTTTAAAGTATTTTGTGTTTCTAGATATCGTTTGGAGCATGTGTTCGATGACGTAGATCTGCTTGAAAATCATCAGAAAGAATCAACGCTTTGTAGAAGAATAAGAGCAACGGTGTTATTTCACTTGAAAGTAGTGAAGTCAGTTTCGAAGTTTTTGTATCTGTATTTGGTTTGTCAAAGGACGTTTTGCGCGTATGCACCAAGGTGTTTCGAATACAATTATGCGGTTTAAATGATAAAAACTCTGTTTTTTCGCCTGATTAAAGGTTTTTCAAGGACGCAACGAATTGCTACAAGAACCAATTCGTGATACTACTTATCATTGATGTACTGGATATTACGGGTGTACTACTGAACGTAAGCGCTTCTCTAAACTCTAATTTATTGTCTATAAACAAACGTTCTTCGAAATTGAATATACAATGTATTGTGTACCAACAATTCGTTCGGTTTAGTAAATAGCCATTTTCAAGTTAGAAAGTTTGGCCAATTCAACATTTTATAATAAAACCAATATTTTAGTAACGTGTCATAATTAAATAGTAAATTTAATGTTTCCTTTAAGCTGTATGAAGCGATAATGAAAAAAGACGACAAAATCTTGATAGCATTATTCATCTTGGACATTTTGTCGCACTATATATTCACGTTTTTAAACATTCTCCCAGCGCAAAAAATTATCGACTACAGTGGCAGTATTTTTCACAAAATGTAAGCAATCCAAAAGTTCTTCGTAGAATTGCATTCATGGAGTATTGCCGATTCCGTAATTTCGATAAACCAATAACACACACTTCATTAGTTACAGAAGCCAGTGGTATCGGGCACCAAGCAGAGTACAGAAGATGTTACTAATTCTAATGCGAAAGACAATCGAACCAGTCATCATGAGGGCTAGCATCTTAACTATGTCGATCGACATCTTTCTTTCGGTAATGTTTTTTACAGCATGTTTAACAGTACAAGATTGGATAATTTCTACGCTTGATTCCAGATTGTGCAAGCGTCGTTTTCTTATTTCACGGTACTTTGTGCGGTGCGGCAATAAGAATCGGTGTTCGGTGATTGAATGATATCGCGGTCCTTAATTGTATCAACTACACGTATTGCAATCAATCATTTAAATAGCACAGAATCTACTTCAGTCTGACAAGTCATAATATTTTATACTAATACCGTTATCACATTATTTACCAGTGGAATCGAATATGCTTTACTGAATATAAGAAACGAACAAGAAACAATCTTTCATAGTTTGTAAGTAACATATTAAAAAGATAGATCAGGCATGAATGAATTATTCCATCGGCTTACCCTTTGACTCACATTGAATGTTTCAAGCTCGGAAGATAAGAATAGAAGATTTTTTTACATCCTGGTCGATGGTGTGTTGGTCGCAAGTTCAAAGTTACTCAACTGGCAAATAAGAGTGACCACAGTGCAAAAGCTCTTCCTTAGCTTGTAGACATAAATAATAGCGCTACTGTTAGTAACTCGAACCCTCTGAATACTTATATCGATCGTAGCAAATCATACGGAAATTTAGAATCGCGTTGGAAGCGATATTTCTGCAATGAAACCATTGTTACACAATATGTTATTTCCTTAAGCGTGTTGTTAAGTAGCCGCGGTTATGCAAAACAGCCGCCTTTGTGAATCATTGATGTGTACATTATGTTATCGACGATGTGTGTAACCACAAGAGGGTAGGTGCGAGGGTTCAAAGAGAATGTTACAGCATAATCCTGTTAGTCGGGAAAGTGTAAAGACGCTAGTAAGAGAAATGAATTTTTTCGAAACCCGACACTATAAAATGACACGGAGCTTCATGCTAATCGCTGGACTCTGGCCATATGACACTTCGAGACTCAAGACGTTACAGAACAGTGTTGTTTGTATCAATTATATCGCTGGGTACATTTGTTTGGTAGTTTTTATTCTTTTCTAATATATTTCCTTAGTTAATATATTTGTGCTGTAGGAATTTAAAATGGGTTTTCCAATCGAATTTCTTTTCATATTTGTTCATTTGCAATTAAATTGGATTTGTGTTTTTGCTCAATTTTAAGTACTTCGTAGTATTTGGACAGTGTTTTAGATTCGCAGTATAAACTAATTGTTATTTAAAAGTTTTGTTCGACTTATCCAGCAATAACTATTAAGTAATTTCCACACCAGTTCTCCACTTAACAAGATTACTTGCAGATCGGCAAATTTATAACGACACCGTTTAGCACGAATTTATTCATGGAAATACTTCCATTCTTGGTGATCGTTACGACGTGTTTCAGTAAATTCTACACGGTGTTGTTTTACTCGGTGGAGGTAAGCGGACATTCGAATTTGAAAAACTACTTCGATTTGTTCATATTCCTATCGGACAGTCATAAATTCATGTTAGTCGAATAGATATTTTTGTGAAAGGAAAAGTTTGTTTCCCCTGAATTACAGCTTGGAGATTTAGTGAGGTCCATTAAACACGACTGGCAGACTATTACTAACAAACAAGAACAAGCAATTTTACGAAGTTTTAGTGAGCAAGCACAACGCTACAGCTTTTATTTTGCCGGTAAGAATTCAAATGCTATTTATCACCACCTTGCATCTTCTCACATTATTGTTAATTAAATCATTTATTATTGTTATTCGCATCCAATATCAAACTTTTTCACAAGTTTGAAAATCTTATAGAAATTCCAAATATAAGTGATCCTCGAAAGCTACAAGTTTAATATAGTCGTTGCATCCCTATTAATCAATTTCTTTCAGTATACATTTGTGCGGGCATCGCAACTTTCATTTTAGTACGAACTGCCCCTTGTTTTCTCTCCAACACCCTCAACTTGAATGCATCCTCTGTATGCAAACTGTTTTTCGATGGAGAGTGGTTTGTTGATGGGGAAAAATACTTTCATGTAATTATCATACTACAAATCGTAACTGTTATACTCACTCATTACGTTGTTGCTGCTGTGGATATGTTTTATATCATGCTCGTTGTACATCCCTGTGCATCATTTACGATTTTAGGGTAAGCGATACTTAGGGCAATTTAATTATTATTCATTATTCATACGGTAACTTGATAGTTTGATTAATATGTATCTCCATAAAAAATGAATTTAGGCATCGGTTACAACACATGTTTGATTTTCTTGACAATTGCAAAGATTACGATGCTAAGAGAGTGGATCACTTATTGTATAAGAAAATAGTAAACTGTGTGCAATACGATATGCGCATAAAGAAGTAAGTACACAATTCATATTCTACAAAATTAGTATAAAAATATAAAAAAAAAAGACAGACAACTGTGACGATAGATTTACATTCTAATTTATACCCTTCTTCTCTTCGATCCTCAGGTATATTGAGAGAGTGACGTCATGTTACGAGTATAGTTGGATATCCCAAATGGTCTTAGTGATTATACTGCTTGCGTGTCTTTTGCTTCTAGTAAGTAAAAATACTACACGCCTTTATTCATCGTTTCCTAAAGAGCATCTAATTAAAAATGAATGTTAGTTGAGCGAAAAGTTAAATGCCAGGACTGATTTCGACGAAATAATTGGACTGGGTGTACACACGATTGGGACGTTTTTCGCAATGTTCGTGGTTATTTTTCCAGCACAGCTGCTACAGAATGCCAGCGCAGATGTTTTCACCAAAACGTAAGATCGTGAATTGACTTTGCACTGAATCAAATACTTGTCTTTTAAAGTTACTCAAATGCAGAGTGTCGGACTGAATTGTATATGAATCCTTATATACAATTTTTATTTTAATTCTGCCTGTAAAGTATATTCTAACAAAAAATATTATTAATCATTTTTGCAGAAATCCCACTAAATACCATAATTAGAGATTTCTGAAATTGCTTTTATTCGCGGTTTCTAATTTTTTCGAAAATAATCGATTTATTGTTAGTATTAAAACTTTTACTGCATACAGGTATACTGGAAAATGGTATCTTGCACCTTCATTTGCTCGGAAATCTTACATAATAGTCCTTCAAAGATACATGAAACCATACAGCCTATCGACGTTCAAATTGGTATATCTAACTCTGCCAACATACTTGACGGTATGATGCAATAAACAAATGAATATTATTGTTTCTACTAGTGAAGAATTGTTTGCAAATGTAAATGCTTTCATCTTATGCATGCAAAACAGTTATTTATTAAACTCGTATAAAGAATGTTCCTTTCAATATGTAAGAATGTGGTTTTTTGAATGTTTAAGCTTGCTCAGACGGCAGTGTCTTACTTCACAGTAATGTATTCTGTCCAGAACTCACCGAAAGCGTAAATGGCAAGAAAACCCCGAAAGACTGAGAACAATTTACATACATTGTTGTTACGATTTTAAAAGTTGACATTGACACAACTAATAAGTGTCTTCACTTCGAATACTCACTGATTCATTGTTGATTCATTTTGCATGTATTGTTTGTTGAGCGCTTTTCGGGCCCAAATACAGGGCAGAATTGTGAGAAGCACCACGGTTGTCATTAATAAAGTTAACACATTATCTATTATATTGATTAATTATATTACTGTTTTAATGAATCTATATAATTTCCTTTACTACCTGTATCTCATTTCTTTATATAATCAATTTTTGGAATCGTGCTAAATGAAAAACACAGGGTAATGTTGTCTTTCATTCCAAAAATCTTATGTAAATTTGTGTTATTATAATACCCTCTATCGATTTAAATACTGAAAGAATTCCGAAGAAAAAACTTGCAGGTAGATTTTAGCAGAAATTATAATGTGCTTAATAGTTTAGTGGCACGAAAAATATGAGTTCACGCGAAGAAATCCTTTATATTCCTGAAACCGATGTTTCTGTTTTGCATGCTCTCCGTTTTCATAATTCTCAGTTGGGATGGAAACTTTAACTCGTACTACGTGTGTTCCTGTATTATTTAAGTCTCGCTCGTACTTCTTAGATCCATAGTTCGTGGGTTCTAAACACGTCACAATGTAGCTCAAAAATGAAAATTTAAAATCAATTTTCAAACTTTAAATCTTGTCCTCCATAAACTACGTTACTAGGTATAATTCATGTGCGCAAAACATTTTATGTACGCGTACTGGAAGCACAAAATATGTTCGTACTACCAGATGCCCAAATAACTTACTAAAAAAATTCAAATTTATGATAAAGTAGCAAATTCTGTGTTTGTATTCAAATAGTCGCACTATGAATTCATCATATCACTTAATCCAATTTTTACTCACAGTTAGTAAGTACTTAGTATGAGTTTCAGAGTAAATGCTGATGAAGTCAATTCCCAGCGCTCCATTTCACTCGACACAACTTTTCAATTCGATTACCATTTCCTTCCGTCATTACCAACTAAAATTCGGTTTGTACATTTAATTCACAAGATGTCGACATTCAACGAAGCTTCGTATCCATAATCATCTTATTCTCGTTTATGCACCTTACATTCTGCTTCTAAAACTTGTAATTTATTGTTTCGCACCGTCGGCACTATTTACTCGGAGACAGATCAAGTGTTTGTATTAACAAGTATTAACTAGTCAAATAAACCAGTCAACAGTGAGTATCGATCAGAAATTTAAACATTCTCCATACATTGGTACTCTATACCCTAGTAAAAAATTGTTTCTACTTTGTGACGGGTCTACAATATTTCTTTTATTTGCTATAAAACAAGCTTATTGTTCAAGTAAATGCAACACACAGAATAGTCGAAATCAAGCGGCACGCTAGAAAGCACGGCAATATGAAGTATCGCGTATGGTAGTCACTCAACAAATGGGAGCAAAGCACATAAAGAAATATTGTGAGCCCTAGAAAACTTGAAGCGTGTCCATCGCCCTGGTAACAAACGGTGCTGTACACGACGCAATGGGATATTCAATCAAGACTTGTTTACTCGCACGTATATTCTTTGCCTGGCGTAAATGCTTCCGGAAGAACGCTCAACCCTAGAAAAGTGACATTTCCTCCGCGCTCGGAAACCCCTAACAATCGTAAAGTAACATTACATTTTATTATCTTATGCCCCACGAATTGAAATATCTTTTAAATTGTTAACACATACTAAGGTGAAAATTACGCCAATCTTTTACTTATCTACCGACGACAGAAGTACAGTGCAAGATAATGCAACAGTTGGAGACTTGGCTACTAGACAATGCAGAGCTTGCGACGAGGAAGCATGGATTTCTTTCTGCAGCCCAACTACAGAATAATGAGATTCTTCACGGTGTTAATTGGACAATGGCCATGGGGTTACTCGAAAAGTAAAATTATCGCAAGGACTCTGATATTATTGTTTTTTATCATATTTTTCAGTATTCAGGTAAATTACTCCGATATTCAAGCTTCTTCATTTTTATGGCGTAAAGAAATTTTTCTTAATGGATTTTATGAATTATAGAAGGAATTTTCTTGATGTTGCTTGTAGACTGTTACACTTATAGAATATGGGAGCGATTTCAATCTTTTGATGGAGGCTATTCCGCCCTTTGTAATTGCCTCGCTTTGTTTGCTGAAATATTGCACTTGCTGGGTAAATCTAGACATTGTAAGTCAACAATTCATCACTCGATCTGTCGGTTGATCCTAACACTTCCTTGCCTGATCTACCATGTACTGCAGATCAAATACACAATGGAACATCTCAAACACGACTGGTCGTTGTCAATGAGCCCAGAAGAAGCAAGAATTCTGCAAACGTATACGACTTACGGAAAAATGTTGCAAGTATATTATATGGGTAGGACAGGAACACTGAATTATAAAATAGATTGGTACGTTTTATAGGTAATTGATACATGAACTTTTTATTATTTAATTTGCTGATCAGGATCAACGTACTGTGCTTTGGGTTTTGTTGGATTTCTTCATTTTCTCCCGCTTATTTTTGATCTGTTATACCCTTCGGACGAACCTCGACCACGACGTCTTCTCTTTCAAGCTGAATACTTCGTGAATTATGACAAATATTTTTATCCCATCTTGATACATATGCTTGCTACTTGTACAGTAGTATTTACGGTGTCTGGTGCAGCAGATCTAATTCTCTTGAGTCAAAGTTTTCACCTTTGTGGAACACTTAGTATTGTGCGGTAAATATAACACACCTTGAAATATAATTACACTGCTAGTGATTCGCGCGTAATTAAAAGATTTTGTAATTATTTCTGCAATATGCTTTTAGGTATCGATTGCTACATATATTCGACGAGTGCGTGGTTTCCAGTGCAATGGAAAATGACACGAATTTATTTTCCGAATTGTCAAAGAAAATATCCGAGTGTGTTCGGTATCACTGTCAAACTATAAAGTTAGTTTCCTAATAATTTTAAGAACATAAATTAAAAAGAAGATACAATACTATTACAGTTTGCAAAGTGAGCCATTTCAAAATTGAAATCTGGCTGATAAAATAAGAGTCACGTTTAAATAATTCTGTCCATTTGCTCATTTATTTTATTATCAATTAAACAACTTATTTTCTAAATTAATTATTCCCTTTACCCCACATAATTATGTTCGGAAAATTTTTCATTTTCAATTTTATGTGGCCCTTCTTGTGTGCCTTACGATAGCAATGTTTCTCAAAGCTTCACCTATGAACTTGAATATAATATGTACATCAAACCTACCACATTCATGTTTCAATACTAATGACCTCAATAACTTGTTAAAGGTATCTAAATGCGCTCGTCAAATGCTACCAAAATAGTGGTATCATTCAACTTGGACTTATCGTCGTTCTTCTAGCAGTATTACTAATCCAAGTAAGTGATCGGAAAAGTTTTTTCCCTATACAAAATAATTTCATTTTAACAGTTTTTTTTTTTTTCCTATAGCTTTGCGACGCAATAACATCCTTCGAAACCATAAGCAAAAGCATCATACCTAGTATACATATATTTACCGTACTGTTCATCGTGTTTTTGAACGTTTTACCGGGGCAAATACTACAGGATATTGGCCAAGACGTGTTTTACGATGGGTAAATAATTTATGGAAAATTAATTGAAAGTCTACTTAATTAACGTCGAAGTTATACGTTCACTTGAAGAACTTCAATATTCCGCAAATATTATCATCTACTCATATAGATACTTTTCCCGTTGGTTCGATGCTCCGTGTCGCGCACAAAAATCATTGTTGATAATTCTCTGCTACAGCAAGACACCTCCAAAACTGCATGCGTATCAAACTATAATTGTGTCTCTACAACTTTTTGGAATGGTAAATATATTTTAATGAACGTGATGTTGGAATATACGCATGAATACAATAACGTATGCTACCTGATCACTATTTTGTTAGGCAAATATTAGTAATGTATGATTAATAGAAATATTAGCGAAATTGGTCACCGATTACGGTTTACCATTACGGTAGGATTAATATTCCCTCTGAAATATGTATCGAACATTATTAATCGAAGCTTCAGTAAAAGGCGAAATAATTTGCTTACTTGAAAAGTACAGCTAGCATTTTCGTTTTTTGACATTCATGTGTAATATTTCATTGAAATAGCATTCATATTTTTCCTTACGATTTGTATTTTTCATTGAAGATTATACAGACCTCGATGTCTTACTTCACTGTGCTGTACTCACTGCGACAGTGACTCCTAATTATTTTCCGCTGAGATTAAGAAAGTGCGGTTCATCGAGAGGATTACGGTGTGAAAAAATGTTTTATATCGGATATTTAATATCACCCAATATGTTTCTATTTGTGCCAGCGATGCTGATAGTATAATAGTACACACGAATAAATAAACTATCTGGATTTATACGTATAGCTAAGAATTAAAACTATCCATTTAATATAATAAAAAAATTTCACAGCTTCTCGATATTTAATATAAAACCGAAATTTCAATTAATAAATCACTTTTATAATTTCATAATATTTGATGTACTCCAGAGTAAAGTGTTTTTTTTATATTTATGTACGAATGTAGCAGACAAAAAGTTATCTTTGTTATCCTCCGTGAACTAGTTCGACTTGTGACTCACACGGGAACTGAAACTGAACTGCAGCCTTTTGTTAGTCGACAAGCGAGGAATACAAGTTGGTTGATTAATAGAAAATTGTGGAAATCGAAGATATGTCAAACACAATGGAACAACTCCTTAGCGACAATTTACGCATTTTACTCTAATTCGAAGATTAACGCATTCAGGATTCTACCCTATGACGGGGCTATTATCTTATAGTGCTTGGGTGAAAAAAAACTGGTATATCCTATTGTAAAGAGAAAAGCCATAGTGAAGAAATCCGCAGAAATGGAATTAGTGCGAAGCCCTTCGGCAAGCAACCTCAAGACACTGAAACAGGTATCTTTGACCGATAATGGACTTCTTTGAGAACTATTACTTCAGGTTCGCTCGGCTCCTCATGACATGGATCGGACAATGGCCATATGATACATCCAATGCGAAAAAGATCCGTCGAGTAATGATTACGCTTCTCTTCGCTTCTGGTATCAATGCTGAGGTACCACAGGCTTCCCTTTTAAAATATGTGGCGTGTCAGTATCTGTCTGCATTACTCATTGTTACACGTACTACTGTAGCTCTGTATTCAAATGAGTCGGCTAAAAATTTTGCAATGGGTTTTTCGATTTTAATATCTAGTATGTTTCATAGATTCCGTAGTTTCAACTGAAAAATCGCAGGGTGAAGACTGAAAGGATTCGATTTTCGTTAAATTGAGCATTAATTACATTTTCCATATTAAATTGCCTTTTATCCGTGAGCATATAGACAATATGCGAATTTACAACAATGATAACAGGATGAAATAAGGAAAAGTTATTAATAACATTGATAAAGCGAGAAATTATTGACTGTATTGTGATTGAAAAATGCCCTTTTTCAATATTAAATTCCAACTAAAATTATATGCGACGTTCTACGAACTTAGAGCGAGATCATATCAATTTTAGATATCGAAGTTCTGTACAAGCGAATACGATTTGGAACTTTATATTGATATAACAACGGTCACCTTGATCTGCGGCATTGGAATCACGAAATATTACACTTGGTGGTTCAACGACAAAATGGTACGTCACGAATGATTTTCAAGCGTTTATTCTTAGCAGGCCTGAATGAATAATTTCAGATGATTAAGCTACTCGAACAAATGAAGTACGACTGGAGCATAATCACTGCGGAACAGGAAGTGACCATTTTGAAACAATACTGGGAATATGCAAGATTACTTGGAATAATATATCTATGTGAGAAAATATAACAATATTTATATATTAATGATATTTCAAATTTAATTGCGCAGGTTTGCAACAAATTTTCTTCGCAGCATGTATTTTTGCAGGCTTAACAGTTTTCGTTCTGTCCACCTTTTTTCCCCGTTTTCTCGATATTATCTTGCCACTAAACGAATCTAGGCCCCTTCATCAGCCATTTCCAGTGGAACATTTCGTCGATAGTGAGAAATATTTCTATGCCATTTACGCCCACGAATTGACGTTAGCCATCGTGATTCACGTCGTTGCCGGCGCTACCGATTGGGTTTACATTTTTATACTAATGCATTCCTGTGCTAGCTTTTATATTCTGGGGTAAGTGTACGAATATTCTTCCGCGATAATTTGAAATTATTGCACGCGTTACTTCTAACGAAGAGAGTTAAATTGAACAGTATCATGTGCGCGAAATTTTAGTTATGTGGGATAATCGAAAAGAAATTATCGATTTTCGAAATCAAAACATTATCATTTACAGTGGTCGACTCCAGCACTTATTTGATGGCGTTGTGACAGCTTCGAAAAATAAGGAAATTAGGATAAAGAATTTTTACAACAGACTGAAAAATTGCGTTGAGCTCCATCAGCAAAGTGTTAAGTAACTATATTTATTTTTTTAGGCAATTTTTTTTAAGTTCGATAATATCTGCTATGCAACATTCAATGTAATATATTCTCTAATTCATAATTTGGTTCAAGATACACCCAACTCATTAACAAATCCTATGTGTATTCTTATCTCATACAACTTCTGCTCGCGGTTACCATTCTTACTGCTCTTTTACTGCGGGTAAGTATCAGATTTTAGAATTTGTTGTTGGTACTGTATCAGTATTATTAGCGAATAATTGTTTTCAGTTATACCATAGTTTGACTCCGTTCAAAAACATCGAGGAAGTAGCCATCAGTTTAATTCATGCTACTGGCATGGCAATCATTATATTTCTTAATATTTATCCTGCACAGATGCTAACCGATGCAAGCGCAGAAATATTCTACGACGCGTAAGTGTACTTGCGTGCATCATCAATTTTCTTTATCGACTTATCATGGTCAAATATATTTTCGTACAAATACATAATAATTTTAATATATTTACACGATTTGTTTTCTTTTACTCTCCATTTTAAATCCTGTTTGTATCTGACCAAGTTCACAGAATCATTCAGAAAGAATTTCAGGGAATAATTAGAATCTGATTTAATCAGCAACTACGATAATTAATTATACGTTAAAAGTTTAAATGTTGTCAAAATTCAATTGTAGTTAACTGAAAGAGAATCGTTGTCTGTTTCGACAGGTATCGTTCACATTGGTATTCGGCACCACCGGAAATCCAAAAACTGTTGGTACTATTGATGCGCAGATATACCGACCCCTGTCGATTGAATGCAGCGAACATAGTCAGCGCGTCCGTGGAGATTTTCGCTACGGTAAAACTCATTTGTAATAAACACGTGCGCAGGACAGTTCGTGTCGCGCCAATTGAAAGCAGCGAGCGGCAGCGATTTAATAATGTGACACGAGAAATTCCATTTCTTTGATATTTCGAATTTACAGTTTTTAATTATAAGCTTGTCGCGACGTTTCAGCAGTGAATTCTCGAACAAGCAGAATCGATTTAAGGTTTTAATTAATTTATATTATTGTTATAGATTATCCAGACATCGCTCTCGTATTTTACAGTACTTTATTCGATAAAGTAACGATCGACAACCTGGCGAGCAATTTCCAATCACCGATAACCAGACGCTTATATTGTAGTCATCCTGTATTCTAATATTTACCCAAACTACGAACATTGATAGCATTTTCGTTCAATAAATCGAATTATGCCACGCCCGAAAGTTGGTTTAATTTCTTTAAAGCCGATTTTATTTGGCGTCTAAATTCCGGACGGTGCATTCAATACTCAATCTTGAAATATTGAATTAATTAGCAATGAGTAATTTTGTTAGAATGGATTATAGCAACACTTTTAATTTGACGACCATTTCATGCGCTATTTATTGTGCAAGAGTCGAATACGTTAATGAAATGAAATTACTATTAAACCCCTGGGGTAAATGATATTTCCCAACATAATAGATTATTATCTAAACCCTATGCGTTATTAGTAATAACGGTAATAACTTATTAGCAATAATTCTAATGACACAATTACAATTTATTAGAAGCCGAATAGATTTCAGTAATTTCATTATTTTCAAACAGAATTATTGATCATTTTTGAGCATTCATGATTAATCGATTCCAACTTAATCCCGAACAGAATACTAATGTAATTATCACGAGTCTCATGATGGACATCACTTATTTACTTACAGGGGATATATTTATACAGAAATCTGTGTACGCATCCTCGATGAATTAGTTCAACGACTCAAATATTCACAGTAAAATATTCAATAAGATTGCAGAAAATTTCTTGCCCGATATTTTGTAATTTGCTATCATATATCGGCACATACATTTTTCTTCATAATACTTTAGTTATTGTAGGTATCAAGTTACAGTGTTTTTTTTAAAAAAGTAGATGCAAATGATAAGCAATAACTCAATAGGATTTCAATAGGATAAAATATCAGAAAATAGAATTCCAGAGTAATATGTTAACAAAACAAGAATGATGTGAACGCACCACATAGGTAAATTAATATTACTATTGATATTAATTAGTACTTCCTTTCATGTTACTTTTGATCCTACTTATAAATATATTACATTCATACATACATAGAACGTTCAAATAATCATGATTTTTATACACGCAAATTGTGAGGAACTAATTGGATTTAATTGTTCTGTACCAATGTCGATAATTAATTGTTATAATTATTGAGTACACATTTCATCTGTTCCAGCTCTTACAGAAAGTGCTCTGATTGTACTGATCCTGCAACAGGTTTCTCCTGCTTTTCTTGATATAGTCCTACCGTTAAATCAGTCGCAACCTCACCGCCACATGTTCGAAGCGGAATATGTCGTTGATAGCAACTAGTATTATTACCCTATTTTGGCATATATGATAGGAGCTGTGGAGTGCGCCATATGGGGCTTGATTGGCACTGATTTGACGTATATATTATTATCTGCTCTCCAGGCTTGTGGTGTTTCGAGTATAGTAGTGTGAGAGAGTTATTTTATTAAAATTTATTATTAACCCTGTAATTATCATTACATTTTTGTCATACGATTTCATTTCGAATTACATTGATCGCTGTTATTGAGGTCTGAATATTATTGTAGAGGCGCGTTGCTCGGAATGCGGCCCTGAGAATAGGGGGTAAGGCCAGCGAGGATCACGTGAGCGGCAACGCGACGCGACGTTGCGTTGTCTTCGCTGAGCGTCGGTTCCCGGATTCCCGAACTTTACGCGAGCAAGCCCGAGCGTTGCCGATTTTGTGCGGGCTTTGTGTCGGCCCACAGTGTAGCGGCAGATCGCGTAAGACTAATGACGGTGAAAGACGTAGACGTAAATGGTGACAATATGTGACTTTGGCAATATGTTAAAGAATACCAGTAGATCTAAACAATCTTTAGTAACATTAAACCTCTGGGTTTTAATTTGAAAATAACAGTGACAACAAGACGAGGACCGTAATATCTTAATAATCTTTTGCAATATCACGTATATTTGATCTGGAATTATTTATACCAAATAAATGACATCGTGAAAAGGCACAATGTTCATCATTTGTCTTATTAAGTGACTCAAACACAATAACGAAAAACAATGTAATAAAATTAAATGGGAATTCCAGATTGACGTCTTCGCAACTTTAATCAATTTACTGGAATGCAATGCTGATCACCAACTGTTGTTTACTCATTTTGATTCATTAATTCAATTTTTATACACTTTCACGTGCGACGAAAGAAAAACTTGTAAAACGTTTTAAAATTATACTTTAAAAACTCTCCAACATTGAACAGACAGTCATAATGATTATCAGATTTAATTATCAGACAACGTGAGAAATATGCATAAGAATTACGCGATACTGACAAGAGAAATGTGCATCGCGCGATGAAATTTTACCGAAGAAATTTGCGAGAAGAGTAAAGTTAATATAGTCATTATAGCCGTTGGCTGATTACTCCGAGTTAATAAACACAACGAGCGAACCTGTCTACCGCGAACATTTGCATACATACGTTCTACAGCAAGGGATGTTCTATCACACATTCTGCGTTGATGCAACTTTAGAAAAACAACTATAAACATGTCGTAAAACTGCTGGAAAAAAGGTTTATATAAAACCATTTACTACAGTACCCTACTCTTGTCTCTTATGTGTTGGAAAATTTATCCATTTGCATATTTGTTTATTTTCGAAATGGAAATTCATGGATATAAAGTAAACTTTTGTTTCAGAATAGCATTAAAACAACAAAGGTTTTCTTTCTACTACTTTGAACTTCTACTTCTATCACTTTAATTATAAGACGAACCCCCATGCTTATTAATAAATCACCGTTTTCCATTAACATAATTAAACGCCGTGTAATAGCTGATAATTGCATGTTCGATTAATTAGTGCATTTATGTCAAAGACACAGCTTGTTTTTCGTTAAGCACGCTAATGTACATCCATATTAATAACATAATATTATTGATTTAATGATTCATCGATTTCTCAGGTTGTATCATTCTCATGAAATATAACACACAAAACTTTCTTCATATTTACATATACGAATGGGCTACACCTCAATTAAACAAATGAATCTGAATTCAATGAGAATTAATTATACATACATGTATGTATCCAATTTGGCTATAATGGAAGGTGGAATCATTACACATGCATGAAGCGCGCTCGTAATAAAAGCTTTTTCTAGGACTTTGGGTTCAAGCTCTCTGAAGATTTTCGTTTATGACCATGCAAATGCAGCGTTACGCATAAGTATTCCGGACATAGTAAGACAATCTTTAGACTACAAGTGAGAGGAACAGTAAAGAAGACGGAAAGAGGAAAAGGCCATTATTCTCAGCTACCTCAGAGGATATTGAAGTAAGCAGTATGTACTTACAATTAAAAGTACCAAAAGTTAGTACCAGTGCTATTGTTTTGAATATTTTATTTCGTAACTATTACCATACTTTCCAGTTATTAATTTCACCAAGCAGTATCCGCGGAAGATAATGGTTCAACATTAAAACTATCGATAATTTAAGACTCGATCCGACTGTCGATAACGATATCTGTATTGCGTAAAATATGCGAATTTCACTGAGATTTTTTTTACACTCGGCTGGTTCCGTTCAATTTATATCCGGGAGAAGAGTTCGGTTGTCAGTCAGCAGTGAGGAATTTTTCATAAGAGATTCTTCGTACGAAGCAAAAAAACTATTTGGAATTTGTCAAACACAGGTATAAATTGAAATATTAAAGTCAGCGGCGCATGAGAAATAAAGTGTCATCGAGTAGAATCGTATTACAAATATAGTAACATTAAAAAGACGCGTTTCATTGGCAAATGACTTTGACACTACTTTCTAACGAGCTTAATAATAGCACTTTCGAAGGGAAATTCGTAAAGGCAGTTTTCTATTTAAGAGATAAACACGAGTTTAGTTCTAGTATAGAGAATAGTTGTCACAAGAATTACCATTGTATAGCTCTAGTGCGACCGCACGTATTCACTCCACGGAATGGTACTTGACTGTCACAGCGCGACTGGCAGTCGGCGTGTCCAACCAAACGAATGAGGGGTTTTAACGAATAAGAATGTCTTATATTACCTCGCTCTTCTGCCCGCTTACTGTCACGTAACACACGCAACCCCACGAACAGCGTTCTAGCTGCGTGTTCAAAACACCTGAAGCTTTTCTACCGTGGCACAGCTGCTTTGCCTCTTTTGGTGTTAATTGTCCGTGGGGTTTTGTTGAGCGTTTTGGGGGCGAATTAATGTTGGCATTACACGGTTTTGTCAGACTGCTCGAAACGGATTTGCGTAATTGGAGCGCCAGGATGATGAATGCGGATAAAATGCTACAATTATTTTGCCAGTTTTATTTTTCCACTCGAATATCATGGGCTAAATTCTTCACAGAGTTTACCGTCATTTAACATCGGTGCCGTAAATATTTGCTTCGACCGTTTCAGCTTCTTAATTGTTCTTTAAATTTCAACATATATTAATTCGCTTTATATATATATTGGTATGCGTGTTATATGGAACTGTTAGCAGTAACAAAATGCATGAAATTCAATTCGTTAAATTGATGAATAAATTTTGTAGTTACTTTAAGTTTCTCGAACTGTTGTTGGAATAATTCTAACAAGAGACAAAGATAAAATGAAAGGTTAAAAATAATTTCAAAGGACTAACGTTACGTGCTTAGCGTCAAAGGTAAAAATTCCAAGGAAGCAGAGTTCATTTCGTAATTGAAGCAGCACTGGCTACAAAGCATCTAAGAACGCAGATGCTTCAGTAGCAAAGGAGCAATGAGATCTGACGAGCAGTTATTGTATTTTGTACACAGGTCTAACCGAAGTTGTCATGAAATAACTAGAATGGATTAAATTCGTCCCACGAGTAATTTGATAAAATTACTAGCCACTTATTTCGCAGAAGAATATTGCAATTACATTTACTAGTCAATTGTTCACTATAGAAGACGAAACTTTATACACATTATACGTATGTATACCAACTGCGACAATGGAACTACATTTTCAACTTGAAATTGCGAATTGGAAATGACAGGGTACATTTACGAAAATGCGATTGAGAATGTTTTTTCAGTAGTGAAAGGTGTAATGAGAAGAATAGAATATTTACGCAACTGGGGTGGACGAGGAAATCGCGGTAAAAAAAGTCCCCTCGCTTTAGTATATCACTTCAGGATGAATTTTTTTTTAGAGAACCGCGGTCGCTTGTCTTCCTTTCGTGTAATAGACATTAATTATATTGCGTTCCAAAGGCTTTTGTGCCAGTTGCTACTGAATTACAATGACAAGTCGAAAAGAAAGGATCTCGATTTGGCGCGTTCATTTGAGAATTCCAGACAAATGAAGACGTGTGTATAATTGCAACTCGTACTGGGTATAATTAACACGACAACCTGACACATTTACGCACATCCACAGAGAGATATGTGTAAAAATTTCGAGTATCATAGAGTCGACATAGGAAAATTGGCTAAAATGAACAACGGCGCAGCATTAAATTTGCATGATTAAAGGTGGTCGTTCATTCAACGAAATAATTGAGTTACTCCTTGCTACATATAAAACACTTTTCGCAAATTTACGAGACACTATGTAGAGAGCAGTAGATAATTAAATCTTGTTTATGGAAGGGAGAAAACTTCCAAAAGTTTCGCTCTTGTGACGTTGCCTCTAATATTTCATATCTACCCCCTTTACTGCGCGTGTCGGTTTATTAAGGGACACACACGTGCGAAACTTTTCAGGTACTGCTAGCAAATTACCAGGTTGCACAGCTCGCGGCACTCCGCGTCTGCACAATTTGCCGTTACGAATGCGTGTACGCGCAAATTGTACTAGCACTTGTCGGTGCGTGTCCTTTAAGAGAAATAAGCGGAGATAATTACGGTGAAAAAGGTGAATGGCTCACCAGCCGACTGTTTTAAATGTGTGTATCACACTACCAACACACACATACATACTCTCTCTTTCTCGAAACGTCGAGTTATTCGATATACAATAAAACAGGAATTGATTGGCCGCTAATTACCCACACAGGGATGGGCGGAGGCAAGTACTTCTCGATATTAAGTAAAAGTACTTTTACTTTAGGACAGTATTTGTACTTTAGGTCAAGTATTTGTACTTTGGCCCAAAGTACTACTTTGTGCAAATGTCAAAGTACAAATACTTGTCTCAAAGTACTTGCCTCTGTCCATCCCTGCGAAATAAACAATAATTATAAGCATGACGAAGTGATGAGATTTGCAAAGTGCACGAGTCGAAAATCGGAATATTGAATATTTATGCGGATGTGCATTACTGTGAATTACTGTGACAACAGTGGCATGAAGATAAATTAACTAACTAGCATTCGAGAATACATAAGATTGTATGAGAACAACACACCCCCAATTCAAGCTAACAATAAGAAAATATACGCGTAGATACGATTAATGCATTAACGAGCAGATTTCTCTGGTCAAGGTTACGATAACCAAAATTCACACAATAATTACAACCAATCTCTCGCACACCTTGGACGAAATGTCCAGATGGATAATTGAGAGACCAGAGGAACTTCAAAACATGCGACTCACCGATCTGGAACTCAGCTAATCTCCAATAGACTCTTTCGGATGAATCTGCTTCACCAATTTGCCACTCTTGGTTTGTCTCCCACTGACTCTACTGTTCGGATAAATTCTAGCAGGTATACAATTTCCGCGAGCAAACACTGGCTCTAAAATATCGCGACCGTGAATACTATGATTCGACCGGGGCAAAACTTCGCGGAGCTCTGCTTTTATTTCGTACGAAGCAACACTGTCTCTAATAACTCATCGGAGTTTCACCTGTAATAGAAAGAGAACATAGAAATTAGTATTTCTGCAACTAGCACAAAAGATTGTGGATCTCGGAAACTGCATATGTGTGAAAATACTTACACTCTGTCCCACAGGTCTCATCCAGTCACACGTCCTTGGCTCTATTGTTGTTATGATCACTGCGAGGTTAAGTCGATGCTGCGATCAGCTGCGATCGAACACTGACTCTAATATCTGCGGTTCCTCCTTTGTTCGTCCGTAGCGAATACTCGTAGCTCTCCGCCTTTGCGTCGTACGAAGCACGCTCACGCTACAGTATCGCCAGTGTGAAGTATGTTTTTCGATTGAGACGAAGTTTCGCCAGATCCTGCTTTAATTTGTGCTCAGCGGCACCGACTCGAATGTGCGTCAAGCACCTGTTAGAGAACGAAAGATCTCGAATAAACATGCATTGAAAGTATGGCATCGCAACCGAAGCGAAGCATCCGTACAAAAGAAAAAGTAAATCCGCTAAATGAATAGATACACGTAACGAGTCGTACAAATTCATGAATCAATTCGTAATTTGAGTCTCACCATCGCTCCAGGAACAGTATTGTATCCGAAGTGCAGGAGAAATCTTGCCGGCAAACGGTGGGGATGGATGATGCAACTGCGCGTTCCAAGCCGGCGTTAGAATCGGGCGATAATTATGGACACAGGTATTTTCCGACCACTACCTCACATTTCCCGAATGCGCGACATGTTAATATCACTTTTAATCACATTCGAGGGTCACAACACTGTTTTCTGACACTTTTATTCCAAATTTGATAGCGTGTCGACGCGGATACGTACTCCCGCGAACTTGGCGGCACGCACTGTGTGAAATCCAACATGGCGTCCAGCTGACGTCACACAATATGGCGGCGGGCGGCTCTATTAGACGAGTCCCAAATTTGAATAGTATATTGAATAGTATATTTGTAGTATATTTGTAGTATATTTGTAGTATATACCGCCAAATATACTATTCAAATCATATTTGTAGTATATACAGCCAAATATACTATTGAAACTTGGCGGTTGTCTAATAGAGCCGCCCGCCGCCATAATGTGCGACGTCATCTGGACGCCATGTTGGATTTTACACAGTGCGCGCCGCCAAGTTTCGCGTGAATACGTATCCGCGTCGACGCGCTATCAAATTTGGAAATAAAGTGTCAGAAAACAGTGTCATGATCCGCGAATGTGATTAAAAGTCGTTTAAACATCTCGCGCATCCGGGAAATGTGAGGTAGTGGTCGGAAAATACCTGCGTCCATAATTATCGTCCGATTCTTACCCCGGCTTGGAACGCACGCAGTTGCATCATCTAGTCACACTGTTTACCGGCACGATTTCTCCTGCATTTCGGATGCAATATTGTTCCTGGGACGATGGTGAGACTCAAATTATTCATTTAGCGGATTTATTTTTGTACGGGTGCTTTGCTTCGATTGCGATGCCGTACTTTCGATCCATGTTTATTCGAGATCTTTCGTTCTGTAACAGGTGCTTGACGCACATTCGAGTCAGTGGCGCTGAGCACAAATTAAAGCAGAACGCTACGCTAAAGTATTCGCTACGGTCGAACAAAGGAGGAAACGCAGATATTGCAGTCAGTGTTCGATCGCAGCATCGATTTAACCTCGCAGTGATCACAACAGCAATAGAGCCAAAGATGAGTGACTGGATGACAGCAGTGGGACAGAGTGTAAGTATTTTCACACATATGCAGTTTCCAAGATCCACAGCTTTCTGTGGTAGTTGCAGAAATACTAATTTATATTTTCTCTTTCTATTACAGGTGCAACTCCGATGAGTTATTAAAGATAGTGTTGCTTCGTAGGAAATAAAAGCAGAAACTGTATACCTGGTGGAATTTATCCGGATAGTAGAGTCAGTGGGAGACAAACCAAGAGTGGTGAATTGGTGAAGCAGATTCATCCGAAAGAGTCCATTGAAGGTGACCTGAGTTCCAGATCGGTGAGTCGCATGTTTTGAAGTTCCTCTGGTCTCTCAATCATCCATCTGGACATTTCGTCCAAGGTGTGCGAGAGATTGGTTGTAATTATTGTGTGAATTTTGGTTATCGTAACCTTGACCAGAGAAATCTGCTCGTCAATGCATTAATCGTATCTACACGTATATTTTCTTATTGTTAGCTTGAATTGGGGGTGTGTTGTTCTCATAGAATCTTATGTATCCTCGAATGCTAGTTAGCTAATTTATCTTCATGCCACTGTTGTCACAGTAATACACAGTAATGCACATTCGCATAAATATTCAATATTCTGTTTCTTGACTGGTGCACTTTGCAAATCTCATCACTTCGTCATGCTTATGATTATTGTTTATTTCGCAGGGATGGACAGAGGCAAGCACTTTTCGGTATTAAGTACAAGTACTTTGAGTCAAGTATTTGTACTTTGGCATTTGCACAAAGTTGTACTTTGGGCCAAGGTACAAATACTTGTCCTAAAGTAAAAGGACTTGTACTTAATATCGAAAATACTTGCCTTTGCCCATCCATGTACCCACACGCATTGAAAGAAGAATAACAAGAAAGAGAGAGAGAGAGAGAGGGCGTGAGGGGGGAGGGGGAGAGAAAAAGGATCCCAACGGCGATAATCGAAATCCGATACATCCCGAGAGTACGCTTTAACACGAATACGTATTAACAGTATCCGCCATGAAAGTTGGAGGCGCGGAAATTTCGAATCGAATCAGCATGTTAATAACGTTTCGTAAGATTAATTTAATTAATTGATCCCTTACTTTATCTAGATAGATACGCGGCCGAAATCTAATTAGCAGTCAAAGTCTTACGGGCGTGGCACGTCATGAACGGCAGGGCTTTAATTAAACCTTGAGGAATCAAGCGTCCGTAGAAGATGTCTCGATATAATTGAATCTGAATCTTGTAGTGGAAGAAATTAAATGAGCGTCGAATTAAATGGAAGAATGCTCGTGGAGCTTATTAATTACTTACCTCAGGGTAATCGCTGTCCTTCAGCTGATAGTCGAAGACGTAGAAGTATGTCTTGGGCATTGGCTCCTTTTCGCTTTCAGGAATCTGAGGAAGATGTGGGTTGTTCGGCTTCGTTTTGTGCCTCAAAGTGAAGAGATCACCGGTCTGCACCAATGGAGCTACGAACTGTGCGTCACTTAACGCCTGGACGCAGGCTTCTTTCATGTTCATTGGGTGCTGGACGGTGCGCTCCCAGTCCGTGTATTCGTTCACGACCTGTCAGACACCGGAAAGCAAGATTCTCATAAAATTTCCTTTAAACAAATTCACATTCAGCTACA